>JBBGZY010000156.1:1470000-2150000 GCA_037952925.1 Lithobates clamitans | reverse complement strand
GGACTTTTCAGCTACAGAAGTCCGACAGCCCGTCCGACAGACTTTCGACAGACTTTCGACGGACTTTTGGCGGACTTTTAACAGACTTTCTAATGACCGTACTTGCCTACACACGATCACACCAAATTCCGACGGATTCGTACGTGATGACGTACACCGGACTAAAATAAGGAAGTTGATAGCCAGTAGCCAATAGCTGTCCTAGCGTGGGTTTTTGTCCGTCGGACTAGCATACAGACGAGCGGATTTCTGGGTCTGTCGGAGTTACGACGTAAAGATTTGAAGCATGATCCAAATCTAAAGTCCGTCAGATTTGTGACTGGAAAATTCCGCTGAAGGTCCGGTGATGCCCACACACGATCGAATTGTCCGCTGGATTTGGTCCGTCGGCATCCGTCGGACAAGTCCGGTTGAAAAATGCGACCGTGTGTACGCGACATTAGGGGTGAAATACTGTACATAAAATATTCCAGAAGCCCTTAAAACAAAATGGTATGTGATGGAATGTGTACATGTCATTGAAAGTAAGCACATTTGTATTTGTGTAAAAAAGTTCTATTTTTATTATTTCTAATAATGGATACTTCCTGTACTATAGATTCAACAGGGAGTGAGTGTATATCTTTCCAAGTTGAGGGAATTCCTTTATTAAACATCTGTCAGTTTACACATATGGGAAATGTGACATATGTTCTTTAAGGATGTTTATCTATCTATCTATCGATCTATCTATAAAGATATATATTACTATGCAAAAGTTTTTAGCAGGTGTGATAAAAAATATTGTAAATTAGGAATGCTTTCAAAAATAGAAGTGTTAATAGTTTATTTTTATCAAATTAACAAACTGGAGAGTAAATGAACAGAAAAAAAATTCAAATCAGATCAATATTTGGTGTGATCGCCCTTTGCCTTCAAAACAGTTTGTTTAAGTACACTTGCACACAGTTTCTGAAGGAACTCGGCAGGTAGGTTACTTCAAACATCTTGGAGAACTAACCATAGATCTTTTGTGGATGTAGGCTGCCTCAGATCCTTCTGTCTCTTCATGTAAACCCAGACAGTCTTAATGATGTTGAGTTCAGGGCTCTGTGGGGGCCAAACCATCACTTCCAGGAATACTTGTTCTTCCTTATGGTGAAGATAGATCTTAATGACATTGGCTGTATGTCTGGGGTCGTTGTCCTGCAGCAGAATCCATCTGAGGCCAATCGCACACCTCCCTGATGGTATGGCATGATGGATAAGTATCTGCCTGCATTTCTCAGCATTGAGAACACTTATGATCCTGACCTAATCTCCAACTTCATTTGCAGAAGTGCCACCCCAAACTTGCAAGGAACCTCCATCATGCTTCGCTGTTGCCTGCAGACACTCATTATTGTACTGCCCTCCAGCCCTCTGGCAGACAAACTGCCAAATATTTCAAATCTCAAATTTTGACCTATCAGTCCAGAGCTGCCATTTTTCTGCATCCCAGTTCCCATGTTTTCATGCATAGTTGAGTCGCTTAGCCGTGTTTCCACATCAGAGGTATGTTCTTTTGGCCGTAATTCTTCCATGAAGACCACTTCTGGCTAGACAGAGTGACAATAGATAGGTGTACCTGGGCGCGACCAGTTTCCACCAGTTCTGTGCTAATGGCACTGCTGGACATCTTCTGATGTTGAAGGCAAGTAAGCATGATGTGTATTTCTGGGGAATTGGCGCTGCCCTATTAACATTAGATGTCAATTAAAGATCACAGTTAAATATCAATTATAATGTTAATAGGGCAGCGCCAATTCCCCAGATCTGTCCTTTAAATACTTCCAATTAACTCCTATTAGGAATTAATTAAGGGGAGGCTGCGGCCCTTCTAAAATATTTTCCTAAGCGCGGACTTCTAATCTAGCATGATGTGTATTTCACCTGCTGCATTCATTTTCCTTGGCCGACCACTGTGTCTGTGTGGTCCTCAACGTTGCGTTTCTTTGTGCTTCTTCAAAAGAGCTTGAAACCCCAGTTTGCTTTAAAATCTTCAAATAATAAATTCAGCGCTCTAAAGTGTATAAAACATAAAAATCAAATAATATCCACCCTATAAATCAGTGAATAAACACCCACCATATATGATTTGACTGTAATCGCATAAAAAGTGCAAATAATACATGCAAATATCCAGTCCACTTTTGTAATCCGTGTAGAGTCCTTCACCCTAATTTAATAAAATTACACCATCCATGTGTATCCTTCCACCGAGACATTCAACACTCACCGCAACGCTATGCTAGGAATAGAACAACAATATGTACTTGTTTCACAGTATTCTCCCTGTTCTCTTGCTCCTTCCCTGGTATGATCAGACATCCATCCGTCTGTCCACTGGGAGAAGTGTCCACACTCACATAGATAAGGTACCAACAATGACAGAATAATCTCTTGTTGTAGAGTATTTATTGGCAATTTACACATGTATAGAGTGCACACCATTCTATTTTCTTAAACATCCACAAGTATAAAAACATTAACCAGAAAGTTGCTTGAAGCCATGATGAGATCTGAGGGGGTGCTGCGCCCCCCCAGATTCCAGTTGTACCTCCGAGGCCGGCTCCCTCCACCCCTCATGTAGATAGTGCCCATCACTACTGAGCTTCTCTCCTTATCCCTTCACTCAGTGCTGGCCTCACTGAACAGGAGAAGTGGCAGAGAGGAGAGAGCTGGAAGGAGATGAAGGCTCTCTGTGCTCCCTCCCCCTGTCATAACAGCAAACCTCCATACAGCAGGTGAACCAAGGATCGCATGTCTGATGTAAGAGCAATCCTGTGTCATCTGCTGTTTGGAGGATCACTGTTATGACAGGAGCGGGGAGAGCACAGAGAACCCGCATCTCCTCACTACTCCTGTGATTCCCACCTGTAAGATTGAGGGTGGGGGAGCTTGTGTGGGAGGGATAGTGGGGGGCTGTTTGTGCAGGGAAGGGTAATTGGGGGGGTTGTGCTAGAAGGGGGGATATGTGTTAGGAGGCAGGATTGGGGAAGATTTGTGCTAGGAGGGGGAATGGGGGGGTGGGGGGGATTTGTGCTAAGAGGCGGAATGTGGTGGTTAGTGAGGGAGGAATTAGGGCATAATTTGTTCTAGGAGGAGGGATTTGGGGAGGCGGGGATTTGTGCAGGGGATGGTAATTTGGAGGGGGTTGTGCCAGGAGGAGGGATTTAGGGGATTTGTGCTAGGAGTCAGGATTTTGGGGGGGAATTTGTTATAGGAGGGGGATTTTGGGGAGAGGATATACACTAGGTGGCAAACATTTGTGCTGGGAGAGGGATTTGGACTGTGAGGTTGGGGAATTTTTGCTTGGGGGGAATTTGGGCTTGCAGAGGGAATTTATGCTTAGTGGTGAGCGTGTTGATTAGTGCACAATTGATGGTGCTACCAGTAAGAATACAACACAAAACAAAAACTAGCCCGCTAAAAAGTATTTGTTTAAGTCTGGCAACACAGGGCCCCTTTGACCTAGAGGTTCCTGTAAAACTTGCAGGCCTATCCTAGGATTGGAGGGAGACCAGGAAGGAACTGAATAAGCCCTCGTAATTTCTCAAAATAGGATTGGTGAACCTAAACTGGGGAATTGCATAGGAAATATAATATTACAGGTAAGATTTTCATTTTCAGAAGATTAATCCTACCCAAGAGCGAAAGGGGAAGATGTTTCTAGGCCTCCAGGCCTCCAGATGACTCTGAAATGCAGGTACCAAAGGTTGTAAACTTAACAACGAATACTCAGATACTTTATCAGAAATTACAATCCCTAGATACTTAATGCAAATAACCCAAGGTATGTGGATGTCCGGGATAACAGCCACTTGTGCACCATCATTAATGGGCAGTATACTGGATTTCACCCAGTTAACTCTAAGCCCTAAGTAAATGGAAAATGTGTTTAATATCTGAAAAGCTCTCAGTGAGGGGCCAGGGTCCTGAAGAAAAAGAAGGAGATCCTAACCTCAGGTGATTTACAGAGGACAATGGCTATGGGCTCCATAATGAGTGCAAATAGGGAAGGTGAGAGTGGGCACAGAGAGCCCACTTCCCATCCTATATGCAGCTTTAGAGCATTTGTACAACAATGAAACCCAGGCCATGAATCAGTAAACTGAACCCCATATGCCTTAAAACGGAGGTCAAATATGTCCAGTCCACCGAATCATATGCCTTTTCAATGCCTAAGGAGACCACCACTCGAGCCCCTTGTCAGGTCACCCTG
The DNA here is from genome assembly GCA_037952925.1 of Lithobates clamitans. Classification (NCBI taxonomy): domain Eukaryota; kingdom Metazoa; phylum Chordata; class Amphibia; order Anura; family Ranidae; genus Lithobates; species Lithobates clamitans. The sequence continues at coordinate 2,145,757 of JBBGZY010000156.1, read as the reverse complement.
AGGCTAGGTGACAGATGCACTCTGTAGGAGTCAGAAGTGCACCGCTAGGTAGCGGACCCTAGGACTGACTGCTGCGGATTGAACCCTGGGAGGTTCAGGAAGCAGGTCTACTGGATCACTGACACAGATCCCACTGGGAGCTAGAGCATAGGTTCCCCAGGGTGCAGAGTCTAAGAGCCAGCAGGTGTTCACCAGAGCCTCTAGTGGTGAGGATGGACTGCGCTGCAGTCTGGCTCCAGGTCGCAGCCCCCAGGGTTTCACAGCTCACGCTCACGGTAGACTACAGGAGAAGAGGAAGGAGGCAGCAGGCTGGAACAACAAGGAAAGTAAGGGACAAGCCAAGGTCGGGGCCACAAGCAGACACGGACAACAGAGTTAATGCCAAGGTTCAGGGTCACAGGCAAACAGGGATGGTCGGGGACACGCCAAAGGTCAGGGTCACGAGTAGACAGGAATAGTTAGGAACAGGCCAAAGTCGGTAAATGGAATCAGACGTAGGAAACACAGCAAGTACACACGAAAGCTAACACACAATGGTTGATCAGCACTGCTGACTTGCAGTGCACAGGTTAATATAGGGTTCCCTGATAGGGCCTGGGGTGGGGCCATGCTTAGAGGAGAGGTTATAAAACCAGTCAGGTGAAAGGCAGTTGGTCTTTAGAGATGAACACATGGAGACAGGTAAGCTGACAGAGAAAACTCTATTGCATAACCATGACAGTACCCCCCCTGGCTTAAAGGGAAACTCCAGATGAAACCTCCTCAACAGACAAGGCGCAAAGATCTCAGATGCAGTGATCCAAGACCTCTCCTCAGGACAAAACCCTTCCCAATGAAAAAGGTACTGAAGAATGCCTCTACGGCGCCGGGAATCGAGAACTTAACTAACCTCATACTTAAGATTATCCTCAGAGACCGAAACCGAGGTAGGGAGAGGACTCATTGAGGGCTAAAGGCTTCTTAGGAATGGGTAAAGGCATAAGAAGACCATCAGGAGTCTGAGCAGGGTCCCCCAGACCCTTAAAGATGATCTGGACATCCAACACAGGATCATCAGACTGGGCAGAAGTCAGTGGATCCCTGAGACCAGGTTGGTTAGAAAGTCATGTGTCAGGCCAACCCCCCCCCCCGCATCGTCGCCACCACTGTTACAATACCGGGCTCCTCTGTGCCAGAAGAGAGGAGGACAGGATGTGAGGCGCATCCTGGTCACCACACCTCCCGGTCTCTGGTTTCTCGCATACGGCAGTGTAAAGCATGTCATCCTGTCAGCGGGAGCCGGGTGGCTATCATCTCCTCAGCCTGCATGCGAGTTGTCCTAGTGCCAGGAAGGGCACTTTTTAATGTAAGCGAGCACTCTGTTTGTTTTGATTGTGCTGACTGCTGATTTGGAGCCCAGGAGAGGATGCCCACATCCTTAATTAATATAAGCTACATAACAAACCCCTCTAATGGGACTTTTAAGGGCATGAACTCCAAAAAGGTGAGGTATCGGTAATGTAATATATAAAATCAATGCATTTTATTGAAGAAAGTTTAAAACAGAAAGTTAAAAAATGGTGACTAAAATAGTACAACTAGATGCAGTTGCGGTGAGTATACACAGAGATAATATAGCAAATAACCACAATGCTCAGAATATTTTTTTTCTTGTTTTCCTCCTCTAAAACCTAGGTGCGTCTTATGGTCAGGTGCATCTTATGGAGCGTAAAATACGGTCCTTTTGGGGGGTTTAAAGTCATAGCTCCCAACTGTGCCTGATTTCGAGGGACTATCCCTGATTTGGAACAAAGTCCCCCTGTCCCTCTTTCCCCCTCATTTGTCCCTCATTTTGGTCTGAACTATAGAGTTGAGTGTAAAATGCACTTTTTACCCCTCAAAAAATATGTTCCCAAGTGCTAAAAGTTCTAAATTGCTGCATTTGTAAATTTCAAAAGCCAGTATAAAGGAACAGTAATGGTAAATAAAGCACTTGTGGGTTTAACTAATCATTTTTTTATAGAATTCTCCTTTAAGGGGGCGTGGCAGGGGGTGTGTCCTATGTCTACATACTTTTGATAATAGGTGTGCCTCATTCCCATCTCAAAAAGTTAGGAGGTATGTTTAAAGTAACTTCTAGCAAAATATGCAGATTTTAACATGAATGAAAAACAAATTAAAACATTGACCTGGTGGACAAGTGGTTATGAGTGAGCAGTGGCATTAAAACTCCAGTCATGAACAAACACCTTTGTTTTTATCTTTTAAGTAGCTCTATGTAGTTCTGGAATAGCCTATAGGTAAAGCCAGGGCTGGATTTCCATCACTGGATCCTGTAGGCACTTTCGCTGATGACGGGGAATAAAAAAGGACTAAAAAATAAACAGGGAAAAGCCATATGCACAGGCTTACTGGGCCTTATGCTAAATCCTGCCCTGATATGCACATAAAGTACAATACATTTCCCTAATTGAGAACACAAAAATTAACTGATAACAAAAAAAAAGCTGTTCTACAATTGTCCAAAATTGATAAATGCAAAGTCCTTGAGGAGTAAGCATAAATAACATGATTCTGTTTGATGATGGTGAAATAAAGGTCTCTCTACTCGTAAACACCACAGTGATTCACTTCACACAAAAGTGCACCGCCACCTTAAGGAAAACGTGCTTACCAGAAAGCAAGCTAAACAGGCATGTGGCTATAGCCCCAGCCATGGTCCTGTAAGCTTGAAAGTATGCTTGCAGATGGGGCTGATTATGGAATGAATCACTACAGCAGGACCTCATATACCTCACAACTAGGGATGAGCCGAACACCCCCCGGTTTGGTTCGCACCAGAACCTGCGAACGGACCAAAAGTGTGCGCGAACTTTAGAACCCTGTTAAAGTCTAAGGGAATCAAACGTTCGAAAACAAAAGTGCTAATTTTAAAGGCTAATATGCAAGTTATTGTCCTAAAAAGGGTTTGGGGACCCGGGTCCTGCCTCAGGGGACATGTATCAATGCAAAAAGAAGTTTTAAAAACAGACGTTTTTTTGGGAGCAGTGATTTTAATGATGCTTAAAGTAAAAAAAAAAAAAGTAAAATATTCCTTTAAATATCGTACCTGGGGGGTGTCTACAGTATGCCTGTGTCACGTGTTTCCTGTGCTTAGAACAGTCCCGGCACAAAATGACATATGTAAAGGAATACCTTTGGGTCTTGTAAGGATATTAAGGGGAACCCCGAACGCAAATAAAAAAAGGAAAGGCGTGGGGCCCCCAGGCCCTATATACTCTGAACAGCAGTATACAGGCGGTGTAAACAAGACAGGGATTGTAGGTTTGTTGTTAAGTATAATCTGTTTGTAATTTTGAACTGGTATATTTTTAAAGTGTAGCTCCAGCCAAAAAATCTATTTTTAGGCTTTTTGGAAAACATAGGGAAGGGTTATTTGTTTTGCTGTCTGTGCACCTCTGTGCACCTACATTTGTTTTGCTGTCTGTGCACCTCTTCAGAAGATTTCACCTCACTTTCTGTCCCAATGACAAATGTTTTTTGAAAATTTGGGTTTTTTAGTGAAACAAGGATTGGTGATAAAGCAATCAGGGGTAGATTTCATCTCACTTCCTGTTGTCTCCTTCTGTTTGCAAGTAGGAGTCGTTTGTAAGTTGGATAAATAAATAAATATGATGCGCTAGAGTGTGCTAACCGTGCCCTAATGCTGGCACACAGAGATACAGTGCATATACAACAGAGTATAAAATAATTTAACCCCAATATGTGCTATATCCCCCAAGATAAACAAACTTAATGTGCACAAATAAACAGTGCAGTGAGCATGTGAAATAGTAATATCAACAAAATGCTCCAAAATGAATCAGTGCAAACCAGGTGCTAAAAGTGCAATAAACAAATAAATAATAACATAGATAAAGTTAATTCATAAATGATTCATGTATGCAAACAAAAGCTGAAAAATGACATGTGCCAGCCAAAAAGTGCAGATTGTCACACAATACATATACTTAATCGTCCATCATAAAATAGATATATATTAAACACAAAAGTCCTTAATGAAAGTGATGACAACTGTGCTTCAGTGATGATGTTTTCAAACGTGCTGCGATTCCAAAAAGGTCAGCAAATAGACCGATTCGGTGGATAGGCGCACCCTGTGATCAGTTACACAGCCTCCAGCTGCACTGAATGTGCGTTTCGAAAGAACTCTGGATGCAGGACAGGCCAGTAGCTCAACTGCATACTGTGCAAGCTCTGGCCAGTGATCCATCCTCAAGACCCAGTAACCCAGAGGATTTTCGGTGGGAAAGGTGTCCAAGTCTGATCTTGCCCCTAGGTATTCCTGCACCATGTAAATCAGACGCTGGCAGTGGTTGCTGGAACCGATCATACCTTGGGGCTGCGGACTAAAAAAGTGTCTGAACGCGTCGGTCAGATGGCCACCTTCTCCACCGCTCCTTCTGTGACTGACTGAAGCCTCAGAAACACATTGTCCAGGAGGACCAGGAAATTGTAACCTCCCAGGCTCTGGAAACGCATTGCACAAACCTTTCTGCAAGGCCTCCCGAAGATGTTTCATCCTCTGCTCCCTCTGCATCGGCAAGATAAGGTCTGTTACCTTACCCTTGTAACGTGGATCAAGGAGGGTTGCCAGCCAGTAATGATCTCTCCCCTTGATACCACAAATACAAGGATCCTTCTGCAGGCTTTGCAGGATCAGGGAGGCCATGCAGCGTAGGCTTGCTGAGGCATTCAGTCCAGAGTCCTCCGGGTCACTAAGGACGACATGATCTGCAGCTACCTCCTCCCAGCCATGTACAAGTCCATGGGTTTCTTTGGGACTGTAAATAAACCCTTGAAGACTGATGCTGAGTGCCAGGCTTCACCTCCATGCTGACACAATTCTCTTCCTCCTCCTCCTCCTTATCCTGTGTGATCGGCGGGCACGCAGGAACACTGTCTGGATAAAGGGGGCCTTGAGAGGTAAGGAAGTCCTCCTCTTCCTCCCTCTGTTTTGCCTCAAGTGCCCTGTCCATTATTCTACGCGGCGTGTGCTCCAACAGGTAGACAAGAGGGACAGTGTCACTGATGCATGAACTGTCACTGCTCACCATCCTCGTGGCCTCCTCAAATGGTGGCAGGACAGTGCATGCATCCCTGATCATAGCCCACTGGCGTGAGGAAAAAAACCAAGCTCCCCTGACCCTGTCCTGGTGCCATAGGTCACATAGGTACTCATTGATGGCCCTCTGCTGCATGTGCAGCCGCTGCAACATGGTCAACGTTGAGTTCCACCTGGTGGGCATGTCACAGATTAGGCGGTTCTTGGGCAGGTTAAATTCCTTTTGGAGGTCAGCCAGCCGAGCACTGGCATTATATGACCTGCGGAAATGCACACAGACTTTCCTGGCCTGCCTCAGGACATCCTGTAAGCCTGGGTACCTGCCCAAGAACCGCTTCACCACCAAGTTAAGGACATGAGTCAAACAGGGCACATGGGTTAGTTGTCCCTATCGGAGGGCGGAGAGGAGGTTGGTGCCATTGTCGCAAACCACCATACCTGCCTTAAGCTGGCGTGGCGTCAACCACCTCTGAACCTGCCCCTGCAGAGCTGACAGAATCTCTGCCCCAGTGTGGCTCCTGTCCCCCAAGCACACCAGCTCAAGCACCGAATGGCATCTTTTTGCCTGCGTGCTTACGTAGCCCCTTGAACACCTACGGAGCACCGCTGGTTCCGAGGACAAATCAGCACAGGAAAAGGCCATGGAGGAAGAAGAAGAGGAGGGGTGGAGGAGAGAGGTGTGGCAGAATCACCACTAGTAGAATTTTGGAGGCGTTGAGGCAGAACAATCGCCAACACTACTGTACCCTGTCCTGCATCCTTCTCAGCTGCCAGAAGATTCACCCAGTGCGCGGTGAAAGATAGGTAACGTCCCTGTCCATTCCTGCTGGACCATGAGTCAGTGGTAATATGCACCTTACCGCTGACCACCCTGTCCAGCGAGGCCAAGACATTCGCCTTCCATGAGAAAAAGTGGCGTTTGGGAACCTGCCACTGAGGAACCACACATTCCACAAACTCACAGAAGGGGGCAGAGTCTACCAACTGAAAAGGTAGCAGTTGAAGTGCTAGCAATTGAGCCAAGCTAGCATTCAACCGCTGGGCATGTGGATGGCTGGGAGCGAACTTCTTTCGGCGGTGCAGCAGCTGGGGCAGGGAAATTTGCCTGGTACAATCTGACGTCAGTGTACCGATAGCAGATTGAACACAGGTACTTGGCCGTGACACACCTAATTCTACACCTTCATTCCTCTCAGTGCAGGTTTCAGAAAGGACTGAAGGTATAATGGGGTTGGAGATCTCAGCTGATGAGGAACAAGGAGAGGTCCACTTTGTTCTTTGGTGTGGGTCTTTTAGGTACGCTTGCCAACGAACTGCATGGCAGGTCGACATATGTCTGGTCAAGCACGTGGTGCCCAAGCGGGTGATGTTTTGGCCACGCAAGATACGCTTGAGACATATGTTGCAAATAGCAGTGGTGGGATCTGATGCATTCATCTCAAAAAAGGTCCACACCAAAGAACTTTTGGAATAACGAAGAGACAGCAGTGCCCTGCACATGCAGAGCTCTGCGGTGTGATGCAGTCAGTGTGCTGCCCTTAAGCTGGCCCCTGGAGGGCATCCTGCCTCGTTGGAGATGTGCCTCCTCCTCCTCTCTCCTATCAGGCACCCACGTGGAGTCAGTGACTTCATCATCATCCCTTCCCTCCTCATCACTGGAGCAAACCTGGCAGTATTCTGCAGCTGGGGGAACATGACTGCCAGATTGCTGTTCTTCTTGGGCACCCCTTCTCTCTGGGCTCATGTTACTGCCTTCCTCTAGCTGGGTACCATCATCGGAGCCTTCAAAACGCTGGGCATTCTCCTGGAGCATGTACCCAACACTGTGGTCAAACAGTTCGGGGGACTACTCAGGAGGACATGGGGCTAGGGAAGGAGTGACTGATGCCATTGAGCCGAGGGAACAGGCTGTGTTGGCAGCCGCTTTGCCACACAAAGTACCCTGAGCCTGGGTGAGAGAGGATGAGGAGGATGAGGACGAGTTGGTCATCCACTCTACCAAGTCTTCGGCATGTTGCGGCTCAACGCGGCCAGCTGCTGAAAAAAAGGACAAGCGTGTCCCACGGCCACGTGCTGATGAGGATGCACCGTGTCCATGACCAGCACTGTTGCCTCTAGACACAGAGCCTGCTTGCCCTCTTTTATTGGCTTGTGACTGTCTGCCTCTCCTTGTTGGCCTTCCAGACATACTAATGGCCCAAAGTGAGATGTAGCTGCACAAAGCTGGGACGTGTATATATATACTGATTATACTGCAGCTAGCAGAATTAACTGCCTGCCTGTAGTATTATTAGTATGAGAACAGTAGCAATTGTCTTCGGGTAGCTTTAGGTGCACACTGTGCAGAGGACACAGTACACTAACTATAAGTACTGCAGCTGCCTGCCTGTGGTAATAATAGGACCAGAACACCAGCAATTGTCTTCGGGTAGCTTTAGGTGCACACTGTGCAGAGGACACAGTACACTAACTGTAAATACTGCAGCTGCCTGCCTGTGGTAATAATAGGATCAGAACAACAGCAATTGTCTTCAGGTAGCTTTAGGTGCACACTGTGCAGAGGACACAGTACACTCACTTGAAATACTGCAGCTACCTGCCTGTGGTAATAATAGGATCAGAAAACCAACAATTGTCTTCAGATAGCTTTAGGTGCACACTGTGCAGAGGACACAGTACACTAACTGTAAATACTGCAGCTGCCTGCCTGTGGTATTAATAGGATCAGAACACCAGCAGTTGTCTTCAGGTAGCTTGAGGTGCACACTGTGCAGAGGACACAGTACACTCACTTGAAATACTGCAGCTACCTGCCTGTGGTATTAATAGGATCAGAAAACCAACAATTGTCTTCAGATAGCTTTAGGTGCACACTGTGCAGAGGACACAGTAAACTAACTGTAAATACTGCAGCAGCCTGCCTGTGGTATTAATAGGATCAGAACAACAGCAATTGTCTTCAGGTAGCTTTAGGTGCACACTGTGCAGAGGACACAGTACACTAACTATAAATACTGCAGGTGCCTGCCTGTAGTATTAATAGGATCAGAACACCAGCAATTGTCTTCAGGTAGCTTTAGGTGCACACTGTGCAGAGGACACAGTAAACTAACTGTAAATACTGCAGCTGCCTGCCTGTGGTATTAATAGGATCAGAACAACAGCAATTGTCGTCAGGTAGCTTTAGGTGCACACTGTGCAGAGGACACAGTACACTAACTGTAAATGCTGCAGCTGCCTGCCTGTGGTATTAATAGGATCAGAACACCAGCAATTGTCTTCAGGTAGCTTTAGGTGCACACTGTGCAAAGGACGCAGTACACTAACTGTAAATACAGCAGCTGCCTGTCTGTGGTATTAATAGGATCAGAACACCAGCATTTGTCTTCAGGTAGCTTTAGGTGCACACTGTGCAGAGGACATAGTACACTAACTGTAAATACTGCAGCTGCCTGCCTGTGGTACTAATAGGATCAGAGGAACAACAGCAATTGTCTTCAGGTAGCTTTAGGTGCACACTGTGCAGAGGACGCAGTATACTAACTGTAAATACTGCAGCTGCCTGCCTGTGGTATTAATAGGATCAGAACACCAGCAATTGTCTTCAGGTAGCTTTAGGTGCACACTGTGCAGAGGACACAGTAAACTCACTGTAAATACTGCAGCTGCCTGCCTGTGGTATTAATAGGATCAGAACAACAGCAATTGTCTTCAGGTAGCTTTAGGTGCACACTGTGCAGAGGACACAGTACACTAACTATAAATACTGAAGCTGCCTGCCTTTGGTATTAATAGGATCAGAACACCAGCAATTGTCTTCAGGTAGCTTTAGGTGCACACTGTGCAGAGGACACAGTACACTAACTGCAAATACTGCAGCTGCCTGCCTGTGGTACTAATAGGATCAGAAGAACACCAGTAAATTTCTTCAGGTAGCTTTAGGTGCACACTGTGCAGAGGACACAGTACACTAACTGTAAATACTGCAGCTGCCTGCCTGTGGTACTGTCAGACGTACACGGACCTGACTGACGAACCCGGTATAGCAGGGGAGGCCTCCCGTACGTATCTGGTTCCCGGCCCCTGGTAGTGTAAACAGAAGGCACAAGAGCGCAGAGTGATAAGAGAGCCTGGCAGGTGACTTGCGGAGGTAAGGCCCAGGATCCTGATGCATATGGTCTGGAAGTCCTAGAAAGTAAGGGTCTAGGCAGCTGGTGCAGAGCAGGAGCAAAGTGGGCTGGTCCGGTCACAGGCAGGGTTGGCAACAAACGGTAAGCGAGGTACAGAGGAGCAGGCAGGCTCAAAGTCCGGGTCACAGGCAGGGTTGGCAGCAGGCAGGCAGCGTGGTTCAAAGGAGTAGGCAGAGTCGTAGTCAAGGAAAGCCGTGGTCAGGTGCAGGTGGATAACAAGAGAAGTCCAAAGGCAGGCCGGGGTCACTTAGGCGATCGAACAGGCAAACAGGAGGCAAACAGGAAGCAAACAGGAAGTAAGGAACTGGGAGCTGCAGATCGGACAGCACCGAGCAGAAGATTCCAGCAGACTAAATAGGGCGGCTGGCACCAAGCGTTGAACCGGCGCACACTGGAGCGCCCAATAGCCAATCTATTCGAAGAACTCCTCTGACAAGTACTAATAGGATCAGAAGAACACCAGCAATTTTCTTCAGGTAGCTTTAGGTGCACACTGTGCAAAGGACACAGTACACTAACTGTAAATACTGTAAAAACACCTGCCTGCCTGTCAGTAGGAAGAGAATAACAGGAACAGATCTAGCTAAACTGAATACAGTATATATATATATATATATATATATATATATATATATATATACACAACACCTGGGATGCATATATATATACACAACACACTGTAAGTGCAGCTAACTGACTCGCCTGCCTACTCTATCTAACTTAAATCACTGAGACACTGTCTCTCTGTCTATCTCTCTCTGCCGCTGCAACACACTACACAAGTCCGCCACGCAGGCGGCCTTATATAGTGTGGGGCGTGTACTAAACCCCCTGAGCCATAATTGGCCAAAGCCACCCTGGTTTTGGCCAATTACGGCTCTCTGTACAGACAGCGATGTGATTGGCCAAGCATGCGGGTCATAGTGCATGCTTAGTCAATCAGCCAGCAATGCACTGCGATGCCACAGTGAATTATGGGCCATGACGCGCCACTCGAATTTGGCGCCAACAGTCCATAGCTTTCGCAATTCGACGAACGGTCGAACAGGCGATGTTCGAGTCAAACATGGGTTCGACTCGAACTCGAAGCTCATCCCTACTCACAACCACGTGAAGTCAAATACCATCCCGATCATCAGAGAGCCCAGAAAAAGAAGCTCACCATAGTGTAAATCTGCCTTAAACTTTTATTAATATATAAAAATGTTGCACTTACAACAGAAGAATACAAAATCGACATGTTTCGTCATACAGTGACGTCGTCCTGGGGAACCTGCATTTCCCAGGACGACGTCACTTTATGATGAAATGCGTTGGGAGAAGGGATGTGTTGACGTCACCACGCTGTTTGTATCCCGGAGGACGGGTGATTTGCTGTTAGCCGGCCGGCTCTTTTCTTCCATGTGAGTTTTTATTCACCTGTTGTAAGTGCAATATTTTTATATATTAATAAAAGTTTAAGGAAGATTTACACTATGGTGAACTTCTTTTTCTCGGCTCCCTGAAGATTGGGACGGTATTTGATGTCAGGGGGTTGCGAAGTGCATGAGGTCCTGCTGCGGTGATTCATTCCGCAATCAGCCCCATCTGCAAGCATACATTCAAGCTTACAAGGCCTTGGCTGGGCTATAGCCACATGCCTGTTTAGCTTGCCTTCTGGTAAGCAAGGTCTCCTTAAGGTGGCGGTGCACTTTTGTGTGACTTGAATCACTGTTGTGTTTACGAGTAGAGAGACCTTTACTTCACCACCATCAAACAGATTCATGTTATTTATGCTTACTCCTCAAGGACTTTGCAATTATCAATTTTGGACAATTTTAGCACAGCTCCTTTTTTGTAATCATTTTTGTTTGTGTTATGTATATCACATTGAGCTGCAGCTTTCATTAGTTTATGTTAGAACGTTAGCACGGTATAACGGGTATATCCGATCAGCCCCTAACCTGTCCACCTTTAGGAGATCCCTGAAAACTCACTTATTCAGGAAAGCCTATCCCACACCCACCTAACAACTGTCCCAGAACCACCCCCATCAAATCATTCCCCGCATCTATTACGTTTTGTATCACCACTCCCTCCCTTTAGAATGCAAGGGGCCTCCTGTCCCTTCTGTATTGACCTGTACAGAAAATCCCAGAGCAAGGGAACCTTGGTGGAGGGGCCACATGACTGGGGGACGCTGGGGAAAGATGCACTAGGAAATAGAGTGCAGGAAGAGGCAGGTTTAGGTGGACACAGGGCGGTGCTAACTAGCACATCCTGTGTCTATTAGTAGGGGCGAGGAGCGGAGCCAGTCATTCAGGCACGTGTAGGTTAAGAGGTAACACACAAGCAGTTGTTTTGTTGCTGTTACCTCTTATGGAGAATTTGGATCGGCTCATTCGAGCAGCTGCGCTCGGCGGCTGCGACTCACGGGCCACAATGGTTCACTGAGCAACTAGCTGAGCTGCTACCTGGGGCAGGGGAAGGTATGTTGGCTCTCCCTCCACCCCCCACACCGCACGCGCGGAGGTCGGGGCCTCCGGCGCATTTTAGCCCTGAAGAGCAGCCCACAGCGAGCCGCCTCCTAGGGAGCCCGATCACGGACCCTCCAGCATCCTGGGCTAAGTGGCATGCTCCTGCTTCAGCTGTGGGGGCTGGGAGGAATCCACAGGAGAGGCGAGCGGCAGCCAGGAGGGTGGCGTCTCTCTCCCCCTCGTGGCCTATAGCAGCGGTGGACCAGGAGTCGGCAGCAGTGCATGCGGGGCCTTCCGTCCTGCGTGCCACAGCCTGGCATGTTAGACATGCTGGAGCTGCCGCGGGCCCCTCCCCCAGGGCGGCCGTGGCCATCGCTGGAGGAAGTGGAGGTCCTGGAGGGGACGGCCCTCGGTGCCAGAGCGGCATCTGCTGGGGGCCCGCAGGTGAGGAGTTTGGTGGAGAGCTGCGTGGATCGCTGGGCCCAGCCCCTTCAGCTTCCACAGCATCCCCTGCTGGCCAGGAGGACCAACGTTCAGAAGGAGAACTCAAGGACTCGGATTCAGATGTATCTGGTGCGGCGGTGGGCCTGTAGGAGCTTCTGCGGGTATCCGGAATGGCGGCTGGTCGGTCGGTTTCCCCTGGTCAACCTGGTAAGTCCTCTTCTGTTTCTTTGCCTATTACTTCTGTGTCTTTGTTGTCTGTGTTCCCTCCCCCCTGCTGTCCTATCTGGGCTTCCAGTTAGGGGTGGGCCAGTGGCGGTGCAGGTTTTGGCGTGGGATGTGGGGGTTGGGTCTTCAGGCATCTTGGGCTCCGGGGATGCATTGCTGCAGCAATTAGTGGCATCTCTTTTAGCGGGCTGTAGGGATATGGGGAGAAGGGGTGTCACGGCAGTGTCCCCTGCTACTGTGATGCTAGTGGCATGGGTGGTTGGGGCGGGGTGTCCTGTCCCCATGTCCCCGCCGGCCACCCCGTTAGCAGCTCCGAGCAGTCAGCAGCTCCCTTCAGTGGTGGCTGAAGTTTCCCACGTTTGAAAGATTTGGAAGGGTGACTACATGGAGATATATTCGCTGCTACTGCTTGAGAAATTTATTCAGGATAAGGTCAAGCCGGATGAGAGCAAAAAGGAGGAAGAGGGGAAGCAGCGTTATCGCCTTCTCCCGCGCACTTTTGCAAAGTGGATGCAGGCGTTTAACATACTGGCAAGCGTTATCGTAGAAAAAGCGCCAGAGAATTGTTCAGCTTTATTCTGTTACCTTGATTCCATTAATGAGGCCCTGGGGGTGTATGGGGGGTGGCATGGCTGCGTTACGATGAGCAGTTCTGGCAGCGGAAGGCTGTAAGACCATCCTTGAGATGGGTTAACAAGGACATTGGCTTGAGGATGAAGCTCATGACACAAGCCAGGGTCACGCCACAGCCCTTTCATGGGGGGGGCCAGGGGTGCCCAGGCCTCTTCGCCATCGGCCGGAAAGTGCAAGGAGTTCTTTTGGCAGTTCAATGAGGGCAATTGCAAGTTCGGGGGATCATGTTGTTTTTGCCATGAGTGTTCGGGCTGCGGAGGTGCCCATCCCTTGTCCAAATGCTTCAAGAAGGGGAGGAAGCCAGGCAGCGCTGGAAAAAGGGATGACGCCAGTGAAAGTGGAAAAAATAACGCTGTACCTAAGTAAGTATCCAAAAAGGGGAGAGGCGCGTACACTGTGGTTGGGCTTTAAGGAGGGGTTCCCGATTTCCAGCAAGTTGGCGGAAGTCCCTCCTGTCTCGGCCAACCTGCGATCAGCATATGAGCATCTGGACGTGGTTTCTAGCAAACTGCGGAAGGAGGTAGCTTTGGGCAGGATGGCGGGTCCATTTCATGGCCGCCGTTGGGGGACTTGGTGGTTTCGACGCTGGGGGTAGTTCCCAAGCGGGAACCAAATCAGTTTCAGCTTATTCATCACCTTTCCCAACCGAAGGGTGGGATTGATCCTGCCCTTTGTACAGTGTCCTATGCTTCCTTTGATGTACCACATCCTTTGGTGCGGTGGGTTCAGCGGTTTGGGAGGGGGGCGTTTTTGGTAAAGACCGGCATTGAGTCGGCTTTTCGTTTGTTGCCGATACATCCGGATAGTGTGCGTTTGTTGGGGTGTTGTTTGGAGGGAGAATATTTTGTGGACAGATGCTTGCCTATGGGTTGCACTATCTCTTGTTCAAATTTTGAGTTGTTCAGTTTTTTTCTGAAGTCGGTGGTCAAGGACTTGTTGGGCCTTTGCACTAGATGACTTTTTGGTTATAGGCCCTTCGGACGATCGGTCTTGTCTTATTTTGTTGGCCACCATTCAACATGTTTTCCAAGTTTTTAGTGTTTGGTTGGTGCAGGACAAGACGGAAGGTCCTGTAATGGTGTTAAAATTCTTGGGTATCATTATTGATACTGATCTGATGGAGTGCCGGCTACCAAGCGATAAGCTGGAAGATCTCCGTGTGTCGGTGGCGGCAGTGGATCACCGCTCTAAGGTGAAGTTGTGGGACTTGCAGTCATGTTGGGGAAACTCAACTTTGCATGCCGCATTATGCCTGTGGGGAGGGTGTTCTGCAAACGCTTGGCGGCTGCTACAGCGGGGGTCTCGGCCCCGCACCACTTTGTCCATATAGGTCGGGATCATAGGGACGATTTGCAGGTCCGGGAGGTGTTTTTGGAGCAGTACAACGGCAGGTCGTTCTGGCTGGGGCCTGCGGTACAGGCAAGGGAACTGGAGCTGTTCACGCTGTAGGGTTGGTGGGTTTTGCGGCTTATTTTCAGGGGCGGTGGTGTGCAGACCGGTGGCCAGAAGAGGTGGCGGGTCCGTGTTGATTAGGAATTTGATCTTGTTGGAATTGTTCCCCATAGTGTTGGCAGTGGAACTTTGGGGGGAGGAGTTTAAGAACCGGAGGGTTTGTTTTCATTGCAATAACTTGGGGGTGGTACATGCGATTAGAACTCTCTGTCTGCATCATCTTTGCCGGTAGTTTGTTTGTTGCGTCATTTGGTGTTACGGTGTTTAACATGGAACATTGTTGTGCCTGCTGTGCATATCCCGGGGGTTGAGAATTAAGTGGCTAATGCACTTTCTCGCTTGCAGTGGGACAATTTCCGTCGGTTGGCACCGGAGGTGGAGCTAAATGGGGTTCCGCCCCAGTGGTTTATGGGAGCTCGTGCTGGTGTCGTGATGTCGTTGGTTCGGTGGTTGGTAGCAGAATTCACCTGGCGGTTGTATGAGCGGTTTGGCGGGAGTGGCAGGAGCTGGTGAGTGATATTGGTGTGAAATAAAAAATTTTTGCACTGCGCTTGATAATATGATATAAAAATAGTGTCAAAAAAATCACTGAAAAATAAATGTCAAAATAAATATCAAAATAAAATTAAAATGAATCCAGCTTTCCACATAAGAAATTCCTATGTGCAATGTGCATACTTATCTTCTACATTATATATGCATACCAAACAATTAAAGTGCAATGTGCATGTGTAATAATAACAAATTAAACTTATACTAGTGATGAACTAAACAACATGCAATAACTCGCATGTAGTGCAGCATGCAAGAAAAATAACAAATAGCATAAAAAGTGCCCAGTGCGTCTTGAACGCAATCGATGTAATCTGCGTTTAGTGATATCCTTATTGTAGTGTCCAAAATATGTCCAAAATCAAATGTGCAACAGTGTCCAACAGAATCCAAAATATCCAGTGCGCTGAATTCGAATGCTGCAAACAACCGTGGTATATTCTGGTAACCCCCCAAAGTGATTGCGCTCACCTCAGAGCGTGTGACACAGTGGCTAGCTATGTAAAATCACGCTTTGTAGCCACCCCTTGGGCTCTGTAAGGTATGCTAGATGCGATCTCCACTCACTCTGGGTTAAAAGGCTCCATAGACATCCTATAACTTTATCCAGCAACAAATCTTCAGTATCCGTCACCAAAACAAATCTGCTGTATGATGTGAAGCGCAGAGAAAGGCCTGCATCTCTATGCCACAGGCGACTTGAAATAGCGATAGAACAAGCCTCATATTGAGTGATATTGGTGGTTGTGACAGCAATGACGACAGGCTTCATGCGTTGTTTTATTTTTTGGGTAGGAACTGTGAAGAAGGGGTGTGCGTCGCGTCCTTGAATTCCAAGATGGCTGGTTTGACATTTCTGTTTAAATTGGGTGGGGTCGAGGACGGTACCAAGGCTTTCATAGTGCACAAGGCTTTAAGGGGTTACAGGAAGGGGCACTCCAGGCCTGATTCCAGGCGTCCAGTATCATTGGGAATGTTGGAGGTGTTAGCGGTGGTGTTGCCCCGAGTGTTTTTTTCACAGTTTTAAGTTCAGCTGTTTAAAACGGCTTTTGTGGTGGCTTTTTTCGGGGCGTTAAGAGTGGGCAAATTGGTCAGCCCTTCAAAATCAGTAACAGGTGGTTTAAATGTCTCGGACGTATTGAGACAGGGGGAGTCGGTTACGCTTGTTCGCAAGTCTAAGACGGACCCATTCGGAAAAGGGACTAGGGGTGTATTGGGGAGTGTTCCACGTCTGGCGCTATGCCCAGTCTCAGTACTCCGGGACTGGTCGGTGATACGACCTCCTGGTGAGGAGCCCCTTTTTATTCACGAAGATGGGTTGCCTTTGCCGAGGTATCAATTTGTGTCAGTGTTCAAAGGATGCCTGGAGGTGGGGGGGTTTCTGTGAAGGACTATTCGTCCCATTCGTTTAGAATTGGGGCTGTGACAGAGGCATCGCACTGGGATTTGAATGATCAAATCCTGCAGCGTATTGGGGGTTGGGAATCGCATCTGTTCCAATTGTACGTCCACCCCCACCTTTTGTAAAGAGTGGGTGGGGGAGTAGGTCTTGTCTGGTGTTTCCAATGTATGTCTTTGTGTTTGTTCTGTGGGCTGTTTATGGGCTGTGTATTGAGGGAAGTGTGTATGGTGATTGGTTTCTGTTGTCTATGTTCCTGTTGTGTTTCTGTCTTACAGGACCGATGTGTCTGATGTGGATCCTGGGCCAGTCCTATGTGCACTGGGGGGCAAAACGGGCATTGGTTAGGCCGGAAGGTAGACAGTTGGGTTTCCCCCGGGAAGAGGCCATGGTACGGTGGATAGGGATGTTGTTGTCCAGAGTACTTCCGGAAGTTCAGCAGTACGCTCAAAGGGACAGGCCCCCGGATGTACTGTTGTTGCATGTTGGTGTCAACGACCTTTGCCTCAGGGCTTCCAGAGAACTCATTAGGGATGAGTTCTGGGATTTTCTCTGACTTCGTACGCTCTTCCCTGAAACAGTGATAGTGTGGTTAGACATCATTGGGAGGGCGGCCTGGCGAGGATCCCGGTCTGTGGAGCGCATAAATAAAGCCAGAAAAAAAGGTTAACAAGGCGGTGGCTAAGTTTGTGGTTCGTAATGGTGGGTTGGTGGTTCGCCACTGCGAGTTAGAGAGAGACAATGGTCTCTATCTGAGGGGCGATTGGGTACATCTGTCCGCAGTGGGAATTGATATGTAGTTCCTGGGGAACCAGGAAGGTCTCCAACGGGCCTTACGGATGTGGCAGGTCGCCCAGGTGTAAGGGGTCACTGGTGGGCGTCTGTGGCAGGGGTCTCTGGTTCCTGAAGGTTGGAATGGTGGTTGGTGTGTATATATATATATATATATATATATATATATATATATATATAAAATATATGGTGTGGTACGGGTTGGGATCTCGGTAAGGGTACCTTCCCTATATGGGCTATCAGTCATTGAGCTGAATGGTGCAAGAAGGTGGTAATCATTTGTCCCTGTGCTGGTGGGATCGCGGCTAGGGGCCAGGATGTCGTGGTGGTGGTGGACAGCCGATGAGATAGCATTACCTTCTTTCAGGAACCTCAGACGTAGCAGTCAGTTAAATGGTTTGGGTTATATATGTTTATATATGTTTTTATATATATATATGTTTTAAAATAAAAAGCTTATTTTTATAAAGTTGTTATGTTTGGAATTAATGAAGGGGCCATTTGTTTGGCCATTTAATCCAGAAGGTGTTATGTGTTTAATTTAGTAATTTAAGGTTAAGAAAAAGGAGGGCTAAGGGTGGTTAGTAGGACAGCTAGCACATCAGCCATACACCAGTCATGTAATTGTGCTGTCCCCCCTCTACATTGTAAAGTGCTGCGTAAACTGTTGGTGCTATATAAATCGTGTATAATAACAATAATAATATTAATTAATTTTTCTGTTAACAAAAATTAACTGCGTGCCCAATAATACTGAGTACATAAAGAGAGGATAAGTTGAGGGATTGTTAAAAGCAGCTATTATAATTCCAGCTGTTATTAGTCTGAAAAGAAATGGTAAATACAGGCTTTTGCTTTGGATATCACCCCGTGTTCCATGTTGACATATTACCCTGGTTAAAAAAACTCCCCACTCTGAGCAAGTAAGAAAGATTGATATAGTTCTAGAGGACTCTAAGGAGCAATATTCAAACAGGTGCAGCTGATGGTATTACTACAATATTAGCGCAGTGGTTGTAAAATAATGCTGTGTAGCAGGATTAAATAAATTCTTTGACATATTCAAATGAGCCATGAACATATTTGGCTATGTTTCCCGTTATTCACAGAACATATAGATTAGGTCAGCATAGTATGCTAGCTTCCAGTAAGCTAACTCCTCAGTTTACAACAAGGTTTTCTGAGGGCTCAGCAGCTTCAGAACATCCAGTTCTAGCTTTGTTCATAAAAAAAGTATGCCCCTGATAGTTGTTAGAAAGAAGAAGCAAAGACCACAATTCAGTGTGAACCTGGCACCCAAATAAAGAACACAAAGGCAAGCTATTAGCAGTAATGAAGAGATACATAATATGATTTGGATTCAAATCCAGAATGGCTGCTGTTCTATTTCCCTGAAGCCATCCAGATAAAATTATGTCATGCATGCCACACTTGCAACTTTTTGAAAAGCAGAAATGTTCAGCATTTGGTAAATTAAAACAACAGGTGAAAATGTAAAGAATATGGTACTGCATGAATCACAACTATTAAAAATTATGTTTTTTTTTTTTAACTTCTCAATTTAAAGAACTCTGAAGGTTCATTTTTGCAAAAAAAAAAAAAAAAAAAACCTTCTTAGAAGTACTGAATAAAACCTACAGGGTCATTTAAGGTGAATTTAGGTTGTGTGATGCTACACACAATTGTTCTGTAATATACAAGCATGTTTTATGACTCTAATGTTGCATGTGGGTTACTTAGAGACCAGGATTTTTAACATATTGCCAAAACTAAATGCTACAGGGCCAAAAATATATTTCCTAAACTATCATGACAATTTCTTACTAGGAGTAGTCGCAGGAGAACTGTCATGACAAAAAAGTCTTGAACTTGTACTGAGGAAAGTTGAAGTACTGTAAATGTATACTTTATATTATATTTGTTACATGTTCCCATACATATAGAACAACTTATTGTATTTCAAATATTTAAAAATTGCTGGCAAATCTTACTTAACTTTCCCCCGATATACGTCGGCAGAATGGCGCTGGTGGGCAAAAGGGCATACAGGTACGTCCCCTCTAAGAAGCGTTGCATTCTCCGTGACCGTGGGTCCCGTAGACTCGATGCCCGCCGGGTGCCCGCAATTGTGTCATGGTGAGGTAGAACAGGGAGATGCTTTTGTAAACAAAGCATTTCACAGTTCTGCCCAGTGACAGGACAGAGATCACTGCTCTCTGTCATCGAGAGCAGTGATCCCTGTCATGTGTGTTGTAGCCCCTCCCCCCCACAGTTAGAATCACTCCCTAGGACACACTTAACCTCTTCATCGCCCCCTAGTGGTTAACCCCTTCACTGCCAGTGTCATTTACACAGTAATCAATGCATTTTTACAGCACTGATCGCTGTATAAATGACAATGATCCCAAAACAGTGTTAAAATTGTCTGATGTGTCCGCCATAATGTTGCAGTCCCGATAAAAATCGCAGATTGCCGCAATTACAAATTAAAAAAATTACAAATAAAAATGCCATAAAAGTATCACCTATTTTGTAGACGCTATTATTTTTGCGCAAACCAATCAATATACACTTATTGCAATTTTTTTTACCAAAAATATGTAGAATACATATCAGCCTAAACTGAGGAAAAAAAATGTTTTTTTATATATTTTTGGGGGATATTTTTTTATAGCAAAAAGTAAAAAATAATGTGTTTTTTTTCAAAATTGTCCCTTTTTTTTGTTTATAGCGCAAAAAATAAAAACCGCAGATGTGATCAAATACCACCAAAAGAAAGCTCTATTTGTGGGAAAAAAAGGACGTAAATTTTGTTTGGGTACAACATTGCACGACCGCGCAATTGTCAGTTAAACCGACGCAGTGCCGAGTCGCAAAAAGTGCTCTGGTCAGGAAGGGGCTAAATCCTTCCGGGGCTAAAGTGGTTAAAGTGGATGTAAACCCGATTCATTAAATTTGAGCTGTGCACATATCTGCAGTGTTTTGTTATCTCTCTTCAAAGCACTATGTCCCGTAGCTGTCTCCTGCTCCATTCTTCTGTTATCAGCCTGATAACTCCCAGCAAGTTTTCTATCACATATGATAAAAGCAAGCTGTGTTTTGTGTCGGGGAGGATGCTATAAATAGATTAGCAGAGCCCTGATTTATTCAACAATCAGCTCTGAAAGTCGCTACCTATGAGGAGAGGGGGTGTGTGCCTTTCCTCCAATCAGCTGTCTTGGCTGTATGCCCAGGCTTCACTGCAGTGTTGAACAGGAAGAAAAAATCTCCTAACATGCTCTGAACTTTCTAAACATTATATAAAGCTGACGACAGCTGAGGGTTTACATCCACTTTAAGGAGGGGGCTGTGTAGTTATGTTTACCATAATCCTGTCTGTAGTGTGCTGGTAGACCTTTATTGTAAACTACACTCACTTTATTAGGTACACCTTGCTAGTACCCTGTTGGACCCCCTTTTGCCTTCATATCTGCCTTAATTCTTCATGGCATAGACTCACAAGCTGTTGGAAAACTTTCCTCAGAGATTTTGCTTCATACTGACATGATAGCATCACGCATTTGCTGCATATTTGTTTGTCTGCATATCCATGATGCAAATCTCCCATTGCACCACATCCCAAAGGTGCTCTATTGGATTAGGATCTGGTGACTGCGGAGGCCATTGGAGTACAAGAACTCATTGTCATGTTCAAGAGATCAGTTTGAGGTGATCTGAGCTTTGTGACATGGTGCATTATCCTACTGGAAGTAGCCATCAGTAGATGAGTACACTGTAGTCATAAAGGGATGGACATGGTCAGCAACAGTACTCAGATAGGCCGTGGCATTTAAATGATGCTCAATTTGTACTAAGGGGCCCAAAGTGTGCCAAGAAAATATCCCCCACATCATTACACCACCAGCCTGAGCCATTGATACAAGGCAGGATGGACCCATGCTTTCATGTTATTTATGCCAAACTCTGACCCTACCATCTGAATGTCGCAGCTGAAATCCAGACTCATCAGATGAGCCTGTGCGAATTGTAGACTCAGTTTCCTGTTCTTAGCTGACAGGATTGGCACCCAGTGATATCTTCTGCCGCTGTAGCCCATCTGCTTCAAGGTTTGATGTGTTGTGCATTATGAGATGGCATTCTGCATACATTGGTTGTAACAAGTGGTTATTTGAGTTACTGTTGCCTTTCTATCATCTCAAACCAGTCTGCCCATTCTCCTCTGACCTCTGACAAGGCATTTCCATCCACACAACTGCCGCTCACTGGATATTTTATCTTTCTCAGGCCATTCATTGTAAACCCTAGAGAAGGTTGTGCATGAAAATCCCAGTAGATCAGCAGTTTTTGAAATACTCAGACCAGTCCATCTGGCACCAACAACCATGCCACGTTCTAAGTCACTTAAATCCCCTTTCTTCCCTATTCTGATGCTCGATTTGAACTCTAGCAAGTTGTCTTCACCACGTCAAGATGCCTAAATGCACTGAGTTGATGCTATGTGATTGGCTAATTAGCAATTTGTGTTACCAATCAAATGAACAGATGTACCTAATAAAGTGGGCCGGTGAGTGTAGATGTGCACTCTGTCTATCCTAATAAAGTGTTAAAGCTCCCAAGGCCTGAAGGGTAT
This sequence comes from Lithobates clamitans, assembly GCA_037952925.1. Lineage (NCBI taxonomy): Eukaryota > Metazoa > Chordata > Amphibia > Anura > Ranidae > Lithobates > Lithobates clamitans. The sequence goes on along the minus strand of JBBGZY010000156.1, from coordinate 2,123,880 downwards.
ATTGTATGTCCCTCAACATTTCCCCTAACTGCACTTGTCAAAAATGCCAAAAGCTCCTAAATTCAAGTTTTATGAGCTGTTATGCAACGTACACACGGTCGGACTTTTCGACTGGACTGGTCCGACGGACCGAGTCCGGCGGACAATCCGATCATGTGTGGGCTTCATCGGACCTTCAGCGGACTTTTCCAGTTGAAAATCTGACAGACTTTAGATTTGGAACATGCTTCAAATCTTTACGTCGTAACTCCACCGGACCCAGAAATCCGCTCTTCTGTATGCTAGTCCGACGGACAAAAACCGACGCTAGGGCAGCTATTGGCTACTGGCTATCAACTTCCTTATTTTAGTCCGGTGTACGTCATCACATACGAATCCGTCTGACTTTGGTGTGATCGTGTGTAGGCAAGTCCGTTCGTTAAAAAGTCAGTCGGAAGTCTGTCAAAAGTCCGTTAAAAGTCCGTCGGAAAGTCCGTCGGACCAGTGCGGTCGAAAAGTCCGCCTGTGTGTACGCGACTTTTAGTGTACATGAAGCCTTACATTGTAAAGCCTACAACCTTAACAAACATGAATTTGCTGGCATATAACCGCTGACGCTGAGTATGGACAGTGAAAGCCTTTGAAAAAGTTTTAAACAACATGTTGTTTTCATCCTTTAAGGTTATCTTTAAAAAAAAAAAAAGTGGTTAACGAGAAAAGCAGGGACATGTACAACTTCCTCAAAGTATGAGAGAAATTAATCATTCAAATTGCTGATCGAACACTTAAAAAAATAGATATTAGGAAAAACCCATGAAATAGCTCAGGCAAGTAAAATGTGTGTTTGAATTAGATGTATAAAATAGACAAAGTATCCATTTCTCAAGACGGGCACAACCAAGTGAATAATGTTTTAAAAACAGTGCCAGATCTAGTAATCCACACCTATGGTATGTCCTGAAATGAGTTACATATATAACAAATGCAAAAAGAGCACTCACTTTACATAGACGTGTAACCCCAAAGATGTCCAGGATTTTTATGTATTGTCCAGTGTTGATGCAAGTGACAAATTAAATGGTTAACCCAACTGGTAAGCTATCTGCCTTTATAAATGGATTCAGGATGAATCAAACTGATTATGTTTCCACTGATGCTGAAATTGCCTAAGCAGTATGGAAAAGGGTTGTCAGTAAGTTCTGTAAACACACGAGAGCGCCCGTATCAAATGATCCCTCAGACTGTGGAAAAGATCATGGAGGCAAGAAGTGAAATATTATTTATTATTAACATATTTCCACCTGTTTATGATTAAAAGAACATAACTGGCAATTTTAGTTAAAGTGGTTCTAAAGGATGAAAGTTTTTTTACCTTAAAAACCCTTGAGGGTGCAGCACCCCTTGCACCCCCCCTAATACTTACCTGGGCCCGACGCCGATCCAGCAATGTGCACAAGAGCTGAAGCTCTCTTGGTATTCTGTCTCCTGATTGGCTGAAACAATACATCACAAATTAGAGATATAGACAGAAAATAGGTTAAGCTGTCATCCCTAAGCATGTAGGGAACAAAAAAAACACCTTGGGGACTTTTAAAGGCCCAAAACAATCCAAATAACAATAACAATGTTTTAGAATAGTATAAAACATTAAAACAAGCTTTATTTGAACAACCAATACATTATTAAAAACAATTTTCAGCTTGTGTGATGATGTGACATCAAAAACACTCTAAATCAGCATAAAGCGATGTTTCACTGTTGACAGGATGATGGTCACCCAGGATCAGTTAAAGTAATTATATTTCTTTCTTCAGGGGTGTAAAAATATGTAGAACAGCACCATTCTAAAAGTAAGTAGGTACAGTATATGATAAATCAGTATAACTGATATTACATATCATATAAAGCATTTTGATAAAAGCTTAAAATGAGTTTAACGCTTACCGCCTGTGTGAATAATGAATAGCACAGATACAACAGCCGACCAATTTAAACACAGAAAGTAGCATCCATCATAGTACCCAGGGACAACTCGAATATGCCCATATGTGGAGGGTCCTAACAGGGATCGGTAGTAGGCACGCTGGATTAAGGCAGAACAAGTCCCAAAAAAAGCATATCTAGATATTGGAAAAAATATATATAGTAGATAAAGGATACCAATTTTACATTTTTTTTTGTATTAAGGATACCAATTCTAAAAAAAACTGAAAAAATACTGGTATAAGGATTTATGTATAGAGTATAACTTTATCTGCTCCAACAGACACTGATGGAGTGATATATTAATAACATGAATAAACTTCAAAAAGCACTAAAAAAGTGTCTTGTTATATCAGAGAAGTGACCTGGTCTTCCATAGTGAACTATTCTAAACACTTAAATGGCCACCAGGCCACCAGTCTAATCCTTCTTACATAGATTGGTGGCATAGTTCTTGTTGGCACCAATAAAGGGTCCATGTGGTGATGCCGATGCCTACATCTGCACGCCCTTAGTCGCTCTGACACCAGATGGAATCATCCTTCTGATGCCATGTGCCTCTGTGTGCCCCAGCGTAGTGACGTCATCCCACTGGAAGTAGGCAGGGTTTACACCACCCGGCACTCTTTCGGGGGACCATGCTTGGAACACACGCTGGCGAGCCAGTAAACACCTACCAGCATGTTTGACAGTTCTCCTTTCCTGCCACCTTGCGGGCTTGCTCTTTGACACAGAAGTGGGAGCCCAGACCCGCTGCTGCCAATCACAGCCAGTGAGGAGGTAGTGGAGGGGTGGGACTGGGAATTTTAACTATTGTGTACAATAAAAAAATATTTAGGTTTAAAGTGATTGTAAAGGTTTTTTTTTTTTTAATAACAAACATGTTATACTTACCTGCTCTGTGCAAGGGTTTTGTGGGGTCCCCTGGTGGTGTTCCTGTCCCCGCCTCTTCATTGGGTGCCCCCACGGAGAGCCACTTTCCATTGGGGCAACCGTGCGGGTGCGCTCCGAAGTCCTGCTGCTGCGTCCATTGACACAGACAGCAGGATTCAGCCCCGCCCCGGCTCCCATGTCACTGGATTTGATTGACAGCAGTGGGAGCCTATGGCTGCTGCTGCTATCAATCTATCTAATGAGGACCCGAGACAGCGGCTGGAGCTGCTGGGCTCGTGCTCATCGCTGGAACGATCGGATTCAGGTAAGAAAAATGGGGGCTCTGGGGGGCAGCTGCAGCACAGAAGGTTTTTCACCTTACTGCATTAAGGTAAAAAACCATGAGACTTTACAACTCCTTTAAACATAATAGGTGGGTATCAGCATGGGGTAACTTTAAACAACTGAAAGCAATATTGCGCAATGAATCTCTTCTTTATGCTCTGAGCAACTCCATAGGTGAGCTGTTCCCAGCGCACTTGATGAGATCAACAGAGGACCGAGGATACAGCGGTGTTTCTTTTCAGGATTATTGAAGACCAAAAACCCAGAGGCGTGATTTGACCCATGGAGTGTTCTCCTAAGGTGAGCAGGCAATTCACCTAGAGGTGGGGGTGGTGGATTTATATCACTGATTATTTATTGCAACGTGCCACATTTTGGAGAAAGTTTTTTTTTTCTTCAAGGAAGAACCCCAGATTCATTGTCTTTTGGGCTGTTATCACTTGAACTGTTTATTACCAATGTATTTTACCATTGGGTGTCACACATAATAATTTACATTTAAATATTTTTTTTCATGGTGCCGAGGCATCAGCAGTGGCAGTTCTTTTATATGTTATGTGTTTAAGCTGATCACAAGGTTTTTTTGGATTTATACACAGGTTGAATTAGTGCACCATTCTCTGAATATTTACAATTTATTTTGGTGTGAGATCACTATCCAATGATGCAGCCGTTCTAGTTTTACACCAATTTAGGAACCCATTTTAATTAGTTATTGCATAGCGGCGCTCAAGTATCTCATACTTTTATCAGTATGGGGCGCTTAGTACACATTAATAAAATATAAGTGTATTTTTAAAAATATGCCCCTTTACTATCCTTTGGCTGAAGCCTATCCCCCAGGCAGCATTTACAAATTCTGCTGGAGTAGCGGTGTATTCTACTGCACATGTATGAAAGCTACGACAGGAAACAGTAGATTTCCCATCTCTTGTAGGAAGACTATCTTCATTTTTTTTTTGTGTTTGGAGAGGCCAGGGTGTTCCTTTGTGGTGCATGCTGAGTGACGTTAACCTTTAATGCTCACTGAGCATTCCTTGCGGTTTTGTGGCCTATCATAAAATTGCTAATTACCAGGCAGTAGTAACAAACGCTTCAGTTCATTGACCCACAAGGACTCAGATTAGGCGCTCTGATTGTTTGTGTCAGGTAAGTGACTATCAGGTATCAAGGTAATGACACCCAGTCAATTAACATCTTCAGAAAGAAGTCAGCAAAAGTAGCCCACATTTTCCTCTCGTGACATTTATTGTTTAACCCTGCTTTCTGAGAAAAAATTTGCAATAGTCAAAATCCCAATCCTACCTTTACCTTTGCATGAAAATTTCTTCATGTCATAATGTATCAACAAATATAAAACATACAATACACCTATAAATTGGTACAAAAAAAAAGAGAGCTTGAAATTCATCTCTCTGATGGATTTGTTTTCAATATGTAAAGTACATGATACTGATATCTCCCTTAGAATTTCAGAATAGATGTAACCACAACAGTTGAGCTGGAAACTGAATTTTACAAACTGTTCCCTGAAGAATCAAAGTCAAAAGGATAATGTACAGGTTATCTACGGAACATGAAACGTTAAGAACAGAAAATAACAGAAAAATGCTTTAAAGACTTGCAATGATATATGTAGATAATCATTAAAAAAGCATGAATGACAAGAAACCTAAATTAACAAATAGTCCATTCCAACTCACACAAGCCTCACACAAGGTAATATGCCATGGTAATATTTTTAGAAGTCAAACTGTTCTTACATCACATCACTAAATTTCAGGTCTCCCAGTACTTCTTCATAAATCTCTATGAAAATCTACCTTAGTATTTCTATGTCTTACACTCTCTTGTGGATACTTCATGGGAATATAAAGTAATATAAAGTAAACTCAGCTCAGTGGATAATTGCAAAAACGTGGCTGAACATTCAAACTCAGTAAATAACAGATATTTTGAAAATTGTGAAATGTCCCATTCTTCAAAATTAAAATCTATTCTTATTTTTCCACTTCAGCTCCATAAGGTTTTACCCCCTTCATGACCAGGCCATTTTTTGCTATTTAGCACTGCGCTACTTTAACTGGTAATTGAGCGGACATGCAATGCTGTACCCAAACTAAATTTATATCATTTTTTTTCAAATAAAGCAAATAAAACAAAAAAGGAAAGAAAATTTTGAAAAAAAAATAAAAAAACAATATTTATTTTACATTCTGCTATAAAACATATCTAATAAAATCTTTAAAAAAAATCAAATGTCTTCATAAAATCAGGCCAAAATGTATTCTGCTACAAAAAAATCTCCAATAAGTGTATATTGATAGGTTTGCATGAAAGTTATATTGTCTACAATCTATGGTATATACAGTGCCTTGAAAAATAATTCATACCCCTTGAAATTTTCCACATTTTGTCATGTTACAACCAAAATTGTAATTGTATTTTATTGGGATTTTATGTGATAGACCAACACAAAGTGGCACATAATTGTGAAGTAAAAGGAAAATGATAAATGTTTTTAAAAAACGTTTACAAATAAATATCTGAAAAGTGTGGCGTGCATTCGTATTCAGCTCCCTTTACTCTGATACCCCTAACTAAAATCTAGTGGAACCATTTGCCTTCAGAAGTCACCTAATTAGTAAATAGAGTCCACCTGTGTGTAATTGAATGTCAGTATAAATACAGCTGTTCTATGAAGCCCTCGGAGGTTTGTTAGAGAACCCTAGTGAACAAACAGCATCATGAAGGCCAAGAAACACCAGACAGGTCAGGGATAAAGTTGTGGAGAAGTTTAAAGCAGGGTTAGGTTATAAAAAAAATATCCCAAGCTTTGAACTACTCACAGAGTACTGTTCAATCCATTATCTGAAAATGGAAAGAGTATGGCACAACTGCAAACCTACCAAGACATGGCCGTCCACCTAAACTGATTGGGCAAGGAGAGCATTATTCAGAGAGGCCCATGGTAACTCTGGAGGAGCTGCAGAGATCCACAGCTCAGGTGGGACAATCTGTCCACAGGACAACTATTAGTCGTGCACTCCACAAATTTGGCCTTTATGGAAGAGTGGAAAGAAGAAAGCCATTGATGAAAGAAAGCCATAAGACGTCCTGTTTGCAGTTTGGGAGAAGCCATGTGAGGGACACAGCAAACATGTTGAAGAAGGTGCTCTGGTCAGATAAGACCAAAATTTAACTTTTTGGCCTACAAGCACTAACACTGCACATCACCCTGAATATACCATCCCCACCGAGAAACATGGCAGCATCATATTGTGGGATGCTTTTGTTCAGCAGGGACAGGGAAGCTGGTCAGAGTTGATGGGAAAATGAATGGAGCTAAATACAGGGCAATCTTTTTTTTTTTTAATTCTTTATTTATTATTTTTCATAACAATGCATTTCCCATCGGGGATATTCCATAATACAAAATCACATTGATATATAAAAATATAATGATTATCCCCCACATCCTCCTGACCCCTCCCCCCTACCCACCCTTCCCTGCAGGACACTGCTCGCAGAGGACGCCTTCTTTCCTGGTTTCTCAGCTAAATAGAAAGAATACCTGCCTAATTATGCCTGACTAAGAATCTCCTTTAGATAGCTCCAAGTCCTTTTAAACTTAATCCATACTGCCCATTTCCCTGAATGGTCTTCCTCCACAGGATCGGCTCCCCCTTTGTCCATACACTCGACATTGTATACTTCATTAAGGCCGAAAAGCCAATCTCGAGTGTACGGGCTCGAGGTGGTCAGCCAATTTGACGCAATCTGTCTCTTAGCTACATCTAACATTATGGGGACCAGAGAGGATTTATAACTCTTTACTGATTCCGAGGTCCCGTGGAAAAGACAAACCCACGGGTCCTCTGCTAATTCCCTCCCCGTGATGTCCTTTATCAGTCCCAAAATTTTTTTCCAGTATATTTTGATGGTGAGACACTCCCACCATATATGGGCCATTGTTCCTGGAGTTGTACACCCCCTCCAACAAGTATTTGATTTCGTCCTATCCATTTTGCTCACCCTGTCTGGGGTGGCGTACCATCTTGCGATGCATTTATAGTGAATTTCTGTTCTTCTAGTATCTGCTGCTAGATAATGAACCAGCCTCAAAATTTTGTCTATCATAGTTTTATTACAATGTGACCCCAAATCCTGCTCCCACCTTTTGATGTATGGGGCACCTCCAGCTCCAAATACAGGGCAATCTTAGAAGAAAATCTGCAAAAGACTTGAAACTGGGACAGAGGTTCACCTTCCATCAGGACAATGACCCTAAACATACAGTCAGAGCTACAATTGAATGGCTTAGATCAAAGCATATTCATGTGTTAAAAAGACTCAGTCAAAGTCCAGACCTAAATCCAATTGAGAATCTGTGGCAAGACTTGAAAATTGCTGTTCACAGACACTCTCCATCCAATCTGACAGAGCTTCAGCTATTTTTTAAAGAAGAATGGGCAAAAATTTTACTCTCCAGATGTGCAAAGCTAGTAGAGACATATCTTGCAGCTGTAATTGCAGTGAAAGGTGGTTCTACAAAGTATTGACTCAAGGGCGCTAAATACAAATGCACGCCACACTTTTCAGATATTTATTTGTAAAAAAATTGTGAAAACCATTTATCATTTTCCTTCCACTTCACAATTATGTGCCTCTTTGTGTTGGTCTATCACATAAAATCCTAATAAAATACAATTACGTTTTTTAATGTAACATGACAAAATGTAGAAAATTTCAAGGTGTATGAATACTTTTTCAAGGCAGTGTATATTGGAATTTTTATTAATTTTTTATATTTTTTTTATACTACAAATTCTGGTGATGAGCGACTTATAATGGGACTGCTATAGTGCAGCAGGAAATCTTACACTAACTGACCGTGGGAAGGAAATGACCAACTGCCACTGACATCACTACATATAGCGTTCAGTGATAATACTATACACTGTCACTGTTCTAATGACACTGGCTGGGAAGGGGTTAACATCTAGGGCAATCAAAGGGTTAACTGTGTGCCTAATAAGTGTTAATGTGTGTAATGTTTGCAGAATTTTACTAAATTTCTCTTTGTTTCTTATCCCTGCTTTTAAGGTGAGCAAGGGCCAGGCTGTAGACTGGGGTTCTCCCCAAATGCTGGAGAGGTATGGGTCTGTGGAGAATTTATTTGAGTGGTCCTCCCCAGAAGAAGGCTCATCTAGTGAGGAGGAGCCATGGGTTCTAGGTGATTCTCCATCCCCTGGAGTTTCAACAAAGGTAACGGAGGAACTACAGTGCCCAGCACCATCCCCAGTTCAATCTCACAGACCTTGTACTAGTTCTCCAAGTGTCTCCTCTGAAGGAGTGTCAATGTATCGACAATGGGTCAGCAAGGCAGAAGAAGGCCTAAAGAGTTACCTAGACTATCCCGGTTCCAGAGGGAAGTACAGCGGAGAGTTGCTCGGGAGTGGGGCCTGGACTGCCCGTATGTTCCGGACCATGTCATGGAAGTAGTTGAAAACTCCCGGGAGCAGTGGGAAAATGATATGATTTGGGACTACCTACATGTACCAAAACCACAGCGGGTACCAGAAAGTTAGGTCTGGGTTCGCTTTAAGGACATACATCGAGAATGGAAGCTCGGACGGGCTATCTATAAGGACAGGGTGCTGGTGATAAAAGCAGGACAGAACACCCGCAGCTATTTCATCTCGGTCAGAGGCGAGGGATCAGTCAGAGGAGGTTGCCGAATCCCAGGAATTATCTGTAGTCAGGACTACTGTTTATGTAGCACCAGGTAAACTGTTGTACCTAATTGGACTGCTGGAGTGCAGCTGGGTTAGGGTGGGCTTTCCCTAAGACTGTCTTTATTGCAGGGGATAACTGATGTCTGCCACTCAGGATGCCTGACAAGGACAATGTCATGGACACTAGGGTGCACTGTCCCTGCTCAACCCCTTTGCTATTGCTTTAATAGAAGGACTCTGTTGTTTTGGAGCCTCTACTTTGCTCAAAAAGGCCTCCTTGTCTAGGAGCCAAACAGAAAGTTTATCTGCCTACAGGCACATGTACTTAGATTTCTGGCGTGTCTGTCTAGGTTGCATTCTGCAGGAGGTCTCTCAGACTCCTTTTGAGGGAATGACAGCTCTAGCAGGGAACCACATACCATTTCTCTGTGTTTGTTCTGTCAACAGACAGAGGATTGTAACCCCCTCTGTTTGGTGAAGTGTTAATTATCAGTTAGTTTGTTTAGTTACAATGGTTTGTTGGTATAAGAATATAACTAGCCGCCCCTAATATCCTCTCCCACCACTGCACCAAAGAATAAAATTAAATTAAAATGTGACTAATACAAAATTGTGTATAGTATATAGTATAAAAGCTGCCACTTTGATAAAAAATGAGTGAAATATCCAAAATCAAAACCTATAACACAAATGAAAATAGGAGAAGTGGCGCTAATAGGTGTAATAGTGATAAATAACTATGAATCAAAGAAACTAAAACAATGATTCTGTAGTTATAACTACTGGAAATCACCCAGTGACAAATGAAAAAATGTCTATATAATGATAATATAGTCCATGAACATAGGTTGGCAAAACAAATAAGAAAAAAATAAGAAAAAAACTCATCTTCTTGGACTCTTAATTTTCCACCACACCAGCGTGTTTGTGACATCTCTCCCTCTGAAAAACGCACTCACCAGCTTGTATTGCCTCCCACTCTCATGTTTGGTAAACTTAGTGATTGAACCACACCTGGGTTGCAAACGATGATCTGTGACTCAAATCAGAAAAGCTCCATATGTGGAAAATAAATAAACAAAGTGCTCCACATAGCGTGATAACGTTTCAACCAGTTTAATGAAATCACACCAAAAAAACCTTCAATGTTTACACTCACATTTAAAACGAAAAAGGTAAGCCTCAAAAGTAAATCCACAGCAAGCAAACAAACGATGGTTTAGCGGTTCACTGCGGTCAGGGCGGACCTGAAGTGTGCGCTTGTGATGTATCTCTCACCCCACTCTTAAGGTCCTGCTATCCGGTACCAGTGTGTAGTTGCTCAGCAAGCGGCGTCTCACATCAGTACGATAGATTGTCGAGTAGCCACACCCCTGTTTTGTCACTAAGACTTCCTCATGGGATTGACTACACAGCCCATCCATCATTCCTTATGTATTCTCCCTCTATTATTCATGTGATTCTCGATATCGCGCATGCGCACACGTCATGTCCCCATGACTGCAAAGCGCCGGCAAACAGTATATACGAATCTGACCAAGAGATATAATGATACTGTTGTATTTAACAGTAGACAATGTATCAAACAGTATTGTACAGAAGATACCAAGACATTTAAACCAACACTTATTAAGGCAATGATTAGTATAAACTTAAAAAAACACATTTAAGAAAAGGAAGTATATTGTGGCTCATTATTAAAAGAACCATTCGAATTAGTTAAATTTGGCAGTGGATGATCTGCTCATAAGAACTAGAAATAAACAAAGAGCAGTTACACCGTTATGATAGTGGTGTAAGTTATAATAAAAATCCAAAAATATAAATACGCTAAAAAAATTATAAAGAAATCTAAAAATTATAAAAATTAATTATATTATAAAAATTATAAAACATCAGTAATCTGTGCAACAGAAACAACTGATGAGTAGATTGGCTGATACAATAATTTAATCAAGTTGGAAAACTAATGTTCCCCTATAAATTAGATTAAATCACATTAATAAACGGTGAGGTACCACTGGTGGGGTCCACCTTTGTGAAACACACAGAGCATATCCCATCTCTCTCACATTTCTTGTAGGGGTCCAGGAAAATTCCATATAAATACTCTAAATGGATGCAATATATATAATGTTTAACCAGAGAACCATATGGCCCCCACAAAAAGACCAAAGTGGCCCCTGCAAAGTAATAAATAATGATGTAAAAAATGGTGATGAATAACCAATGAATAGATAGTTAATAAATATCAATAATAAATAGTTAATGATAATAAAAAATAATAATAATAAATAAATGACACCTGAACGCCAACATAGAATAATGCCGACGTATGAGGTGCACACCACTCATGCAATGCTGCACGTCACACATGCGCCCACACCGCTGGCACACCATGAATAAACCAAGGGTTGTCATGTGGGGAGAATGTGTATAGAGACAACCCAGGCAGAGATGCACTAAACAGGGATGGTGCTGAAGGAGATGAACACATGTTACACCAACCAGTAACTTGAGAAACAATAGCTAATAGATATATTATGCTAAGCATACATATATATACCAAAAACGAGAGAGACATGCAGTGAAATAAAATGTAAGTAATACTAATGATGTTCGTGCACATGTAAAAATACATACAGATACACATACACACATACATACATGCATATACATGCATATATATGCGCATCCGCACATATACATGCATACGCGTCAACGTCCCTCTCCAGTTACTGTGTCCAACATATGGTTTTGGAACTGACAAAATTGTCAGTAACAAAAGGATATACATATTTCATAAATTAGGAAAGTATCATAGATGGTGTCACAATAGCAATAATATTAAACAATACAATAAGTAGTAAAGTGAAAAATTAGTTAGTTAAAGATAAATAAATAAAAAACATGATAGACTGATAATAAAATAAAATAAAATAAATAAATAATAGTGAAACACTATCATCAAAAAACTTTCTAAGGAGCATACAAATGTAAACGCATAAAAAGAGGCAACCTATGCAGAGGGAGATTGCAAAGATGGAAAAAGGGAAGGGAAGAAGAGAGAGAGGAGGAAAACAGGAGGAGGAAAAAGAAAGAGAACCACTAATGGGCTCTGCAGAATTAGGTGATTTTGTGAACCTCAGGATCCTCATTCAATCCCCCAGGGGTCATGCTTCCGAGGGTGAAGATCCAATAGGCTTCGCGTTTGCAAAGCCTTTGTGTCTTCTACCTCTATCAAGATCACCCCCAATGGACTCAATCCCCAACACACTCATGCCTGATGGATCTCCATGGTGGGCTCCATTGGGAAGCTGTTGCAATATGGGTAGTGTTGCAGCTTCTGCCTTCCTTATGGTGGCATATGCTAACTCATTGATTAGTATCTTTCTAGAAGCTTAGGTAGATAATAGGATTTTTCACCACTTGCTGATCCACCTGGCTAGGGACCATACCTAAGCCATAGGCAGAAGCATCAGTTCGATTCAGAAACCAAAGGGTGAAATTCTGAGTTTGTTGTACAGGAGCAAAAAAACAGTTCCTCCTTCAAGATCTGGAGGGCCTTCTCACATTCTTGCATCCAGGACAACAGTCTAGACATTTTCCTCCTAGTTAGCTAAGTCAGAAGATTGACCATGGCACTATAGTGGTACACACATTTCATATTGTAGCCTTTTGTCCCCGAGCATGACTTAGGTAGGTGATGAATACTGCAATGCCATTCAGATAAGTGACTGCAAATGCACCCAGACCTTTCAGTAGGTCATTTATGATCAATCATCTGTAGGGTGGCTAGTTTATCTCAAATGGCTTTATTGTGAACTCAAATAATAAAATTGAGGTGATGAATGCTCATTTTTCCTGAGTCTCGGGTGCTAGAGAAAATTGTCAATACCCTCTACTAAGGGCCATGTGTAATGGGCAGCCTTCAATTTATCTAACAATTCATCGACCCTGGACATAGGGTATACATTAGGAGTGGTGATGGCATTCAGCTTTCTGTAGACCACATGAAACCTGGTTATTTATTTATTTTGGAGATCAGAAGTGGACCTATGCACTGTTAATTTAAAAAAAATTTTTTTTTAGTTGATCTTGAGGTCAGCTTCAAACTCCCAAGTGTAAACTAACAAGTCTAACAATTTATGTATGGCATTATGTATGTCGTTGTTTGATGGTGTGTCTTTAGCATGTTTGCATGGAAAGTTTTCTGTCTTCTACTTCCTTCTCCAAAATGTACCCAGTAAGTTGCATCATTCAGGCACTTTGTGATTGGATATTGTGCCTCCCATTCTACCTAAAGTCTGTTCTGCCACATACAGAAGTAGAATATACTGTATTCTTTCTGACCCACATTGTGTGACATTGTGTTCCTACCAGTGTTTTTGCTTGGCCTGAGCCTGTATCATAGATTTCTTTACTATCCCATCCAGTTTCTACAATTTGCCCCAAAACATTAGTACTTATTACAATACATAGAGCTTAGAACCAGCAATCTTGCCCTTCCATGTCTTTTGCATTACGTCTAAGGGTCCTCTCACTTGTCTATTGTATAGGAGCTTAATGGGTGAATAGCCTAAAAGCTCCTAGGGTACCTCTCTGCAGGCAAATAGCAGGTGAGCCAAATAGTCTTCCCTGTAACTCCATGATCATCTTCAGAATTTGTTTCAAAGTCCCTCTGAAACGCTTGCACAGGCTGTTCATTTGTGGGTGGTAGGAGCTAGCCAAGTTACATGTCATCTGAATTTTCCTACAAAAAGTCTACACCAGGTTGCACAAAAAACTGCAGGTCGTGATCACTAAAAAGCCCTGCAGGGATCCCCACTCTCATAAAGATTCCCTGTAGAGCATCAGTGACATCTTTCGCCCTGAGAGAGAATAGTGCTGTAGCCTCTGGGTGCTGGGTGCATATTGCCAAGATATTATACGTATATATATAATTGCCTTATCTGCAGAGAACGGCTAGTGGTCTAATGATATTAACCACCATCCTCTTAAAACATTTATCAGTTACAGGGGAAGATTGGCCCTGTAAGCATCTCCTGCCTTGCCATCCCACTGACATTTTACACAAAACCGACAGTAGTTGGTTACTGTTTCTGTACCCATGTTAGGCCAGAAAAAAATCTGCATAACTTGGGCCTTAGTCTCAGTGATTCCCAAGTGACTTGCTAGAGGAATTTAACAAGTGCCTCCTAAATTTGTTGCAGATAACAGTCCATGCTCCCATTGCAAGCGTTCCTGGTGTTGGAAGAGCAACAGCATGTAATGTAAAGTACTGTGAACTATGTACTGTGTGCAATATACCTATCTATCCAGCAGGTGGCACTGCAGTAATATAATGTATATTCTATGGTAATGTAATAGGAGGAAGTGTTTGCTTTCCTCTCTGTGCACTTGTTTGTTGTTCTCTTCCTGTTCTATGATGAAAATATATGTTCTTATATTCCTCCATAAAAGCAAAGTGCATTGCCGTATACAACAAGCTTCTAGCGCATGATTTCAATACTCTGCACAATACCTGCAATGGGCTCTCAAAAGTACCTGGTGCTGCAGTGAAGCTGGATACTGGAGCATACATGACACAGCGTAAATATTAGTCAGCACACCACAGATCTTCAATTCAGTACAAACAGTACTTTTTGAAGAAATGTCAAATAACAAATAGTATAGTTCAATGTTTCAGAGCTGTGCAGGACCCCTTTATCAGGCATGCCTGGTAAAGGGGTCCTGCGCTGTTCAGGAACATTGCACTACACTGTTTGTGATGTAATCTTTCTTCAATAAAAAACGTTTGGACTTAATTAAAGATCTGTGGTGTGCTGGCAAATATTTACGTTGTGCCCTAAATTTGGTAGGTACAATGAGTTGCCTTTGACCATTTCTGCCTCACTGCCTCACCTACATGAATGTGGCTTTTTCACTGGTACCCAGAAAGCCAGTAACAGGTTGCTCATGACAGGTTGTAGGTTGTTAGCGTTTCCCCTAGCTTTCCATTTATGAACAGCACAGAGGAAGGGGTGCTGGCTGGCTGGCCAAATAATGCAGATGTTTACACTGAGGACTGGGCAACTTCCCTCTATGCCTGAAGCTGTGCAGACTTCCTCTTAGCCACAGCTTTCTTAACAGTTATTTATTTATTATTTATTTATTTCAGGTACTTATATAGCGACGTCAATTTACGTAGCGCTTTACATATACATTGTACATTCACATCAGTCCCTACCCTCAAGGAGCTTATAATCTAAGGTCCCTAACTCACATTCATACATACACATACTAGGGATAATTTAGACAGGATCCAAATAACCTACGAGCATGTCTTTTGGAGTGTTATCTGTTGCAGTGCTTTCTAGAGCTAAAGAGGGTTGATTTTGGTCACTGTCATTCTAATGCTGGCATGCTTAGACTGTGGACCAGAGGATGCATTAGGTTCAGTAATAGTTACCCTCACTTAGCTGGGAAGTACCTGAGACAGACAGATCCAATTCTGCTGTAGGCCATTAGGCCATTCCTCTTTCTATGTTCCATATGTTTCAATCCACCTTTCTTCATTTATAATGTGTTCATCAGATCATTTCTACTCATTCTTTTGTTATCCGCTAGACCAAGCATGATTGTCAAATAAAAGGTTGGATAGAAAAACAAAGGATAGAGAGGGAACTGTTTCTTTATCTCTCTCTCTCTTTCTCTCTCTTTCTCTCTTTTTCTCTCTCTCTCTCTCTCTAGATATATATACCTGCATATGTACTATATAGAGTGGGGACGGAAAGTATTCAGACCCCCTTAAATTTTTCACTCTTTGTATTATTGCAGCCATTTGCTAAAATCATTTAAGTTAATTTTTTCCTCATTAATGTACACACAGCAGCCCATATTGACAGAAAAACACAGACTTGTTGACATTTTTGCAGATTTATTAAAAAAGAAAAACTGAAATATCACATGGTCTTAAGTATTCAGACCCTTTGCTGTGACACTCGTATATTTAACTCAGGTGCTGTCCATTTCTTTTGATCATCCTTGAGATGGTTCTACATAGACAAAGCAAAGAAAGGAAAAGGCAAAATGCCAGAAAGGAATTCTCAACTACTCCTGAATACCAGTGCCTGTAGTCCCTCCAGGAAAATATAATGGCCGTATCTTGGCCTGAACCTTTCAATAGGGATTTTTAAAAAACAGACAGTCACACCGTCAAAGTTCGGTATCTCGGATTATGAATAAAAATCAGAGACACCAGAACTTAGTTGTCCTCTGAGTTCTATGTAATCATATAAGACAATTTGTGGAAACCACAAAGACACTCTTCCATGAGGACAAGTCGGTGATGAAGGTATAAATTTTTATTAACAACTATCCAAAAGATTAAACATACTACATTTAATTGTATAGATATCACTAAACAACCCTATTTCCCAATTAACATTAAAAAGACCTATTGTCTGGAGAAGGTATAGGTGGCCACCAATTCCTGAATAAATCTCATGCAACATTCATTCTCACATACACACACACTGAAAGATCTAGTTTGCTCATAAGATCTGTTTAAATTGTAGATGTGCACATCAGGTGATCAAAAGGTTTGTTTAGTGATATCTATACAATTAAATGTAGTATGTTTAATCTTTTGGATAGTTGTTAATAAAAATTTATACCTTCATCACCGACTGTCCTCATGGAAGAGTGTCTTTGTGGTTTCCACAAATTGTCTTATATTGAGATGGTTCTACACCTTCATTTGAGTCCAGCTGTGTTTGATTATACTGATTGGACTTGATTAGGAAAGCCACACACCTGTCTATATAAGACCTTACAGCTCACAGTGCAGGTCAGACCAAATGAGAATCATGAGGTCAAAAGAACTCCCTGAAGAGCTCAGAGACAGAATTGTGGCAAGGCACAGATCTGGCCAAGGTTACAAAAAAATTTCTGCTGCACTTAAGGTTCCTAAGAGCACAGTGGCCTCCATAATCCTTAAATGGAAGACATTCGGGACAGCCAGAACCCTTCCTAGAGCTGGCCGTCCGGCCAAACTGAGCTATCGGGGAAGAAGAAGAGCCTTGATGAGAGAGGTAAAGAAGAACCCAAAGATCACTGTGGCTGAGCTCCAGAGATGCAGTCGGGAGATGGGAGAAAGTTGTAGAAAGTCAACCATCACTGCAGCCCTCCACCAGTTGGGGCTTTATGGCAGAGTGACCCGACGGAAGCTTCTCCTCGGTGCAAGACACATGAAAGCCTGCATGGAGTTTGCTAAAAAAAAACACCTGAAGGACTCCAAGATGGTGAGAAATAAGATTCTTTGGTCTGATGAGACTAATGCCCCGTACACACGGTCGGACTTTGTTCGGAGATTCCGACAACAAAATCCTAGGATTTTTTCCGACGGATGTTGGCTCAAACTTGCCTTGCATACACATGGTCACACAAAGTTGTCGGAAAATCCGATCATTCTAAACGCGGTGACGTAAAACACGTATGTCGGGACTCTAAACAGGGCAGTGGCCAATAGCTTTCATCTCTTTATTTATTCTGAGCATGCGTGGCACTTTGTCTGTCAGATTTGTGTACACACGATCGGAATTTCCGACAACGGATTTTGTTGTCGGAAAATTTTATCTCCTGCTCTCAAACTTTGTGTGTCGGAAAATCCGATGGAAAATGTCCGATGGAGCCCACACACGGTCGGAATTTCCGACAACACGCTCCGATCGGACATTTTACATCGGAAAATCCGACCGTGTGTACGGGGCATAAGATAGAACTTTTTAGTCTTAATTCCAAGTGGTATGTGTGGAGAAAACTGCTCATCACCTGTCCAATACAGTCCCAACAGTGAAGCATGGTGGTGGCAGCATCATGCTGTGGGGGTGTTTTTAAGCTGTAGGGACAGGACGACTGGTTGCAATCGAGGGAAAGATGAATGCGGCCAAGTACAGGGATATCCTGGACGAAAACCTTCTCCAGAGTGCTCAGGACCTCAGACTGGGCCGAAGGTTTACCTTCCAACAAGACAATGACCCTAAGCACACAGCTAAAATAACGAAGGAGTGGCTTCACAACAACTCTGTGACTGTTCTTGAATGGCCCAGCCAGAGCCTTGACTTAAACCCAATTAAGCATCTCTGGAGAGACCTAAAAATGGCTGTCCACCAACGTTTACCATCCAACCTGACAGAACTGGAGAGGATCTGCAAGGTGGAATGGCAGAGGATCCCCAAATCCAGGTGTGAAAAACTTGTTGCATCTTTCTCAAAAAGACTCATGGCTGTATTAGATCAAAAGGGTGCTTCTACTAAATACTGAGCAAAGGGTCTGAATACTTAGGACCATCAGGAATAGAAAAGCAACCTGTGTGATGTAAACGGCCCCAGAGGAAACAACCAAGCCGAGCAGGGTCGATATTCTCAGTGCGCCTATGCGCCTTCTGTGACTGCTGTGCCGGAGATGAAGGGGAAAGGTGTGCTGAAGTCAATTGTGTAAGCGTCCACTGTTCTGTTGCCGTGACTTACATGTTTCTCCCACATGTGCTTTGTCAAAGTCACGGCCAGGACAGCAACAGAAGCTAGATATAGAGAGAGAGAGCTAATTACAAGCCTGAGGATAATTGTCACCTCCCCACTGCTCAGTCTTAAAGGGGTAGGCTCTAAAAAGTTCCATATGAGTGGTACAACAAACATCAGAATAGACATAAAAGGCCATAAATTAGCAACTATCTATTGTAAGACCAACTGTTGTGGAGCAATAAAAGCGATTGTCATATATAAATGAAAAGAAAACAAACAAACAAAAACAATCAAAAACCACAGTTCCTATGCAAAAACAATAATAACATGATAAAAGGGAAAAAAACAAATACCCATGACCATACACAAATTAATGCATGTAATAGTCATATGGGCAGCACAGTGGTGTAGTGGTTAGCACTCTCATCTAGCAGCCTTTAGTTTGCATGTTCTCCCTGTGCCTGCGTGGGTCTCCGCACGGGTACTCCAGTTTTCTCCCACACTCTAAAGACATGCCGGTAGGTCAATCGTACCACATCCAAATTGGCCCCAGCATGTATGAATGTGTGTCAGGGACCCCAGGCTGCAAGCTTCCCGAGACCTGGGACCGACGTGAATGCACAATGCACATGCAAAGCACCGTGCAAATTGACAGCGCCACATAAGCACCCGAAATAAATAAATATGTCTAATATAAAAGACTATCAATATATAAATATCCAAAAATGTAATCAGAGGAGCCAGCAGGGGACCTGAGAAGAAGAGGATCAGGGCTGCTATGTGCAAAACCTCTGAACCATAGCGTAGAGCAGGTAAGTATAATATGATTATTATTATTATTATTATTATTATTATTATTATTATTATTTTTTTTTTCTTATGGTGAATGTTTGCAATTACTTTAAGGAGACCACTTTTCAATGCCCTTCTATGGAGTATCTCCAGTGTAGGGAGCAGCCATCTTTGTTTCAAACCTGGAGGACGGCGATTGACTCATGCAACAGAGCAAGAGAACTCTGCTGCAGACTTCTGGGAGGAAAGGGGTGGACAGTCTCAAAACGAGCAGTGGGTCAGGAAGAGAGACTGGGTTGCTGCCTGAATGCACCTCTGCCATTGCTGACCACAATCAAAAGAGAATACCTGGTGTGATCAGATTGTACTAGAAAGCACTCCTACCACTTGTAAGAAAGGAAGAGAGGGACTGTCTCAGCAAGATTGAAAGAGATAGATCACGGCAACTTCTATCCCTAGATGACTTGAACTGGACTTTTATTGAATAAGAGCATGTGTCTGGAGACCCAGAAGAGGGTGTCCTGGGTCTGGTAACAGACTAACATCATATAAGTTAATCTGTTGTCTGAACAATTGCCCTTTTTTTTCGCCAATGTTTTTTTCATTATGCACTGAACAGTGTGACAAAATGGACACTGTAATAGCAAGCTGGGACTGTCTTTACATACTGTTGACTGTAAATGTAGTTCTGTTTTGTTATTCAGAAAACTGCAGGTGTTTAACCATGTTTCTCAGAGAAACGGTATTATCTTTTTGATTGTTTGTATGAGTACACTTGCTAATCCTTTCTTCTTTTAGGCTATTTTTGGCCTAATATGTTCTTCAAAATACCTCAAGGTGTGTCAATAAGGTGTTGGGTGAGTGAGGTGTGCAGAGAAATCACAGAACAATTCAGGGGATCCTCTGGAGGTGGAATATACACTGCTCACAAAAATTAAAGAAACACTTTTTAATCAGAGTATACAGTTGTGCTCATAAGTTTACATACCCTGGCAGAATTTATGTTTTTTTGGCCATTTTTCAGAGAATATGATTGATAACACAAAAACATTTCTTTCACTCATGGTTAGTGTTTGGCTGAAGCCATTTATTATCAATCAACTGTGTTTACTCTTTTTAAATCAAAATGGCAACAGAAACTACCCAAATGTCCCTAATCAAAAGTTTACATACCCTGGTGATTTTGGCCTGATAACATGCACATAAGTTGACACAAAGGGGTTTGAATGGCTATTAAAGTTAACCATCCTCATCGGTAATCTGCTTGTAATTAGTGTGTGTATAAAAGGTCAATGAGTTTCTGGACTCCTGACAGACCCTTGCATCTTTCATCTAGTGCTGCACTGACGTTTCTGGATTCTGAGTCATGGGGAAAGGATCTGCGGGAAAAGGTAATTGAACTGTATAAAACAGGAAGGGGATATAAAAAGTTATCCAAGGAACTGAGAATGCCAATCAGCAGTGTTCAAACTCTAATTAAGAAGTGGAAAATGAGGGGTTCTGTTGATCCAAACCACGGTCAGGTAGACCAACTAAAATTTCAGCCATAACTGCCAGGAAAATTGTTCGGAATGCAAAGAAAAACCCACAAATAACTTCAAGTGAAACACAGGACTCTCTGAAAACATGTGGTGTGGCTGTTTCAAGATGTACAATAAGGAGGCACTTGAAGAAAGATGGGCTGCATGGTCGAGTCGCCAGAAGAAAGCCATTACTACGTAAATACCACAAAGTATCCCATTTATAATACGCCAAACAGCACAGAGACAAGCCTAAAACCTTCTGGCACAAAGTCATTTGGAGTGATGCTACATTTTGGAGAGTAGTCAACAAGGCCTATGATGAAAGGTACAGAGGTGGATCGCTGATGTTTTGGGGAGCAACAAAGGCACAGGAAATTTGGTCAAAATTGTTGGAAAGATGAATGCAGTATGTTATCAAAAAATACTGGAGGAAAATTTGCATTCATCAGCCAGGAAGCTGCACATGGGACGTACTTGGACATTCCAACATGACAATGATCCAAAACACAAAGCCAAATTGACCTGTCATTGTCTACAGCAGAATAAAGTGAAGGTTCTGGAGTGGCCATCTCAGTCTCCTAACCTCAATATCATTGAGCCATTCTGGGGAGATCTCAAACGTGCAGTTCATGCTATACAGACCAAGAATTTACAGGAACTGGAGGCTTTTTGCCAAGAGGAATGGGCAGCTTTACCATCTGAGAAGAGAGCCTCATCCACAAATACCACAAAAGACTTCAAGCTGTCATTGATGTTAAATGGGGCAATATACAGTATTAAGAACTGGGGTATGTAAACTTTTGATCAGGGTCATTTGGGTAGTTTCTGTTGCCATTATGATTTAAAAAGAGTAAATACAGTTGATTGATAATAAATTGCTTCAGCCAAACACTAACCATGAGTGAAAGTAAAGTTTTTGTGTTATCATTCATATTCTCTGAAAACTGGTCAAGAAATCATAAATTCTGCCAGGGTATGTAAACTTATGAGTACAACTGTAGTATCAAGTCAATTAAACTCCTGGGATATTGATCTGGTCAGTTAAGTTGCAGAGGGGGTTGTTAATCAGTTTAAGCTGCTTTGGTGTTAATGAAATGAACAACAGGTGCACTAGATGGGCAACAATGAGACGAGCTTCAAAACAGGAATGGTTTTACAGATAGAGGCCACTGACATTTTTTTCCCTACTAAACTTTTCTGACTGTTTTCACTAGTTTTGCATTTGGCTATGGTCAGTGTCACTACTGGTAGCATGAGGCAATACCTGGACCCTATAGATGTTGCACAGGCAGTACAACTCCTCCAGGATGGCACATCAATACGTGCCATTGCCATTTGCTGTGTCTCCCAGCACAGTCTCAAGAGCATGGAGAAGATTCTAGGAGACAGACAGTTACTCTAGAATAGCTGGACAGGGCTGTAAAAGGTCCTTAATCCATCAGCAGGACCGGTATCTGCTCCTTTGTGCAAGGAGGAACAGGATGAGCACTGCCCGAGCCCAACAAAATGACAACCAGCAGGCCATTGGTGTGAATGTCTCTGACCAAACAATCAGAAACAGACTTCATGAGGGTGGCTTGAGGGCCCGACATCCTCTAGTGGGCCCTGTGCTCACTGCCCGGCACCATGGACCTCGATTGGCGTTTGCCATTGAACACCAGAATTGGCAGGTTTGTCACTGGTGCCCTGTGATTTTCACAGATGAGAGCAGGTTCACCCTGAGCACATATGACTGATGTGAAAGGGTCTAGAGAATCCGTGGAGAACGTTATGCTGCTTGTAACATCGTTCAGCATAACCAGATTGGTGGTTGGTCAGTGATGGCCTGGGGAGGCATATCCATGGAGGGACAAACAGACCTCTACATGCTAGACAATGGCACCCTGACTGTCATTAGGTATCGGGGTGAAATCCTTGGACCCATTGTCAGACCCCACACTGGTGCGGTGGGTCCTGGGTTCCTCATGGTGCACGACAATGCCCGGCTTCATGTGGCAAGAGTATGTGCCCAGTTCCTGGAGGATGAAGGAATTGATACCATTGAATGGCCCCAAGCTCGCCTGACCTAAATCCAATAGAGCACCTCTGGGACATTATGTTTCGGTCCATCCGACGCCGCCATGTTGCACCTCAGTCTGTTCAGGAGCTCAGTGATGCCTTGGTCCAGATCCGGGAGAAAAAAACCCAGGACACTATCCATCGTCTCATGCGCCAACATTGCAAGGCATGCATACAAGCATGTGAGGGCCATACAAACTACTGAGTACCATTTTGAGTTCCTGCAAAGAAAATTTAGCAAAATTGAGTAGCCTGCTGCATAATTTTTTCACTTTGATTTTTGGAGTGTCTTTGAATTCAACCTTCTGTAGGTTGATAATTTTCATTTCCATCAACGATGTGGCATCCTTTCCTTCCTAACACATTGCCCAGTCCATATCAGTATGGATATCCAGCATGATATTTTTCCCCATTGAGATCTGATGTGTTTTCAAAGTGTTCCTTTAATTTTTTTGAGCAGTGTATATATGTACTCTATATATAATTATGCCACAACTTATGTCCAAGAACTGCTTCCACAGAGGTTACAGTTCTTTGATGTAGTGTGAACTGCTCAACTAACTCATGCACTAATGCTCCAAGTAGAACAATACCAACAAACCATATGATGTACACATTCTCTGCCCCTTGCACTTCCCAAATATTATTTATCTTGTGATAATTCTGTTTTCAAGCTGCAGTGAGTAGCTAGTTTACTGGGCTGTAATGAGCAGCATGCTTGGCATTTTGTACTATGCCAGCCATTAACTTCACTTTTGTTGTCCTGAACTGCTGGCTATTGTAAAGCCTATGGCTGCAAATCCTCTTCAGTGACTCAATCCACTTCCAAACACCATTCTACATAAATATTGCCGTTGCCTCCCCTTTTCCAGGATTCCCTAATGGAATGCATGCACTTTACCAGTTATGGTTATCATTTGGACTGTGGAACAAACATGATATATACATCCTGCATGTTGCCCATGATTGGAAGTCCAAAGGGCAAGCTAGACCACAATTATAACAAGATAATGGTGCATAAATTATATATTATATCATAAATTCCTATATTGTTGAACATTACATATGTCTATTTGTTCTTTGTATTACTGTGCTCATGGATGCATTTAGACATTATTGTTTTATCTTTAAAATATGACTTGCACTACAGATATTTATGAGTGTGCCTATTCACTGTCACATTAGTTTCCAAACTGTGGCCTGTGGGCCAGATATGGCCCTTTCCTTGCCTTTATCTGGCACTTGGGGCACTATTTTTTCCACCAATACAAGGCATTGTTCCTCCCAATGACATCAATGATGAGGCACTATTCCTTCCACTGTTCCTCCGGCTAACACCAATGATGAGGCACCATTTCTTCCACTGACATCCAATAAAGGGACATAATTCCTCCCACAGACATCAACAATGGGACACTATTTCTCCAAATGACAGCAACAATGGGCATTATTGCTCCATCTGACACAAATCATGGACCACTGTTCCTCCTACTGACAATGATGGGGCACTATTCCTTCCACTGACACCAACAATAGGGCACTATTCATTCCACTGACACCCAATGAAGGGGCACTATTCATTCCACTAATACCAAGATGGCATGATGGGGCTCTATTCATCCTCCTACTGACCACAGGTGTTATGTAATGTTCTTCACTCCCACTGGCCACCAAGCCCGAGGCATTGTTTACTCCCACTGACACTGGGGCATTTCCTAACCCTATTGGCCACAGCATGGCCTCCTAAAGTCTAAAGGAGAGTAAACTTTATTTAGAAAGTTTGGAGACCCCTGCACTATCATAATATGATTAGTAAATTGGGGTGATAAGACAGCACATTTTTAAAGTGCACCCCTATCATGCAGTTCAAACATCCAATCAAGTGCGAGGAAAAATCAGTTTTTTTCCAATTTTCCCTACACTTGATTCTGCATTCAAAGTACCCACAGCTTCACCGTAAAATTTCTAATATTCAAGTAGTAGTAAATCAATCCCAATGTCTGAATTTTATGTTACACAAGCTCCACAGTTTTATGTTTTTATTTATGACATTTTCCATATCTCATATTTAAGTACATAGTAAGGGAAAGGTAACGCAATGATCCTTGTTGGAAGATATTTGAGACCACCCTAACCTTCCATAGCCTGGTTTAGGCTTGGACGTCAAGATCTGGAGTTAGGTGAATAAAAACAAGCTTCTAATATGCTTCAGCAGTTTCAGCTGGCAGTTTTTCCTATTGCCCTGCCCAGAACAGCAGTGTGGGAAACTAGATGTAATAGATATCAATGCTAAATATACTATAATATAAAGCAAACAATATTTTTCTTTTAACTTGTTTTGCTCTTTTAGGCTGGGTTCACACTATCTTCGCATGCAGGCTCCCAGCAGGGGTCCGGTGCGTCCCCGTTCACAGTTTTAGGTCCGATTTCAGCCCAAATTTTTGGCTGAATTCGGACCTGAAACGCACCAAAAGATGCACAGGGCTCCTATGCAAATTCGCATAGAGAGCCGGTCAAAATCTCCTGCTATTGCAAATTCATTTTGCACTGCTATCCAATTCACAATAATGTGAACCCAGCCTAAAAGATATAGGACAAATAACAATCAGGGATATTAATATCTAATATATTATAGAGCCAAATGAAGGAACTTCGAAATGGCTACTATCCTGAAATATTTTAATGACACAGCAATCCAAAACTGTCAATATTATTTGATTGATGTACACATTTCTGTAATGTGTCCTGTCTAGCTCTAGCATCAGAGATATGCAAAACAGCATAGAGAACTATAGTCATATGTACTTTGAAAGTGTAGTTGGACACATTGGTTGTACTAGAGAGAAGCATCAGGGGATAGTATTGTATGATATACAACTGTATAACATTGTGTTGCGTCTTTTATAACACCAGTCTTGTCTGTACAGCTTACCTGTTCTGGCACTTGGAACTACAATTATTTTTGTCTTTGTGGTCTACCGGTTAAATAATGGGAAAGAGAAGGCGCAGTGAAGGACTGTGTGAACAAAAGAGAAACCTGAGAAAGCTGAGAAGAGAAAAGAGAAAATGTTGTGAAAGAGCTGCAATTGCTAATCTTCTTCTGGAAATGCTAATTGCCTGGTTGTGTCTGGCTCTACCTTTGAATCTCAAACCAGGAACATGCATTATAGATGAGTGTCATAATTCCTTATCTCTATGCTTACTTCAGGTCAGTAACTCAGAAAGCATTGAAGCCAAGGCATCAGCATTATGTCAGAATGGCAACCTGCATAATTTTCGTGTGACATTTGCACTGCTAAGCTACTGAAAGCCTGCAATAGATGATCTTCAATAAATGTAAGGAAAAAGGGGGGTAAAGCCTGTTTCAAGCCCCCCCCCCTTTTCCTCATGGGATCTAAAGCAGCGGCAGTTTTTAGTCTCCCCAAAAGATTTTTAAAATAGGGCAATTTCATTGGCCAGCAAGTCAACCAAATAGAGGATATTCCAGTAATTGGGGGTCAGTGTAGGGTAGGTCAAAATAGGCCATATGACCCCCTAGAATGTTCTAGAAATCCCGGTTACCCCTATAAAAGGGGGGCTCCAAATAAAGGAATTTGCCAGTCGCCAGAAGAGGATAGAAGAGGAACAGAAGAACAGTTATAGTACTCATGGCTGTCGGTGGTTCTTCTGGCGGCCTGAAGTCATTGCTCTGGCAGCTTCTTGAGCAGGCCGGAGCAGTCCACCTCCTCAAAGAGCTGAGCCACAAGGATCAGCTGGTATGACGTCAGCTAAGGGTCGGCGCATAGCAACCAACAAAGCTACAGTCAGTGGGTGGTGCGGTGAGAGGAGTTTACCACGCCCAGATAATACAATGGGCGGAGCCACTAACTCGTTAGCCACAATAAAGATATTTGCCAGCACACCATGGAACATGCCTGACGAACTGGTCCTGCGTGACTCCGAAACGTTGCACCCTCCTTGTGTTGTGATCATGCAATAAATTACACGTTTGGACGCTATCTACATCGTTCCGTGGTGTGCTGGCAAATATCTTCATTGTGACTTGAACCAGTATCCAGCTGGTTGTTGCTGCAGCACCCATACTTGTGAGCTCATCCAGGAATGTGTGCGATGGGAATATGAAGTATAACTCGTTAGCCAGGCGCAGTGAAGATGTTGGATCACCTAGTCTATCAGAAGCCGACTCTATAGGCAGAGGCAGAATTACAGTGCAGGAGCTCCCCAGTTCATCTCACAACACCCCTGTAGTTGTTACGTCTCAGCAACTTGAGCAAGTGAAATCTCCACAGGATGATAGACAGGGTAAGTTTTCTACATTACAATTATTATCTGAAATGTCTTCTTCATTAAAGCTCATTATGGCTAATATTGCAGTTAATTCAGCAACTAAAGAAATTGATGTTGGCAACAAAGATGCAGCTGCGGTAGTCTGGTCTGCTATGGATAATATGAATCTTCACCCTATTATTATGTCCTTACATTCTGATATTGTTAATAATACTGATGTTTATCCTGGTCCAAGTATCTCTTCAGGTATTCCAGCAATGTATGGTAAGGAAGTCATGCCGTGTGTAATCTCTCCTTTAGGTTTTCATTTACTAATTAATGTGAAGAAAAAAATGATTACATCGATTTGTTAACTTTGTTGACGTCTTCCAAAGATTTATTTTATAAAACAGATACAAAAGATGAAAAAACAGAAAAAGAAAGAAGGCCAATTTCTAAATCAATTTTTAACTGGCTTCAAGCTCTCAGGGCTGGGCTCAGCCCTTCCCTCTCTGAGCTGGCCGCTCAGCTGTCGGCTAATTGCCAGCTCCTGTCTCTCCACAGTTACTCAGCTGTTGATTATATCCTGCTCGTCAGTCCTGCCTACTGAAGCCATCCAGTCCAGAGGATCTCTGCCTTCGCCTTCAACATCACAGAATCACAGAATCTCCTGCGATCCTGTTCAAGACTTGCTTTGCTGACATCCCTTCTGGCTGCAGATCCTGCTTGCTGTTCCACTACATTGATCCCTGACTTCTGGCTTGGCTGACTATACCTTCCGGTTACTGATCTTTAGCTATGTTTTGACTACGTTTGTTCTTTTTACTTTTATTATTAAACAAGTGTGATTTAACTGTACTTATGTCTTGGCCTGATTTCATGGTTTCTGACAGTAGGCAAAGGCCATGATAATCCTACGTTACCTTTTATCCTTGAGGTTGATGCTTCTGAGACTGGTGTTGGCACCCTTCTGTCTCAACGTCCTACCTCTGAGAGCTCTATGCATCCTTGTGGCTACTTTTCCAAGAAATTGTCACCTGCGGAGTGCAATTACGAGATTGGTGACAGAGAGCTGTTGGTGATCATCTCACATTCTTGTCTGAGGCTAAATTCCTCTCTCCCAGACGGACGCAATAGGCTCTTTTCTTGTCAAGTTTCTATTACGTTGTCTCATTCTTACCTGGTACTAAGAATGTAAGGGCTTGACGCCTTGTCACAACAATTTTCCTCCACTTCCAAGTTGGAGTGGGTTCTGGTGATTCCTCCTGATCGTACTCTGACTACGGTTCACACCAGTTTCACTTCACCTTTGGGTGACAAAATTCTTGCTGCTCAGGTTCATGCTCCTCCTGGGAAACCTTGTGACCTCTACTTTGTCCCAGAGAGTCTCCGTACTGCCATGCTCCAGACTTACCATTCTTCCAAGGCTGCTGACCACCCTGGGAAGAATCAACTCTGTTGGGCAATTTCCCAACAATTCTGGTGGCCTAGTCTACATGCTGTTGTAACTGCCTTCGTAGTTGCCTGTTCCGTGTGTGCTCAGAGTAAGACTCCACGACACCTTCCAGTGGGCCTCCTACAACCCATACCCAATGGAGAGAGGCCCTGGACGCACCTATCCATGGATTTCATTGTGGAGTTACCCAACTCCCAGGGCAACACAGTTATCCTTATGGTGGTTGACCGGTTCTCAAAGATGTGTCATTGTATTCCACATAAGAAGTTGCCCACTTTTAAGGAACTGGCTTCCATTTTGCTTGGGAGATCTTTCGCTTACATGGGCTACCCAAAGTGATTGTCTCAGACAGGGGTAGTCAGTTTGTGTCACAGTTCTGGCAAGCCTTTTGTGCACAGTTGGGAATTCAGCTTGCTTTCTTCTCTGCGTATCACCCGAAGTCTAATGGGGCCACAGAATGAGCCAATCAGTCCTTGGAGCAATTCCTACGTTGCAATATTTATGACCATCATAACAACTGGTCAGACCTATTACTGTGGGCAGAGTTTGCTAACAACAGTGCCTGGAATCCTGCTTCCCGATTGTCCCCGTTTATAGCAAATTATTATGGTTTCCAACCGTCCATGTTGCCTGACTCGTTTGTTCCGCTAAGTATTCCGGCTTTAGAGGTCTTCGTTCCACTTGGGCACAAGTCCAGGAGGCTTTGCGACATGCTAATGATAGGTACAAACTCCATGCTGACTGCAGACGCCTGCCTGTGCCTTCCTACCAGGTTGGGGACAGGGTCTGGCTGTCATCTCGCAAACTCCGACTTTGTGTTCCCTCACTGAAGTTCGCACCTCGGTTCATTGGCTTTTCCGTATTCTTCGCAGGATTAACCCAGTGGCTTACGCATTAGACCTTCCTTCTAATATGTGTATTTTGAATGTACTCTATTTCATGTCTCCTTATTAAAACCTTTGGTCTGCAACCGCTTTACCACCTCGGTGCCACGTCCTCACCCTGTACAGGTTGAGAACCATGAGGAGTATAAAGTACAGTCCATTGTTGACTCCCGTAGGTTCCGTGGGTGCATACAGTACCTGGTGCATTGGAAAGGGTATGGTCCGGAGGAATGCTCTTAGGTCTCATCCTCCGTCGTACGTGCCCCTGTCCTCCTCCGTGATTTCCATAGATGTTTTCCCCTCAAGCCTGGTAGTCCTCCAAGGGGGAGGGGTAGTTGAGGAGGGGGTACTGTCAGGGCTTTGCGCAGCCCTTCCTTCTCTGAGCTGGCTGCTCAGCTGTCGGCTAATTGCCAAGCTCCTATCTCTCCACAGTTACTCAGCTGTTGATGATATCCTGCTCATCAGTCCTGCCTACTTAAGCCGTCCAGTCCAGAGGATCTCTGTCTTCGCCTTGGTCAACATCACAGAAACTATCTCCTGCAATCCTGTTCAAGACTTGCTTTGCTGACATGCCTTCTGGCTCCAGATCCTGCTTGCTGTTCCATTACATTGATCCCTGACTTCTGGCTTGGCTGACTATCTTTTCCGGTTACTGAACTTTGGCTATGTTTTGTCTACGTTTGTTCTTTTTACTTTTATTATTAAACAAGTGTGATTTAACTGTACTTATGTCTTGGCCTGACTTCATGGTTTCTGACACACGCTTTCTCTATCAATTCTATCGCAGTTTTAGTGGTTTTTCCTGGTGTTCACCCTTCATTAAAATGTGTTAAGGACATTGGACTTTGGCTCAATTTATTCCTCCCACCAAGGCCAGTGGGGACACACCCACCTAAATAGTTCATCCACTAATTATGCTTCTGCACCTTATAAGAGGGGTATTTGTTTTGCGTATAATTCTCATCAGTGCAAATGGCTCAACTCATGTAAATATAGACATAAATGTGCATTTTGCTCTGGAGCACACCTAGTTGTAAAATGTTTTCATTAATTTATCTTTGATTTTCCATCAACAAACACGAGACATTACAAATAAAAGCCAGAACCCCAGTGAGCCTGGAAACATCTTACCATGGCTCAAAATTTACCCAGATCAACAGACAGCAATACTTTTAATTGAAGGTTTTTCTCAGGTTTTTATGCTCCCGAAGATTGATGGAAAAGGTTGTACTCTGGTGCCTAATTTACCTTCAGTAAACAAACTTCCTTTAATTGTTGAGCAGAAATAATTTAAAGAGGTAGAAGAAGGCAGAATGGCGGGTCCTTTTGAGCACCCTCCTTTTCTGAATTTAAGAATTTCCCCGTTGGGAATTGTTCCGAAAAAAGAGCCCCAGGCTTATAGATTAACCCATCACTTATCATATCCGAATGGTAGTTCTTTAAATGATCAAATTGATCCTACATTGTCATCAGTATCTTATATATCTTTTGATTCTGCTATAGATAAACTCAGGTTCCTAGGTGAGGGTGCTTTGTTAGCAAAGGCTGATGTTAAGTCTGCCTTCAGGCTTCTTCCTATACACCCTGACTGTTTTAACTGACTGGGAATTTATTTCAAAGGGTGTTATTACGTAGATAAATGCTTTCCCATGGGGTGTTCCTTAGCTTGCTTTTATTTTGAGGCATTTTCCACCTTTTTAGAGTGGGTGACTAAAAGAGAAGCTAGTTCTTACTTAGATGATTTTTTATTTATGGGTAGTAGAGATCCTTCTGAATGCCTTTATTTATTGAATACATTTTTTGCTATTTGTAGATATATTAAGGTTCCATTAGCTGAAGAAAAAATTGTGGGTCGGGTGACGTGTTTAGAATTATTAGGTATAACCATAGATTCCATGAATATGGAATTTAGACTTCCTTTAGATAAGATTGATAACATTTCCCAATGGTTAATTAATTAATAACATAGTGTTGTTGGAATTATTTCCAATCATAGTAGCGATAGAAATATGGGGCCATGCTTTTCAAAATAGATGTTTGTCAGCACTGATAATAAAGGAGTTGTGTTTGCCATCAACTGCCTTTCATCCAAATCTCCACCAGTTAATGAATTGCTAAGGTATTTAGTCTTCAAGAGCCTGTCATTGAATATGTGGATTAAAGCTCGTTTTGTTCCTGGGAAAGAGAATTGTTTGGCAGACTCACTTTCTCGCTTCCAGATGGATCAATTTTATCAACTAATGCCCGAGACAGATCTGAATGGACTTCCATGCCCTTGTCGTTTATGGGAGCTGATATAGTGTCTTTAGCCAAAGCTACTTGAAAGAGTTATGTTTCCTCTTGGATGTTGTGGATTTCTTTTTTAAGTATTAATGATATGGAACATTTTTCTTTTTCAGAAGAAGTAGTACTGTTATTTCTTAAAGGAGAAGTTCAGCCTGAGCTTTTTAGGCTGGACTTCTCCTCTGGGTCACAGGAGTGCAATTAGTTTTGCACCCCTGAGACCTGTTTTCAGTGGAGAGCGATCTGAAGTCCGCTCTCCGCTGACGTCACTGCCGTCAGTCGAGGCAGTACGTCATCCCGACTTCCCAAGTCTGGATCCGCCAGCTGCCTTGATTGATGGCAGTCTCAGTCTCCCCGCCCCTCCACAGCTTAGCACTCCAGTGAGTGTGGAGAAGCAGAGAGGAGAGACACTGACTGACAGTCAGCAGCTCTCCTCTCGGGGAACTGGGAAAACCGAGCCATCTGCGATGTTTGGTGGCTCGGTTCTCAGTGCAGAGATGGCGGGGGACAGACGCAGCATTGGTCTGATGCTGCATCCACATAGGTAAGTATGAATAAAAAAGAAAAACATACTTCTCTTTTAATGATTTGATGATCAAGAAATATTCTTGGTCACATATCAACAAAACATTAGCTGGAGTTTCCTTTTTTTCTGAAATGGAATGCTTTACCTTCTTTTTTCTGTCAAACAGGCTTTAAAAGATTATAAAAAAGCCAATCTGATTAGGGATAAGCACGCTCCTATTTCTATGGATTTATTGGGTAGATTGTGTAATATCAATAATACGGTTTGTTTTTTAAAATAGGAATCGTTTTTTTTTTTAGAGTCATATTTTCAGTCCTTTTCTTTGGAGCCTTTCGTATATCGAAATTAGTATCTGCTACAAAAATGATTCACACAGGTATGAAACTTTTGAACGTTGTTGTTGAAGATGGCCGATTGAGGATTTCTATTCCACACAGCAAGACTGATAGATTCAGCAAGGGTCAATGGATTTATTTGAATGCATGTCCCGTTCAGGATATTTGTTTTGCTTTTGAAACAATATCTGTTAGTGAGACCTGGTTTTAATGATAATTTATTCATTCATGTTACTGGTTATCCATAAACTAGATATCAGTTTAATTGTGTTTCTAAGAAGTGTTTAAGTTCTTTGCATTTGAGTTCAGCAAAATTGTCATCTCATTCTTTTAGGATTGGTGCTGCAACTGAAGCTGCTAAAATTGGTTTTCCGGTATATGATATTAAAAAGTTAGGTAAATGGAGATCGGATCCATACAAACTGTCTATATGTCCTAACAATTTTGTTTGACTTTTTTACAGATCAGCCTTATAGTGTGTGGATTCTCGGCCACCCCTTTATTTATTGGGCCAAGAAGAGAGCAACTTTAAGAACCTCTTCCTCCAACTTGAGTCTCGATCCTGCATTGTTTAAGGTTTACTGGAGTGGTTGGAGAGGGATGGTGTGGGCTGATTTGCATTTTTAGTTTGGGAGATTATTTGATTGTTGGCCACAACCGGATATTCTTATTTTTCATTTAGGAGGGAATGACATCAGTCAATAGAGGACTTTAGATCTTATTTTCAACATTCAGCAAAGCATTCCGATTATTCACTTAGCTTCCCCCAGAACTGTAATAGTGTTTTCTGAAATTTTCCCAAGACTTCGCTGGCTTAACTCTTTCCTATAGAGACATTTCAAAAAATTCAAAAGCGTGTCAATAGGAAAATTAAAAAAATTCCTAATGCAACCCATTAGTTTTGCTTTCGGGCATGTAGAATTGGAGGGTAGACTTCCTGGACTCTACCATGATGATGGTATACATTTGTCTGAGATAAGACTTGATATTTTAAACTGCAATTTCCAGACATGCATTGAAAAAGCTGCTGGCTGGGCTTTAGGTGACAGGCGTAATGCTGCTCTTTCCACTTGTCAGTTGGGGTAAATTGTTACAAAACATTTTGGAAATAAAATATCATTTAGCCTGAGCCGTAGTGGCTTGCCTGTGCTTTAAGTGATGTTACATGGAAAATGTTAATATTAAAATAGTAAATGGTTTTTAAGATAAATATATGTTATACTGTTATTAAACCAATAATAAAGCTGTGGCCGATATTTATCCACTATTTATTGTCTGGATTAAATTTTTGAGTGTTTAGGTGAATGCCTGCTGCCTTCTATCCCATGTAAGGAAAAAGGGGGGTAAAGCCGGTTTCAAGGCCCCCCTTTCCTCATGAGATCTGAGGCAATTTGTAGTCTCCCCAAAACAGTTTTAAATAGGGCAATTTCATTGGCCAGCAAGTCAACCAATTAGAGGACATTCCAGTAATTGGGGGTCAGTGTAGGATAGGTCAAAATAAGCTACATGACCCCCTAGAATGTTCTAGAAATATGGGGTACCCCTATAAAAGGGGGCTTCGAGTAACGGAATTTGCCAGTCGCCAGAAGAGGATAGAAGAAGAACAGCTTTTTATTATATTTTCTCCTCAGAGCTCCTCAGAGCTCCTCTCCTCCTTTTTAAAATGTCCCCTAGCCAGGCTTCTACATATGTACCCCCTGCGCCGCTCTATGTGTCCCTCTTGCACTACCTGTGTGTACAGAGCTCTAAACGGCTGCATGTACAGTTGTAGTCTCAGCATAGAGTGTGCCTTTAAAAGAGATTCCTACAGAACTCCATAGATCTCAGCAGCATAGGGGCACAAATAGAACAGCAATGTGGGAGCATAGCTGGGTGACAATTTAACCCTTTTTTAGCAGACAGCAGGCCGAAGCCCGCTGTCGGCTGACTTCACTGGGCCCATCCAGGTTCGAGAAGGATCGCAACCATATGGTCAGAATCCACCCACATGCCTGGACTGGCACCTGGCTGAGCCTCTTAGCAAGCCACTAAGAGCCTGAGCTGACCGCTCCTGTCTCCTCCACAGCCCAGTGCTCCAGTGAGCGCGAGGGGCAGAGCAGCAAGAACCATGAGAACCGAGAGATCGGCGGTGTTTGAGTGCTTGGTTCTCAGTGTTAGAGCCAGCGGGGGATAGATGCAGCATTGGACCAATGCTGTATCCAGCTATGTAAGTATGGATCTGAGAAAAAAAAACCCATACTACTCTTTTAATACACCCAAACCTTTACCTATTTGGCAGGAGCCAAATGGCATGTATAACAGTGGTAGTACTACCTCTTCCTTAAAATAGAACTAAGCACATTTATTTAACTATTTCCCAAAAGAGATATATTCAAGGAATGCATTGCATGATAGATGCCACAATTGTTTGCGCTCTCAACTAAACTGTCAAGTTTGGCTGCTGTAACTAATTGTATATGTAGAACCATGGCAACTGCAGATCAAACAGAGGCTAAAATGGCTTCTTCCTTGGCTGTAAAAGCTTGGTTGATTTAGTTTGGCTTTAACAACCAGTGACTTCATTGTTCCCTGTCTTTTACAAGGCTGGGAATCATGGTCTGGCAACTGAGTTTGGGGAGGGAGGTCTGTGCTGAGGGGTTTGCACCGGGAGGGGGAGGGGGGATAGGGGTTGTCTGTACTGAGTGGTCTGTACTGGGAAGATAAGGAGGAGTGTTTCAACTGCTGAAGGGTCTATATTTGGGGGGGAGGGGTGTCTGTACTTGGAAGATGGGGGGGTTCCTTTACTGAGGGGTCTGTACTGAGGGGAAGGGGGGTGTTTCTACTACTTAGGGGTCTTTACCAGGGGCGTCTTTGCTGGGAGGTCTGTACTGTGGAGAAGGGGGCTGAGAGGAGTCTGTACTGGGGAGGAGTGGGGGTTTCTACTACTTTGGACTTGTTCACACGTATGGTTGGGTGGAAAAACCCTATTACTGCTACCTACTGATACAACTGCTACCCCATTTAGCTGCAGAGGTAATGGCCAGGGGTGTACACATGCTACAGCCACAATGCTTTGCTTCACGGCTGCAGGAATTATACCCCCAAGTGAATGGGGCCACTCTACAAGCTTACTACAACTGTGGCAATTAAGGGGTTAAAGCAGGTGATGGGGGGCAGGGCTGGGGTAGGTTGGTCTGTACTGAGGGGTTTGTGCTTGAGGGTCAGTCTGCACTGATGGATCTGTGCTGGAGGGGTCAGTGTGTGCTGGGGGGTCAGTATATGCTGAGGGGGGTCTGTGCTGGAGGGTTGGACTGTGTTCTGGGAGAAGGAAGACTGTACAAAGGGGTTTGTGCGGGGGGGGGGGGGGGTCCGTCTGTACTGGGATCTGTGTTGGGGAGATCTTTACTGAGAGGGTAGCCTGAGAGGGGGGGTTTAGGGATGTTGGGGGAGATCTGTACTGTGGGGTATATGGACTTGGTGGTGGGGGGTGATTTGCAATTGGAAGAGGGGGTCATTTTTGTTGCACTCTTTGTTGTGCATGGCAAACAATCCACTTCTAGCTTTCATTTTCAAAACCTAACTGAACAAGATGACGATAGAAGCTGATTGATTGCTATAGCTCAGGTGTTCCAGATTTTGTCTGCTCCAGATTTGATAAATTCCCCTTACTGTGTTTTACATTTCAATCTCTGTACATTTTTCATGAAGTTCTTCTGTAAAACCTGGTCAACCCAGCAGGCTTGTTGAAAAAAACTGAGGAGTTTGTGAGGAGCTTGCTGTATTAACTATGTGATGTTAGTACAGTGATCTCCTCGTTGAGCTATTGTGTTCTGACAGGCGGATTGACCCCCCCTACCAGTACACATCAGTCAGTGCTTGCAGCCATTAGCTGGCAGCGCTGATTACATGCCAATCAGATGCTGGTTGTCAAGCATGCCTGTTCGACAGGAGCCGGATGTTCAGCCGGCTTCTGTTGGCCAGACTGATGTACACATGGGCCAACTGTCGGCAGGTTTCTGTTGAACCTGGCTGATACCGGACGATATTCAGCCCATGTATACCAGGCTTTAGGTAGACTGTGTGCAGATAAAGCATACAGTATGTAATGGAATAGTTTCATTTTATTAAGATAAATGTTCTGGGGTTTGTACATGTCTGTAACATTCTTGCTTGTCGCACAGTCTATTAAGCAAATTTTTAGTGAGTAAAAGGACTGTGTGTGATAAGTAATGGAAGTTTTTATTTAACTGTGTCCTAATAATCCACTCCCACTGTCAGCCAATTTGACCACACCCACAAGGATTAAAATGCAGGCATGCAGTCTTTCAGTGTCTGTACTTCTCTCCTCTTTCCTGTCACAGCCACTCTGTCTGATCATGACAGGGAAAAGGAACATGACAGCTTTGCTGATGGCCCTGTTTCAGCCCAAGCCCTGCTGCCGCTTCACAGAGAGGCACCATTAACTGAGCTACATAAGCAAAGGAGCCCATGATAGTTTAAAAAAAGGGGGGGGGGCATGGGGTTTCCCCCTCTCATCATAGCAGTTCTGATATGAATTTTAAGGGAAACCCCATGCAAAAAGAAAACAAAAAAAGTGTTTTGATGTGTTTTTCTTTGTTAAATATCGGTCTCCAGTTGTACAGAAATCTTTAAGAAAATACAGGCATTTAAACAAAATATGGTGCAAAAGAGTTTCTTTACTGGATTATAGATATATATAAAAAGTGAAACAGGTTAAAAGGCACAGAGGAAAATCAATTAATCTATCCATACATTAGTAATCAACTTTACCTGCTTACCCTAGTCTAACCATTGGCCACCCGCCGTATAGCCGATATACAGCCTTATTTCGGATTCCTGGTTCTGGGAGGGTGTCCCTGGATGTCCTCCCATGTGCACGTCCCCTGGGGACTGCGTGTGATGAAAGAAAAGCTGATCAGTGCAACATCACATAGTGTATTTACTTACTGGGATTTTTACACAGTATGTGCACACAGTACAGCCACATCAGAGCCCTGATCAGTCATCAGGCATTCATACGATTGCAGCTACATCAGAGCCCTGATGAGCCACCCATACCAGATCTCTACACCAGTGCAGCCACATCAGAGCCTTGATTAGACATGCCAGTCATCCACACCAGTGCAGCCACATCAGAGCCTTGATCAGACATGCCAGTCATCCTCACCAGTGCAGCCACATCAGAGCCTTGATCAGGCATGTCATTCATCCACACCAGAGCAGCCACACCAGTACAGCCTCATCAGTGTCCTGACCAGCCACAGCAGTGCAGCTTCATCAGTATCCTGATCAGACACACCAGTGCAGCCACGCCAGTGCAGTTTCATCAGTCTCCTGATCAGCCATGCAGGTGCAGTCACACCAATGCAGCCTCATCAGTGTCCCAATTAGCCCCACCAGTGCAGCCATGCCAGCGCAGCCTCATCAGTGTCCAATGAACCTCACCAGTGCAGTCAGCCATGCAGCCTCCTGAGTGGTGTCCTGATAAGCCACGCCAGTGTAGCCTCCTCAGTGTCCTGATCAGCTACACCTGTGCAGCCATGCCAAAGCAGCCTCCTGAGTGTCCTGATCAGCCATGCCAGTGCAGCCTCATCAGTATCCCAATCAGCCATGCCAGTGCAGCCCTTTCAGTGTCCTGATCAACCACATCAGTGCAGTCATGCCAGTGCAGCTTCCTGAGTGGTGCCCTGATAAGCCACGCCAGCGCAGCCTCCTCAGCGTCCTGATCAGCCACACCCATGCAGCCATGCCAATGCAGCCTCCTCAGTGTCCTGATCAGCAATGCCAGTGCAGCCTCATCAGTATCCTGATCAGCCATGCCAGTGCAGCCTTATCAGTGTCCTGATCAGCCACGTCAGTGCAGCCACACTAATGCAGCCTCATCAGTTTCCTGATCAGCCATGCCAGTGCAGCATCATCAGTGCCCTAATCAGCCACACTAATGCAGCCATGCCAATGTGGCCTCATCAGTTTTCTGATCAGCCATGCCATTGCAGCCTGCTCAGTGTCCTGATCAGTCACCCAGTGCAGCCTCCTCAGTGTCCTGATCAGCCACACCAAGCAGCCATGCCAGTGCAGCCTCCTCAGTGTCCTGATAAGCCATGCTAGTACAACCTCATCAGTGTCCTCATCAGCCATGCCAGTGCAGCCACACCAATGCAGCCTTATCAGTTCCTGATCAGCCATGCCAGTGCAGCCTCCTCAGTGTCCTGATCAACCACACCAGTGCAGCCATGCCAGTGCATCCTCCTATGTGTCTGAATTTGCTATGCCAGTGTACCCTCATCAGTGTTCTGATCAGCAATGCCAGTGCAGCCTTATCAGTGTCCTGATCAGCCACGCCTGTGCAACCACACCAATGCAGCTTCATCAGTGTCCTCATCAGCCACATCAGTGCAGCATCATCAGTACCCTGATCAGCCTCATCAGTGTCCTGATCAAGCACACCAGTGCAGCCATCGTTGGTGCCATGGTTCAGCCACATCTGCCCCAGTGTCCCCGTCACAGCAGAATGGTGCCACCAAAGCCAGCCATGTCCAAAAACATTTTACACAAACGAAAAGGCATTTCAAATCCTCAGCATTACAAACGAGAGCAGCAAGCAGCTCTCACTTTCTGATCTTTATTCAGAGTACGAACCTGTGGAATGGCATACTCAGGAAAAGTAGTAGAATGTATTATGGGGTATACTTTTAACTATGTCTATGCTGTGTGTTAGAAATATCTTATAAATTGACAAGTTTGTGTAAAAAATATGTTTTCATTTACTTTCCACATTTTTCAAAAATGTCAAAATTCGATAGGTAGTCAGGAAATTAGATTTGTAATGTATGCCCACAGTGGGTATAGAAAAGATTCACCCCCCCTTAAAATAACAACATTTTGTTGCCTGAAATGAAGACAAACACAGTTTTTGTTTTATCCAGCTGTGTTTACTAGTGCAACTTATAACATCCAAGTGAAAGATAAAACACCAACATGTCTGTCAGAAAAAATAAAAAATAAATAAAAAACAGAATCACTGAGTTGGAAAAAGGATTAACCCCCCCCCCCCCTTATGTCAGTATTTTGATTGGACCACATGTTGCTTTAATTACAGCCTTTGGTCTGTTGGGATCTGTCTCTACTAACTTTGCACATCTAGACTTTGCAATATTTGCTCACTCTTCTTTGCAGAACTGCTCAATTTCAGTTACATTTGATGGTGACCATTTGATTGGATGGGGTTTAATTGTGGGCACTGACTAGGCCATGCAAGGACATTTACCTTTTTCTCCTTCAACCACTGTATGGTCATTTTTGCTGTGTGCTTTGGGTCATTGACATGTTGGAAAGTAAACAATCTTCCCACTGACAACTTTCTGGCAGAGGGCAGCAGATTTTCCTCAATAATTTGATGGTATTTTGTCTCATCCATTTTTTCCTTCTATCCTGGCAAGTGCTCCAGTTCCTGATGCAGAGACACACCCCTATAACAGGATATTACCATCTCCATGGTTTACTCTAGGAATGGTGTTATTTGGATGGTGAGCTGTATTGGATTTCCGCTAGACATATCATTTGATGTTGAGGCCAAATAAGTCAATTGTAGTCTCATCTGTCCACCTTAAATGCACCTTGAAGATTCTGAGGCTACATGGAAAAAGGTGTTATGGTCAGATGAGACTAAAATGTAATTATTAGATGTATAATTTATGTGTACCTTATGTTCCTTGAAAGCCCGAAGGTGCTCCTTGGATTTTGGACCCCTCTATGCATCTAGGCTGGTATCCCCTTATTCGGGAGGGGTAGCAGATTGTTTTTTGAGGGTGTAATTGCAAGTATGCCTATGCCATGTGTGAGAAATAACTTCAAGATGTTCGCCATGCTTTTTACTAAATACCTTACTAAATACCTTGTGGAGTCTACTTTCCAAAAAAGGGTCATTTGAGGGGTGTACTATCCTGGCATGTTAGGACCTCAAGAAAGGAGATAGGCAGTCAGTACATTAGGATTTATAATTTTTTTACATATATGTGCTTAGGTTGTAGACTCTATAACTTTCATACAGACCTATGTAGCAAAGAAATGTAGTAGAATAAACTTTGGCCTAAATTTATAAAGAAAGATTACAAAATGTTATAACCAAAACTAAGAAAAAAATTAAAAAGGCAGCGGTGATTAAATACCACCAAAATAAAGCTCTATATGCTTTAAAAAATGATAATTTAATCTGGGTACAGTGTTGCATGCTTGCGTAATGTAGTAGTAGTAGGCAGGAAGGGGGTGAAAGTATCCGGTATTGAAGTGGTTAAGCATATAAAAAGTATATAATCAATGAATTGTTACTTAGCTTTAAATTAGGCATTTCAGCCAATTCTGATGTTTGATGTTTGCTCTGCAATCAGGATCTTCACGGTTGCTTAGGGAATATGGACATATCTGGTCCAGATCTTCCTTCCATACCCCGTATCTTCCTTCCAGACTTCCAGCCCTGTGTTCAGCATATGGCTATTTAATCTTCTTTCCTCCCACCCCCCATTTTCTGCAAACATCACTTGCTGTAAACAGCTCATTTACAGAAAGTTAATTAGCCTCTGAATAAAGAAAGCATGGCTTCTGATTTCAAGATGGTAGCTGGTAGTTAAAATGTATTGTTATATATATTAGGGATAGTCCCGATGTTTGAGTCAAACGTAAGTCGGGTGTTCGTTTGTTCGCAGACACACATCAGGTTCACATTGTTCACATTAACAAACGAACATATGGGGCGTTCGCGGCAAATTCGAGCGCTGCAGAGCGCCCCATATAGCGCTGCGAGATCGCAATGCATTGACGGCTGCTGGTTGGCCAGAGCATGCACCTGACCTGGGCACAGTGCAATCTGCTGTGGGAGCCATGACTGGCCAAAGGTAGGGTGCCTTTGGCCAATCATGGCTCAGGGGGGATAAGTCCACGCCCCACACTATATAAGGCTGCTTACACGGTGGCCATGTATAGTGTGCATTAATGGAGAGAGATTGAGAACTTGAGCTAGATTAGGCAGGTTAGTTAGTGGCATGCAGGAGGTTTAATTAATATATATATATATATATATATATATATATATATATATATATATAAAAATATATACGGTATATATATATATATATATATATATATATATATATATATATATATATACTGTAACCAGCATGTGGTTACGTTTAATAGCCATTCACACCATTG
Organism: Lithobates clamitans; assembly: GCA_037952925.1. Classification (NCBI taxonomy): domain Eukaryota; kingdom Metazoa; phylum Chordata; class Amphibia; order Anura; family Ranidae; genus Lithobates; species Lithobates clamitans. Next base: position 2,082,126 of record JBBGZY010000156.1, on the reverse strand, counting down.
ACACTTTGTGTCAACTTGTGTGCATGTTATCAGGCCAAAATCACCAGGGTATGTAAACTTTTGATCAGGGTCATTTGGGTAGTTTCTGTTGCCGTTATGATTTAACAAGAGTAAACACAGTTGACTGATAATAAATGGCTTTAGCCAAACACTAACCATGAGTCAAAGAAAAGTTTTTGTGTTATCATTCATATTCTCTGAAAAATGGCCAAGAAATCATAAATTCTGCCAGGGTATGTAAACTTATGAGCACAACTATATATACAGTGCAGTCAGTGCAGAGTATATAATAAAACATTAAAATGGTTAAAGGGAACCCTATGACAGAATTAAGAAAAAAATGGCATGGCCCTTTGGGTCTGGTATAGATTTTAAGGGGAATTCCATGCCGAAATAAAAAGAATTTGGCGTGGCGTCCCCTCCAAAATCCATACCAGACCCTTATCTAAGCAAGCAGCCTGTCAGGCCAGGAAAGGGGGGGGACAAGCGAGTGGCCCCCTTCCTGAACCATACCAGGTCACTTGCCCTCAACATGGGGAGGGTACTTTGGGGTCCCCCAAAGGGTTTCTTCCCCCCAACCCTGGCCCAGGAAAAATAGAAAAAAAAAGAAGCTCCGCCTCGATGGGAGGCTTTTCGATGACTGCTGTCGCATGACTGCGACAGTTGTTATATAGGCAAGGGCGGGGCCACCCGGTGACATAACCAAGTGACATCATGTGATATCAGAGGGGGCAGGGTAATCCGGTTATGTCAGCGGCTGGCCCCGCCCTTGCCTATATAAGAGCTGTCACAGCCAAAAGACATCAGTTGCTGGGAGGCCTCCCATGGTGGCTGAGTTTTTTCTTTTTTTTTATTTCCTAATTTTTGGGTCCGTCGGGCGGCGTGTTTGATGATGGATGAACATCACTAGACACTTATTTTTTTTTTTAAATAAAGGAATTGTCAAAAACTGTTTATTGTGGTTTTTACTTTGTGACACTTTTTTTGGTGAATGGGTAGGGGTACAATGCACCCCATACCCATTCACATAGGGGGGGCTGGTATCTGGGGACCCCCTTGTTAAAGGGGGCTTCCAGATTGCGATAAGCCACCCACCCGCAGACCCCCACAGCCAGCGGGCCAGGGTTGTGGGGAAGATTCCCTTGTCCCCATCAACATGGGGGGGACCCCAAAGCACCCTTTCCATGTTGAGGGCCTAGTATGGTTCAGGAGGGGGGACGCTCGCTCGTCCCCCTCTTTCCTGGCCTGCCAGGCTGTTTGCTCGGATAAGGGTCTGGTATGGATTTTGGGGGGGGCCCCACGCCAATTTATTTTTACATTTTGGTGTGGAGTTCCCCTTAAAATCGATGCCAGACCAGAAGGGCCTGGTATGGTCTGGGGGGGAACCCACGCTGATTTTTTCCTTGATTTTTCATCTATATTGCTGAGAGCGGGCAATACATTACAGCCGTGAGCAAGTTTAAATTACATTTTTTCCTTTAGAAATGTAGTTTTGCTGAGGCATTGTTCTACACATCACACAGATGTGCCACTTTACAGGCAGACTAAGAGGACCCCCAGGCACGATATTTAAAGGAATATTTAATTTTTATTGTTTCACTTTAAGCATTATTAAAATCAGTGCTCCTGAAAAAACGGTCCTTTTAAAAACTTTTTTTTGCATTGATACATGTGCCCTGGGGCAGTACCCGGGTCCCCACTTTTTATGGCAACAACTTGCGTATAAGCCTTTAAAATGAGCAATTTAGATTTTTCATGTTCGTGTCCCATAGACTTTAACAGGGTTTGCATGTTCGCTCAAACTTTTTTCCTGTTCGCATGTTCTGGTGCGAACCGAACCGGGGGATGTTTAGCTCATCCCTAATATATATATATTTATGTTATAAAAATCACTAAAATAGCCATGGCAATATATGAGGTCAACCCGGTTTCTTTATCAAACCCCTTGGGTCTGGTATGGATTTTAAGGGGGAACCTCACACAAAAATCAAGAAGAATGGCATGAGGTTCCCACAAAGCTCCACACCAGACCCTTATCTGTGCATGCAGCCTAACAGACCGTCCATACCAAGCTACATGTCCTTAACATTGGGGAAGCCCCCATGCAAAGCAAATGTCTCAGTGTTGATGAGGACAGGGGCCTAAAAATTATTGAAAGGTGTTGCACTCTAAATATAAATGTAAAACTCAATATACTCCAGTGATCAAAAACAATAAACAATCAATAATAAAAACATATGCTTTTCCAATAGTTTCTGTAGGACTGCGGTAACACTAAAGATACAGTACAAACACGTGTTGTGTGTTTAACTGTCTTATTAATGAATTGTATTAACTGTGTTATTTATTAATTGTGCTATTTGGTGATAGAAAAATAAAGTAAAACAAAAAACCGAATAAAGAAGCACCATATAACAAATTGCTCTCCAAAGTCCAAAGCCCGATTGTAAATGGTAGTTCCACTGAAAAAACTGTTAACTCCAATTCACCTCATGGTCCCCCTCAAGTGTCACACTCCCCAGATCTCCTTGACTCCTAAATCAATAAGTGTGTCTGACACAGCCTTTTCCAATTTAAAACAGCTCTCCAATCTGAATATGAAACTGGTTGCTCTCCCCCACCTTGGGTCTTTATGCCCCATGTTGGCGTGGTGTCCGTAGCATTTGCAGTGGCAAGGCAGTGTAGGACTGGCCAAAAGAGGGATTACTTTGACGCAGTTGGTCAGCTAAAACATGTGTGACAATATATGTGAACTAAATATCCCTGTTTTTCATTGCATATTTTGCTGGGAAGGGTGTAGCAGTGTGCAGAGGGTCCATCCAGAATTTGTAGTGTTAATATGTGATCACACTCCTTTAGCACCTGATAGTTCAAATACATGTACAAGCTATTGGGATTTGAGCACAGGTATATCTTTTGTTCCTGGGAGATGGCGCGACCCCAATCACATGGGTTCTTTGCCCATGAGATCGGCTGTGTCCAATCACAGCCGATTACATGTAAACAAGGAAGTGTCATTTATCGCCTCTCCTCGCCTCAAACTGACAGAGTGTGAGGTGAGGAGAGCCGATCAATGGCATCTCCTCACAGGGAAGATGTGAAAGGGCAATCAGGGCACTCAGTGCCCTGATTACAATGCAGCCCCAGCAGTGCCCATTAGCGATGCCAGTCTGTGCCCATCAGTGACACCAGTCTTTGCCCAGTGACACCAGTCTGTGCCCATCAGTGACACTAGTCTGTGCCCATCAGTGACACCAGTCAGTGCCCATCAGTTATGACAATCTGTGCTGCCTTTCAGTGCCCATCAATGCCTGTCCATCAGTGCCCATCAGTGCTGCCCATCAGTGCCACCCATCAGTGCTCCCTATCAGTGCCCATCCGTGCCACCTATCAGTGCTCATTAGTGTCTCCTCATCAGTGCCACCCCATTAGTGCCCATTAGGGCTGCCTCATCAGTGCCCATCAGTGCCGCCTCATCAGTGCCCATCAGTGCAGCCTATCAGTGCCCATCAGTGTAGCCCCATCAGCATCAAATTACTTATTAACAAAATTTTCTGACAGAAACTAAGAAAAACTTTTTTTTTTTCAAAATTTCGTTTTTTAGCAAAAAATAAGAAACCCAGCGGTGATTAAATACCATCAAAAGAAAACTCTATTTGTGTAAAGAAAATTATTTAAAATTAATTTGGGTACAGTGTTGCATGACCGCGCAATTGTCATTCAAAGGGCGACATCGCTGAAAGCTAAGAAATGGCCTGGGCAGGAAAGGGGTGAAAGTGCCTAGTATTGAAGTGGTTAATAAACTTCTTTTTAAAGAAACCCTCTTACTCCTCCAAACCTAGATCCACCATCATAAGAAAATAGACAACAAGAAAGAATACATTGTGCAGTATTATTCATGAAAACATTTAAAATCAATCCACAAAGTGCGCACTCACATATAAAATAATGTCAGGTTGAAAAATGTCTCTAACATCACCAGTAATGGAAGGAGCCTCTCACACTTGCCTAATTTCCTGTATTTCAAGGAGTGCGTTCCACAGACTGGAAGTAATATCAGTGGACGTGATGTCACAGACCAATAGCACTGCCCAACACATTTCGTCTCTATCTTAACGTTGTTATGGCAAGATGCTCTTTCCATTATTAATTCCAGTTTCCAAAGAGACAATGAGAAGAACAAAGTTTACATAGCTTCCCTCTCATACTAAAACCTTACAGTCATTCAGGTTAGCTCCCCTATTTGTTAAAAAGTGTACCAAATTGCCCATTGTTTGTAAAATGCATCATATTGACACAAATGCCACGTCTACTCCAACGCAGGTGGTCAGACACTATAGCTAGCTACTGTGTGCTTCACCTATAGCAGCCCCCTTTCCCTTAAGGCAAGCAGTCCTACTGGTACTTGGTTGCCCCCAGGACTTATACACAATGCTATAATGCCTGGCCACCAAACCAGGGCAGACACAAACAGAGCAAACAACAGACTACTTGCAGTTTAGCAGACAGATAGCGTGGTTCTATGACAGTCCAGGTAAAAGGCAGGCTGAGTTCACGGAATAGTCCAATATCCGATCCAATGACAGTCCAGGTAAAAGGCAGGCTGAGTTCAAGGAATAGTCCAATATCCAATCCAGGTCATACACAGGGAAATCCAACAGCAAAGCAGGGCAGACAAATGGGAGGCTTGTTTAGGAACAATGCAGGTAACTCTGTCTCTATCACAAGCAAGGGATAGAGTTTTCTGTTTGCTTATGTCAGGTGACTGACTAGATCAATCACCTTGCAGGGGTCAGGGAATCCCTGTGAGATGCCTGGCACATAGATGTGCGCAAGCGCATAACGTTTCCCTAAGAATGGCTAACAGGCGCGTACATGTGAGCAAGAGTCTGTGATCGCGGGTGCACATATGCACGTGCGTGGGCATAATCCCATTGTCAGCAAAGGTTCCCTCCGCTGGTGATACCTATCATTTGGCATGCAGTACTAAGGTCCACCAGTAGGTGTCTCCTGGCAGTTTGGAACTGTCAGGAGAGCCTTTCCTTGCTGGTATTATGTGATCTTTGGGCCGCAGTACTGTCATCCACCAGCGGGTGGTTCCTGGCAGTGTGGGGCCGACATTACCTGTTGCAATCAGGCATCACCTGAGTCTGATTGTGTATAAATACCCGGCAAGTGCACCCACACCTTGCCCTGGTATTGTCCTTGTGCCCTGACCTGCAGCCTGTTTATCTGTTATCCTGAACCTGAACTCTGATTCCTGTATCCTGAACCTGTTTGAATCTGTTCCTGTATCCCTGGATCCTTGCCCTGCAGCCTGATTCCTTCCATCTTGTTCCCTGTCTGTTTACTCCTGGCCCCCCATCTTTTGATCTCCTGTTTATGACCCTGGCCTGGCTTGACTACGATTCTGGTACTCCTTTTTGCTATATATGCTGGTTGGTTTATTATCACTGTTTTGTTGTTCAGTTTGTTCACTCTGTTTGTATTGGTGGTGTGTTCACATTTACAGTATATGCATTTACTTTGATAAACTTACTTACTTTTTATGTCCTATTTATGCCTGGTTCACTCTGTCACAGTCACACAGTTCTGGTCACATCTGGTTTATGACACCCTCTTGGCGCCAGATGGCCTATTTAAAGGGAGTCTAGCCTCCTATCCTTTGCTGACTGATCTTTAGCTGTGTCCTGTATCCTGATCTGATCCTGTGTGCTCTTCTAGTTGTTGACCTGGCTTGTTCTTTGACCTTGGCTGTGTATCCTGTTCCTGTTCTGCTTCTCACCTCTGACTCGGCTCTGTTCCTGACTCTGGCTCTGTCTATGATTTGGTACCATGCTGCCTGCATGCTGATGACCCTGGCTATTCCTGAGACTCTGCTTCGTCCTATGATCCTGGCTTCTGTTAAACCTCGGGTGCCTGCCTGGCTGTCTCCTGCTCCAGCTCTGCACATTGTGGCAGGTGACGTGGCAATCTGCAAATGATGGCAGGTGATGTGGCAAGTGACAATCTGTAAATGGTTGCAGGTGACAATCTGCAAATGGTGGCAGGTGACGTGGCAAGTGACAATCTGCAAATGGTGGCAAGTGACGTGGAAAGTGACAACCTGCAAATGATGGCAAGTGACATGGCAATCTGCAAATGGTGGCAGGTGATGTGGCAAGTGACAATCTGCAAATGGTGGCAAGTGACGTGGAAAGTGACAACCTGCAAATGGTGGCAAGTGACGTGGCAAGTGACAATCTGCAAATGGTACCTAAACCCTTGTTGCTAGGCAGTCTTCCTAATCTGCCTCTTCCTATTCCTCTGCGTGTTCACTGTGTGTGTTCCCAGAACACCACGGGCCATTCACAGATCACTGCGCCGCTCGCGCGTGCGCAGTAGGAAACTGGCAGTGAAGCCGCAAGGCTCCACTGCCTGTTTCCCTTAACTAGGATGGCGGTGCCAAGACCCGAGAGCCGAGGCACCCAGGACAGGTAAATCTCCTTATTTAAAGTCAGCAGCTACAGTGTTTGTAGCTGCTGACTTTAAATTTTTTTTTTGCTGTCCGGAATCCTGCTTTAAGAGCCTATAGGAAGTAGACAGCAGACTGTTATCCACAGATAGGCCAAAGGGATTTAAACCCGGTAAGATAGTCTTTTGTTCTTATTCCCTTTGAGTGAGTGGTGACAAAGCATCCACACCCCTCTCTAAATTCCTTCAGTGGGTGCAGTTTACCTACCTGCAAAAATATGAGGCAAATACTGTCACCATCAGATGCCCAAATTCTGAAGGAAGACAGGTATTCACCTGGAGAGAACAGAGGAAACCACCCTGTGGAAGACGGGGTGATACTGGCGGAGACAAAGTATGAATAGTAAGTAATGAATTGGTGGTGGAAAGGTCCTGGTACAAGGGAGGGACCTATGGGGCATGAGCCAAGTTTCGGCCCGCTATAGTTTTTTCTAGTGCGGTATTACTCAGACTTTTTGCACAACATGATTTCTCCAACTGAGTATTCTGGTCAGAGCCACAATGAATACAGTTGGCTCATACCTAGTTATTGGTTTCTTCATAGTTTAGAGCAGAATATGTGAGATGATTGTACATCATCACATATTTTTACTAAAGAGCAGCAAAAGGGTAAATTGTTAATGTTAGCATCCATCTCTTTTGTCCCAATGTTTCTGCATATGCTTAGCATTTCATTTTGTTTATGTCTGGTATTCTAGTCGCATATTATGAATTCTTGGCTGGACTGTGAAATAATCCTACTGTAGACTTCTCTTATTATTACAGACAGGCTGTTGTAGTTAGATGCAGTAAGTGTTTTCAATAATAAATAAGCTCTTTAAAAAGTAAATCATCTTTAATTTACAACACTCTAATTTACTGGTTGAACCTTAATATTGCAGCTGTTGTTGCTGTGTTAGTATATTATGTGCCAACTAGTGATGGGCCATATGGGGGTCTGGGTACTGCCTTGGGGAACATGTATCAATGCAAATATTTTTTTTTAAATATTGTTTTTAAAGGAGCAGTGATTTTAATGATGCTTAAAGTGAAACAATAAAAATGAAAAATTTCTTTAAATATATTGTGCCTGGGGCATCTCCTTAGTCTGCCTGTAAAGTGGCACATCTGTGCCATGTTAGAACCTTCTGCAGCAAAACTGACATATATAAAGATAACAAAATGACATTTAAATTGAGTTTCCCTGCAAGCTTTCTTTAATTTGTAAACAATGGCTTGGCAGCCAGTCTGTATGATGAGGCCACATTTTAGTGCATAAGCTTCCCTGCTAACAGCTGAATGAAAAAAAAAAAAAACATTGTCAGCACTACAAAAAGAAAATTGAAAATAAAAATGGTATGGAGGTCCCCCCAATCCATATCAGGCCCTTTGGGGCCCCCACACCAAAATGGATTTTGAGAGGAGCCCCCCTGCCCCAAAGCACCCAACCATGTTGAGGGCATGTGGCCTGGTATGGTTCAGGAGGGGGGGGGCACTCGGTCGTTCCCTTCCTTTCCTGGCTTACCAGGCTACTTGCTGTGATAATGGTCTGGTATGGATTTTCGGGGGACCCCACGCCATTTTTTTTTACATTTTGGCGTGGGGTTTTCCCTCGAAATCCATACCAGACCTCAGTGTCTGGTATGGATTTTTGGGGGGACCCTATGCCAGTTTTTATTTTAAATTTTGGCATGGGGTTCTCCTTAAAATTCATACCAGGCCCAAAGGGCCTGATATGGATTGAAGGGACCCCCATGCCGTTTTTTTTTTACATTTTTGTATTGCCAGAAATTTTTTTTTCATTCAGCTGTCAGCGGGGCTTCCCTGCTGACAGCTGACGACTCATCCGTTGTTAAGGACGTGATGGGCGGCTTCCTGATCCGCTCCTTAACAACCAGCTAATCATTGTGCTCTGTGCCTTGATTGGGAAAAGACTTTTGCTTCAGCCAATCAGGGCCCTAGAATGCACTGGGCAGCATGCAGTGCATTGTGGGGTGCTCGGCAGGCGAATTTCCTGCCCAGTGCCCCGCAAATTCGGGTGTTCGGTGAACCACGGAACGGGCCCTGAAAAGTTCGCCCATTTCTAGTGCCAACTAATGAAAGGAAATAAAGTAAAGACCATGCCTTATTTTACCTTCAGGAAGATGACTATGAATAGAGATGTCAATTGATTTGTCAGATTTAACATTCCTCCTGAATTATGCAGTCTCTGTGCAAACTTTTGGGAAAAAGTACAAAACGATTTGTACCTTTTTATTCTCTTGACATTCTAGGGACTCTCCCCTGCTGCTTTTCTGCCCTCCTAGTCCTGTTAGCAGCTTTCTACCCTTTTTAAAGTCAATCTGGGGAAGTTGTGATATCGAACATAGCACCATACAAAGTAAATAAGCTACTGGTGCATATGTTCAACATTATCTAAATACATGTGCAGCTTTTATATGCGATGATAACCCCCGGAGGGGCCATTAGAAATAAATTGGGTACCTTTTACCTGTTCAGAGGCTGCCTGCTCAGCTTTCAGTCACAGAAGCACACTGACAATCCCAGGTTCATTCTAGGGGTGTCTTTTGAAGATTTATAGCAAATCTTGAACAAAATGCAGGAAGCAGGATTAAGGGTTGCAGGATACTCAAGGCACAAAACCTTGGAGGACAATTGCCCTGAAAAATCCTGTTCCAGCAGTATTTAGACCTTCAGTAGTAGCCTCAAAATAATGCTGATAGTGGAGGGGGAAAAGTGAATCTGAGACCCTATATGAGCAGTCACGGTCCTGGCATCTCTTCCTCAGTGAGCGGTTCTGCACCTGGAGCTTTAGGCAAAAGGCACCCACCTCTCCAGCCAAGCTTCCGCAGACAAATTTCAGGGAGCAGTTCTGTACCTGGAGCCTTAGGCGAAAGGCACCTACCCCTCCAGCCACACTTCCTCAGGCAGGATGCCTCCAGGAAGTTTCCTTAAGTCCAGCTTTACTCATACCCTCAGCCAAAACACCTGCTGAGGCCAAGCAGCAGTAACATCTATGGAACACACACATGCATGCTCCTTCTCCCACGGGAAGCGGGCCCAGGGGAAGAGAGTGTCAGAAACCTTGAATCAGACTGAGATAGAAGTACAGTTAAATCACACTTGTTTAATAATAATAATAATAAAAAAGTATACAGATTAAACGTAGTCAAAACATACCCAGAACCGGAATGGATAATCAGACAAGCCAAAACGTCAGGGAGCAAGAGAACAGCGTAGTAGAACAGCAAGCAGGATCTGGCGCCAGAAGGAATGTCAGCCAAGCAAGTCTTTAACAGGAATACAGGAGAGCATCTCTAGAGATGTGACCAAGGCGAAGGCAGAGATCTTCTGGACTGGACGGCTTAAGTAGGCAGGACTGACGAGCAGGATATCTTCAACAGGTGAGTCACTGTGGAGAAATAGGAGCTGGCGATTAGCTAACAGCTGAGGAGCCAGCTCAGAGAAGGAAGGGCTGAGCCCAGCCCTGACAGTACCCTCTCCTCATTACCCCTCCCCCTCGGGGGACCACTAGGCTTGAGGGGAAAATGTCTATAGAAATCACGGAGGAGGACAGGGGCATGTACGTCCGAGGATGAGACCCAAGAGCGTTCCTCCGGACCATACCCTTTCCAATGTACCAGGTACTGTATGGACCCACGGAACCTACGGGAGTCAACAATGGACTGTACTTCATACTCCTCATGGTTCTCAACCTGTACAGGGTGAGGACGAGGCACAGAGGTGGTAAAGCGGTTGCAGACTAAAGGTTTAATAAGGAGACATGAAATACATTTGGATACGCATATTAGAAGGAGGGTCTAATGTGTAAGCCACTAAGTTAATCCTGCGAAGAATATGGAAAGGCCCAATAAACCGAGGTGCGAACTTCAGAGAGGGAACACGAAGTTGGAGGTTGCGAGATGACAGCCAGACCCTATACCCAACCTGGTAGGAAGGCGCAGGCAGGCGTCTGCGGTCAGCATGGATTCTGTACCTATTATTAGCATTTCGCAAAGCCTCCTACAGAGGAAGTGAAACAAAGACTACGGAGATGCTCCTCTAATGCAGGAATACTCTGCGGAACAAATAAGTCAGGCAACATGGAAGGTAGGAAACCATAATTCGCCATAAACGGGGACAATCGGGAAGCAGAATTCAAGGCACTGTTGTGGGCAAACTCCGCCCACAGTAAGAGGTCTGACCGGTTGTTATGATGGTCAGAAATATAGCAACCTAGGAATTGCTCCAAGGACTGATTGGCTCGTTCTGTGGCCCCATTAGACTGCGGGTGATACGCAGAGGAGAGAGCAAGCTGAATTCCCAACTGTGCACAAAAGGCTCACCAGAACCGGGACACAAAATGACTACCCCTGTCCTAGACAATCACTTTGGCTAGCCCATGTAAGTGAAAGCTCTCCCGAGCAAAAATGAAAGCCAGTTCCTTAGAAGTGGGCAACTTCTTAAGTGGAATACAATGAGACATTTTCGAGAACCGGTCAACCACCATAAGGATAACTGTGTTGCCCTGGGAGTTGGGTAAATCCACAATGAAATCGATAGACAGGTGGGTCCAGGGCCTCTCTCCATTGGGTATAGGTTGTAGGAGGCCCACTGGAAGGTGTCCTGGATTCTTACTCTGAGCACACACGGAACAGGCAGCTATGAAGGCGGTTACATCAGCACTTAGACTAGGCCACCAAAATTGTTGGGAAATGTCCCGAAAGAGTTGATTCTTCCCAGGGTAAGTCTGGAGCACGGCAGTACAGAGACTCTCTGCGGTCACAAGGTTTCTCAGGAGGAGCATTAACCTGAGCAGCAAGAATTTTGTCACCCAAAGGAGTATCCATATATATAATAGATAGTGAAAACTACCAACCCACGCTAATGGAAGCTGGTTAAACTAATATAGATTAATATAGATTAAGGAGCAGCACGTTATAATGGTGATAAAATATGAAAAACAATAATTGATTGCAAACTGCACTCCCTGTAAAGTGCAAGTGCAGATGACACACTCCAATGTAAACAAAGTAAATGTAGTATAAATATATGGTGTCAATAGTGATATTCATGAGTAAATATCACCTCAGTGAAAGCAACGAATAATCAAACATCAAAGATTGAAAAATAAAATAAAAATAAAAATAAAACAAAACAAGTGAAAGCAACAGTCCAAATTCAAAATGAGTTAAAAAAATTAAATACAAAAATTGTATTAAAAAAATTAAATTCAAGAACGTGTTCAAATAATGTTGAAATCAGACTCCTGGATGAATCCTCCTGGGGTTCAGCAAGGCTTCAGATAACAGCGATCCACCACCAACACCGGCCACACAGCCTACTCACCAGATTGTGGTGACTCCCATGACAGAAGTCAAGAACAGCCAAGGAAGATCCACACGATCACGGCTTGGTTCAGGTGCTGGAACTCAGGTACCTCAGGTAACACTGTAACTGCTTAGATGCATGCAAACGAACTCCCGGATGGAGATGGGTCATTGAAGACCATTAGTGCCATATATGGGAAAAAGATGAATGAACTCCCATCGTGAAGTATGCCAAAATTTATTGGTCAGACTAAAAACAGGCTAAAAAAGCTAAAAACCGCATCACCCACATGTGGGCTTCGAGCAGACAAACAAAAATACGCTGCGAACGGAAATGGCTTGTCACGTTCGGTGCGTCCGACCAGTTTCGTCAGTGCGCGCTGACGTCATCAGAGATCGCACAAACTGGCACGCCACCTCCTTAAATACACACATCAATCAGAGGCTTCCAATCTGGTGACATCCCACCTTGCAGAGGGATTAACCAAAATTGAAAATTAACACTGCCATCTTGTGGCCAGCAAGTAGAATACGGTTATAAAATTCCTAAGGTATCTAAACTGCCATCTTGTGGACAGATGCCAGATTGCGCTACTGAATAAAATGAAAAAATCAGAATGCATAAATAAATTATAAAAATGAAATAAAATAAATAAACTTAAATTTTAAGAAAATAGAAGGAAATATAAAGGAAATATAAATATAAAGGGATGAAACCGGAATGGATTGTCCCTTCACAACCAGTATAAATATAGGTCAATCATTGGTCAAATAACAATTCAAGTCGATGTCGACATTGATACCTGCCGGAGTAAGTGTATTCAAACGATAAATCCATTCCGTTTCATTTTTTGATATTCTCTGAACCATATTTCCTCCCCTCCAATCAGCATCTAGCTTGTCAATCCCAAAAAATCTAGCCAAGCTAGGATCCTGCCGGTGGTGGATTCTGAAATGGTTAGAGAGACTGTGTTTGGGAAAACCGTTTTTAATATTTGTGAGGTGTTCATTGATACGGGTGCAGAGGTTTCTTTTAGTACGTCCGATATACTGTAACCCACACGGGCAAGTAATAAGGTACGTGACATAAGTAGATTTACAGGTGATGAATTTGTCTATTTTGTAGTCTTTGCCCGTACTAAAGGATGTGAATTGTTCTACTTTTCTCATATTATTCCTAGTTAATTTGCAGGCTTTACATTTTCTACAATAAAAGAACCCTTTGAGATCCAGAAAAGTGGGAACTCTCCTGGGGGGTTTAAGACATTCAGGGCTAGTTTATTTCGTAAACACGATGCACGCTGATAGATGAAACTAGGGCGTTCTGGTAAGAAGCTAGACAAAGTCCTGTCTCTTAGCAAAACTGGCCAGTGTTTTGAAAAAATTCTTTCAACACTTTTATAGTCCCTATTGAAACTAGTCAGAAAAGGAACATAGTCCAGTTCACATTTCTCTTTAATATTATCTTTCCAGAGTTGATACCTATCCATCCGTGAAATAAGTAATTGGGTGGCTCTGAGATCTTTTTCTTGGTACCCTTTTTCCTTAAATCTGTCAACCAATAGATTAGATTGAGACATGTAATCTGATATGGAATCACAGTTACGTCTAACCCTTAACAGTTGTCCCTTAGGTATCCCTTTGAGCCAGTTAGGATGATGGCAGCTGGCCGTGGGTATGTAACTATTTCTATTGGTGCTCTTGAAATGAGTCTTTGAGAGAATTTTGCCATTATTCTTATATAGAGTTAAATCAAGGAAACTAATCTCGCTTGTACTCCAGTTGCCTGTGAAGCTTAATCCATAGCAATTATGGTTAATGGTACTAAGGAACATTTCCAATGCCTCCACTGTACCGTTCCACAGAATCACAATGTCATCTATGTACCTTTTGTACAGGCAGATCTCGGGTATGTGGGTTCCAAATATGCTGTGGTCTTCCTAAAGACTCAGGAGTATATTGGCCACACTGGGAGCATACTTGGCTCCCATCGCCACTCCCTTGATCTGCCTGTAACAAGACTCCTCATGCCAGAAATATTTATTAGACATAGCCAGCTCCAAGATCTCGATCAGAAACTTTTTCTGTTCTACCCTAAGGCTGGACTTAGAATTAAAGGCCCTCCTTGTTGTTCTCAAAACATCTTTCTGAACCAGGTTGGTATAGAGCTATTCGACATCAATCGTAACAATGATTGTGTCATCCTGAACCGGAATATCCTTGAGCAAGTTCATAAGATGTTTGCTATCTTGCAAATATGAGGGGTACGATTGAACAATGGGCTGCAGGAGGTAGTCGACATATTCACCTATTCTCAAAAAAATAGAGTCTATGCCGCTGATAATAGGTCTGCCGGGTGGGCATTGAGAATTTTTATGTATTTTGGGCAATTGATATATTATATACGATCAGGAGGAGTCACAAGAACCGGAACCAACTCCAACTTGGAAGTGGAGGAAAATTGTCGTGACAAGGTGTCAGCCCTTACATTCCTAGTATCGAGTGAGAATGAGACAATGTAATTGAAATTAGACAAGAAAAGAGCCCATCACGCCCATCTGGGAGAGAGGCATTTAGCCTTAGACAAGAATATGAGATTCTTATGGTCAGTAAGAACGAGAACCGGCAAAATGGTACCTTCCAGGAGATGTCTCTATTCTTTCAGGGCTAAAATGATTGCTAACAGCTCTCTGTCACCAATCTCATAATTGCACTCCGCAGGTGACAATTTCATGGAAAAGTAGACACAAGGATGCAAAGAGCTTTCAGAGGTAGGACTTTGAGACAGAAGGGCGCCAACTCCAGTCTCATAAGCATCAACCTCAAGGATAAAAGGTAACGTAGTATAAGGATGTGCCAACACAGGAGCAGAAACAAAGGCAGCCTTGAGGCTCTCAAAGGCCTTAATGGACTCCGGAGACCAACTCTGTGGGTTACCGTCCTTTCTGGTCATATCAGTCAGGGGCTTGACCAGAGACAAGAAGTTATGAATAAACTTCTGATAATAGTTGGCAAAGCCAAGAAAACGATGCAGAGGACGTAAACCCACGGGTCGGGGCCACTGTAGGACCACTGAAAGTTTCTCTAGGTCCATCGAAAAACGAGCAGTGGAAGTGACATAACCCGGGAATTTACCCTGTTCACAATGGAATTCACACTTCTCCAATTTACAATAGAGATTGTTCTCTCTTAGTTTCTGAAGCACATGACAGACATCGGTGTGGTAGCTCTCCAGGGACTTGGAAAATATGAGGATATCGTCGAGATAAACCACAACACATAATTGCAACAAATCTTTAATCGTTAATAAATTCCTGGAAAATTGCCGGTGCGTTACAAAGGCCAAAAGGCATTACGAGGTACTCATAATGGCCTGTTCTGGTATTAAACGCAGTTTTCCATTCGTTGCCCTTCTTAATCCTCACAAGATTATATGCCCCTCTCAAATTAAGCTTTGTGAAAACCGTTGCTCCCTTGAGGCGGTCAAATAACTTTGTAATCAACAGAATTGGATAGGCATTCTTAATCGTGAAACGATTGAGACCCCTATAAATCAATACAAGGTTTCAGTTCACCACTCCTCTTCTTTACAAAGAAGAAACCAGCACCAGCAGGAGACATGGATTTGTGGATGAATCCTTGAGAAAATGCGTCTGCAACATACTCCTCCATGGCCTTATCCTCCAAGACCGACAAAGTGTAAACCCAGCCACGAGGGGGTATGGCACCAGGTTGAAGGTCAATTGTGCAATCATACGACCGGTAGGGAGGCAAACTACCTTGATCTTTGTCAAAAACATTGCTGAAATTGCAGTACTCCTCCGGCAGGGAGGAAAGTGAAGAAGTGCATAGGACCTTGGCTACCTTCTGGAAGCATGTCTTACTGCATTTTGGCGACCAGGAGAGAACCTCAGCACAGAGCCAATCAAAAGAGGGTTTGTGCCTCTGCAACCAAGGATAACCAATAACCAGTGGAAGCTTAGGTGAGGAAATAACTTGGAATTGGATTATCTCAGGTTGAAGAGCCCCTATGGCCATGGACAATGGAACAGTCTCATGAGTCACATGGGCATGCTGTAGAGGTCTCCCGTCAAGAGCCTCAATGGCAAGTGGAGTATCACGCAGCTGCAGCGGAATCGAGTGCTTCGATACAAAGGCAGCATCAATGAACAGGCCTGCAGCCCCAGAGCGATTAGAGCCTGTATCTCGACGGACGACTCAGCCCAAGAAAGGGTAACTGAAACCAGGGGCTTATCCTTCAGGATAACTGGGGACAAAACAACATAGTTACATAGTTAGTAAGGTTGAATAAAGACTCCAGTCCATCCAGTTCAACCTGAGTGAGTGTCTACAATTGTCCCTATTCCTGTACATTGTGTCTCATTAAGATGCTCATCTATTATATCATTAATTATTTAAGGTACCCATAAAGCGCCGTCAATTTACACAGCATTCCACACATACATTGCACACTCACATCGGTCCCTACCCTCAAGGAGCCCACAATCTAAGGTCCCCAACTCACATTCATATACTAGGGCCAATTTTGGACAAAAGCCAATTAACCTACTAGCATGTCTTTGGAGTGTGGGAGGAAACCGGAGTACCCGGAGGAAACCCACGCAGGCACAGGGTGAACATGCAAACTCCAGACAGGTAGTGTCGTGGTTGGGATACGAACCAGCAACCCTTTTTACTGCTAGGCGAGAGTATACCAACTACACCACTGTGCCGCCATTAAAAACGCTACCTAAGGTCTGTCCGTGACAGGACCTCAAGGTTCGGGCGTTCCCTGGACAGGTAGGACAAGACTTCAAAAAGTGACCTGCCTGGCCACAATAACGGCACAATCTCTCCCTCCTCCTAAGGGTTCTCTCACCTGTAGAGAGATGCGTGACGCCCAAGGGCATGGGCTCATCTTCACTAACCGACTCGGTACCAGGAGGCATGGGAGGTGAGGGAGGGTGGGACTGCAAAGCTCGGAGACAAATGTAGAGGAGGCTTCCGCAAGTGCTCATTAAAAGAGAGTCTTTATCTGAGTCTGGAGTCATTGAGGATGACAAACGTGATCAACTTCTCCAGCTCAGTGGGTATATCTCGGGCTGCTATCTCATGCTTGATGGTATCCAAGAGACCATGAGAAAAAGCCACGAGGGCCTCATTATTCCATGCAACCTCTGCTGCCAGAGTACGGAATTCAATGGCGTAATCGACAACAGTTCTCGTACTCTGTTTGATAGTAGGGATGAGCTTCGTGTTCGAGTCGAACCCATGTTCGACTCGAACATCGGCTGTTCGACCGTCCGTCGAATTGCGAACGATATGGGCCGTTCGCGCCAAATTCGTGTGGCGCGTCACGGCCCATAATTCACTGCGGCATCGCAGTGCATTGCTGGCTGATGATTGGCCAAGCATGCACTATGACCCGCATGCTTGGCCAATCACAGCGCCGTCAGTAGAGAGAGCTGTAATTGGCCAAAGCCAGGGTGGCTTTGGCCAATTATGGCTCAGGGGATTTAGTACACACCCCACACTATATAAGGCCGCCTGCACGGCGGCCCTGTGTAGTGTGTGTTCCGGTGTGCTGAGAGATAGAGAGAGAGAGAGACAGTGTCATTTGATTTGAGTTAGATAGATTAGGCAGAACAGTCAGTCAGTTAGCTGCACTTACAGTGTATTGTGTATATATATGCATCCCAGGTGTTGCATATATATATATACACTGTATTCAGTTTAGCTAGATCCGTTCCTGTTATCTTCTATCTAGACTATTTACATTTAGTGCAGTGTGTCCTGCTCACAGTGTTCAGCTAGATCCGTTCCTGCTATTTACATTCAGTGCAGTGCGTCCTGCTCACAGTGTTCAGCTAGATCCGTTCCTGCTATTTACATTCAGTGCAGTGCGTCCTGCTCACAGTGTTCAGCTAGATCCGTTCCTGCTATTTACATTCAGTGCAGTGCGTCCTGCTCACAGTGTTCAGCTAGATCCGTTCCTGCTATTTACATTCAGTGCAGTGCGTCCTGCTCACAGTGTTCAGCTAGATCCGTTCCTGCTATTTACATTCAGTGCAGTGCGTGCTGCTCACAGTGTTCAGCTAGATCCGTTCCTGCTATTTACATTCAGTGCAGTGCGTCCTGCTCACAGTGTTCAGCTAGATCCGTTCCTGCTAGTAACATGAGCACGGACAGAGGGGGTGCCCAAGAAGGACAGCAATCTGGCAGTCATGCTCCCCCTGCTGCAGCATACTGCCAGGTTTGCTCCAGTGATGAGGAGGGAGGGGATGATGAGGTCACTGACTCAACGTGGGTGCCTGATAGGAGAGAGGAGGAGGAGGAGGAGGAGGAGGAGGAGGTGGCACATCACCAACTAGGCAGGATGCCCTCCAGGGGCCAGCCTAAGGGCAGCACATTGACTGCATCACACCCCAAAGCTCCACATGTGCAGGGCGCTGCAGTCTCTGCGCGTTATTCAAAAAGTTCTTTGGTGTGGGCCTTTTTTGAGACGAGTGCATCAGATCGCACCGCTGCTATTTGCAACATATGTCTCAAGCGTATCTCGCGTGGCCAAAACATCTCCCGCTTGGGTACCACATGCTTGACCAGACATATGTTGACCTGCCATGCAGTTCGTTGGCAAGCGTATCTAAAAGACCCACACCAAAGAACAAAGACGATCTCTCCTTGCTCCTCATCAGCTGAGATTTCCAACCCCACTAGACCTTCAGTCCTCTCTGCGACCTGCAGTGAGAGGAATGAAGGTGTAGAATTAGGTGTGTCACAGCCAAGTACTTATGGGCAATCTGCTTTTGGTACACCGACGTCAGATTGTACCAGGCAAATTTCCCTGCCCCAGCTGCTGCACCGCCGAAAGAAGTTTGCTCCCAGCCATCCACATGCCCAGCGGTTGAATGCTAGCTTGGCAAAATTGCTAGCACTTCAACTGCTGCCTTTTCAGTTGGTAGACTCTGCCCCCTTCCGTGAGTTTGTGGAATGTGCGGTTCCTCAGTGGCAGGTACCCAAACGCCACTTTTTCTCACGGAAGGCGATTCCGGCTCTCTACCGGCATGTGGAAGGCAATGTCCATGCCTCGCTGGACAGGGCGGTCAGCGGTAAGGTGCATATTACCGCTGACTCATGGTCCAGCAGGCATGGACAGGGACGTTACTTAAGTTTCACGGCGCATTGGGTGACTCTGCTGGCAGCTGGGAAGGATGCAGGACAAGGTGCAGTAGTGTTGGAGGTTGTTCCGCCACCACGCCTCCAAAATGCTGATTGTGACACACCTCTCTCCTCCACCCCCTCCTCTTCTTCTTCCTCCATGGCCTCTTCCTCGGAACCAGCGGTGCTCCGTAGGCGTTCAAGGGGCTACGCAAGTACGCAGGCCAAAAGATGCCATGCGGTGCTTGAGCTGGTGTGCTTGGGGGACAGGAGCCACACTGGGGCAGAGGTTCTGTCAGCTCTGCAGGGGCAGGTTCAGAGGTGGTTGACGCCACGCCAACTTAAGGCAGGAATGGTGGTTTGCGACAATGGCACCAACCTCCTCTCTGCCCTCCGACAGGGACAACTGACCCATGTGCCCTGTTTGGCTCACGTCCTTAACTTGGTGGTGCAGCGGTTCTTGGGCAGGTACCCGGGCTTACAGGATGTCCTGAGGCAGGCCAGGAAAGTCTGTGTGCATTTCCGCCGGTCATATAATGCCAGTGCTCGGCTGACGGACCTCCAAAAGGAGTTTAACCTGCCCAAGAACCGCCTAATCTGTGACATGCCCACCAGGTGGAACTCGACGTTGGCCATGCTGCAGCGGCTGCACACGCAGCAGAGGGCCATCAATGAGTACCTGTGCGACTATGGCACCAGGACAGGGTCAGGGGACCTTGTTTTTTTTTCCCCACGCCAGTGGGCCATGATCAGGGATGCATGCACTGTCCTGTCACCATTCGAGGAGGCCACGAGGATGGTGAGCACTGACAGTGCATGCATCAGTGACACTGTCCCCCTTGTCCACCTGTTGGAGCACACGCTGCGTGGAATAATGGACAGGGCACTTGAGGCAGAACAGAGGCAGGAAGAGGAGGACTTCCTTAGCTCTCAAGGCCCCCTTTATCCAGACAGTGTTCCTGCGTGCCCGCCGATCACACAGGAAGAGGACGAGGAGGAGGAGGAGGAGGAGGAGGAAGATTGTGTCAGTATGGAGGTGGAGCCTGGCACTCAGCATCAGCAGTCTTTAAGGGATCAGTCCCAAGGAACACATGTACTTGTACGTGGCTGGGAGGAGGTGGCTGCGGACGTTGTTGTCCTTAGTGACCCAGAGGACTCCGGACCGAATGCCTCAGCAAACCTACGCTGCATGGCCTCCCTGATCCTGCAAAGCCTGCGTAAGGATCCTCGTATTCGTGGTATCAAGGAGAAGGACCAATACTGGCTGGCAACCCTCCTTGATCCACGTTACAAGGGTAAGGTTGCGGACCTTATCTTGCCATCGCAGAGGGAGCAGAGGATGAAACATCTTCGGGAGGCCTTGCAGAAAGGTCTGTGCAACGCGTTCCCAGAGACTGGGAGGTTACAAACTCCTGTTTCTGGACAACGTGTTGCTGAGGCTTCGGTCAGTCAAAGAAGGAGCGGTGGAGAAGGTGGCCGTCTGACCGATGCGTTCAGACAATTTTTTGGTCCGCAGCCCCAAGGTATGATCGGTTCCAGCAACCATCGCCAGCGTCTGTTTTACATGGTGCAGGAATACCTAGGGGCAAGATCAGACTTGGACACCTTTCCCACCGAAAATCCTCTGGGTTACTGGGTCTTGAGGATGGATCACTGGCCAGAGCTTGCACAGTATGCAATTGAGCTACTGGCCTGTCCTGCATCCAGCGTTCTTTCGGAACGCACATTCAGTGCTGCTGGAGGCGTGGTAACCGATCACAGGGTGCGTCTGTCCACCGACTCGGTCGATCGGCTGACCTTCATAAAAATGAATCAGTCTTGGATCACCACCAGCTACCAAGCACCTGATGCAGATGTAACCGAATAATTTTTTTTGAAATCTCAGATCCCTTCAAAGACTGCCTATGCTGATGCTGAGTGACTATCCCTGAGTAATTATCCTCTTCCTCCTCAATCATCACGCTGATAGCTTGTAAGAACATTTTTGGTTCTGGGCGCCACCACCAGTGCCTAAGGCACAATTTTTCAGCCCCTGTTTAACAGGGGCGTGTAATTACAATTTTTGATGTAATACTTTGCATCAGGGCTCGTTCCTGCATTCCAACTAGAGTGTCTGTGAGGGGTTGCAGTGTTGTGGCACCAGCACCAGTGCCTAAGACCCAATTTTTCAGCCCCTGTCTAACAGGGGCGTGTAATTACAATTTTTGATGCAATACTTTGCAGCAGGGCTTGTTCCTGCGTTTCAACTAGAGTGTCTGTGAGGGGTTGCAGTGTTGTGGCACCAGCACCAGTGCCTAAGACCCAATTTTTCTGCCCCTGTCTAACAGGGGCGTGTAATTACAATTTTTGATGCAATACTTTGCAGCAGGGCTCGTTCCTGCGTTCCAACTAGAGTGTCTGTGAGGGGTTGCAGTGTTGTGGCACCAGCACCAGTGCCTAAGGCCTAATTTTTCAGCTCCTGTTCAACAGGGGCATGTAATTACAATTCTTGATCTAATATTTCACAGCAGGGCCCTGTGAGGGCTTACAGTGTTTTGGCCACAGCAACACCTAAGGCCCAAATTTCTGCTGAGTATATAGGGCAGGACCATACTTTCAAACATCTAACTTACAAACGACTCCTACTTGCAAACGGAAGGAGACAACAGGAAGTGAGATGAAATCTACCCCTAAGGAAGGGAAATTCTCTCCTGTAAGAGTTAATATGGGAAAACAATTTCTCCTTTCCACTGATGCTTTCCAATCCTTGTTCCACAAAAAAACCCAAATTTTCCAAAAACATTTTTCATTGGGACAAAAAAGTGAGGTGAAATCTTCTGAAGAGGAGGAAAGACGCAAAACAAATGTCACAGGGGTGATAACCCTTCCCTATGTTTTCCAAAAAGCTTAGAAAAGATTTTTTGGCTGGAGCTAAACACATTAAAAATGTTCAAAATTACAAACAGATTCTACTTAACAACAAACCTACAGTCCCTGTCTTGTTTGCACCGCCTGAATACTGCTGTTCAGAGTATATAGGGACCTTTCCTTATTTTAATTTGGGTGCGGGGTTCCCCTTAATATCCATACAAGACCCAAAGGGCCTGGTAATGGACTGGGGGGTACCCATGCCGTTTGTCTCACTGATTTTCATCCATATTGCCATGACCCGACATGACATTAAACCCGCAAGCAGTTTTAAATGAGATTTTTTCCTTTAAAAATGACATTTGGTGCAGGGACTGTTCTAAACATGGGAAACACGCGTCACTTTACAGGCATACTATAGACACCCCCCAGGTACGATATTTAAAGGAATATTTCACTTTTTTTTTTTTACTTTAAGCATCATTAAAATCACTGCTCCCGAAAAAACGGCCGTTTTTAAAAGTTTTTTTTGCATTGATACATGTCCCCTGGGGTAGGACCCGGGTCCCCAAACCCTTTTTAGGACAATACCATGCAAATTAGCCTTTAAAATGAGCACTTTTGATTTCGAACGTTCGAGTCCCATAGACGTCAATGGGGTTCTAACGTTCGTGCGAACTTGCGGTCCGTTCGCGGGTTCTGGTGCGAACCGAACCGGGGGGTGTTCGGCTCATCCCTATTTGATAGACATGAGGCACTTAGCAGCACTTGGCAGTTCCCACAAGCGGAAGCATGTGGGAACATCAAATACTCTTTTAAAAGAAGCCACAAACTCAGGGTATCTCAATAAAAAAAAGTTTTTTTGCATCTCCCATAGAGGGTTTGCCCAGGCCAAGGCTCTCTCAGAAAGCAAAGATATCACAAAACCTACTTTACTTCTATCCGTGGGAAACATCTGGGGCAGCATCTCAAAGTATATTTCAACCTGGTTGAGAATCTGCCTTGGACTGGATCGCCCCCAAATCGCTGGGGAAGCGCAGCTGAACCAGACATACCTCTTATAGAGGTGATACTCGAGGCGGGTGCCTGCACAGAGACTGGAGCAGCAGCAGGGACGGCCTGAAACACAGGTTGTACCAGAGCAGCCACAGTGGGAGATTCCAGGTGAGCCGTGCGACTCAGGAGCGTTTGTAACGCCATGGCAAACTGATCCATGCGGTGATCCTGCTCATCCAATCTGGAAAAAATATTACCAACAAGTGGATTGACTGCATCTTCTGAATTTATGGCCTTCGCCTACTGTCAGAAACCATGAATCAGACTGAGACAGAAGTACAGTTAAATCACACTTGTTTAATAATAATAATAATAAAGAAGTACAGTTAAATCACACTTGTTTAATAATAATAATAATAAAAAAGTGGCTGTATGATTATTTCAGATTTTTGCGTCTCAAAGCGGTACAATTATTTTGCATAGAAATTTGGCGTTTTATATTGTAGGTCTGTAATTCTTAGCAATAACACACTTATATCTGTCCACCAAGAGTCTAGTAGATATCCCGGGTATGATGAAGTTTGAAACACAAAATCATAAATTATAATATTGTAACGAGCCCCTTGCTCGCTCGGTTCCACTCTCCCGACACTCCTCTGCTGCTATAGAATCATATTGAAGATCACAACATCTGATTGCTCGGTCATCCAATGCTCCAGGATTAGAACCATAGCTATGTGCCGTTCCAACCCAGTTGTGATAGCTCAGAACAAACACCAGGCAGGCTGTATGTAAGTTCAACCAGGAATCTACTTTATTGCAAAATACAGGCTTTTATACACTAAAAGTGGAGGTGCAGACCTCCTGCTCATATTACTCTAACAATACAGCTGTAACCTAATTAACCTAATTAACATGAGCTAATTAACTAATCCCTTTAGACAGCCTAGATGACTCAGACATGACCTTTAGGCCAGACTGGCCATCTTGTAGTTCAGAAAATCCAATCAACATTATCACAATAGCAGAGTTAATTAAACACAAACAACAATGGGGATCTAATGACTCTTAGATCCCATACTAGAGACTTATTTACAATACACATTTTAGCAGACAACAGACAGGTAGCTGGAATTGATGACATTAGCATTTAACAGTAGGAGTCCCAACGGTATGAATCAGTCACTATTACAATATTCATGACAATACTTCCCCCCCGTGAAACAGTCCAACAGCCACAGTGGGACCCAGAACGGGTCAACTCGAGGATATTGGAAAAGTAGTCTTAAGGTTCCAGGTCCGTCTGCCGGGATAACCCATACGCATTCCCATTTTGAGGCCCTGGCTGATATTGTATGGTGAAATTGTACGGTTGCAAAGCCAGGCTCCACCTTAGTAATCGGCCGTTCTCTCCCGCCACACGGTTAAGCCATATCAAAGGATTGTGGTCCGTCATGACGGTAAAAGAGCATCCATACACATAGGGCTGCAGTTTCTTTAAAGCCCAGACTAAGGCCAAACACTCTTTTTCCACAGCAGCATATCCAACTTCACGGGGTAACAACATGCGGCTGAGATACGCCACCAGGTGCTCTTTCCCATCATCGCCAACTTGACTTAGTACAGCTCCCAGTCCGAACATGGAGGCATCAGTATAAATGACAAAGTGTTTGTTAGGATCGGGTGCCCCCAGTATGGGAGCTTGCATTAGGGCGGTTTTTAACTGATGAAACGCTGTCTCGCACTCCGGGGACCACAGGACCTGTCTAGGGAGAGTCTTTTTGGTCACGTCCGTCAGGGGTTTGGCTATGTCACTATAGTGGGGTACAAACTTCCTGTAGTACCCTGCTGTCCCTAAAAATGCGAGTACCTGGGTCTTGGTTCTGGGAACTGGCCAGTTTAGGACGGCCTCGATTTTTGCAGGTTCTGGCCTCTGCTTCCCACACCCCACTCTATGTCCCAGATATTGCACCTCAGACATCCCGATATTACATTTGTCTGGCTTCAGGGTCAGGTTAGCGGCTCGGATCCTATCTAGCACTATTCCCAGGTGTCTAAGATGTTTCTCCCATGTCTGGCTATAGATTGTGATGTCATCAAGATATGCGCATGCAAAATCTTGCAGAACATCAAGGAGTTCATCTATCATCCTCTGGAAGGTAGCCGGAGCATTCTTCATCCCGAATGGCATTACCCGAAACTGGTAAAGGCCGAACGGGGTGATGAAGGCCGACTTTGGAATTGCTTCAGCTTCCAAGGGAATCTGCCAGTAGCCCTTACATAAGTCAATAGTCGTCAGATAATGTCCCTGAGCTATTTTGTCCAGCAATTCGTCCACTCGGGACATAGGGTAGGCATCTGTCACAGTACAGTCATTCAGTCGCCTATAGTCCACACAAAATCGTGTCGTGCTATCCCGTTTTGGGACTAATACTACAGGGGAAGCCCAGGGGCTTGCTGATGGTTCGATCACCCCTAATTGGAGCATCTCCCTAATCTCCGCTCTCATCCCTTCTTGCACTGCTCCGGGAATCCTATAGGCTGGTTGTCTCAGGGGCTTCTGCCCGGGGGTCTCTACCTTGTGCACAGCTATGTGAGTGTACCCAAGGAGTGTCAAGAACATCTCCTGCCGGTCCTGGAGTAATTCTCTGGCCTGTTCTCGTTCTTGGGATCCTAATCTATCTCCTAGCCGTATATCTTCCACACCTCTGGAACAGTTACTGATTTCGGGAAGCTCCAGCATCGGTAGATAATCAGAGTCCCCGGTGGCAGGAGCGCATATGGCGGCTACGGCCTCAGTCCTCTCATGATAGGCCTTCATCATATTAATGTGGAACGTCCTCTTAATGTTTGTGTCTGCACAGCTGGCAACCACGTAGGTGGTATCGCACAGCTGTTTTACCACCTTATAGGGGCCCTGCCAGGAGGCCTGTAATTTATTTTGCTTCAGGGGTTTTAGTACCAGGACTTTCTGTCCAATATAAAAGGTGCGATTCCGCGCAGAACGATCATACCAAACCTTCTGCTGACTCTGGGCCGATTGCATATTCTCATGGACTAGATCGGTAAGTTCCCGCAGGCGCTCCCTGAGTTCCAAGACATAACTAAGGATGGGGAGGCCTTCTGGATCCTCTACCCCCTCCCAGTGGGCCCTCACTAAGTCTAAGGGCCCCCTAACCCTTCGCCCATACAACAGCTCAAATGGGGAAAACCCTGTGGACTCTTGGGGTACCTCTCTATAGGCGTACAGTAGATGGGGAAGATATATCTCCCAATCCTTCCTACTCTCCATGAAGGCCCGAAGCAGCTGTTTCAGGGTCCCATTAAATCTCTCACACAGCCCGTTTAATCCCACAGAGACGCCAGAGCTGCTGCGTCAGCTCGGCTGTGAACTGTGTACCCTGATCGGACAATATCTCCTGGGGAAACCCTACCCTAGTGAATACCCGCAGTAAGGCATCTGCTACTGTATCAGCCTGGATATTGGATAAGGGAATTGCCTTCGGGTAGTGGGTGGTGTAATCCACCACCGTAAGAATATACTTCTTCCCAGTGGCACTGGGGCGGGCCAGTGGGCCTATAATATCAACCGCTATGCGGCTAAAGGGTTCTCTAATGATCGGCAGGGGTTGCGGCGAGGCTTTTGGGTGATCCCCTGTCTTCCCTACTTTCTGACAAGTCTCACAGGTCCGGCAGTATTCTCGCACCTCAGCATGTAACCTGGGCCAGAAGAGCGCATGAGACAACTGACTCAGGGTCTTAGCTATCCCTAAATGTCCGGCCAAGGGGATGTCGTTAGCCAGCCACAATAGCTCCCGTCTGCATTTCTGGGGTACAACTAGCTGTTTGTGGGGACCCTGTCGCTTACCGGTACCCATTCCCTCGGTGTAACGATATAGAAACCCCCCTCCCACTCTATTCTGTCTTCCCCCAACCCCCCTGGATCCTTGCCCGCCCTGTCCCGATAACCAGCTAATGTTGGGTCATTCTGAGTCTCTTGCCTAATGTCGGAGGGAGAATCCCAGGACACAGGGTTGTCAAGTCGGGGTAATGTAGGAGGATTTGGTCTTACCTGGGTCCCCATAGGAGTGGAGTTGCCTTGAAGTTGGCTCTGACGTCGGGTGGTCACTGCAATGGCGGCCTCTGGGGCATATGAGGAATTTAAATGCCCCAAATCGTTCCCCAAAAGTACTTCCGCGGGTAACTCACGTAGTAATCCCACTCGCACTTGTCGTTCCCCTGAGCCCCAATCCAAGAGGACTTGGGCTCTGGATAAACGTAGCACCTTGCCCCCTGCTACCCTGACTGCAACAGTCTGGCCGGTCCGGGCCGACTGGGGAATCATGTGAGGCTGGATGAGAGTAATCGTAGCCCCGGAGTCGCGGAGTCCCTGGGCCGGCTGCCCCCATAACCCATACTGCCTGACGATGGTGCTGCCGATTATCTCCGGCAGCAGCTTGGACAGAATCAGCCTCAAAAGTTTGCCAAACTCTTCCTGAACATCTCGATGGTTAGGCTCATTCTGGAAGCAATGAGCCACTGGTCTGGATGGATGAGCAGTCTCTTGGTACCTCGTGGATCGGGTAGGACAATATCGCTGCAGATGACCGGTTTGGTTACAGGTATAGCACTTAGGTCCGTTAGGAGGGTTGGGTCGGGTTGGGGGTCTAGAGGCAGACCACTGAGGTACTGAGGTTGGGTTAGAGGCTGGTAAACCGGGCCGAGATAGTGGATAGCGCTCGCTTTCGCCTGACCTTCGAGAGTCCAGATATTCATCAGCCAAAGTAGCCGCTTGCTGTACAGTCTGTGGTCGCTTATCTCGCACCCAATCCCATACTACCGGAGGGGTGTGGTTAAAGAACTGTTTGTAAGAGTACTAGCTGGGTGATGTCCCCTATGGTATGAGCGTGGCTTCCCTGGAACCAGCTCTTAAGGTTCCGCTGCAGACGATGTGCCCACTCCACATATGTTATGTTGGCTTGTTTCCGGGATTCTCTAAACTTACTCCGACTGGCTTCGGGTGTAATGGCAAATCGGGCTAGCAGAGCTTCTTTTACCCGGTCATAATCTTTAGCATCCTCGTCCTCCAGGGCCCGATACGCATCGGCTGCTCTGCCAGTCAAATTACTCGCCAGTAAAGCAACCCAATCTTGGGACAGTACATTATGTATCTGGCATAGTCTCTCAAAGTCCTGCAGCAACGCTTCAATTTCCTCCTCTTCTTCCTTAAATAGTTTGAACGCCCAAAAGGGTCACTTACGGAAAGGCACTGTATCTTTGGGTGTTGTCTTCGATTGCTGTATTTCCGCCAATCTCTGCTCATGTTGCTGCTCTAGTTCTCTCTCTTGTTGCTCATCCTGCCGCTGGATGTTTCTAATGGCATTCTGTATGGCGGTCTCTGATGGGTTAGCAGCATATAATGCCAACCGCTCTCGAACTCGTTGCTGAAACAAGTCTTCAACTGACCGGGGTCCCGCATCACCATCCCTGATCCATCTTGGCTAGCTCACTGATCAGGGTGGCCTTGTTCTTTGTCCCACCGGTCAGTCAACGGCTCTCAAGTAAGTCTTTCAGCGTGGCTCTCCTGCAGGCTGCATAGCTGGCCATTTACTGTGGTGGTTTGGAGTGTCCCAGTAACTGGAGAGCAAATCCCATGGCTGCCAACCAATGTAACGAGCCCCTTGCTCGCTCGGTTCCACAATCCCGACACTCCTCTGCTGCTATAGAATCATATTGCAGATCGCAACATCTGATTGCTCGGTCATCCAATGCTCCGGGATTAGAACCACAGCTATGTGCCGTTCCAACCCAGTTGTGATAGCTCAGAACAAACACCAGGCAGGCTGTATGTAGGTTCAACCAGGAATCTACTTTATTGCAAAATACAGGCTTTTATACACTAAAAGTGGAGGTGCAGACCTCCTGCTCATATTACTCTAACAATACAGCTGTGGGATTAATTAAAGTGGGAGTCCGGCGACCAATCTTTGCTAATCCCAAAATAATACTCACAGTTTGGGTGTAAAATTTCTGCCTCTGTCTGTTTTCGTACTGAAGAATAACTTAAAAAATGTGATGCTGGCTGTTTCCATCTTGCTTGTGGACATGTGAAGCCCACAAGCATTGATTTCCTGGATGCGGTGAATGCTGTTCATTCACAGCTTGTTCACATGCATGATCATTGTTTCCACACTGAATCTTTGGAAGCCTGACACTAAGCTCCCAGGAGACAGTGCAGCGCCGGGGAAAGGCAATAAACGCACCTACTCCCATGGGAGGAAAGACAGGAAGTGCCACAATAAAGTACAATATAAAGGTAATTACAGCGATAAAAAAAATTTTCGTGCGGCATTTGAACATCTATGCAATTAACTGAAGGGGGTAAGATTAAGTTAAAAATTTGATTGGAACCCCGCTTTAACCTAATTAACATGAGCTAATTAACTTATCCCTTTAGACAGCCTAGATGACTCAGACATGACCTTAAGGCCAGACTGGTCATCTTGTAGTTCAGAAAATCCAATCAACATTATCACAATAGCAGAGTTAATTAAACACAATCAACAATGGGGATCTAATGACTCTTAGATCCCATACTAGAGACTTATTTACATTACACATTTTCGCAGACAACAGACAGGTAGCTGGAATTGATGACATTAGCATTTAACAGTAGGAGTCCCAACGGTATGAATCAGTCACTATTCCAATATTCATGACAAATATAATATATAATTATAAATAATTAAAAAAAATAATAATATAATAATAATAAAATAAATTTCCCCACGATTCACTATCGCTCAATTCTGCAAGTGTTCTAATTTATTATTAGAAACAAAAAAAATACTAAATATTTGCGCTTCAAATTCTACAAAATAAGTGACATAAAGCTGCGATGTCCTGGATTGTGACACAAACACAACAAAAGTGAAAGAGAAAAAATATTGACTCGCGCTTAGCAAACTAGTGAATATGTGGCTAAAGAGTGCCACACCAAAGAAAGTACAATATATACATGAATTAAATGTTGTACCAAACTGTACCACGCACAATGTAAGAAAGTATAAGGAAATACAGAAGCCCCTCTGGTGAGCAGTGCGGTAATATAACACAAACAGTGCAATCAAACTTCAAAATGAGTCCATGTGTGATGAATATAAACCAGGGAGTAGGTCATGAAGGTCCATATGGGAGGAAACCCAAAAGATGATAGACAGTCCCAGGTGATTCAGAGTATGTAAGATCATAAATGTGTGGGTCCACCACCAAAAGAGGGAGCCTGGCCACTTACCAGAACCCCATGACCCCCCGTTACAGAGGGTCTAGATGGGAATTGAGATCCTGCTAGTCCGGAACTCCCAGGGATGAGGGTAAAGACTAGAAGGACGTCAAGGACTGTGATGGAAATGGATGGATCCCCAAGGAGGCTCAGCTCTCAGCATAGTGTAGTCATCATGGGAAAAAAGAAAGGGAGGGTCAGTTTTGTGTCAATGGTGTGGAAAAGCTCGCTTAGCTCCTCTGCACTTAGGATTCCATCAGCAAAGTAAGCCTTGAATTCTTCAAAGGACAGTTTTCCATCATCATTTTTGTCTGCTCGTCTCAGGATACATGGATCATAGAACTGCAAAGACGTAACCCATGTAATTAATAAATGTTTGTCAGTTTAACGTATTACATTAACCTAAGAATTCCTGTGCTGTTATATTATACATCAAGTTGTATGTATTTCGTAATTCACCTGTTAGTACCTTGTCACTGCGTACAATCTAGTATTTATTTATTTATTTATTAAAATGCTTAACCCACGCAGTCTTACCCGAAAGCCTTGATGCGCAAAACAAAAAGACATTGACCTTAAAAGATCTTACGTCCCGGTTCACACTGATGCGAGTTCATAACGAATGCAATGCGTCAAAAGCACTTTAAATTCGCATGTCATCCCTGAAGTAATTGTTTTCAATGACAGTCATTCACATCCATGCGTTGCCATTCCTCTACAAATGCGATGCAATAAAAAAAGGGTCTTGTGCGAGTTTACTGCGTTGCGTTGCGAATTTAGTCTCTATAGACATCAATGTAAATCGTTCTGGAATCGCATTTGATGGTTCACATATGTGCAAATTCGTAACCTTCAGCTCCTCCTCCCAGTACTGCCCCCTCACCTCTCCAGTACCGCCCCCTCACTTCCTGTTTCCTGTCTCATGTCCATATGCAAACAGATAAGATGGCCCCCCGGCGTCGGAACTCCATCGACAATGAGGAGCTCATCAGGCTTGTTCGTGACAGGCCATATATATGGGACAGCCGTATAGCTGAATATAAAAATAATGCCCAGAAAGGCAGAGGCTGGGAAGAAATATGTAAAACTTTATATTCAGACTGGGAAGACTTCACTCCACAAGTTCGCAAACATAAACGTAAGTACCTATTTGTTCATCCCACTGACCATCAATGTAAGGGCATCTATCCCACTGACCACCAATGTAAGGGCATGTATCCCACTGACCACCAATGTAAGGGCATCTATCCCACTGCCCACCAATGTAAGGGTATGCATCCCACTGACCACCAATGTAAGGGCATGTATCCCACTGACCACCAATGTAAGGGCATGTATCCCACTGACCACCAATGTAAGGGCATGCACCCCACTGACCACCAATGTAAGGGCATCTATCCCACTGACCACCAATGTAAGGGCATGCATCCCACTGACCACCAATGTAAGGGCATCTATCCCACTGACCACCAATGTAAGGGCATGCATCCCACTGACCACCAATGTAAGGGCATCTATCCCACTGACCACCAATGTAAGGGCATGCATCCCACTGACCACCAATGTAAGGGCATCTATCCCACTGACCACCAATGTAAGGGCATGCATCCCACTGACCACCAATGTAAGGGCATGCATCCCACTGACCACCAATGTAAGGGCATCTATCCCACAGACCACAAATCCCACTGACCAGCTGTGTAATGAGCATTGTTCCCACTCACCACCAACAAATTGTTTATATTTTATTTGATTACAGAAGAACTCATACGTACTAGGTGGTGAAGCCTGAAGGATACACTTCAAAGACACCAGAGACTGGAGCGTGAAGCACGAAGTGGGTCTGGTGCCGCCCCAAAGCGTCCCTATTCTTTTGCTAGATACCTGGACTTTCTCAAGCCAGTGCTAGAATTAAGGAAGTAAGTTTACATACAAGAATACCTCTCTCTAGCATACCTCTCTAATATACCTGTCCTCCCCCTAACCTTTGCTTCTACCGCTATTATCTTTAGTTAGAATTTTAAGTATCAACTTTTGTATTTCAGCACAGAAGCAAGTTGGGAAGAGGAGGAGGAAGAGGGAGAGGAGCATGCTGCTATTGTTGACGTAGATGAGGTAGTTTCATTCGCTTGCCCAAACATAGAGGATTCATCATCTATTGAGGTAGAGGGTGACGCAATCGATGTACTTGAATCATCGACTCATGTTTCAGAGCCAACGCACGAGAGTACTAGTACTCAAATAATTACACCCTTTTCTGCTGCTCAAAATCCTGCACCAAACCCTTATCCTTCCAGTTTTTCTGATCACCCAAGCATATATGAGACCCCCAGATCAAAAATCCTATATCCGATTCCTCCACCAATTGCTTCCTTAATCATCCCTCCAACTAGAACCTCTGGTATAACAAGGGCAAAGAAATTGAGGCCACGCAAATCAATTCCTCACCATTTACCACAACAAAGCAGAGTGCCACAGCTCTACAATCAAATGCCATCCATGCCAAACCGCTATACACCTGTGTCAAGACCTATGGAACAGCTCAAACAAATCAATCCTAGTCCTTATCCCTATAGAAATCAATCACTTGAAGTTAATTCAATTGAGCCTCCCACAAATGCACAATATGGGCCCCCGAGTGAACCACTGGATAGAGTGATATCCCCGCCTGTGCCTTTGAGGCAAGCAACGCGTGAGCAACAGAGTGTTACAAAATATTTAAATTTATAGATTCAAATATGGTGTAACACTCTGCCTGCAGCCTACCTGTTGAATGGCACTGCCACTTTCATGTTGTTATCCATATTGGATTTGTTTAGGTTATGTTTTCTATTTTTTAGAGGATTTGCATCCCACCTGACCACCAATGTCCGGACTTGTACCTATGACCAAAATGTAAAGGCATGCATCCTACTGACCAGCAATCCTAACGACCACCAATGTAAGGGCATTTATTGGTGGTCATACAAGCCCTGACATTGGTGGTCTGTGGGATTGCCTGTCCACCAATGTCAGGGCTTGTATCCCACCTCTGACCAAAATGTCAAGGTCTGTGATGCGGTTATGCTATATGGGCCCGCCACGAGTGAACCACCAGATAGTGATATCCCTGTTTGTACCTTGGAAGCTAGTAACACCTGAGAAACAGAGCTATTATTTTAAATTGATAGATGCCTACCTGTTAAACGGCACAGCCTCTTTCATGTTGTTAACCATATTGCATTTGTTTACGTTATGTAAAAGTTTTTTGGTCCTACCAACTTTTCAGGTCAGCGTGGATTATGCAGTGGGATACATGTACAAAAGTAGGATGAAGAGAGAGCGTGAGGTGGAGGTTTAGGTGAGAGGGTCATAGGAAGTGAGAGAGTCATAGGAAGTGAGAGGGTCATAGGAAGTGAGAGGGTCAGAGGAAGTGAGAGGGTCATAGGAAGTGAGAGGGTCAGAGGAAGTGAGAGGGTCAGAGGAAGTGAGAGGGTCAGAGGAAGTGAGAGGATCGAGTGAGGGGGAGAAAGAATGAAGGGTGAGAAAAAGGGAAGTAGGAGACAGAGTATTATCTCTTGGTTATGTGGTTCTTTACAATGTTTGAAGTTTGAAGTATGATTATTTCCAAAAAATGTTTTAAAAAGTATGTAATTACATGAAAATTACAAATTAAACAAATAAAATTTTTTTTTGGGAAGACAACAATGGTGTGATATCTGTCTGCATTGCTTCTATTGCTTACTATTGCTTACTATGGCGCAAATCATCCATCTCATGTACCATGACCGGTACAGATTACCTCCTGGAATCTATAAACCCAATTGTAAGTATATTGCTCATCACTGTGTATTTGTCTATTGAAGCACTGATTGGAGACGTCAGGGTTAGGCTACATTATACGGTTAGGGTTACGGAAAGGGTTAAGGTTATCTGTAGTGAGGAGATGGTATGTGAAGATCGATATGTACACAACACACTCTGTAAAATAATGACACATGAATAGTATACTCCAATTAAATTTTTTATTTTTATTTGGGAAAATTGACACCATGCAAATATGTCAAGCTCAAATATGTCAAGCTGAGTACAGCATTTTAACCGATTGCATCAAGCTGCCACAATAGCTGCCCATTTGCTGACATAAAATAATCGGTGAAGTCCTGGCGCACATTTTCCCCACTGTAGTTGCCACGGGTTCTGATCAATGTTGGGTCTTCGAGGTCATGTATCAAAGAGTCCTCAAATAAGTACCCATCTCGAGCATGAACAAAATTGTGCAATGCACATGCTGCTTGCACTGCACCAATGGCATGCTACATTATAAGGCTGATCGGTGAGTGCAGGAAACGCCACTTATTGGCAAGTATGCCAAAAGCACACTCTACTACACGTCTTGCCTTTGACAGTCTGTAATTAAATACCCTCTTTGCTGTGGACAGTCCCCTGTTGGCATATGGCCATAGAAGGCGCTCAGAAATAGGGAATGCCTCATCCCCAACAAACACATAAGGCTCCAGAGGTTGATTTGTTCCAGAAAGTGGGAGATTATCAGGAAGGTTCAGTGAGTTTTCTCGAAGCATCTTGCCAAAAGAAGAATGAGAGAAGATGCTGGAGTCAGAGTTACTTCCATATGATCCGATATCCACGTAGGTAAAGGAATAATTGGCATCAGCCACAGCCATTAGGACAAATGAAAAATATTTTTTATAGTTAAAATACTTAGAGCCACTACGAATTGGGCTGATTATTCGGATGCGCTTTCCATCTATTGCACCCACACAATTTGGCAAATTGCACCGCTCCCAAAAAACTTTTGCAATTTTAGCCCAGTCTTCTCTAGTCGGCTTCTTCATCACCAAGTCCTTCAAAACTAGCCAGATAGCTGCACAAGTTGTATGCACAATAGAACTCACGGTCGATTTGCCCAACTTGAATTCATAATGTAAACTGGCGGAGGAATTGCCGGTAGCCAGGTACCTGTAAGGAAGGAAAAGGATAATTAATTGTGTGCTTACTGTTTCAGGTTTTTTATCTACGTAATGGCGTAGTGTACGCAACACCTACATCAAATACATGAGGCCAAGAGTGGCTCAGCTGCCATGAAAAATAAAAAAAAAACATACGCATTTGATGGCTATCTGCCTTTTTATTAAATATGTTACCTTAAGGTGACAAGTAATCGCTCAGCTGGCTCCACACTATTTCTGAAAGCGGTGTTCTGATGCTCCACACTGCTGTAGATCAGTTGAAGCAATTCGTCAAAACTGAAATTTAAATATATAAAGAGAAGAGTTAACATTACACAGATAAAGGAAGGGAGGAGGTATCAGATAAGGAAGTGAGGTGAAAGGGAGGAAAATTGGGATAAGGAGGAGAAGTGGGGAGAAGGAGGGAGGTTGGATACAGAGCAGAGGGATGTATTGGGTTATGGAGGGTGTAAGAGAAAGTGGGAGTGAGGGATAGATGGGTAACGATAGTGGGGAGGAGGGATAGCGGGATGAGGAATATTGGGGTGGGAGGGATGTTCGAATACGGTCAAGGTTAGGGATGGAGGGGGGAGTGATGTAGGGCGAGGGATGGAGGGGGGGGATGTGGCAGGTCTAGAGGAATGGGGAGAAAAAGTATAATTGCTCACCTGTCAACTGACATACGAGTGTATTTGAAAAATTTCTCCTTATGTTGACTTAGATCATTGTAGATCATCTTGAACTGTCCTTTCTCCTCTCTGTTTGCAATTACAGGGTGTATCCAGTATCTTCTGGTTGACAGCAGCATCATCCTCCTCCTCCTCAGCCTGGCTTTCTTCTTTTTTATTATGACTGCAGCAGTAGCAGTAACTACTGCTGCCATAACCAAAGCCAATGAATGGTACATTATCATACAAATACACTGCTCTCTACACACTCTCCGCACACTCCACAAAAACCAAGAAGAGAACAGGAAGTTTATAAGCTATTTTTTTTTTTTTTACGTCAGCATACTAACCTGGGTTCCATTGGCCAAACATGAAATCGCAGTCACCTCCCAAAATTAGAACTATTCCTGTAGAATCGTTCTTAATTCGCAACAAACACGTAATGAATTCGCAAAGAAGATTCGCAACGCAATCGGGTCAAAATCGCGTTAGGATTCGCAAGGCATCAGTGTGAACCGGGCCTAAGAGAACCAGCAAACCAGCATGGCAACATACAAAATAAAAGCCAGGGAGTCTGTCCATCACACCCCAATTAAAGTTAGGTGACTCCAAAAGCTTGTACAAAAAGTACGGTTTTCAATTTCTTTCAGAATTTCAAAAAGTCATTCTCAAGTCTCAGTTTCAGAGGAAAGGAGTTCCAAAATTCAGCTCCTTGTACTTCATTCATTCTCCCTCTTGTTTTCTTTTTAAATTTTGGAATCTTCAGTATGGCCACGTTCGCCAATCTCAAGGATCGGGTAGGCACATTCTTAACAAATTTTTCCTTCAGATACTCTGGGCCACGTCCATGCAATGCCTTATGGACAAGGCATCCAGTTTTGAACAGAACCCGTTCTTTAACGGACAGCCAATGCCGGGCTCTAAGAGATGGAGTGATGTGGTCACGACGACCAACACCTGTCAGTAACCTTGCTGCGGCATTCTGAATCAACTGGAGCTTGTAGATGGTACAAGCAGGCAAACCCAGATACAGGGCATTACAGTAGTCCAGTCAACTGCTGATAAAGGCATTGACCATGGTGGTCTTGTCAGAGTCTGCGATATAGCGAAAAGTCCACCTCAGGAGTCTCAGGTAGAAGTGGCACGAACTCACCACCTGATTTACCTGAGGGCGCAAGGTCAATCTAGAGTCAAAGATGACGCCCAGGTCCTTGACCTGAGTGGCCGGAATTGGAAAAGGTTTAAAAGATTCCGGCCAGGACGGAAACAGGCTGGAATACACCTGGTTACTGAAGATGATGCATTCAGTTTTGGTGCCATTTAGCTTTAGATAATTGGCACCCATCCAGGATTGCATCCAGCATAACCTGATCCTCCCCTTTCTTGGATAATTTGAAGTAGATCTGGGTGTCGTCAGCATAAGCATGGAACGGGAGATTGTGATGGCGAATGATGTACAGCAGAGGCCTCATATAGATATTAAAAAGGATCGGAGATAAAGCCGATCCTTGTGGGACCCTGCAAGACAGGGGACTATCGGAGGAATAAAATAGTCTCAGCTTTACCCTCTGAACCCTGTCTTGCAGGAACGAGGCTACTCATGCCAGAGCTATACCATCCATTCCCGCCACCATCTTCAACCTATCCACAAGTACAGAATGGTCGATGGTATGAAAAGCTGCCAACAGATCCAGAAGTACCAAGTCTGAAGCTTCATTCTCATCCAAGGCCCAGAGTAGGTCATCCTGGGTTTACACACAGGCAACCATATATACCATTCCTACTACAATGTCAAAGTATTTTAATGCAAAAAATAAAAAATATATGATTTAAAATAAAAACGAGTTTGTCCATATATGATGCAATTTAACTTATACGAGGACTTCTGCTGGTGATAATTAATAGGTGTTTAAAAATTACCTACAGAGTGATCACTGGGTGAACGAAAGTGATATGCTAATTAGTGGCCATTTATCATTTAGAAATGGGTAATAACCCCTACTATAGTATTGGAAAATTACATAGAAAGTGTTCATGAGGTGAATTAAATAATGAGTGGCCATCTAGTGGTCTAAAAAGGGTATTAACTCTAAATTAATGTTTAATACGTGAAATATGATTCTCGAGGAAGTGATTATTTATAAAATATGTGATTCTTTGTAAAAAATGTGAATAATATCAACTTTTGGATATAAGGGGACGACATTAACCTTAAGTGAACAGTTAATCTGGACCCTGAAAACTAGTAATCTGTTGAAAAACAATTAAGCTCAAGTTCAACGTTCATTTCCAGTGGTGATAAAGTTTGAAGTTTGAAAATCCATTTAGTTTCATTCTGTGATATTTGTTTAATCATAATAGCCCCTCTCCGGTGTCTATTGATAGTGTATTGCATAAAAAGATAACGCAGTTGGATCTTTATTATGTACCAATCTAAAGTGGTTGGACACACTGTGTTTGGGGAATCGATTATGGATGTTCAATGTGGGAGACCTTTTCAAAAAGGTTGACAATGTACAACATAATGATTTAGACCAATGGTTTAAACAGCTAAAAATTTCCATGGACAAACAGATCCGCACATGGTGGGATATTTTCACACTAGAACAATATATAGGTGACAATATCACGCCTAGAAGTCTCAGATGAGACTTAGGTCTGAATGATGGGATGGTTGACCAACAACTTACAGATGAATGGTTAGAGTTTTTCAATCAATGTGAGCAAAAGTTGCTGGGGCTAATTATACACAGGAGAAAGTGTAAATTGAAAAAATTACAGAGTTAAAGGGACATATGTCACCCTGAATATGGTAGAATATCAGGAGAAACAAACTAAACTACTAGAAGCAGTGCAAAAAATAGAAAGTGATACTAAAATTAAAAAACTAAAAAAGTATGTGTAGCGGTCACATTTTTGCTTAATAATCTAAGTTATGTTATTCTATGTACAATTCCATAGCTTAGTATTTGGCGCCATCTAGCGGCCAAAATATGGAATGAACTGCATTTTTATTTCATTATTCAAGAAGATGACAGGAAGTGTTTTGTTTTGTTTACTTTGGACATTAACTGGACCTACCCACAATGCTTAGTGAACTCCCATGAGCATCAAGAGACTCAACTGCATTCTGGGAAGGCTATAAAAAGGCTGGGAGCGGGCATCTTAGGTCTCTTGGAAACGCATGGTCAGCCTGTGAGGATCTGTGTGGAGGTCTGCACCGAAGCGCGGCCTACACCCATTGCGGAACGATCCCATCAGCGACCCTGCAGCACATCAGTGAGCTGGACTGATGGCGAGGTAGAACTGAAGAGGATCTAGTGAAGCCTGTCAGAGCCATCTGAGAGTCCCAGAGCATCTTGCTGAGCGGAGCAGCGTAGCAGTGTCGGCCGGCCGGAAACAGGACCCTGTGCACCGGAGCAGAACTGTTCTACATTAAAGACCTGGTTGGGTGAGAGGGCTGCCGCCCAAAGTTTCATTGATGCACTTTTACACATTTGCACTTATAACATAGTGCTGCTGGGACCTGTAGTCCCACAGAGGAAATCCAAAGTACTAAGACTGAGTCCAATATAGGCCTCAAGTCTGTACTTCATTATAGTTCTGACACTGTGTTACTTGTACCAGAGACAGTTGTAGTGCTGCCGCATACAACACTAGTTCAATATTCAGTTTGCCTTAACCCAGGAGTTGTTAACCACTGGATTACAATTTAATCTACACCTAGCTAGCAGAAGACAGAAGAAAAGAAGAACTGCCTATTTAAACACAAGGCCTTGTATTTTATTACTCTTTAAAGTTATTGAAATATCAAGCAGTGGGAGCTCCCTAAGTATTGTGTTATGATTTGTTAAAATAGCATTTGCCTTTTCTACAGTTACAAAGTGTGCTGAGAGTGGGACAGTGTCCTTAGTGAAGTCAGTTCACTCTGTCATTGGTCCCATCTCATAAACACATCACTAAGAGGTTAATTTAAACACTTTACATTTGTGTAATACTTTATTGCGAATTGATTCTGTTGACTGTCACACTACGTTGGTCTGACAGTAAAACTGCTGTAATCATTATTTTGAAATAGTTACAGTAAAAAGCTATTCTTGTTTAAGTATTTCTGTGTGGAGTGTTGTTCCTTTGAGTTGCTGACCAGGTGGAAGCTGGAGGTTAAAGGTAAAGACAAAAGGTATATTGTATTGTATATTGTGAAATTGTCTTTAAGTTTCTACCGCACACTGCATTACACCACAGCTGTGTCAAGGGGACTGAGTCAAATTAAGGGGGTGTAGTAGCAGAGTACAGGCCCAATCAAAATATCAGCAGCTCCTTCAGGGGTCAGTGCTACATATGCAAGGGACAAAAAGGATTATGGCAATAAAAAAATATATAAATGGGAAGAAAATCCTATAACTAGCACTGAAGGCAACTCAGTAGAGACTAGACAGGTCAAATGGTACAAGATAATTTCTCCAGACCCCAAGCAAACACTCCACAATGACAATTTAAGCCTCCTCCTATGGGACGAGTAGACTCACCACATCACCCTATTTCTACTTATAACAGATACGAACCGTTACAGAATGCTCAATATCAATCACCCAACTCCTACACGGGCCCACCAGCCTATTCAAGACCCTGGAGGGGTTGAGGCAGGGGGAGGGGTAGAGGCAGAGCCAAAAACAACCAATACCATTATTCAAGAGATCCCCAATGGGAGGGGGGGAATGGAGGGAATGGAGAGAGCTGTACAAACCCCACCCCACAATCCTCAACCCTCCGCCCCAATGGGAACATACAGATCAAAGCATAGCACCAAACGCAAACAGGGATGCAGAGGAGGACAGTCACGGAAAAAGGAAAAGAGAAAGTTAGCTGATGGTATTTTTAACCTGACAGACATTGGTTTATCAGATCAAGAGCTACTGGTATTGGACCAGGGATTAAAATACGCACCTACCAAGAATATAGATAAGTTTGATGCATTCATAGATTTACAAAAGTTTGGAAGGAAATTGGACATAAAAAGACATTTTGCCACCAAAGAGGGTGTAACCTCCACAGTCCACCAACTAAATATACACACAGTGGTTTACGCAACAAATCCACCTTCAATCCAAAAATATTGGCACATCAATATATAGATGTATTTAAAAAGATGGCAAGCCGCGCTCCTTTCTCAACAGACTTCAAGTCTGTAGGTCTTTTGAGAAAGGAGTGTGGCTTGCCGTACTATCTCAGCGCGCATGCTCATGAAACGTGTCAATTAGTGGTTACTTCATCTCCCTGCTGCTATCCCTGCCTTGAGTTTCAAGCCTCGATCTGACCCTCGAGTTCCTCCACAGCAGCTGGCATCCATCTGCAATGGAGGGACACTCTTCCAGACAGCGCCAGAGCGACATAGACGGAGGGAGTAGCCAGCAGGAGCAGCACCTAGATTTATCCACGTTGGGACTGATATGCTCATGATACATCATCTAAATCTGAGTGCATAAACTGTATGCTAAATTAAAGTGTTACAAACGTCTACTCTTAGAGGCGCCTCTTTCCTTGTTTTTTTATGAGAGAGAAATTACACTTATTCTCAGTGATGACAGCACCTATCAAAAGATCTCTTATAATCCTACAAAATACTCAAATTACAGCTAAAAGGTCTAGTGGATAAAGTAGGAGAGAGTAATATTCTTAATAAAAAAGAACAACAATACTTAGTTCCAGATGCTCTCATCATGCAGGTTCTTTACCAAGTGCCTAAAATACATAAAAATGCGGACAAACCACCGGGTAGGCCAATTTTGAGCAGTATTAACTCACTATTTTCGAGATTAGGAGAATATATTGATGTTTTCCTTCAGCCTCTAGTGGCTAAGAGTCCATCTTATCTGAAAGACAGCAAAAATGTTCTTAACCACCTTAAAAATGC
Organism: Lithobates clamitans; assembly: GCA_037952925.1. Taxonomy (NCBI): domain Eukaryota; kingdom Metazoa; phylum Chordata; class Amphibia; order Anura; family Ranidae; genus Lithobates; species Lithobates clamitans. The sequence goes on along the minus strand of JBBGZY010000156.1, from coordinate 2,040,490 downwards.
AAAAATTAATGCGCAGAGTATATTGGTTACAGTAGATGTTTGTTAGAGCTGGCTCAGCCTTTCCTTCTCTGAGCTGGCCACTCAGCTGTCAGCTAATTGCCAGCTCTCATCTCTCTCCTCAGTTAACCAGCTATTGTGGATCTGCTCGTCAGTCCCGCCTACTTAAAAATCTCCAGCTCACTTCATTCCTGCCTTCGCCTTGGTCACATCACAAGAAACCATCTCCTGCATTCCCGTTTAAAGAATGGCTTTGCTGACATCCCTTCTGGCTCCTTATCCTGCTGTGCATGATTACCCGATCTGCTTACTGAACTCTGGCTTGGCTGATTACCCGATCTGGTTACTGAACTCTGGCTTGGTTGACTACCCAATCCGGTTACTGGACTCTGGCTATGCTTTGACTACGCTTACTCTATTTACCTTTTTATTTTTATTAATAAACAAGTGTGATTTTACTGTACTTCTGTCTCGGTCTGGTCCTTGGTTTCTGACAGTAGGCGAAGGCCATGAATTCAGAAGATACAGTCAATCCACTTGTTGGTAATATTTTTTCCAGTTTGGATGAGCAAGATCACAGCATGCTCCAGTACAACCTGAGTTGCAGGCCGTCCCTGCTGCTGTGCCAGTCTCTGTGCAGGCACCCGCCCTGAGTTTCACCTCTATAAGAGGTATGTCTGGTTCCGCTCTGCTTCCCCAGCGATTTGGGGGTATTCCAGTTCAATGCAGAGGGTTTCTCAACCAAATTGAGATGTACTTTGAGATGCTGCCCCAGGCGTTTCCCACGGACAGATGCAAAGCAGGGTTTGTGATATCTTTGCTTTCTGAGAGAGCCTTGGCCTGGGCTAACCATGTATGGAAGATGCAAAAACCTGTTGTCTTGAGTTACCCAGAGTTTTGTGGCCTCCTTTAAAAGGGTATTTGACACACTCCACTTCTGCTGCCAAGTGCCTCATGTCCATCAAACAGAGTATGAGAACTGTTGCTGATTACGCCATTGAGTTCCTTACTCTGGCAGCAGAGGTTGCTTGGAACAATGAGGCCCTCGTGGCTGCTTTTTCTCATGGTCTCTCGGATTCCATCAAGGATGAGTTAGAAGCCCGAGATATACCCACTGAGCTGGAGATCTTGATCTCGTTTGCCATCCTCATTGACTCCAGGCTCAGAGAAAGACTTTCTTTTAATGAACACTTGCGGAAGCCTCCTGTACGTTTGCTTCCGAGCTTTGCAGTCCCACCCGTGCCTCCCTCACCTCCCATGCCTCCTGGTACCGAGTCGGTCAGTGAAGATGAACCCATGCACTTGGGCTTCACGTGTCTCTCTGCAGATGAGAGAGCTTTAAGGAGGAGGGAGAGATTGTGCCATTATCATGGCCAGGCAGGTCACTTTTTGAAGTCTTATCCTACCCGTCCTGGGAACACCTAAACCTTGAGGTCCTGTCATGGACAGACCTTAGGTGGTGTTGTGTCGTCCCCAGTTATCCAGAAGGATAAGCCCCTGGTTTTGGTCACCCTTTCTTGGGCTAAGTCGTCTATCGAGATACAGGCTCTAATCGACTCTGGGGCTGCAGGCCTGTTCATTGATTCTGCCTTTGTATCAAAGCACTCAATTCCACTGCAGATGCGTGACACTCCACTTGCCATTGAGGCTCTTAATGGGAGACCTCTACAGCCTGCCCATGTGACTCATGAGACGGTTCCGTTGTCCATGGCCGTAGAGGCTCTACACCATGAGATAATCCAATTCCAAGTGATTTCCTCCCCCAAGTTGCTGCTGGTTATTGGTTATCCTTGGCTACAGAGGCACAACACCTCTTTTGATTGGCTCCGTGCTGAGGTCCTCCCCTTCACTCTCCTCCCTGCCAGAGGAGTACCGTGATTTTAGCGATGTCTTTGACAAAGGTCAAGCCGGTAGTTTGCCTCCACACCGGCCGTATGATTGCGCAATTGACCTTCAACCTGGTGCCACTCCCCCTCGTGGCCGGGTTTACCCTTTGTCGGTCTTGGAGGATAAAGCCATGGAGGAATATGTTGCAGACGCACTTTCTCTGGGTTTCATCCACAAATCCTCATCTGCTGCTGGTTTCTTCTTTGTGAAGAAGAGGAGCGGTGAACTGAGACCTTGTATTGATTATAGGGGTCTCAATCATTTCACGATTAAGAATGCCCATCCGATCCCATTGATTACAGAGTTATTTGACTGCCTCAAGGGAGCAACAGTTTTCACTAAGCTTGATCTGAGAGGGGCTTACAATCTTGTGAGGATTAAGGAGAGCAACGAGTGGAAAACTGCGTTTAAAACCAGAACAGGCCATTATGAGTATCTCGTAATGCCTTTTGGCCTTTGTAACGCCCCGGCAGTTTTCCAGGAATTTATTAACGATGTCCTCCGAGATTTGTTGCAGTTATGTGTGGTGGTTTATCTTGATGATATCCTCATATTTTCCAAGTCCCTGGAGAGCCATCACACAGATGTCTGTTGTGTGCTTCAGAAATTAAGAGAGAACAATCTCTATTGTAAACTGGAGCAGTGTGAGTTCCATCGGGAACAGGTTAAATTCCTGGGCTATGTCATTTCCACTGCTGGGTTTTCAATGGACCCAGAGAAACTTTCGGCAGTCCTACAGTGGCCTCGACCCGTGGGTTCTGCAGCATTTCCTGGGTTTTGCCAACTATTATCAGAAGTTTATTCGTAACTTCTTGTCTCTGGTCAAGCCCCTGACCGATATGACCAGAAAGAACGGTAACTCACAGAGTTGGTCTCCGGAGTCCATTAAGGCCTTTGAAAGTCTCAAGGCTGCCTTTGTTTCTGCTCCTGTGTTGGCACATCCTGTTCCTATGTTACCTTTTATCCTTGAGGTTGATGCTTCTGAGACTGGTGTTGGCGCCCTTCTGTCTCAACGTCCTATCTCTGAGAGTGCTATGCATCCTTGTGGCTACTTTTACAAGAAATTGTCACCTGTCGAGTGCAATTACGAGATTGGTGACAGAGAGCTGTTGGCAATCATTTTAGCCCTGAAAAAATGGAGACATCTCCTCGAAGCTACCACTGTGCCAGTTCTCTTACTGACCATAAGAATCTCACATTCTTGTCTGAGGCTAAACGCCTCTCTCCCAGAAGGGCGCGATGGGCTCTTTTCTTGTCAAGTTTCAATTAAATTGTCTCATTCTTACCCGGTACTAAGAAAGAGGCACCACTAACCAAACACTGCCATGAAGACCAAGGAACTCTCCAAACAAGTAAGGGACAATGTTGTTGAGAAGTACAAGTCAGGGTTAGGTTATAAAAAAATATCCAAATCTTTGATGATCCCTAGGAGCACCATCAAATCTATCATAACCAAATGGAAAGAACATGGCACAACAGCAAACCTGCCAAGAGACGGCCGCACACCAAAACTCACGGACCGGGCAAGGAGGGCATTAATCAGAGAGGCAGCACAGAGACCTAAGGTAACCCTGGATAAGCTGCAGAGTTCCACAGCAGAGACTGGAGTATCTGTACATAAAACGACAATAAGCCGTATGCTCCAAAGAGTTGGGCTTTATGGCAGAGAAAAACGAAAAGGCATGTGGGAGACTCCCAAAATGTATGGAGAAAGGTGCTCTGGTCTGATGAGACTAGAATTGAACTTTTTGGTTATCAAAGAAAACACTAATGCCCCGTACACACGGTCGGATTTTCCGATGGAGAATGTCCGATCGGAGCGTGTTGTCGGAAATTCCGACCGTGTGTGGGCTCCATCAGACATTTTCCATCGGATTTTCCGACACACAAAGTTGGAGAGCAGGAGATAAAATTTTCCGACAACAAAATCCGATCGCGTCAATTCCGACCGTGTGTGGCCTGTTCCGACGCACAAAGTGCAACGCATGCTCAGAAAAAATTCCAAGACGGAACAGCTCATTCTGGTAAACTTAGCGTTCGCAATGGATACAGCACTTTCGTCACGCTGCAATGTTAAAAATGGTTTAATACAGCACACTCTCTTCTTCTTTATAATGTGACAAGAATTAAGTAGTTTTGCTGCTCATATTCACACACACTTCTCACAAAGTTTTATTTTTGTTTTTTTATTGGGATTCCCTGAATATATTGTTATTAGTTGTCACATCTGACAGAATTTTTTTTTTTTTATTTAATTTTTTGGGGGATTTTAACCTTTTTTTTTATTTAATGTTTGGATTTTTTCAAAGGCTGATCTTTGTTCAATGTCATTTTTATTTTTACTCCAGAATATTTTTGTGTGTGTTTTGTGTGTCAAGTTACCCCAACAACATTGATATCTTTTATTATTGTTTGTTTGGTGTTGGTGTCCCTTGTTCATTTCACATTGTATATTTGCAATGTACCTGAATCCTCAGAAACAAACTGTCCTTTTTGAAGTAAAACACATAGGAGAGTATAATTCAAAACAAAAATCCTTTATTAAGGGATCAGAACCAAACAAAGAGGAAGGCAACACTGGATCAACAAGAGAAATTAGCGAAGCCTGGGACCCCCAGGGCAGACATCAATTCTTGAACATTAAAATTGGTGGCCTGAGGAGTCCATATGTAAGGGAGGGCAGTCTGGTCCAGAATTCGCAGAGATCCGGATAGCAGCAGATGACATGTGTGTCCCCAGGCTGTGGTACCACAAGAGGCTGCATTTTTTGGCTGACCAGACTGGATCCAGGGACCTCACTTTCTGGTCTTCCTTCCACGCTTCCTTCCCGGCTGTGGCTGTGCAGTTGGAGATGTGGCAGGAGGAGGAGTAGGACCTGGAGGAGGACTGGGAGGACCTGGAGGAGAGGGAGGACAAGGAGGAGGACCTGCAGGAGGAGGAGAAGGACCATTGCAAAGGTGTGTCTGAGCTGTCATTTGGCCCCTCATACCTTTGTTAAGAGCCTCCAATATGAGCGCCTCACACATGGCTTGTTGTACTCCTCCATCCTCTGCATTTTATATGCAATGACGGCAGCAATGTCCTCCTCCACGGTCTGTGGTGCTCCCAGGACCTCTGTAGCCCTCCAAAAGAGTCCTCTGGTAGCCTCCTCTAGGGCACTCCTCCTACTGCCACTTTCTCTTTCCAGGGGGGGTGGAGGGACCTGCAGATCAGGCAGCCGGCTCGGCCCGGCCACCTCCTGGCTGAGACTTCCCTGTGTATGAAAAAAGGACATGGTTTTAGTTGTTGCATCATCAATCACAATCCTAAATTAGTACTCCCAACTAACATCTAGTTAACATCATTGATTGTACAAGCAGAAATATTTAGAGGAATGCTATACCTGGCTCAATCTGGGCTCCTCCATGTGTTGCCTGGAAGGCCCAGGTTGGGCGTCAGAAGCCTCAGCCGGGGAGGAAGGAAGCGTGGAAGGAAGACTGGAGAGGGATGGCCTGGGTTCAGTCTGGCCTGCCAGAAAATGCAGCCTGTCGTAGTACAACATCCTGGGGACATAGATGTCATCTGCTGCTCCGGATCTCTGTGAATCCAGGACTTTCTTGCGCTCCCTTAGATATGTACTCCTCAGGCCACCAATGAAGATCTTTAAATAGGTGATGTCTGCCATGGGGATCACCTGCTTCACAATTTCACACAATTGCTCCAGTGCTGCCTTCCTCTTTGCTTGGTTCTTGAAATTGGGGTGTTTAATCTCCCACAGACAGGGCAGCTCCCTTAACATATCTACGAACACTGACATGAAGTCATTGTCTTTCAGTAGCATATCCATGTTCACTGCAAGACACAACACAAGACAAAGCCTAATGTAAGACAAAACTCTCCTAATCTTGTTACAATATAGGCCTCAATGTAGAAGCAGTATAGGCACAAGTTTGTCTCTTACCTTCGTTCTTCCGATCGGCGCGTCCAATGCTCCTTCCTCTGCTCACAGATCGTACGTAATACGCACGCGTGTTACGCTTTATACACACTGCGCATGCGTGTAACTCCGCCCGCCCCTGACGTTCTTTCTAGTCTATTCCCCGCCCCTTTTCGTTCGGCGCAGTGGGGGAAGAGCACATGGCGGAGTCACAGCAGGTGCGTGATAATTGCAGGAACGAGGAAGAGGAGGAGGAAAGCCCGGATCCGGACACGTCCCGATCCAGAAGGAGACGTTTTAAGGCCACAAATATGTCCTTTGGGGAGATGTTGGAGATGGTCGACATCATGAAGAAGTCCGACTATGACGGAAAGTATGGGCCTTACCCCAACCCCAATATCAGAAAGGCCAAGATCATGGCGAAAGTGATCAAAAGTCTGCACAAGAATTTCGGGGTACGACGATCGAAAGATCAGCTCAGGAAGCGGTGGTCGGACCTGAAATTGAGAGAGTCAGAGCAGTACCGAAAGATCCGGAGAGTGCTGCAAAAAAGTAAGTAGTTGTGCTGTGTTCCTATTCTTTCTGTCTTTATTCTGTTCGTGCTGCTCCATATGCTTTTATTAATTGTAACGTTTAAAAGGGCAACTTTAATGTTCATGGGCCCATTATTCGTTCTTATCAAACATTTTTCTTTCGGCCTCTAAAACACCATTGTTTAGGCCATATGCATTTTCCCACATTTTTTTCGGGCCTACTTGGATGCCAAATATTTGTTTGTGTAGATGGGTTTGTTACTCGAATGAAATGCAAACTAGATTGTGTGTAAGGAGAGGACACTGAGCAGCTGTTTTCACATCTGGACACTGGAGCACTAGTGTGGGACACAAGAACAACATTTTTATTAGGGGGGGCACACAGGTGCTCCAGTGTATACTATAGGGGGATGTCCAACTGTGAAGCTTGTACTAAACAGGTAAAGTATTGCAGCTTGACAAAGGCCAATAAAAAAAATACATCTTGGAACTCTGCTAAAATAGAGAATTGTACCCCACTTCCAAGCAACGTTTCCTATTTCTAGTTCTGCCATCAAATATCTGTGTGCTAATTATACCATTTTTGTTTTACATAGGGGAGAAAAGACTCAGAGGACACCCCTCATCCGAGGAGACCACAGACCCCCCACCTCTGGAAGAAGGGGAACTAACACCAACCCAAGAAGAGCAGGAGGAAGAAGAAGATGTGGTGGAGATAGGCACCACAACAGGTGAGTGTCTGCGACCACAGGCTCAGGTAAAAGAGATGGATGGTGGCAGATTTTTGATACCTGTTTTTGTTTTGTTTCTCTCTTTTTAGGTGATCGTGATGTGAGGGATCCAGAACGTTTCACATCAGAAAGTGCCCAGATCCTGATCGGAGAGATCATGGGGTGTATTGTAGAACTGCAAAACATACAGCAAAAAATCAATAATGTGATTAAAAAAAATAATAACATCATTGACGTTTTGGGGCGAATTTAAAACCCCACAAAATTACTTTTTGGATTGTGGTCCAATCTTTTAAAACTTTTTGCAATGTTTTGAAAAGCCAAATTTGGAGGATGCACACAGTGTGTCAACATGTGCTATCTGCCATCACGGGAGATCAATGGACGCGTTTTGGGGGTGCAACCCCTTCCTCAATTATAAAGTAGCGTTGAGGAAGGGCTTGCTCCCCCAAAACACATCCCTTGATCCCCCCTGATGGCAGATAGCACATGTTGACATTCCTAAATTGGTGTGCATCTTCCAAATTTGGCTTTTCCAGGGGTGATTTCCCCCCATCTGAACGCTATATAAAACCCAGTTCCTGAATACTGATGTCTGATATAGCCTTCAGGTTTTACCTAATGTGAACTTTGTAAGTTCAAGTTTTTTGGCTTTCTTGTTGGTTTTACACAGGCCTGTTTTATCTTAAATGGACATTTCGATTTTTGATAATGCTACTGCAAAAATTGTTATACAACAAACATGTTGGTTTGTTTTAAAACCTTTGGTAAATGCACATGTGATTGTGCAGGTATAAAAAAGTTGGTTACTCAAGAATGTGTGGATTATTGTCTCAACACTACAACACTTTTGGGGTGATGTAATTGCTGTTTTCAGCAAAAATGGGGGTTATTTCCTAAGGGCAAATCCTCTTTGCACTACAAGTGCAGTTTCAGTGCAGTTGCAAGTGCACTTGTAGTGAAATGTGTTTTTGCATTTAGGAAATAACAGCCAACAGTGCTTTGTATAATAAGGTTACACAATCACGACATTTTCTGGACTCAACACATTTCTGTCAGGGTCAACTAAAACAAACACAAGCAGTAAATGTCCACAAAGAATTTCTTTTTTTTTTATTATAAAAAGGCTTCACAGATTGTCTGGCATATTGATAGCCCCCCTACCCGCAAAGAACTCCAGGTAGCGTAACCGGACATCACGGGCACTTAGGGAGGGCAAGCCAGGACGGCCACTTTCAAGCGCCGTCAGTGTGGTTTGATGTAGGATTCCGGCCTCAGGCCCAACTGAGCCAGCATAGTTGGCCGAATGTTTCCTTAAAAAGTTATGGAGAACACAGCACGCAAGTATAATATGGTTCAGTTTATACTCCGCCATATGGATGGGTGTCAGAAATAGTCGGAACCGGCTGGCCAGGATTCCAAATGTGTTCTCCACCACTCTTCGGGCTCTGGCCAGCCGGTAATTAAAAACCCTCTGTTCCGGGGTGAGGGTCCTCATTGGGAATGGCCGCATCAGGTGGTCCCCCAGCGCAAACGCTTCATCAGCAACGAACACAAATGGGAGTCCTTCCACATTGTCCTCTGGAGCTGGCAAGTCCAAGCTGCCATTCTGGAGACGCCTGTAGAACTCCGTCTGGGTGATGACTCCACCATCGGACATCCGGCCATTCTTCCCCACGTCCACATACATGAAGTCGTAATTAGCCGACACCACCGCCAACATCACTATACTATTAAACCCCTTGTAATTATAATAGTACGACCCCGAGTTGGGTGGTGGGACAATGTGGACGTGTTTCCCATCAATTGCCCCTCTGCAGTTAGGAAAGTCCCACCGCTCGGCAAAGTGGGAGGCCACAGTCTGCCATTCCTGTGACGTGGAAGGAAACTGTTGAGGAAAAAACAATAAACATTACTATTTTTACTCTGAAACATGGCAAGCAGATTAGACACAAACATTATGGGGCAACCTCCAGATAGCATTTATTAAGGGGAATTTAACAACGCCAAAGTATAAGGTACACCTATCATATTCCCCATCCCCCCCTCTCATGGGCCATTTCTAACATTATAGGGGGTGTGTGGAAATCATGGACAGGTAACCCTCTTCACTTCATTGAGAGATGAATGCCTAAAAAATGGGTATTACTTTGAACAGACCCTCCTTAGTTACACTATTGGCAGCCCACTGGACAGGTAAGAAGTGTCATAATACAAAGATATAAATACACATTGAACACATTTGAGGACATTTGGACATTCTGCTATTACCTATCAAGATAATAATAGGATCCCAAAACTTTAAATAGTACTATTTGAAAGTATACAGGCAGGCCCTTGCACTACATGCTTTGGGGAATTCATCCATAAATCTGAGCACTAAAGAGATGTGTATAGTGTGTATGGGTTTGGCAAAGTCAGCAGCTAGATGATTGAGGATAGAGAATTGGGATCATCTGACTTAGCAGTTGGGGGAGGGAGGGTTACTAAAAATTATTTGGGCACACCACAAAAAAAGCCTCCTGCACTTTGCCTGAATTTAAAGCAAAAATAACATTTCCAAACATTTTAGGGGGTGTTTGGGGTAAAGCACTACTATGGAGCTGATAAAATACATTGTTAAGTGACTACATGAGGTGAATATAGGGCCAGGAGACACCATGCTGGGGAGGTTATTGAAGGGCAAATATGTATGAAGGACCTAAAATAATAATTACATAAAAATCCAGCATGCATGAGAACAAAGGGGACATTCACAGCATATTACAATCATGGTAATTAGGGAATGAGGAAAGAAATACAATATATTAGCAAACATTCAATACAATAAAATGTGATATAAAAGGATAAAAATCTTACCTTCATATACTCCTTCTGCAGGACCTGGATGATGGCAGAACAGGTCTCTGGGATAATGATCCCCAGATCCTGGGGGGAGATGCCTGTCGAGAACTTTAAGTCCTGCAGGCTCCCTGTCGCCAAATACCGCAGGGTAGCGACCAACCTCTGCTACGGAGTGATGGCTTGCCTCATGCAGGTATCCTGCCTGCTGATATAGGGGGTCAGCGAAGCCAACAGACGGTGAAACACGGGGTCCGTCATCCTGAGAAAGTTCCTGAAATCATCAGGATTATTCTCACAGATCTCACGGAGCAAAGGCATATGAGAGAACTGGTCACGCTGAAGCAACCAATTCTTGGTCCATGAACTCCTCCCCACCCTGTTCATGGACTGGACTTGTGTCAAGGTCAGGACCCCAACACCAAGCCCCCGCACAGCACAAACTCTACGAAGAGTACGCATACGAAACATGGCTAGAAAACGGTCGGCTGCTCAGAACGAAGTAACAGAACGCACTGAAGAACAGCAAGGCCTGTGAAGAGCGAACTCAAAAACAGTAACGAACGAACAAGAATACAATGACTACTTAAAGTCACGCGGAACTTGCTGCACGCACTGAAGAGCAGATACAAACCCACACGCACAAACTGAACGGCAGAAAACGATCTGAAAGCCACGAGTCTGAAAAAGCGCGAATCGTCTCTCACCATACTTTTACTAACACGAGGTTAGCAAAAGGAGCCCAAAGGGTGCTACGCTTGGTTCTGAACCGACCTTTTCTAGTCTCGTCGTGCATGGTGTACGTGACCGCGTGGTTGGCGATCGGAAATTCCGACAACTCAGTGCGACCGTGTGTAGACAAAAAAAGTTTGAGCCAACATCCGTCGGAAAAAAATCCTAGGATTTTGTTGTCGGAATGTCCGAACAAAGTCCGACCGTGTGTACGCCCTATAAGCCTGGCGCACACCCAACACATCACAGCATCCAAAGAATACCATCCCCACAGTGAAACATGGTGGTGGCAGCATCATGCCGTGGGGATGATTTTCAGCAGTCAGGCCTGGGAAACTGGTCAGAGTTGAGGGAAAGATGGATGGTGCTAAATACAGGGATATTCTTGAGCAAAACCTGTACCACTCTGTGTGTGATTTGAGACTAGGACGGAGGTTCACCTTCTAGAAGGAGAATTACCCCAGACACACTGCTAAAGCAACACTTGAGTGGTTTAAGGGGAAACATGTAAATGTGTTAGAATGGCCTAGTCAAAGCCCAGACCTCAATCCAAAAGAAAATATGTGGTCAGGCTTAAAGATTGCTGTTCACAAGCGCAAACCATCCAACTTGAGGGAGCTGGAGCAGTTTTGCAAGGAGGAATGGGCAAAAATCCCAATGGTAAGATGTGGCAAGCTTATAGAGACTTATCAAAAGCGACTTAAAGCTATGATAGCCGCAAAAGGTGGCTCTACAAAGTATTGACTTTAGGGGGGTGAATAGTTATGCTCATTGACTTTTTCTGTTATTTTGTCCTATTTGTTGTTTGCTTCACAATAAAAAAAAAATCGTCAAAAGTTGTGGGCATGTTCTGTAAATTAAATTATGCAAATCCTCAAACAATCCATGTTAATTCCAGATTGTGAGGCAACAAAACACGAAAAATGCCAAGGGGATGAATACTTTTGCAAGGCACTGTAACTGCCTTCGTAGCTGCCTGTTCCATGTGTGCTCAGAGTAATGCCCTGTACACACGATCGGACATTGATCGGACTTTCCGACAACAAAATCCATGGATTTTTTCCGACGGATGTTAGCTCAAACTTGTCTTGCATACACTGCGCACAAAGTTGTCGGAAAATGCAATCGTTCTGAACCCGGTGACGTAAAACACGTACGTCGGGACTGTAAACGGGGCAGTAGCCAATAGCTTTCGTCTCTTAATTTATTCTGAGCATGCGTGGCACTTTGTGCGTCGGATTTGTGTACACACGATCAGAATTTAACCGATCGGATTTTGTTGTCAGAAAATTTTATAGCCTGCTCTCAAACCTTGTGTGTCGGAAATTCCGCCGGAAAAAGTCCGATGGAGCCCACACATGATCGGAATTTCCGACAACACAATCCGATCGCACTTTTTCCGTCAGAAAATCCGACCGTGTGTACAGGGCATAAGACTCCACGACACCTTCCAGTGGGCCTCCTACAACCCATACCCAATGGAGACAGGCCCCGGACCCCCCTGTCTATGGATTTCATTGTGGAGTTGCCCAACTCCCAAGGCAACACAGTTATCCTTATGGTGGTTGACCGGTTCTCAAAGATGTGTCATTGCATTCCACTTAAGAAGTTGCCCACTTCTAAGGAACTGGCTTCCATTTTTGCTCGGGAGATCTTTTGCTTACATGGGCTACCCAAGGTGATTGTCTTGGACAGGGGTAGTCAGTTTGTGTCCCGGTTCTGGCGAGCCTTTTGTGCACAGCTGGGAATTCAGCTTGCTTTCTCCTCTGCGTATCACCCGCAGTCTAATGGGGCCTCAGAACGAGCCAATCAGTCCTTGGAGCAATTCCTGCGTTGCTATATTTCTGACCATCACAACAACAGGTCAGACCTATTACCATGGGCAGAGTTTGCTCACAACAGTGCCTTGAATTCTGCTTCCCGATTGTCTCCGTTTATGGCGAATTATGGTTTCCAACCTTCCATGTTTCCTGACTCGTTTGTCTCGCATAGTATTTCTGCGTTAGAAGAGCATCTCCATGATCTTCGTTCCACTTGGGCAATAGTCCAGGAGGCTTTGCTTCATGCTAATGATAGGTACAGACTCCATGCTGACCGCAGACGCCTGCCTGCACCTTCCTTCCAGGTTGGGGACAGGGTCTGGCTGTCATCTTGCAACCTTCGACTTCGTGTTCCCTCACTGAAGTTCGCACCTCGGTTTATTGGGCCTTTCCGTATCCTTCGCAGGATTAACCTAGTGGCTTACACGTTGGACCTTCCTCCTAGTATGCGCATCATAAATTTGTTTCATGTCTCCTTATTGAAACCATTGGTCTGCAACCGCTTTACCACCTCGGTGCCACGTCCTCACCCTGTACAGGTTGAGAACCATGAGGAGGTACAATCCATTGTTGACTCCCGTAGGTTCCGTGGGCGCATACAGTACCTGGTGCATTAAAGGGGTACGGTCCGGAGGAGCGCTCCTGGGTCTCATCCTCGGACATACATGCTCCTGCCCTCCTCCATGATTTCCAAAGACATTTTCCCCTCAAGCCCGGTGGTCCTCCAAGGGGGAGGGGTCATTGAGGAGGGGGGTACTGTCCGAGCTGGCTCAGCCCTTCCTTTTCTAAGCTGGCCGTTCAGCTGTCGGCTAATTGCCAGCTCTCATCTCTCTCCACAGTTAACCAGCTGTTGTGGATCTGCTCGTCAGAATTAAAGATCTCCAGCTCACTTCATTCCTGCCTTCGCCTTGGTCACATAACAAGAAACCATCTCTTGCGTTCCTGTTTAAAGTCTGGCTTTGCTGACATCCCTTCTGGCTCCTTATCCTGCTTGCTGTTCCTCTACTTGGATCCCTGACTTCTGGCCTGGCTGATTACCGATCTGGTTACTGAACTATGGCTTGGCTGATTACCCGATCTGGTTACTGAACTCTAGCTTGGTTGGCTACCCGATCCGGTTACTGGACTCTGGCTATGCTTTGACTACGCTTACTCTGTTTACCTTTTTATTTTTTATTAATAAACAAGTGTGATTTTACTGTACTTCTGTCTCCGTCTGGTTCATGGTTTTTGACAGTGTGTAATTGCTGTATACTAATATTTGTCAAAAAGATGTCATGAGTGCAGTGAAGTGGACACTAAATAAATATACTGCTTTACATGTTAAGCAGAAACAATTTATTCTACATGGCCTAAAGCTTGCCATGATGAATCATTTCTTTTGGTATAAGAGCCAACATTACAATCAAATTAAAGGTGTCTTCATGGGGGCCAAATATGCCCCAGTGTGGCGAACATCTTCCTCAACAAATGGGAGGATGAAGTCATATATGGAGACATCTGGCCAGACCTGCAAGTATACCGCAGGTACAATGGGGACGGAAAGTATATAGATACACTTACATTTTTCACTCTTTGTTATATTGCAGCCATTTGCTAAAATCATTTAAGTTCATTTTTCCTCATTAATGTACACACAGCACCCCATATTGACAGAAAAACACAGAATTTTGACATTTTTGCAGATTTATTAAAAAGAAAAACTGAAATATTACATGGTCCTAAGTATTCAGACCCTTTGCTGTGACACTCATATATTTAAATCAGGAGCTGTCCATTTCTTCTGATCATCCTTGAGATGGTTCTACACCTTCATTTGAGTCCAGCTGTGTTTGATTATACTGATTGAACTTGATTAGGAAAGCCACACACCTGTCTATATAAGACCTTACAGCTCACAGTGCATGTCAGAGCAAATGAGAATCATGAGGTCAAAGGAACTGCCTGAAGAGCTCAGAGACAGAATTGTGGCAAGGCACAGATCTGGCCAAGATTACAAAAACATTTCTGCCGCACTTAAGGTTTCTAAGAGCACAGTGGCCTCCATAATCCTTAAATGGAAGATGTTTGGGATGACCAGAACCCTTCCTAGAGCTGGCCCTCCAGCCAAACTGAGCTATCGGGGGAGAAGAGCCTTGGTGAGAGAGGTAAAGAAGAACCCAAAGATCACTGTGGCTGAGCTCCAGAGATGCAGTCGGGAGATGGGAGAAAGTTGTAGAAAGTCAACCATCACTGCAGCCCTCCACCAGTCGGGGCTATATGTGCCCGAGTGGCCCGATGGAAGCCTCTCCTCAGTGCAAGACACATGAAAGCCTGCATGGAGTTTGCTTAAAAACACCTGAAGGACTCCAAGATGGTTAGAAATAAGATTCTCTGGTCTGATGAGACCAAGATAGAACTTTTTGGCCTTAATTCTAAGCGGTATGTGTGGAGAAAACCAGGCACTGCTCATCACCTGTCCAATACAGTCCCAACAGTGAAGCATGGTGGTGGCAGCATCATGCTGTGGGGGTGTTTTTCAGCTGCAGGGACAGGACACTGTTTGCAATCAAAGGAAAGATGAATGCGGCCAAGTACAGGGATATCCTGGATGAAAACCTTCTCCAGAGTGCTCAGGACCTCAGACTGGGCCAAAGGTTTACCTTCCAACAAGACAATGACCCTAAGCACACAGCTAAAATAACGAAGGAGTGGCTTTACAACAACTCCGTGACTGTTCTTGAATGGCCCAGCCAAAGCCCTTGCTTAAACCCTATTGAGAATCTCTGGAGAGACCTAAAAATAGCTGTCCACCAACGTTTACCATCCAACCTGACAGAACTGGAGAGGATCTGCAAGGAGGAATGGCAGAGGATTCCCAAATCCAGGTGTGAAAAACTTGCATCCTTCCCAAAAAGACTCATGGCTGTATTAGATCAAAAGGGTGCTTCTACTAAATACTGAGCAAAGGGTTTAAATACATAGGACCATGTGATATTTCAGTTTTTCTTTTTTAATAAATCTGAAAAATGTCAACAATTCTGTGTTTTTCTGTCAATATGGGGTGCTGTGTGTACATTAATGAGGAAAAAAATGAACTTAAATGATTTTATCAAATGGCTGCAATATAACAAAGAGTGAAAAATTTAAGGGGGTCTGAATACTTTCCATCCCCACTGTATATAGACAATATTTTGCTGGAAGGGGTCAGAGACCCACAGACAACATGTAGACTTCTTTGATTTACATATATTCAAGAATGACGATATGTTAAACACCAAAACCTATTTCAAAAATACAGATCGGAGCGGTTATATTCCAACACGAAGCTGCCACCACCCGAAGTGGAAGATGACTATCCCAAAAGGCCAATTTACATGTATAAAAAGAAACTGTACAATACATCAGGACTATATAGAACAGACCGATGTATTGATACAAAGATTCAATGACAAAGGCTATCCCTATGATCATCTGCTGGAAGTGAGAGATCTAGTGAGAAATGTTAACAGAGACACCCTTCTAGCTACAAAAAAGAAAAAAGATCAAGCCTATGATGTTACATTCATCACAGGTTTCAATAAACAGTTCAAACACCTGGAAAAAAGTATTAAGAAATATTGGCCAATTTTACAAAAAGATCCTATCTTAAATCAAATACTACCAAGTAGGCCGAAGTTCATATACCGCAGAGCCCCGGGACCGAGAACAAGGCTAGTGATAAACATCCCTGACCTCCCCAAAAAATATGCCACTACTATGTTCAATCTAGAAGGCTTTTACAGATGTCAAAGATGTGGCCCCTGTAAAATCACACAAATAGCTCCTAGGAAACGCACCTTTTTCAAGTCACGTCAAACCAGCATACAGTACCCTATAAAAAAAATTATAACATGTGGCACCAGACACATAACCTATGTCTTGGAATGTACCTGTGGCTATCAGTATGTGGGCAGGACTTCGAGAACATTGGCAGTGCGTGCTGGTGAACATATAACGAACATCCGTAATGTATTCCCCAAACACAGTGTGTCCAACACTTTAGACTGGTACATAATAAAGATCCAGCTGCGTTATCTTTTTATGCAATTGACACCATCAATAGACACTGGAGAGGGGGTAATATGATTAAACAAATATCACAAAATGGAACAAAATGGATTTTCGAACTTCAAACTTTATTACCACTGGGAATGAACTTTGAACTTTTTACAGATTACTAGCTTTCAGGGTCCAGTTTAACTGTTCATTCTAGGGTAATGTCATCCCCTTATGTCCAAGAGTTTATATTATTCACATTTTTTACAAAGAATCACATATTTTATAAATAATCACTTTGTTGAGAATTATAATTCAGGTATTAAACATTAATCTAGAGTCAATACCCTTTTTTGACCACTAGATGGCCACTTATTATTCAATTCACCCCTTGAACACTTTCTATGTAATTTTCCAATACTATTTTAGGGGTCATTACCTGAACATTATCTGAACACTAGATGGCCACTAATTAGCATATCACTTTCGTTCACCCAGTGATCACTCTGTAGGTGATTTTTAAACACCTATTAATTATCACCAGCAGAGGTCCTCATATAAGTTAAATTGCATCATATACGGATAAACTAATTTTTATTTTAAATCATACAATTTTTATTTTTTGCATTAAAATACTTTGACATTGTAGTAGGAATGGTATATATGGTTGCCTGTGTGTAAATACTAGATTGTACGCACTGACAAGGTACTAACAGGTGATTGTAATAATCAATTACGAAATTCCGAGTGAGGGTATAAATGCCCTCACCCAAAATGGCAGAACTAGAGCTTCCTAATGATGGCCCGCTGATTGGCTGAAATGCATTAAGGTATTACCATGTCACCACGACACACTTCCGCACAAACGAACACAGGGAATTGAGCAGCACTGCGATAGTGGTAATTACCACCACTGTGGGCTGATTTTCCCCCAAAAAAATCACCTGTTACACACGCCAGGTGCCAGGGTGGCTTTGGCCAATTATGCCTCAGACGATTTAGTACACGCCCCACACTATATAAGGCCGCCTGCACGTCGGCCCTGTGTAGTGTGTTCTGGCGTGCTGAGAGAGAGATAGAGTGTCATTTCATTTGAGTTAGATAGAGTAGGCAGGCGAGTAAGTTAGCTGCAGTCAGTGTATTGTGTATATATATATATTCATCCCTACCGCCCGATGTCTGGCTCGTGGCGCTAGATGTGGAGAGTCTGTATAATACCATACCCCATAGTACAGGCATTAAGGTAATCTCTCATCTGTTACAAGAAAGGGGCCCACAATTTGAGGCCTACGGCCAATTTGTCCTTGACTTGCTGAAATTCATTTTGACGCGAAATCACTTCTTGTTCGGTATTTCCCACTTCCTCCAGGTACAGGGTGTTGCCATGGGCACTAAATGTGCACCGTCTTACGCCAATCTGTACCTGGGGGGGTGGGAAAGAGAACTTTTCGCTAATCCAGACCTTGCTAAATTTCTGTGCCACGTAGTGTCGTGGCACAGATATATTGACGACATTTTATTCTTCTGGTCTGGCACGTTTGACCATCTCCAACAATTTGTGGATAGTCTAGGGACTAACTCATACAACCTTAAATTTACAATGGAATGCAGTCAGCACAGGATTACCTTTCTGGACCTAGAGATCCAACTGGATCCAGAAGGTAATCTTTTTTCATCTTTATACCGGAAAGAAACATCTGGAAACACTATTCTTCACGCAAACAGTGCGCATCCCAAACCACTTTTAAATAGCATTCCATATAGTCAATACCTCCGTATCAGACGTAACTGTTCACACGATGAGGACTTCTTTGCAGCCTCTCGTGATTTGTATGATAGATTAAAGAATAGAGGGTATAGTCACAGACTGTTAAAACGAGCTTTTAACAAAGTCAAAAAACTTGATAGGAATAAATTGATTCATTCCTACAAACAAAGGGACAACTCTCAGCCTGTCCGTCTGATAACACAGTTCTCACGACACCACAATGAAGTCAGAGAAATATTGAACAAATTTTGGCCCCTTCTCACTGCAGACAAGACTATAAAGAAATATATTCAATCTCAGCCTCAGATTACCTATCGACGCTCTCCATCATTAAGAGATAAAATTATAGCCAGTCATCATGCACCTAGAGATGAGACGACATTGACATCCTTTGGCACATTTTCATGTGGCAATTGCGATATGTGCGATTTTGTTTATGATGCTTGTGAGACACCGCTTCCGAACGGTCAGATTCATAGAATCAAACATAAAGTCACCTGTCATTCTCCGGGCATAGTGTACTTGGCCACATGTATCTGTGGCAGTTTCTATGTCGGGAAAACTAAACGTTCATTTAACGTACGAATTCGTGACCATATAAAACCACTCTACAAGCATAAAACATCCACTTCGATTAACCGACACATAGCAGATAACCACAATTTTGATCCCCATGTTATTGGATTTACTGCTTTGGAACATGTTCCTATACATGTCAGAGGTGGTGATATAGACCAAAAACTATTACAACTTGAGACGAGATGGATACATACCCTGGATGCTACTAAACATCCAGGACTTAACGAGTATATAAGTTTCAAACCTTTTCTGTAATCGTTAACTCCTCATATTCATTTGTGAGTACGTTCCCCCTACTTTCTTCCCCACACTAGAGTTTGTCCATGGTAAATTGGGATTTAGTCTTTATATGACATGTTGTTTCTATTTTTGAGTGTTGTTAAATCATTGCCTATGTATCTGGTTTCCATCATTCTACTTCAATGTATTAAGAATTGACATTTTTATTGCTGTACAAAATTGTAAACAAATATTCATCTTTGCTATGCAATGTTTGTATATTTGCGAGCTGTCATGCCTGGTAATTTGAGCACATTGGGAGGATTGGCCCCTCCTTCCCCCCTTCTTCCCCCCCCCCCCTCCTCTCCCCCTTCTCCCTTTCTCCCTCCCCCTCCCCCTTCCCTTCTCGCCCTGTGTGTGCGGGCGACCCCCCAGGGCCTCTATTTGTCCCCCTTGTGATCTCACCCATGCACACTGCGCCCAGGGTGCGTTCATGGAGCCTGCAACACCTTGACATGTCTCCTTGGGTATCACCCTCCTCCCTCCCCTATATACCATCTCAGGGCTTTTTGTCGCCGGACGGGATCTAAATTCACATCCAATTGTGGCACCCCCTCCCGGGTTATGACGCGGACACACTCGTGGTGCCCCCACTGGTGCTTATGTAGTACTTGGCTGTATGGACACTCGAGGGCATTGCTCTACGAGCAATTGCCCGTTTCCAGCCACTGACACCTGGTTTCAATCATCTCCAGGGTACTGTTAGCCACACAGTACTGCGCCGGGTCGGTAGCGCGATCTCAACGCTACCTTTGACCCTACCGCTGAGCCCCCTGGTCTTTGTAGGCCCGGCGGCTTTGCCGTATAGCGCATGCGCAGTGGCGACGTTTGTCCGCTCACACGTGCAGTGACGTCAGACGCTGCGCGTGTGTGGGGGGCATAAGAACGCCGGCTCCTCTCACTATTACACCGCCGGGAACCCACAGGACACGGAGGACATATCTATATCTGGCCAAGGTAGTTATATACATTTAACTTTTTTCGGGCTAACATTAGCCCCCCCCCCTCCCCCTTTTCTTGGAGCTGATTTGCATTATGAATTTATTTACTTTTCACAGTGCATTGGACCTTATGTTTGATCCATGCATCCTCTCATATCAGCAATCGCAGCAGCCAAATACCACCGCTTGGTAAGCTTAATGGATATATAACAATCTCATTTGCCCCATATTTTAAACATAGTTTTACAATCATGTCCTTGCATTCATAGTCACCACCTATCCATGGCAGGTTTTTTCTTTTTTCCTTCTTTACATTTTTTTTTTTTTTTTTTCATTTAATGCTCCCCCCTTTTTACTCTTTTTATTCCTTTTCTTTTTTCATTACTATAGATCGAACATAACCCTTGACTTCATTCCCTACTTATGGTTCCTTATACTAGATACATGCATACCCGTTGTCCTGCATGTAAACTTTAAAGCGAAATACTGTAAGTATAAGTTTGAGACTATGTTAGTCCTACTTCTAATATATTTTTATATGTGGACTCCACCAAATCTGGGGGTTCCACTTTATCTTTCTCATTATTTGTAACCCTTTTTAAAAACAGTATACCTGGATATATATTTTTTTCGCCAGGATCGCTCTTTTCTGCCCCCTGCAGCCACCTAGTGTACTCGGCGCTTTTGGGAGCATTTCCGGAGTTCTCTGTGTCCGTGCCCGGTGTCTAAGGTAGTCACAATTCTCTTCCCCCTATGGGTTATTTCGTTCGGGCAAATGAGTGAAGGTTTACATGTGAATGTGTGTTTTTGCTCCTGTGACCAACCCCTTGGGCATGGAATGTTTGGACTCATGCATGACGACTCGCAAACATAGCATTAATATTCCCTAAATGTTGTTAAATATTTTTCATACTATTGTACCTGTTAAATTATATACAAAGTACCTGACTGTCACTTTTTCTCCAGATTACAGAGTAGCATATTAGGTATACCATCTGTCCCTGAGGAAGCCGTTTTTCGGCGAAACATGTAGGACTCTTTCAATACCTACTCACGGGACGGGCCACCACACCCCCAGGCCGAATCTCGTTGAGAACTGCTACCAACGATTTTAAACGGTTTAATGCACACCTATCTTTTGTAACTTGTGTTTTAGTCTTTTTGTTAATAAAAATATATGTTTTATTTTAATGAAGTTGTTGTTTTTGGCACTGCTATAATCCCTCTATACTTCCCTTTCCTTTGCAAAGATTTCATAAATCTTGGGATGAGGTGCCGTATAACATAGAGGATCACCCTACCATATACCAGTACTCGATCCCCACCTGTGTGGAATGTGTTTTAATACACAAAATCTTGGTTGGCTGTCCTCCTATATCTTATACTAGTGCCAAAAAATTCTGAAAATATTGTTGTTCTTACTTGTACTTTTGTATCCTTATACTGTTTTTGTTTTTGAGATACTTTCTTTACTTAGTTATTGGTCTCTATATATATATAATTCTTTGAATTCGTGGGGCTATTTCCCCTGACATCATGGCCGACTTTTGTGGGGAAGCTTGGGGAGAATTTATGACGAAAATTCAAACCTCCCATACAACCTCTAATATTTCTGACATTGAACTGGATAAATGCTTTATCAAATTTCAACGCCTATTAGAAAAGAAGGTGCGGATATATTGGCACAAGGCGTATTTTGAAAAATACGTGGAACACCAAATTGTCCCATGGGGACTCCGCATACAGATCTTTCCCAATATTAAAAAAACCACAGATCCCCTCAAAAAAGCCTGGGAAGATAATCTACAAACATGCTCTTTTAATATGATCAGCATGCTTTGTCAGGAATACGAGAAGGAACTAAATCTACTTGACATTTCAATCAATGAATGGCTCTCCGAGCGTGCTGCCGACATGTCCTCCCCGAGGTTCGCCCAAAGGGACAAAAACCTTTGGGCCCACCTCGAGGAATACACGGTTGAAATAATTAACAATAAAGAAAATAAGTTTCTGCGGGATAAACTTGCACATACCAATGGCTACGCCTATAGATGGGATAGCAATGCCCCTAAACAACCTACCAGCAAACCTAGCTCTGAAAATGTACCTAGAAATAACAATGAAGCACCTAACGTTTTCTCCACTTCATTTTCTTCTAGTTCGTCCACCACATATCGTGATCTTTCACAAGACGGGATCCCAAAAAGAAGGAAAGAAGAGTTAGCTACCACATCCACGGACTCTATCCGACGCACCTTCGGAGTCACAAATGCCACCAAGTCTATTTTGACCCGACCCAAATCTACTAGCACTTCCACTCCGCTTACACGAGCACTACCACGACCCCCACTTACGAGCACTCGTTCTGCGCACCCGGCACCTACTTCAACCACTACGGCACCCCTTGCTCTCCCTGCTCCTCTTGGAAGACGGGTAAGTGAACCAAATTTGATCACTATGTTCCCTCCTACACAACAATCCACTGATCCCAAGTTAGCACCTATTTTTTTACCCCAGGCTCAGGACCCAGTACAGAGCCCTACACCCTAGCACCTATAGGTTCTAAGTCACAACGAACACATGACTTAGATGTTATAAATTTGTCTTCATTCTCATTAACTCCACAACAGATCAAGGTACTTCAACTAGGCCTCACTTTTTGCCCTTCTGCAGAATTTGATAAATTTCAATTTGTCAAGGACATTCATCTATTTGCACGAAAACTATTATACAAGGTTATATATGATAAACCGTTACAAACTCAAACTGCAGAGCCATCATTGGAAAATATTGTCCCCTCTTTGGCCGAAATTCAGGCCCTTGAGGACTTACTTACACTTCTTGAAGAGGGAGGAACCGAGGATGACTGCCAACCACAGCTGGACTGTGGTGGCATTGTAGCCTCCGGGGTGTCCTTTCCCCCTCCATCCTCCTTCAAACCTAAATCTAAATCCTTCCCTTCCCTTTCAGTTAACCCAAACATCTGGGCTTTTGTGGAACAAATTTCTCATACGATCAAACACCATGAATTTTCCTCTCCTTATCCATCCAATTTGTCTCTTACCCTTAAACAGGCTCTCAAATCTCTACAGAACCACCCCGGGCTGGTAATCAATCCGGCTGATAAGGGTGGGAATGTGGTTGTTATGGATGTTGCGGCATATGAACTCATGTGCCGCAACATCCTGGACAACAAAAACTGGTATCGACCTATTTCACGTACCTTGATAGACAATTTTGCCACTGAATACTACGAACTTATCTTTTCTGCGTACCAAAAAGGGACTATTGATGTTAACACCTGGAAATTCCTTAATGTAAAGGACCCTAAAATACCCACTTTTTACGCTTTACCCAAAGTCCATAAATCTCTTCAGCGTCCACCTGGCCGTCCCATTGTGTCAGGTTGCCAAAGTTTGACTGAGAATGCAAGTGCGCTTGTGGATAAATATTTAAATCCACACGTCTTGGCACTTCCCTCCTACGTTAAAGATACCATACATCTCCTTCGTATTTTGGAGACTCTACACCTACCGCCCGATGTCTGGCTCGTGGCGCTAGATGTGGAGAGTCTGTATAATACCATACCCCATAGTACAGGCATTAAGGTAATCTCTCATCTGTTACAAGAAAGGGGCCCACAATTTGAGGCCTACGGCCAATTTGTCCTTGACTTGCTGAAATTCATTTTGACGCGAAATCACTTCTTGTTCGGTATTTCCCACTTCCTCCAGGTACAGGGTGTTGCCATGGGCACTAAATGTGCACCGTCTTACGCCAATCTGTACCTGGGGGGGTGGGAAAGAGAACTTTTCGCTAATCCAGACCTTGCTAAATTTCTGTGCCACGTAGTGTCGTGGCACAGATATATTGACGACATTTTATTCTTCTGGTCTGGCACGTTTGACCATCTCCAACAATTTGTGGATAGTCTAGGGACTAACTCATACAACCTTAAATTTACAATGGAATGCAGTCAGCACAGGATTACCTTTCTGGACCTAGAGATCCAACTGGATCCAGAAGGTAATCTTTTTTCATCTTTATACCGGAAAGAAACATCTGGAAACACTATTCTTCACGCAAACAGTGCGCATCCCAAACCACTTTTAAATAGCATTCCATATAGTCAATACCTCCGTATCAGACGTAACTGTTCACACGATGAGGACTTCTTTGCAGCCTCTCGTGATTTGTATGATAGATTAAAGAATAGAGGGTATAGTCACAGACTGTTAAAACGAGCTTTTAACAAAGTCAAAAAACTTGATAGGAATAAATTGATTCATTCCTACAAACAAAGGGACAACTCTCAGCCTGTCCGTCTGATAACACAGTTCTCACGACACCACAATGAAGTCAGAGAAATATTGAACAAATTTTGGCCCCTTCTCACTGCAGACAAGACTATAAAGAAATATATTCAATCTCAGCCTCAGATTACCTATCGACGCTCTCCATCATTAAGAGATAAAATTATAGCCAGTCATCATGCACCTAGAGATGAGACGACATTGACATCCTTTGGCACATTTTCATGTGGCAATTGCGATATGTGCGATTTTGTTTATGATGCTTGTGAGACACCGCTTCCGAACGGTCAGATTCATAGAATCAAACATAAAGTCACCTGTCATTCTCCGGGCATAGTGTACTTGGCCACATGTATCTGTGGCAGTTTCTATGTCGGGAAAACTAAACGTTCATTTAACGTACGAATTCGTGACCATATAAAACCACTCTACAAGCATAAAACATCCACTTCGATTAACCGACACATAGCAGATAACCACAATTTTGATCCCCATGTTATTGGATTTACTGCTTTGGAACATGTTCCTATACATGTCAGAGGTGGTGATATAGACCAAAAACTATTACAACTTGAGACGAGATGGATACATACCCTGGATGCTACTAAACATCCAGGACTTAACGAGTATATAAGTTTCAAACCTTTTCTGTAATCGTTAACTCCTCATATTCATTTGTGAGTACGTTCCCCCTACTTTCTTCCCCACACTAGAGTTTGTCCATGGTAAATTGGGATTTAGTCTTTATATGACATGTTGTTTCTATTTTTGAGTGTTGTTAAATCATTGCCTATGTATCTGGTTTCCATCATTCTACTTCAATGTATTAAGAATTGACATTTTTATTGCTGTACAAAATTGTAAACAAATATTCATCTTTGCTATGCAATGTTTGTATATTTGCGAGCTGTCATGCCTGGTAATTTGAGCACATTGGGAGGATTGGCCCCTCCTTCCCCCCTTCTTCCCCCCCCCCCCTCCTCTCCCCCTTCTCCCTTTCTCCCTCCCCCTCCCCCTTCCCTTCTCGCCCTGTGTGTGCGGGCGACCCCCCAGGGCCTCTATTTGTCCCCCTTGTGATCTCACCCATGCACACTGCGCCCAGGGTGCGTTCATGGAGCCTGCAACACCTTGACATGTCTCCTTGGGTATCACCCTCCTCCCTCCCCTATATACCATCTCAGGGCTTTTTGTCGCCGGACGGGATCTAAATTCACATCCAATTGTGGCACCCCCTCCCGGGTTATGACGCGGACACACTCGTGGTGCCCCCACTGGTGCTTATGTAGTACTTGGCTGTATGGACACTCGAGGGCATTGCTCTACGAGCAATTGCCCGTTTCCAGCCACTGACACCTGGTTTCAATCATCTCCAGGGTACTGTTAGCCACACAGTACTGCGCCGGGTCGGTAGCGCGATCTCAACGCTACCTTTGACCCTACCGCTGAGCCCCCTGGTCTTTGTAGGCCCGGCGGCTTTGCCGTATAGCGCATGCGCAGTGGCGACGTTTGTCCGCTCACACGTGCAGTGACGTCAGACGCTGCGCGTGTGTGGGGGGCATAAGAACGCCGGCTCCTCTCACTATTACACCGCCGGGAACCCACAGGACACGGAGGACATATCTATATCTGGCCAAGGTAGTTATATACATTTAACTTTTTTCGGGCTAACATTAGCCCCCCCCCCCCTCCCCCTTTTCTTGGAGCTGATTTGCATTATGAATTTATTTACTTTTCACAGTGCATTGGACCTTATGTTTGATCCATGCATCCTCTCATATCAGCAATCGCAGCAGCCAAATACCACCGCTTGGTAAGCTTAATGGATATATAACAATCTCATTTGCCCCATATTTTAAACATAGTTTTACAATCATGTCCTTGCATTCATAGTCACCACCTATCCATGGCAGGTTTTTTCTTTTTTCCTTCTTTACATTTTTTTTTTTTTTTTTCATTTAATGCTCCCCCCTTTTTACTCTTTTTATTCCTTTTCTTTTTTCATTACTATAGATCGAACATAACCCTTGACTTCATTCCCTACTTATGGTTCCTTATACTAGATACATGCATACCCGTTGTCCTGCATGTAAACTTTAAAGCGAAATACTGTAAGTATAAGTTTGAGACTATGTTAGTCCTACTTCTAATATATTTTTATATGTGGACTCCACCAAATCTGGGGGTTCCACTTTATCTTTCTCATTATTTGTAACCCTTTTTAAAAACAGTATACCTGGATATATATTTTTTTCGCCAGGATCGCTCTTTTCTGCCCCCTGCAGCCACCTAGTGTACTCGGCGCTTTTGGGAGCATTTCCGGAGTTCTCTGTGTCCGTGCCCGGTGTCTAAGGTAGTCACAATTCTCTTCCCCCTATGGGTTATTTCGTTCGGGCAAATGAGTGAAGGTTTACATGTGAATGTGTGTTTTTGCTCCTGTGACCAACCCCTTGGGCATGGAATGTTTGGACTCATGCATGACGACTCGCAAACATAGCATTAATATTCCCTAAATGTTGTTAAATATTTTTCATACTATTGTACCTGTTAAATTATATACAAAGTACCTGACTGTCACTTTTTCTCCAGATTACAGAGTAGCATATTAGGTATACCATCTGTCCCTGAGGAAGCCGTTTTTCGGCGAAACATGTAGGACTCTTTCAATACCTACTCACGGGACGGGCCACCACACCCCCAGGCCGAATCTCGTTGAGAACTGCTACCAACGATTTTAAACGGTTTAATGCACACCTATCTTTTGTAACTTGTGTTTTAGTCTTTTTGTTAATAAAAATATATGTTTTATTTTAATGAAGTTGTTGTTTTTGGCACTGCTATAATCCCTCTATACTTCCCTTTCCTTTGCAAAGATTTCATATATATATATATATATATATATATATATATATATATATATATATATATATACACACTGTATTCAGTTTAGCTAGATCTGTTCCTGTTATTCTCTTCCTAATACACATACAGGCAGGCAGCTGCAGTATTTTCAGTCAGTGTATTGTGTATATATATATATATGCATCACAGGTGTTGTATATATATATATATATATATATATATATATATATATATACTGTATTCAGTTTAGCTAGATCCGTTCCTGTTATTCTCTTCCTAATATACTTACAGGCAGGCAGCTGCAGTATTTTCAGTCAGTGTACTGTATCCTGCGCACAGTGTGCAACTAAAGCTAACTGCAGCCAATTGCTGGTGTTCTCTTCCAATATACTTTCAGGCAGGCAGCTGAAGTATTTTCAGTCAGTGTACTGTATCCTGCACATAGTGTGCAACTAAAGCTAACTGCAGCCAATTGCTGGTATTCTCTTCCTAATATACTTTCAGGCAGGCAGCTGCAGTATTTTCAGTCAGTGTACTGTATCCTGTGCACAGTGTGCAACCAAAGCTAACTGCAGACAATTGCTGGTGTTCTTTTCCTAATAATACCTCAGGCAGGCAGTTGATTCAGCTAGATGCATTATATTAGTGTACTGTATACTGGGCACAGTGTGCAACTAAAGCTAACTGCAGCCAATTGCTGGTGTTCTCTTCCTAATATACTTACAGACAGGAAGCTGCAGTATTTTCAGTCAGTGTACTCTATCCTGTGCACAGTGTGCAACTAAAGCTAACTGCAGACAATTGCTGGTGTTCTCTTCCTAATAATACCACAGGCAGGCAGCTGCAGTATTTGCAGTCAGTGTACTGTATCCTGTGCACAGTGTGCAACTAAAGCTAACTACAGACAATTGCTGGTGTTCTCTTTCTAATAATACCTCAGGCAGGCAGCTGCAGTATTTTCAGTCAGTGTACAGTATTCTGTGCAGTGTGCAACTAAAGCTAACTGCAGACAATTGCTTGTGTTCTCTTCCTACTAATACCTCAGGCAGGCAGTTGATTCAGCTAGCTGTAGTATATTGGTGTACTGTATACTGGGTACAGTGTGCAACTAAAGCTAACTGCAGCCAATTGCTGGTGTTCTCTTCCTAATAATACCTCAGGCAGGCAGCTGCAGTATTTTCAGTCTGTGTACTGTATCCTGTGCACAGTGTGCAACTAAAGCTAACTGCAGACAATTGCTGGTGTTCTCTTCCTAATAATACCTCAGGCAGGCAGCTGCAGTATTTTTAGTCTGTGTACTGTATCCTGTGCACGGTGTGCAACTAAAGCTAACTGCAGACAATTGCTGGTGTTCTCTTCCTAATATACTTACAGGCAGGCAGCTACAGTATTTTCAGTCAGTGTACTGTATCCTGCGCACAGTGTGCAACTAAAGCTAACTGCAGCCAATTGCTGGTGTTCTCTTCCAATATACTTTCAGGCAGGCAGCTGCAGTATTTTCAGTCAGTGTACTGTATCCTGCACATAGTGTGCAACTAAAGCTAACTGCAGCCAATTGCTGGTATTCTCTTCCTAATATACTTTCAGGCAGGCAGCTGCAGTATTTTCAGTCAGTGTACTGTATCCTGTGCACAGTGTGCAACTAAAGCAAACTGCAGCCAATTTCTAGTGTTCTCTTCCCACTATACTTACAGGCAGGCAGCCCCAGTATTTTCAGTTAATGTACTGTATCCTGTGCACAGTGCGCAACTAAAGCTAACTGCAGACAATTGCTATCTTTCTAATAATAATTCTAATAATACTACAGGCATGCAGGCAATTCAGCTAGCTGCAGTATAATCAGTATATATATACATCCCAGCTTTGTGCAGCTACATCTCACTGCAGGCCATTCCTTGTGTACCTATTCTAATACATCAAAGATGGTCAATAAAAGAGGGCAAGCAGGCTCTGTGTCTAGAGGCAACAGTGCTGGTCGTGGACACGATGCATCCTCATCAGCACGTGGCCGTGGGGCATGCTTGTCCTTTTTCTCGGCAGCTGGCCGTGTTGAGCCACAACATGCCGAAGAGTTGGTAGTTGGTAGACCAAGCTGTCCTCATCCTCCTCATCCTCTGTCACCCAGGCTACCTTGGCTGCCAATGCAGGTGCCAAAGCGGCCTATTCCTTGGACTCAAGGTCACCATCAGTTACTCCTTCCCTAGCCCCACCAGAGGAGTCCCCAGAACTGTTCGACCACAGTGTTGGGTACATGCTGCAGGAGGATGCGCAGCGTTTTGAAGGCTCCGATGATGGTACCCAGCTTGAGAAAGGCAGTAACGTGAGCCCAGAGAGAGGGGTTGCCCAAGAAGGACAACAAACTGGCAGTCATGTTCCCCCAGCTGCAGCATATTGCCAGGTTTGCTCCAGTGACGAGGAGGGAGGGGATGATGAGCTCACTGACTCCACGTGGGTGCCTGATAGGAGGGAGGAGGAGGAGGTGGAGGAGGAGGAGGCACATCTCCAACGAGGCAGGATGCCCTCCAGGGGCCAGCTTAAGGGCAGCCAACCGACTGCATCACACCGCAGAGCTCTGCAAGTGCAGGGCACTGGTGACTTCGCTCGTTATTCCAAAAGTTCTTCGGTGTGGGCCTTTTTTGAGACGTGTGCAGCAGATCGCACCGTTGCTATTTGCAACATATGTCTCAAGCATGGACTAGACAGCAAGCGCTTGGGCACCACATGCTTGACCAGACATATGTCGAGCTCCCATGCAGCCCGTTGGCAACATTACCTAAAAGACCCACACCAAAGAACAAGGCGGACCTCTCCTTGCTCCTCCTCATCAGCTGGGATCTCCAACCCCCCTATACCTTCAGTCCTCTCAGAAACCTGCACTGAGAGGAATGAAGGTATAGAATTAGGTGTGCCACTGCCAAGTATTTGCGGGAAATCTGCTATCGGTACACCAACATCTGATTCTAGCAGGCAGATTTCCCTACCCCAGTTGCTCCACCGGTGAAAGAAGTTCGCTCCCAGCCATCCACATCTCCAACCCCCCTATACTTTCAGTCCTCTCAAAAACCTGCACTGAGAGGAATGAAGGTATAGAATTAGGTGTGCCACTGCCAAGTATTTGCGGGAAATCTGCTATTGGTACACCAACATCTGATTCTAGCAGATTTCCCTACCCCAGTTGCTCCACCGGTGAAAGAAGTTCGCTCCCAGCCATCCACATGCCCAGCGGTTGAATGCTAGCTTGGCTAAATTGCTAGCACAACTGCTGCCTTTTCAGTTGGTAGACTCTGCCCTCTTCCGTGAGTTTGTGGAATGTGCGATACCTCAGTGGCAAGTTCCCAAACGCCACTTTTTTTCACAGAAGGTGATTCCAGCTCTCTACCGGCATGTGGAAGGCAATGTCCATGCCTTGCTGGACAGGGCAGTCAGCGGTAAGGTGCATATTACTGCTGACTCATGGTCCAGCAGGCATGGACAGGGACGTAACCTATCTTTCACCGCGCACTGGGTGACTCTTCTGGCAGCTGGGAAGGATACAGGACAGGGTGCAGTAGTGTTGGAGGCTGTTCAGCCACCACGCCTCCAAAATTCTACTAGTGGTGATTCTGCCACACCTCTCTCCTCCACCCCCTCCTCTTCTTCTTCCTCCATGGCCTCTTCCTGTGCTGATTTGTCCTCAGAACCAACAGTGCTCCGTAGGCATTCAAGGGGCTATGCAAGCATGCAGGCAAAAAGATGTCATGCGGTGCTTGAGATGGTGTGCTTGGGGGACAGGAGCCACACTGGGGCAGAGATTCTGTCAGCTCTGCAGGGGCAGGTTCAGAGGTGGATGACGCCACACCAGTTTAAGCCAGGAATGGTGGTATGCGACAATGGCACCAATCTCCTCTCCACCCTCCGACAGGGACAACTGACCCATGTGCCCTGTTTTGCTCACGTCCTTAACTTGGTGGTGCAGCGGTTCTTGGGCAGGTACCTGGGCTTACAGTATGTCCTGAGGCAAGCCAGGAAAGTCTGTGTGCATTTCCGCAGGTCATATAATGCCAGTGCTCGGCTGGCTGACCTCCAAAAGGAATTTAACCTGCCCAAGAACCGCCTAATCTGTGACATGCCCACCAGGTGGAACTCAACGTCGCCCATGCTGCAGCGGCTGCACACGCAGCAGAGGGCCATCAATGAGTACCTATGCGACTATGGTACCAGGACAGGGTCAGGGGAGCTTGTTTTTTTTTCCCCACTCCAGTGGGGAATGATCAGAGATGCATGCACTGTCACCATTTGAGGAGGCCACGAGGATGGTGAGCAGTGACAGTGCATGCATCAGTGACACTGTTGCTCTTGCCCACCTGTTGGAGCACACGCTGCATGGAATAATGGACAGGGCACTTGAGGCAGAACAGAGGCAGGAAGAGGAGGACTTCCTTACCTCTCAAGGCCCCCTTTATCCAGACAGTGTTCCTGCGTGCCCGTCGATCACACAGGAAGAGGACAAGGAGGAGGATTGTGTCAGCATGGAGGTGGGGCCTAGCACTCAGCATCAGCAGCAGTCTTCAAGGAATCATTTACAGTCCGAAGAAACCCATGGACTTGAATGTGGCTGGCAGGAGGTGGCTGCGGATCATGTTGTCCTTACAGACCCAGAGGAATCTGGACCAAATGCCTCAGCAAACCTACGCTGCATGGCCTCCCTGATCCTGCAAAGCCTGCGGAAGGATCCTCGTATTCATGGTATAAAGGAGAGGGATCATTACTGGCTGGCAACCCTCCTTGATCCACATTACAAGGGTAAGGTTGCGGACCTTATCTTGCCGTCGCAGAGGGAGCAGAGGATGAAACATTTTCGGAAAGCCTTGCAGAAAGGTTTGTGCAACGCGTTTCCAGAGCCTGGGAGGTTACAATTTCATGGTCCTCCTGGACAACATGTTGCTGAGGCTTCGGTCAGTCACAGAAGGAGCGGTAGAGAAGGTGGCCGTCTGACTGATGCGTTCAGACAATTTTTTAGTCCGCAGCCCCAAGGTATGATCGGTTCCAGCAACCATCGCCAGCGTCTGATTCACATGGTGCAGGAATACCTAAGGGCTAGATCAGACTTGGACACCTTTCCCACCAAAAATACTTTGGGTTACTGGGCCTTGAGGATGGATAACTGGCCAGAGCTTGTACAGTATGCAATTGAGCTACTGGCCTGTCCTGCATCCAGCGTTCTTTTAGAACGCACATTCAGTGCTGCTGGAGGCTTTGTAACCGATCACAGAGTGCGCCTGTCCACCAAATCAGTCGATCAGCTGACCTTCATAAAAATGAATCAGTCTTGGATCACCAGCTACCAAGCACCTGATGCTGATGTAACCAAATATTTTTTTTTTAATGTGAGATCCCTTCAAGACTGCCTATGCTGATGCTGAGTGACTATCCTGTTATGCTGAGTGACAATCCTCTTCCTCCTCAATGTTCATGCTGATAGCTTGTAAGAACATTTTTGGTTTTGGGCACTGCCACCAGTGCCCAAGGCCCAATTTTTCTACCCCTGTTTAACAGGGGCATGTAATTACAATTTTTGATGCAATACTTTGCAGCAGGGCTCATTCCTGCGCTCCAACTAAAGTTTATGTGAGGGGTTGCAGTGTTGTGGCACCAGCACCAGTGCCCAAGGCCCAATTTTTCTGCTCCTGTTTAACAGGGGTGTGTAATTACAATTTTTGATGCAATACTTTGCAGCAGGGCTCATTCCTGTGCTCCAACTAGAGTATCTGTGAGGGGTTGCAGTGTTGTGGCACCAGCACCAGTGCCCAAGGCCCAATTTTTCAGCCCTTGTTTAACAGGAGCATATAATTACAATTTGTGATCTAATATTTCACAGCAGGGCCCGTTCCTGCGCCCACCAAGAGTAACTGTGAGGCCTTACAGTGTTGTGGCAACACCACCACACCGTCCACCACCAAAGGCCCAATTTTTCTGACTCTGTTCAACAGGGGCATGTAATTACAATTCTTGATCTAATATTTCACAGCAGGGCCCATTCCTGTGCCCACCAAAAGTAACTTAGAGGACTTACAGTGTTGTGGACACCTAAGGCCCAAATTTCTGCAGAGTATATAGGGCAGGCCCCTACTTTCAAACATCAACTTACAAACGACTCCTACTTGCAAACGGAAGGAGACAACAGGAAGTGAGAGGAAATCTACCCCTAGGAAGGAAAATTCTCTTCTGTAAGAGTTCATTGTTTCACTAAAAACCCCAAATTTTCAAAATCCAATTGTCATTGGGACAGAAAGTGAGGTGAAATCTTCTGAACAGGTGCACAGACAGCAAAACAAATGTTATAGGGGTGATAATCCTTCCCTATGTTTTCCAAAAAGCTTAAAAATAGATTTTTTGGCTGGAGCTACACGTAAAGAATGTACCAGATCAAAATTACAAACAGATTATACTTAAGAACAAACCTACAGTCCCTGTCTTGTTTGCACCGCCTGTATACTGCTGTTCAGAGTATATAGGGCCTGGGGGCCCAACGCCTTTCCTTTTTTTAATTTGGGTGTGGGGTTCCCCTTAATATCCATACAAGACCCAAAGGGACTGGTAATGGGCTGGGGGGGGTTTCTCAATGATTTTCATCCATATTGCCGGGATCAGACATGACATTAAAGCCGCAAGCAGTTTTAAATGACTTTTTTTCCTTTAGAAATGTCATTTTGAGCAGGGACTGTTCTAAACACGGGAAACACACGCCACTTTACAGGCATACTATAGACACCCCTCAGGCACGAT
The DNA here is from genome assembly GCA_037952925.1 of Lithobates clamitans. NCBI lineage: Eukaryota > Metazoa > Chordata > Amphibia > Anura > Ranidae > Lithobates > Lithobates clamitans. Next base: position 2,006,512 of record JBBGZY010000156.1, on the reverse strand, counting down.
ATTTAAAGGAATATTTCACTTTTATTTTTTCACTTTAAGCATCATTAAAATCACTGCTCCCGAAAAAACTGACATTTTAAAAACTTTTTTTTGCATTGATACATGTCCCCTAGGGCAGGATCCGGGTCCCCAAACCCTTTTTAGGACAATAACTTGCATAATGGCCTTTAAAATTTGATTTCTCACGGTCAAGTCCCATAGACTTTAATGGGGATCGAAAGTACGCGCGAACGTCCGTTCGAATGTTCTGATGCAAACCGAACCGGGGGGGGTGTTCGGCTCATCCCTAATGTACGGCATTTATGTTCAGTAAAAGCACATTTACACACTGTAGAGGTCTGAGTTTCCTTGCTTATACCACAAAGTAACCTTGCTAGATAGACAAAAGCAAAACATTGGGGCTCGTGCCGTGATCTGTGCTTTAATTCAACTGAAGCAGACCTGTTTGTCTGTGGTGTGTTGTGTAGCTAGTGCTAGGTAAAAATGCTGCCTAAGCTGTTTAGGAAAAGCAAGGCTGCAGAGGATTCTGGTGTCCAGAGGAGAGTGTGCAGCTTACCTATCTGGGCCAGAGACAATGTGTGGGAGCCTCTTGCTAAAGAATTTGTAAAGTATGCTTCTACCTTGAATAAGACTCGGGGTGATAAAGTGTCAGTATCAGGTTCCTAAATAACGGAGGGCGGGGCCACCCGGTGACCCCACCCCCCTCTGATGCACGGGGACTTCCCTGAGGCTTTCCCCGTGATGTCAGAGGGGGTGGGGTCAAGGGTTGTGGGGATGAGGCCCTTGTCCCCATCAACATGGGGACAAGGTGCTTTGGTATGGATTTTGAGGAGGACCCCACGCCTTTTTTTTTAATTTTGGCGCAGGGTTCCTCTTAATATCCATACCAGACCTGATGGGCCTGGTATAGAAATTAGGGGGACCCCCACACCATTTTTTTTTAAATTTTGGTTCGGAGTTCCCCTGTGGGGAAATCCCATGCCGTTTTTTTCAATGAACTTTTATGTGTATTGTCGGACAGACAATTCATTAATAGCCGCGAGTAGTTTTAAATGACTTTTTTTCCTTTAAAATGTCATTTTGCTGTCAGACTGTTCTAAACACGGGAAACATGCGCCCCTTTACAGGCATACTATAGACACACCCAGGTACGAAATTTAAAGGAATATTACACTTTTATTGTTTCACTTTAAGCATTATTAAAATCACTGCTCTCGAAAAAACTGCCTTTTTTAAAACTTTTTTTTGCATTGATCCATGTCCCCTGGGGCAGGACCCGGGTCCCCAAACACTTTTTCTGACAATAACTTGCATATAAACCTTTAAAATTAGCACTTTTTATTTTTCATGTTCGAGTCCCATAGACTTTAACGGTGTTTGCGTGTTCGAACAAATTTTTTGCCTGTTCGCATGTTCTTGTGCAAACCGAACAGGGGGGTGTTCCGCTCATCCCTAATCCAGGACTGATTCATTTTTAAAAAGTCAAACGGTCCACGGAGTCTGTGGACAGACGCGTTTTGTGATCAGTAACAAAACCTCCTGCAGCACTGAATGCCCGTTCTGAAAGCACGCTGGATGCAGGGCAGCCCAACAACTCAATAGCATACTGGGCAAGTTCTGGCCAGTGGTCTATTCTCATGACCCAGTAAGTCAGTGGATCGTCAGCTGGAAAGCTCTCCATCTCTGTTTTGGCCCCGAGGTAATCGTCCACCATGTGATACAGACGCTGCCAATGGGATGTGGAAGCTGACAGCCCTGGGCGGCGAGGACTAAAAAAATTCTGAAATGCCTCACTTAGGCAGACGCCTTCATCAGTGCTCCTCTCTTGACCAACAGAAGACTACGTTTTCCACGACACTGTAACCTACTGAAGTCAGGAAAAAGGTTCAATAAAATCCTCTTTAACGTGTCCTCAAGAGATTTTATCTCCTGCACTCTCTGTGGGGATGGGATGAGTTCTGAGACCTTCCCCTTATAACGGTGGTCAAGGAAGGTTGCCAACCAGTAATCATCCTTTTCCTTTATGCCATGTATTCTTGGGTCCTTTCGCAGCCTTTGAAGCATGAGGTTGCCCATGCGCTTCAAATGAGGCTTGAGAAGCAGACTCCTCAGGATGATCTGGAACTTCCTCCTACCAGCCACATACTACTCCCAAGGGTCCTGGGGTTGGAAAGCTATCGCTTACAGATTGATGCATGTCTTCCTCTTCTTCGAAGCCTATGAAAGTGTCAGAATCCTCCTCGTCCTCCTCCCCTCTCTCCTCTTGTGTGTTCTGTGACATAGGAATGATGGTGTCTGGATAAAGTGGGCCTTGGGAGGAAAGGAAGTCCTCCTCTTCCTCCTGCTGCTCTGCCTCAAGTTCCCTGTCCATAATGCCACACAGAGTCTGCTCCAGCAGGAACACAACAGGGATTGTTGCATCTTTGCTGCTTTTTCTGCTGCATTTTTGCTCCTTTTCCCAGGGATTATATCACTGATGCATGCCCTGTCATGGCTCACCATCCTTGTGGCCTCTTCAAATGGTGACAATATAGTGCATGCATCCTTAATTATCAGCCATTGGCATGGGGAAAAAAAGCAGAGGCAGCCTGAGCCTGTCGTCATGCCGTACTCGCACAGGTACTCGTTGATGGTCCTCTGCTGCATGTTTAGCTGCATGTTTAGCCACTGCAACATTGTCAAAATCCAGTTCCACCTGGTGGGCATGTCACAAATCAGGTGGTTTATCGGGAGGTGGAATTCCCGCTGAATTTCAGCCAACCAAGCACTGGCTGTGTATGATCACCTGAAATGGCTACAGACTCTTCTGGCCAGCTTTAGCACATCTTGCAACCCTGGGTATGTATTTAGGAAACACTGCACCCCCAAATTGAGGACATGTGCCAGGCATGGCACATGTGTCAACTTTCTCTGTCTAAGGGCGGACAGGAAGTTTGAGCCATTATCACACACCAACATTCCTGGCTCCAGCTAGCGTGGTGTGAACCACCTCTGGACCTGTCCCTGCAGAGCTGCAAGAATCTCTGCTTCGGTGTGGTTCCTGTCCCCTAAACACACCAGCTGAAGCACTGCATGGCACCTTTTAGCCTGACTCATGGAATAGCCCTTTGAATGCTTGGGGGTACCTGATGTTCATAGGATAATTCTGCAGAGGAGGGCATGGAGGTGGCAGGGAGGCAGAGGAGGGGGTAGAGCTCACAGGTCTGGCATCATCACCACCAGTTGTACGTAGACATAGGGGCATAACAAGCTGCAGCACCTGTCTTGCATCCTTTCAAGTTGCAAGCAGCGTTACCCAGTGTGCTATGAACGAAATACATCGTCCCTGCCCATGCTTGTTGGACCACGTGTCAGCAGTAAGGTGGAATTTTCGGCTGACTGCCTTGCCCAACGATGCCAGAACATTCCCTTTCACGTGATGGTAGAGAGATGGAACGGCCTTACGTGAAATGTAGTAGCGACTGGAAACCTGCCATTGTGGTACAGCACATTGTGCGAATTCACAGAAGGGGGTAGAATCCACCAGGCTGAAAGCCAGAAGTTGGAGAGCCAACAGCTTTGACAAGTTTGCATTTAGACGCTGGGCACGTGGGTGGCAGGGACTGTATTTTTTTTCTCTGCAGCAGATGGGGCAGAGAAATTTGCCGGCTACAGTCTACAGCTGGTGGTGTGCTGCTGGCAAACGTGCTGCTAGGACCTGAGACACCCTGTGCTATACCACCATCCCTGTCAGTGGCGGCTGCTGAGAGGTAATGACTCAGTAAAGGGGGGCAGACTGAAGTGGGTAAGGAGGAGGGACAGATTTGTGCCCTCTTTTGTGTGGCTTTTAGGTGCTCCTTCCCACGGGCTGAGTGGTTGGACGTTAAATGCCTTGTTAAACATGTGGTACCCAAAAGGCTGATGTTTTTGCTGCGTTTGATGTGCCTGAGACACAGTTTGCAGATAGCAACAGTGCGATCTGCTGCAGATGTGCTGAAAAAGGCCCAGACAACTGAGCTTTGAGGAGTGGGCCGGGAGCAGCTGCAGAATGTGATGGAATAGGGTGGCTGCTCTCTACTCTTTCTTGATGTCGGCCTCCTTGGGGTTGCACCCAAGTCGCATCAGTGACCTCATCATCATCATCATCTTCATCTCCTCCATCATCATCATTACCACTGAAGACAACTTGGCAATATGCTGAGGCTGGGGGAACATGAATGCCAATTTGTCTACCAATATTGTCCTCTCTCTATAGGCTCATGTTCCTGTCAACCTCAGAACCAACATCTGAATCCAGTAATGGCTGGGCATCATCAAGGAGAAAGTAGATAATGCTGTGGTCAAATAACTCTGCTGACTCCTCCATGGCTGATGTTGGGGCTGTGGCAGGAATAGATGTGGACAAGGAGGCAGGTTTATCCACTCTGGCAACTGCAGGGGACTGCACACTTGTCTCTGCTTGCGTGACAGAGGATGAGGAGGATGAGGAAGGTTTAGTAAACCAGTCCACAACCTCCTCTGCATGCTGTGGCTGGATAGCATGGGAAAACTCACTAAACAGAGCAAATGATGCCCTGCCTGAGAACTGACCACCACGTCCACCTTTGCCTGTGGACACATTTGTTTCTGGCCCCCTTACAGTGCTAAGGGAATGTCTGCCTCTCCTTGTTGTCCTCCCAGACATTATTGGGAGGGAGGGTGCGGTGCGGAGCAAATGTAAAGAAGAAGTTGAAATCTGTACGTAGATGCACTTTGGTCCCAAAAATGTGCCAAAAGTGTCCGATCTGTCTGCCATAATGTCACAGTCCCGATAAAAACCGCTGATCACCGCCATTACTAGTAAAAAAAAATAATAATAAAAATGCCATAAATCTTTCCCCTATTTTGTAGATGCTATAACTTTTGCGCAAACCAATCAATATACACTTATTGCGATTTTTATTACCAAAAATATGTAAAAGAATACATATCAGCCTAAACTGAGGAAAAAATTTGCTTTTTTTAAAAAAAAATTGGGGATATTTATTATAGGAAAATGTACAAAATATTGTGTTTTTTTCAAAATTGACGCTCTTATTTTGTTTATAGCACACAAAATAAAAACTGCAGAGATGATCAAGTACCACCAAAAGAAAGCTCTATTTGTGGGAAAAAAAGGACATCAATTTTGTTTGTGTACAACTTTGCACGACCGCGCAATTGTCAGTTAAACAACGCAGTGCCGTATCGCAAAAAAAATGGCCTGGTCACTGAGCAGCCAAATCTTCCGAGGCTGAAGTGGTTAATCAATGTAAAATGGTGTTTGGTGCACTTTAATTTGAATACTCACACTCCACTGACACACTCCACGGATACACTATAATATACTGCAATATAATGCGTCAAACGTACTGTGATGCACAGGAGTATATGGCATTAAACTTGCAGTAACATACTCAGAAGTAAATGGCATAAAAAATTGCAGTAACACACAAAACTATATGGCGTTAAACTGGCAGTAACGCACACAGAACTATATGGTGTTAAACTGGCAGTAACAAACAAAAAACTATATGGCCTCAAACTGGCAGTGATACACACAGAACTATATGGTGTTAAACTGGCAGAAACGCACACAGAAGTAAATGGTGTTAAACTTGCAGTAACGCACAAAACTACATGGAGTTAAACTGGCAGTAACGCACACAAAACTATATGGCGTTTAACTGGCAGTAATGCACACAGAACTATATGGCGTTAAACTGACTGTAATGCACACAAAACTATATGCCATTAAACTGGCAGTAACGCACACAGAACTATATGGTGTTAAACTGGCAGTAACGCACACAAAACTATATGGCGTTAAACTGGCAGTAACGCACACAGAACTATATGGCGTTAAACTGACTGTAATGCACACAAAACTATATGCCGTTAAACTGGCAGTAACGCACACAGAACTATATGGCGTTAAACTGGCAGTAACGCACACAAAACTATATGCCGTTAAACTGGCAGTAACGCACACAGAACTATATGGTGTTAAACTGGCAGTAACAAACAAAAAACTATATGGCCTCAAACTGGCTATGACACACACAGAACTATATGGCGTTAAACTGGCAGTAACGCACACAGAAGTAAATGGTGTTAAACTTGCAGTAACGCACAAAACTATATGGAGTTAAACTGGCAGTAACGCACACAAAACTATATGGCCTCAAACTGGCAGTAACACACACAGAACTATATGGCGTTAAACTGGCAGTAACACACACAGAAGTAAATGGCATTAAACTTGCAGTAATGCACAAAACTATATGGAGTTAAACAGGCAGTAACGCACGCAAAACTATATGGCGTTAAACTGGCCGTAATGCACACAGAACTATATGGCATTAAACTGGAGGTAACGCATGCAAAACGATATGGTGTTAAACTGGCAGTAATGCACGCAAAACTATATGGCGTTAAACTGGCAGTAATGCACACAGAAGTAAATGGCGTTAAACTGGCAGTAACGCACACAGAACTAAATGGCGTTAAAATGGCAGTATCACAATCAAATAGACAGTGTTTAATGGTCACTACATTGACGCTATCTGAACTGCCCCTACTCTAGCTATACACTAAGGTCAAGATTACTGACATGGTCTCACTACACTACACTGAAACTATATGAGCTGTCCCTACTCTAGCTGTACACTATGCAAAGCTGAATGATAGTCCTCCTCACTACATTCACATTATCCCTAGACTGACACTAAACTAATATTCTACACTGACAATTGAAGAAAAATAGCACAGTATAGCACACTAACTAACTAGCACTGAACAGAGCCCTGTTCTATCTCTCTCCGTGCCAAAATCACACTGAAAATGGCTGCCATTGAAAGAATACTTTTATACTGTGGGGCGGGAATGAGCAATGATTGGATAAAGTCTTGATGACAGTGTCCAATCATGACTATGACAGTGCTCTGTGCCCTGATTGGCTGAAGCTTTCACTGCTTCAGCCAATCAGGGCTTGCAATGCACTGTTCAGCGCCGCAATGCATTTTGGTCGGTTCGGGGGGGCGAACATGTCAAACGACCTGTTTGTTCAGCTGTTTACCGAACAACCGAACAAAGAAAGTTCGGCCCGAACTTATGCTCAGGTCAAACCGTTCGCCCATCCCTATCAAGCAGTACAGACTTCCTGGAGGCCACAAAAAATTGGGAAGAACTGTTGAGATTGGGGATCCTTAGACCTGCTGTAAGTCCTTTCTCATCTCTGGTGTTCCCAGTAAAGAAGCCTAATGGGACAAATAGAATGACTGTGGATTACAGAGGTCTAAACAAAGTGGCTCCTCCATTGAAGTCAGCTGTACCTGATATGAACTTAGTTGTTGAGAAAACTGCTAAAGAGGCAGGAGAATATTATGCTGTGATAGACATTATTGGTTTATTTTCTATTTTGATAGACCTGGAGTGTCAGAACCAGTTTGCCTTTGTGTGGGATGGCCGCTAGTACACTTTCATCGTGCTTCCTGAAGACTATGTTCATTCTCCAACTATTTGTCATGGACTGATTGCCCGAGATTTAAGTACCCTGAATTTGAAAGTCGCTGTGTTTCACTACATTGTTGAGATCATGATCTTTTGGACAAAAAAGATGTAACTGATGCACTGCACCTGCTGATACAGCACTTGGAGAACAGAGGGTGGGCAATTAACAGAGACAAAGTCCAAGGACCTGCCACAGAGGTGAAATTCCTAGGAATGATGGGGACTGGGCCACAGAGGAAAATTCCAGAGACAGTTGTGCAAACTATCCAGGCGCTGTAGCCTCCTACTACCAAAAAGGAGGCACAGAAGTTCATTGGAGTTGTGGGATTCTGGAGATCGTTCATCCCACATCTTGGACTGATCCTGAGGCCTATAGACAATGTCACCAAGAAAAAGATTGAGTTCTCATGGGGTTCAGAGCAGCGAACCGCATTCCTGGCTACTAAAGAAGCTATTTTGCAGTATCAGGGATTATGACCTGTGAGACAAGGAGTACCATTTCAGCTGGATGTAGTGGAGCAGGTTAGTACCATATCCTTGGGTCTGTGGCAGCCAAATGAAAAAAAAAGGACTGAGAGCAATACCCATAGGATTTTGGTCCAAGCAACTTACAGGGGCACAGAAGAGATACACGCTCCTAGAGAAGTACCTGTTTGGAGCCTACACAGCACTTCAACATTACAGGAAAGGATACAGTCACCATCCATACTGCATTGCCAATAGCAGGGTGGGTGATAGATAATGGACATGACCACTAGGGCATCTGTAGCCCAGAACCAGACAGTGATGAATTGGAAATGGTATCTTCAAGAAAGAGGGGGTATTTCAGCTGGGGATGTCAGAGACATTTCAAAACAGTTGACAGGGCTTGTTACTTTTACCAGCACCCAGCCAGAAGAAGACATTCCTTTGCTGCAGTTATCCCACTTTCAAGAGGCTCCACCGTATGAGTCTCTGTCGGAAGACATGAAAGAGTCAGCATGGTTCACTGATGGTTCTGCCATAGTCACCTTGTCTGGGCGTAAATGGACAGCAGCATCCTACAACCCAAGTACAGACACAGTCCTGCAGGAGACCGGAATTGGAGGGTCCAGTCAGTATGCAGAGTTTAAAACTGTAGTGATGACTCTTCAGGAGGATCCTTCTTCCCATGTCACTTTAGCGTAGAGACTGATAGTGAAGCCACTCAACATGGATTAACACAAAAAGACTCATCTGTAAAAAGCTAACAAGAAGGTGCCTGATCTCCAGAAGCCTCGCTGTTAATGGAGATCACGAACACAGTAACTAAGTAACTTTTAAGTGTATTTCTACTGTTACAGACCATAGGCTGTTTATTTGCTAGGCATTTTGTTTGTTATAGATATCTGTCAGTCTTGTACTGTATTCCTAATATTGTAATAGTTTTGTATGTACAGCATTTTTGTTCAGTAAAAGCACATTTACACACTGCAGAGGTCTGAGTTTCCTTGCTTGTACTGCAAAGTAACCTTGCTAGATGGATGGAAGCAAAACAGTTGTGCACTGCACATGCTGTGATGTGTCCCAGAAGACTGTGGGGGGACTTCTGCTCAGATTGCCTGGGCGAATGGGAGTGGAAACCTGTCAAAAACAGGTACCCGCCCCCCCGGGTTAAAGAGGAGCAGGGGAGGAGGCCTTAACAAACACCACCACAATCACCACAAAAATCAATACAGTTTTCTACAAAATTCTATTTGCCTCCACTCCATAAGATTCCTAACTTATTTTGTAGGACACTCCTTAACTGTTAGTCCTGAACAAGTTTTCTCATCCTTCTTTCTTGGCTTCTCCCCCTGCTAACCCATCTCAAAAATATGAGATTCACTAAATTTCAAAATTTTGGATTCTTTTGTGGAAACCTCCAATTGATTGGAAGAGTTTTAGCTCTGAAGAAAGATTCTGGGATAAAAAGCTTCTGATGCTTTGGCACTTCTCCTGGCAAAGAGGTTTCATCTTCACTTCCACTTGAAACTTAGAGCTTGGTGAGTGGGGAAGGGGTTGGAAAAAGGGGAGAAATGGTAATGTAACACTCCCTTTTTACAAATTCTAGTGCTGGGCCTTTCCCTTCTGTGTTCGGATGCCGGTTTCCAGAATCTGCTGGAACTGAAGCCAATCGCAGAGGGGGCATTGTCTTAAAGGAATAGTGTGCATGTTGCTTGGCATTCCAGCTTTGTATCTTTACGATATCAGCAAAGCCCCCTCTGTGCTTCCTGGCTGTGTGTTTTCGTGTGTCCAACTGCAGTGTCTTCTCCCTCCAGTGTAATAATTTGTCCTAGTGTGCCTCCAGTGACCCCCAGTAACCCCATCATCATGCATCCTGTGTGACCTAGTGCACTCCAGTTTGTATTCTATTCTTGTGACCCTATGCATCCAGCCTGTATCCTGTTCCAGTGACCCCGTGCACTCCAGTCTGTATCCTGCTTCTGTGACCCCACTCACTCTGGCCTGTATCCTGCTCCAGTATTTCTGTTGGCTCTGGTCTATATCCTGTTCCTGTAACTCCATGCGCTTCAGCTTGTATCCTGTTCCAATTACCCCATGCGCTATTGCCTGTGTCCTGCTCAGTAACACCATGCACGTCTACCTATATCTTGCTCCAGTGACTCTGTGCACTCCAGCCTGTGCTCCCTTGTCTTTGGCAACCCTGCCTGCCACACACTATACTATACAAATTCTATGTTCTGAGGATCTTAGTGCTGCAAGAGACGAATTTCTGTATATCTGTACTCTAACCCCTGTGGCTGTCTACTTGAGTGAGTTTGAGGGATGAAACCTTGGAATCAACCCATTTTCCTGCAGCGGATGCTCTGGCTAAGCTTAGATAGCTCCTTAAATCTTATGTCTTGGCCCATTTGCTTCAGTGTCATCGGGTATCCAGTCTCCACAGTATTCTTTGCCCCTCTGTGACTTTGCAAGGCTCTGTGTCTCCTCTGTGGCCTACATCATCACCTTATCCCAGCTTCTGCTACCTAATCCTGGTTAACCAGTCTGCCCCTAATGGGAATCAGATGGGAGCCCATCTGTGACAGGCTGAAGCTAATTCATTTTACTTCACCTCACTTAAAATTGGGCACAGTGTACTTCGGTTACTAAAAAATACTACTGCTAAAACATAATTATATATTCTATAATTCATTTCTAATGGTCTTCAAAGAAGGTCATCGCTTGTCATTGGTTACATTTCATACATGCTTTTCTCTGTAAAAATAAAAAAAAAATCTATATTTTTCCTGTGGATTCAATTCTCAGAAAGAGAAATATTTGTGCACAGAAAATCACCCAGCTTTGCTCAATAGATGTGAAAAAAATAAATATTTATATAGTTGTCTGGTTAAATATTGTTAGAACAAGAAATCCAATGAAATTTAATTGCAGAGAAATAGCCATAAGATTTGAGAAATCAGTTTATGTATGTTACATTTATAATCAGGCTTTAAGTGATATGTAGGAAGGCCAGTATGGTGGCCTGAATTTATGGGAGGAGCCCGGGGGGTATTTAAGCAGCCCGCTCACCTGTGGTGCTTGTCGGTTTCCTGTGCGCGATATACGTCACTAAGCCGACTATTCGATATACCAGCGTCCGCAAGTTCTTGCCTCGCAGTTCCCGTATTCGATACTCCGTACTCTAAACTTTCGAAGTCCGCGTTTTCGTTATAGTTTGTACCACGCGTCTGGCTTGGCTGTCGCAGGTAAGGTCCCGTCGGACTTTTCGTTTTTCATATCATGTCACTAAACCGTGAGTTCAAATTTCGTTTCACCCGCATCGCATAAACTGCAATGTATATCGCTCGTACTTTCGATATGTTACAATTCGATAGCACGGCGACGCTGACGTCGCATCATTTCTAGCATGTCGGTATTAGTAGACAGCCATAGCCAGTCGCAGCTTGTAAAATTATCAAATCAAGTTAGTTCGGTACCAATCATTTCTCATTTCTAAGACATTTCAAAACTCATTTCGGACATTTCAAATCATTTCTCATTTCTGGAAAAAACATTTCTAAAAAATCATTTCGGACATTTCAAATCATTTCTTATTTCTGAAAACTCATTTCTGACATTTCAAATCATTTCTCATTTCAGTCACCTACCGCGCTCCGATTCGAATCCAATCGCACCAAAGATGCGCCGATTCGTCCCGGTGTGCCCCAGTTATTACGGCCTCATTTCTATACATGCTCCAGAGTTACGTTATTGTCAGCCAATTGTACCTCTGCCATGGTTATCATTTCATTTCCATGTATCACGTTCCGACATGAATTCAGTCGCATAAAAATGCACCGATTCGTCTCGGCGTGCCCCAGGATTGGCCTCATTTCTATACATGCTCCAGAGTTACGTTTTATCAGTCATTTTGTACCTCTGTCATGGTTATCATTTCATTCCCATGTATCACGTCCCGACATGAATTCAGTCGCATAAAAAATGCACCGATTCGTCTCGGCGTGCCCCAGGATTGGCCTCATTTCTATACATGCTCCAGAGTTACGTTTATCAGTCAATTGTACCTCTGTCATGGTTATCATTTCATTTCCATGTATCACGTTCCGACATGAATTTAGTCGCATAAAATGCACCGATTCATCTCGGCGTGCCCCAGGATTGGCCTCATTTCTATACATGCTCCAGAGTTACCTTATCAGTCAATTGTACCTCTGTCATGGTTATCATTTCATTCCCACGTATCACGTTCCGACATGAATTCAGTCGCATGAAAATGCACCGATTCGTCTCGGCGTGCCCAGGATTGGCCACATTTCTGATACATGCTCCAGAAATCCGGATCATAGCTGAATCGCAGACACCGGGGATTGACCCATATCTCTGTCACGCAATTTCTACCATTGTACTCTTACAACGCATCACCGTTTCGAAACCAGTCGCATCCGAGGCGCACCGATTCGTCACGGCATGCATCACAGGTTCCGATCACATTTCATACCTACACCAGAGCTCGGTTGGTTGCCAGTCGCTAACACGGCACAACCAATACGAGCCTCGGTCAAAACAAACATTTCTCTCATTTATTCAATACCGCACTCCTATTCGAATCCAGATGCATCAAACAAGCACCGATTCGACCCAGGAGCACCAGTATTTTAGTTGCCTCATTTCAATACATGCTCCAGAGCCCGGTCCACGGTCGAACAAATCGTGACACGACCAGGCCGCACCTCTGTCATGCAGTTCATTCATTTCACAATCAAGGCAAACATTTCGTACCATTTCATTGTCACAAATTGCAAGCACCATACAAATCATTGCTTCAAGTTACTTAGCAATCCCTTCACGAATTGTCACCTTTCATCTTCCTCAGGTCAGTCAAAGTTCAGTAGGTCCACCCTGCACCAGGTTGGACGATATCCCCCCAGGTAAAAAAAAAAAAAAAAAAAAAAAAAAAGGGGAGAACAAGTCGGGTAAGTATGACGCAGCGGATCAAAGAAAAACTTGAAATCCATCTCACCCCCAATAGGTTACAGTCAACCAGGAGATAAAGCTCGAGAGATCCTCACCAGAGCAACCATGTCCCAGGCCGGCAGTGAAGACTTCACGGCCCCTCTATCACCTACTCCGGTCTCAGAAAGCGGCAGCGTGCAATCCCTCAGGGGATGGACTATCCCCAGACTGACGGCAGAGCTCAGACGCAGAGGTGTCCCCTTCCCCGCCACAGCGAGGAAAGGCGAGCTCTTCAAACTCCTCTTCCCCCCACCAGCAGCAGGACCCAGTACCCAACAGGCATCCCTCCAGTCCATATCATCGGCCATCTCGCAGTTACACACAATGGTATCATCTCTATCCACCTCAGTTGCAGACGTCCAAGCCAGGGTGGCACTTCTGGAGGCCCGACCGGCCACGGCTGTCCCCGACCCAACGGCAACTCAGACCTTGACACCTCTTCCTACAGGTACCTCAGGCTCAAGCGTCATTGTCTACCCCTCCCACCTGGTCCCAACCAGTATCAGGAAGGACATTTTGGACGGCAAGGACGTCAACCTGGCCTCTCTCCTTATCTCCGTGCATGATTTAGCAGAAAATAAAGCCTACTCCTGGGGCGACATATCGGTGGTCATTAAAGCCAAAGACCCCAGGCTGAACCGCAAGCTATCAGTCCCCGAATTTACCCTGGCCTTTGGCATGCTCAGAGATGTCCTGTGCTCAGCCACCCCCAGCAGGCGGGAAGAGCTGGACTTATACCTCCATACTGTGGTAGACTTGGGCCACAAGTATGGAGGTTTCGCTTTCTACGATTATCATCGTTCCTTCTCAGCCAAGGCCGCCGCCAGATTCGCACAATTCCAGATCGCGACAGATTGGAGTCTCATGGACACAGAGCTCTTCTGCCGCCACTTTTTTTTTTTTTTTAAATATATTTTTATTGAGATTTTGAGATAAACAAACAATAACATATGGCTGCTACAGTACATCAACACCACATCTAGTTACATAAGACGTCCGACAGCATGAGTTGCCAAATTATATAACAATAGTAAAGGTATACAAATGGTCCTCCTCAGAGGGAAATAGACTATTGAACATCATGAGATATACAAGCCTGGAATTACAGACAGACGGGTCTAGAAGCACGCTATTCTAATCAGTATTTTGACCTGATAGTTACTGCAAAACCATGTTTATTGTGAAATATTCATTTTTTCCATCCAATTGCGCCAGACTCTATCAAATTTCAAAGGACAACCTCTGTTGGCATAGGTGTCTTTGTATAGCGGGAGGTTCCCATTAACTAGGTGTTTCCACTGCGCAATTGATGGAGGGTTAGATTTTTTCCACTGCATTGTAATGTTTTTCCTGGCATAGAAAAGTAGTAGACTGATCAGTGTGCGTTTGGCTATGGTAGGAACAACATTTTCCAACAGGCCCAGTATACATATCTCCATCAGAGGGGAAAGGTTGGATGAGGCCACCCTGTTAGTTAGATCAAGTACCTCTCTCCAGTATTGTTGCAGTCTTGGGCAATGCCAAAAGATGTGTGCAAAGTCTCCTGGAGACATGCCACATCTCCAGCATTCCGGAGAGTGCTGAGGGTTCATAAGGTGCATTCTATGTGGGGTAAAATAGGCCCTGTGAACAATTTTAAATTGTACCACTCTGTCTCTTATGGAAACGAGGGATCTGAAGGGGAAATCCCAGACATCATCCCAGTCATCGTCATCCAACGCAGGGATATCGCGTTGCCAACGGGACCAGAGTCGATCCAGAGGTGGTAAGGACGCAAAGACCAGATGTGCATACAAGCGCGAAGTAGGTTTTTCAGCACAGCCGTACCTAAGCGTCTTCTCCAGCTCGGATTGAGTCAGGATGCAAGAGGAGTGAGGGAATTGGGCAGCAAATGCATGTGCCAGTTGGAGATAGCGGAACTGGTAGTGTTTAGGTAGGTTATACATTGCTGACAACTGGTCGAAGGCAAGCAACGAAGTCTGTGATAGAACATGTGATATTAGTTTGATGCCGAATTTAGTCCATAATTGAGGATCTGGGAGCTTAAGGAGATGTGGTAGATTGGGGTTTGACCATAACGGGGCGTTGGGGGAGGGTTCAGAGTGTTTATGTTTAGTAATATTAAGACCCGTTCGCCATGCTCGCAGGGTAGTGTGCATGGATGGGGTTAGTGGGTGAGGGGCGCGTGGACCTCTATGTATTAGATGCTGGAGGGTCTCCCACGAACCCACCACTGTAGCCTCCAAAGCTGAGGCCGCATTGGTTTTGTCAGGGACTAACCACCAGACCACCGTCACTAACTGTGAGGCTATGAAATATTTATAGCAGTCCGGGAAAGCCATGCCGCCTTGAGATGTTGGCCTCATCAAGGTAGACAGTTTGTATCTAGGTGGGGTGGGACCCCACAAGAAATCTGAGAATTTTTGATTGAGTTTAGTGAAGAATGATTTGGGGATCCACTGCGGGGAGTGACGAAAAAGATAGGTAAATTTGGGAATAATTTTCATCTTAAGGAGATTTACTCTACCCCAAACTGATAGGGGTAAATTGCTCCATGATTTGAGTCTAGGTCTCATATCATCCAACACTGGATCAAGATTCAGTTTAATGAAGTCCTGGGCATGAGATGAGACCTGAACTCCAAGATATTTGAAGGTGTCTACCCAGCTTAACGGACTGTCAGGGGGAGAGGTGTTCCTAGCCTTCTGGTCTATTGGAAACAGGGTGGATTTTGACCAATTAACCCGTAAGCCTGTAACCCCAGAGAATGTGTCTAGGACTGAAAGTGCTCCTTGGAGCGATGGGCCTGCATCTGCAAGAAAAAGGACCATATCATCTGCATACAGGGCTACCCTCTCCTCCAGCAAGCCAACACGCAGCCCCTTAATATGGGGCGATGTACGTAAGGCTTCGGCAACTGGCTCAATGGCTATGGCAAACAAGGCCGGGGAGAGAGGGCAGCCCTGTCTAGTTCCCCTAAACAGTCTGAAGGGAGATGACAAACTAGAGCCAAGACGTATCGAAGAGGTGGGGCACTTATATATAGTCTGTAACCACGAAATGAACTTTAGTGGGAAGCCCATCCTCCGGAGAGTTTCCCAGAGGAAGGGCCACTCCACTGTATCGAAAGCCTTCTCTATGTCTAATAGGGCAATGGCCCTTGTCCCGGAATTTTCATGCTGGGTATGGATATTCGTGAAGAGTCTTCTGAGATTTACATCAGTAGATCTCTTTGGCATAAAACCTGTTTGGTCGGGATCAATTACCGATGGCAGCAAAGGATAAAGACGGGAGGCTAGGAGTTTGGTTAGGATTTTAAGATCGTTGTTCAATAGTGCTATCGGTCTGTATGATGCACATAGCTCCGGGTCTTTGGGGGGCTTATGGACTAAGGTCAAGAATGCCTGGTGCATTGACGGGGGTAAATCACCCTTGGACAGGCAGGTAGTATACAGTTGGGCTAGAATGGGTGCCAGCAGCTCGCAATGGGTTCGATAGAATTCAATTGGGAGTCCGTCTGGCCCTGGTGCCTTACCAGTGGGGAAGGAGCGGATAACATTTAGGACCTCCAGTGCCGTAAAAGGTTGAACCAGTGACTGTCTCTCCGCGTCCGAGAGCCAACCGAGTGCCAGCGGATCTAAGAGGTCCTGTAGCGACTCAGGTCGGAAATCGGAGGGGAGAGAGGAGCCATAAAGCTTCCCATAAAAAGCACCGAAAGCCTCCAATATTGCAGATTGAGACGTCACTACATCTCCCTCAGAGGAGCGCAGACTGGAGACAATTGTGAGTGGATGGTCATGTTGGGCCATCATAGCTAAGAAGCGACCATTCTTATCCCCTTGCTCAAAGAACCGCTGTCTACCTTTGTGTATGTCTAGCCTGGTGACTTCTGACATGTGTATGTTTAATGCACTCTGCGCTGCATTAAGCGAATCAAAGTGAGAGGGCGAGGGGTCTGTACTGAACACTGCACTATGATCATCGACTGACTGTTGGAGTAGCTGAGCTTGTTGGCCCTGCTGTTTCTTAACACTGGTTATGGTGGAGATGTATAGGCCTCTGGTGTAGGCCTTGAATGTGTCCCATATTATTTGTGGAGATGAAGATTCCTTATTGTGTTCCCAAAAATCCGCCAAGCTGGGCGGGATAATGTCAGCCACCTCAGGGTGGGAGATCCATTGTGCCCCCAGCCTCCACAAAGCCGCATCACGACAAGCAGACGAGCGGAACTCCACAACCAGAGGGCTGTGATCAGATAAGCCACTGGGAAGATAGGAGGCCTCCACTACGTCTGCTAAGAGCGATTGGTTAGAGAAGGCTAAGTCTATTCTTGAGGCAGTCTTGTGGGAAGCCGAGAAGCACGAGTAAGCCCTAAGGGCAGGGTGTCTCCATCTCCATATCTCCTCCAAGCCCATTGCCTGTGCCCAAGAGCGTAAGTCAGAGTTGTGGCTCTTAGGAGGGGCAGGTCTATCCATGTCTGGAGAGAGAATGGCATTAAAATCCCCCATTACCAAAAGTTTTCCAGGGCAGAAGGGGGCTGCTTTTTCCAGGACTGTATAGAGAAGGTTTGGAGAAAAGGGTGGAGGTATGTAAATATTAATCACAATATATCTCTGAGACCAATGTTTAAACACCAAAATAACAAATTTACCCTGGGGGTCCGTACAAACTTCCTCAATTGTACATGGGAATTTCTTGGCAATTAGTATGGAGACCCCCCTTGCATAGGAGGAGTATGTAGCATGCACGGACCTCTGTATCCAGGGTTTTTTAAGTGTCAGAACCTTGCTGCCTGTGAGGTGAGTCTCTTGGAGAAGAATAATATGAGGGGAGTGGAGTTTCAGGTATTTGGTTAGTAGTGCGCGCTTGAATTTGGAATTCAGGCCTCTGATATTCCATGAGAGGACAGTAAATTTTTCAGTTAGGGAGGTAGCCATACATAAAAGGGGAACTGATGTATACCAGGATAGTGGGAAGGGCGTATGGAAAGGCAACTCACAGACAGCAAAATCCCCGAGTAACCCCACTGTGTGGCGGTAGCAATTGACCACTGCAGCAACCATTTAGACATTAACAATAAAAACAACAAACCAGAACTTAAACGACCCAAGCACTGAGTGCTTATCCTACTAGTTCCCATCTCTTCTCCAAAAGAAAAATTTAAAAACTGGGGAGGAGAGCGGGAATAGTTTTACCCAAAAAGAAAAAAAAAAAAAAAAAAAAAAAAAACAACTTCTAATTGTAGGTGTACCCTTAAATAGGGTTATCACTCAATAGTGTTTTTACTGCAGACCAGTCCGTGGTCTCGGTGGGGGTGGAAGTGATTCTATTCCCCTCAGCCGTGGAGTGATATTTAGCCACCAAGTGGGGGCAGGTGGAGGGAGATTGCAGGAGGGAAAGTGAGGGTTCTGCTGCGTGGAGAACCTGTTGGGGCAGTTGTGTAGTTTGCTCAACAGGAGGGTGAGCAGTCCGGCTCTCAATATAGTGCTCAGTGCACATATATGTTGGATGACTTATTCAATTGGAGCTGTGTAATGAAATAGGGACATAAGAGTAGAGGGGGGGGAGGGGAGAAAAATAAAAGTCCAGCGAAAAAAGAAAAAAAGGGGGGGTATGCGGTCAGCTTGCAATGCGAATGAAGATGGGGTCAGAATCTCAGCATATCACTTGGAAGCTTTGAAAAGTGGAGATCCGCAGCAGGCAATATGACCCCGAGGGTAAGTAAAGGTCATTGATGGTAGATCCAAGTGGAAAGAGGGAAAATAAGAGGATTGGAGCCTGCCGGTTAAATAAGTCAAGTCACAGTACCTGGGGAGACAGAGTTGCCCTTCAGCCACGACCATCCAGCCAGGAGAGAGCTGCCTCAGGATCCATGAAGAAGTGGGCTCTTCCGCCATCTATCACGCGGAGCTTGCTAGGGTAAAGTAAGCTGAATTTCAATCCTTTGTCTCTCAGGCGTTTTCTTGCTTCCGTGAACGATCGGCGTCTCTGCTGTATCTCTGGGGAATAGTCGGGAAAGAGCATTATCTTTGCGTTGTTAAAGCATAATTCTTGCTTCTCCCTGGCTGCAGCAAGCAGTTTATCCCGGTCCCTGTAGTTAAGGAGCCTGAGGAGGAATGGTCTCGGCGGGGCTCCGGGTATAGGGGGAGCAGGGGGAACTCTGTGGGCCCTCTCCACTACATAAGTGGGAGGCATGGCAGGAATATCCAGGAGAGAGAGGAGGAAGGATTCTGCAAATTCAGCTGGTTTAGACCCCTCTGCCTTCTCAGGGAGACCTATGACACGAATGTTGTTCCTTCTCAGTCTGTTCTCAGTGTCTATGGACTTTTCTTGCAGGGCTTTCACTTGCAATTGCAGGGCACGGAGTTCCCTGGAGTCGGCTCTGGTATCATCCTCTAGCTGGGAGATGCGGCCCTCAGCCTCAGCAAACCGGGACCTAAATTTGTCCATGTCGTGTCTTATAAGGCTGACATCTGTGACTAGATGGTCTATCTTCACCATGACAGAGTCATTGCCCGTTTTTATAGCGGCTAGAAGCTCTGCATGTGAGGCTGCTTGTGCTGCAGACAGCTCAGAGAGGGTTTGTGTCTGAGTACCAGCCGACATTGTGGAGATAGGAGGCCTCGTGGACAAGATGGCGGCGGCCGAGGAGCGGGTATAGGCCGCGGATGATGAACGGGTCTTACCCGGAGGTGGCGGGGGTGTCCGCTTGGTGCTGAGGGACCTCTTGGACCCCAGGGTGTCGGATTGGTTGGAGGTGGGTGAAATTTTTGAGCCAGGATCGGTATCAGGATCTATGTGAGAGCGGAGCTCAGCCGCAGCACGTCTTCTCTCCTTCACATCCGGCCACGCCCCCTCTTCTGCCGCCACTTTGCCGGCTTACGCTCACCTCTGTGTGCAATTTGCCAGTCTTCCACCCACACTGCCACCTGGTGCGCCAATACGGCGATCAGACGGCCCTTCGAGTTCCCCTCTACCTCAGGTACAGTACAGGGCCAGTCACCCCCTGAACCAACGCCTCAGGTGGACAAACTCGGACGCCCAGTCCGAACCGTGGGAGGGGCAGCCATCTGTAATAACTACAACTACGGGTCCTGCAACTTCAGCCAATGCCGCCTACTTCACATCTGCACTTTATGCCAAAGAGCACACCCTAGGAATTTGTGTGAAGTCAAGCAAAACAAGAGGGCATGACTAAGCCGAATCAACATCTTATGGCTAGGACTGTATCTCACTTCACACCCCACCCCTTCCCTGGCCACCTACCTTATCCAAGGCTTCACAGTAGGCTTTCACACCGGCCTCATTGCACTGCCCCATAGTACTCACGAATGCGCCAATCTTCGTTCGGCAGCCATCGACGAACAGGCCATAGATCAGCTCTTACAGGCAGAGGTAGATCGAGACTATGTAATAGGCCCTTACACTTGCCCCCCTTTCAGCACATGGAGAGTCAGCCCTATTGGGCTTGTCAAGGGCAAATTCTCTAATAAATTGCGTTTGGTGTACGACTTGTCTGCGCCTCATTCTTCGCACATACCCAGTCTCAATTCCCTGATCCCCTCCGAAGAGTTTTCCCTAAAATACTCCTCCGTGGACATGGCAATACAAGCAATCATCAAAGCAGGCACAGGTGCCTGGCTCTCCAAAGCCGACATCTCGGATGCCTTCAAGCTCCTGCCCATCCACCCATCCCTTTGGTGCTGGCATGGCATCAAATGGAAGGAAGCGTATTATTTTGCTACGAAACTCACCTTCGGTTCGAAGAGTAGCCCGTGGCTCTTCGACACGTTCGCACAGTCCCTCGTTTGGATACTATTACACAAGGGCCAATGCCATGAAGTCATCCATTACCTGGATGACTTCCTACTGATAGAACCGCCCAACAAGCCCCCAGGAGATCTCGACAAACTGAGAGTAATTTTTGGAAACCTCAACGTTCCTATCGCCGAGCACAAAGTCGACGGTCCAGCAAACATCATCACCTTTCTCGGGGTCAGCTTGGATACCTGCGCAATGCAGGCCAGTCTCCCCCCCGACAAATTAACACGCATTAGGGCAGTCCTTCACGAGTTTACACACACCAAGGGCTGTACCAAAAAACAGTTGCAGTCTCTCCTAGGTATGCTCAACTTCGCTATGCGAATTATCCCACAAGGCCGCACATTCGTATCACGCCTACTTAGATTTCTGTCAGAAACTCAAGACCCTGATCAGATTTTGAAATTAGACTCCGCAGCTATAGCGGACCTATCAATGTGGGAGGAATTCTTGTCCGCCTGGAATGGCATATCTCTATTCATACCTATGGTTTCGATCCATTCACCCCAGGTAGTGACTGACGCTGCAGCCTCCACAGGTTTCGCGGCAATTTTTGGCCATCATTGGTTTTCAGGACCCTGGCCTCAACAGATACTATTGATACCCGGCTTTTCCCAAACATCTGCCCTGTTTGAGCTTTATCCCATAGTGGCAGCCGCACAACTCTGGGGCCACCACTGGACAGGACAAACCGTAGTCTTCACCACCGACAAACAGGCCACGGCAGACATCATCAACAGAGGCAGGTCCAAGTCCCTAGCAGTCATGTCCTTCCTGCGCAGGTTGGTTCAACTGTCTTTACAACATCAGTTCAACATACACTGTGAATTTATACCCGGCAGATACAACTCAGCAGCTGACGCACTATCACGTTTCAATTATCCCTCCTTTTTCAAACAGGTTCCCGATGCCGACCCAATGTCGGCCCCTATCCCCGTCTGGTCACAACTGACCCTGGATTAGTGCAACATCTACACGGAGCTACGCAACTCATAAATAATTCCCTCTCCCGCAACACACTCAAAGCCTACCAGACAGCTTGGAAGGCTTTCAACAAATTCCTCACGCCCTGCCGCAAAGAACCAACAGATATCAAACAGGTACTGGCCTTCACGGCACACTGCCACACGCAGCTGGCCTTATCCTACAACACCATCCGGTTATACCTAGCCGGCATTCAACATTTCATGGCGCTTGAAGACCCGACGAAGTCGTCACTGTTCTCATCCCACGCTATACGAGCCATCCTAAGGGGAATACAGAAACAACAACCAGTCATCAGCACTAAGCGTTTGCCCATTACAGGGCCCATCTTTAGGGACATGTCAAACATACTGGCTACTTCGCCATTCGGTCTGCTCCCCAGCACGGTCCTACAAGCAGCCATATTATTAGCTTACTACGGGTTCTTGCGGCCTGGCGAATTCACCACTAACAAACCCACAGACCTAGTACTATGCAGACGACACTTGCTTCGACACCAAGACCACTTTATCCTGCACCTCGAGGTCTCTAAAACCCAGCAAACTGGCTCGGGAGTGAACATCCACCTCTACAGAACCAACAACAGCTGGTGTCCAGTCGCTGTACTCAACCGACTCCTATCTCTCCTGCCTGAGCAACCAGACAGCAGTCCCCTTCTACCATTCCCAGTCAAACCCTTAAGTGCCTCTCAGTTTGTGAGCCACATAAGGATACTTCTCCGCAATCTCCACCTTAACCCTAGTCAGTATTCCGGACACTCTTTCCGCATCGGAGCAGCCTCCGCGGCATCCCGCCACGGGGTGCCAGATCACATCATCAAAAGGTTAGGCAGGTGGAAATCAGCCTGCTTCGCCCGGTACATCCCCAATCCACAAACAGAGATGGCACAGGCATTCTCCAAATTGGCTCAATAAATAACTGAAAACCAATAAAAATTATAACCCTACCTGAATGTTTTTGCCCCCTTATTTTGGCATACCGGCCATTAGACCAAGGCACACTTTCAGGTCTATTTCATATGGTAAGTCCACACTTTCAGGTCTATTTCCGATGGTAAGTCTTATCTTTACTATAAGTGTTATCTATGCCCATATCGGACATAGGGCTCCGACCATAAGTAGGAAGGCCAGTATGGTGGCCTGAATTTATGGGAGGAGCCCGGGGGGTATTTAAGCAGCCCGCTCACCTGTGGTGCTTGTCGGTTTCCTGTGCGCGATACCCACCCTCCCATCCCCATTTCACAGCATTTCTCAACTATTCATTTCATTCATTTCTCTTACAGAATAATCATTTCTTAAACCAGGGTATGCCCCCTTATTTTGGCATACCGGCCATTAGACCAAGGCACACTTTCAGGTCTATTTCATATGGTAAGTCCACACTTTCAGGTCTATTTCCGATGGTAAGTCTTATCTTTACTATAAGTGTTATCTATGTCCATATCGGACATAGGGCTCCGACCATAAATATATCTTAAAGCCTTGTACACAAGATTGGATTTTCTGCAGACAAAACCTCTGACTTTTGTACAATGGCATGTGCCTGGATTTTGTCTTGCATACAAACGGTACACAATTGTCGGCCAACAAACACGAACGTAGTGACATACTAGACATACTACGAGCCGAAAAAGAGGAAGTTCAATTGTCAGGCGCCACCCTCTGTGCTCCTTCTGCTAATTTAGTGTTAATAGAAGTTTGGTGAATATTGATTCGCATTTTTCATTTCACACTTTTCATTTCGCACTTATCACTTTACGCTTTTCAGTTTGTTTCTGAACGGCTATTCATCAACCAGCCATGTTGCAGAATTGAGGGAGATAACGTGTTATTTATTATTGGCCTTGGAGTTATTGCTTTGACTCAGGTCCAGTCCAGGAACAGGAGGAGGAGGATTTCTTGGACCAAAAATTGGTTGCTTTATTAATTGTGACCAATTATGTCAAATTCCTTTGCTACGGGAGCTCCAAGAGACTATTTCAGGTGTTTTTTGGAATAATCTCCAGATGACGGACCCCTGCTTTCACCAACTCTTGGCATTGTTGACCTCCTATATTAAGAAGCAGGACACATGCATGAGGCTTTAATTTTATTTTTTGGGTGAATAATGATTTCATTTGGTATATTTTCTACATTTCTTGATGCATAGAATGCACTTTTTGGTTAAGTTCTATTGGCAGATAGCATGTCTAATTTTATTTGTTTTCTTTTTTTAATGCACAATAAAAAAAATTGTGGATAATAATACTTTGCTATGTGTTTTACTTCAAATGACAGTTTGGTAGTAGGCAGTTACATTTTAAAAAATACAATGTAAAATTAACAAGGGACACCAGCATAGTTGTATCTGTGATCTTAAAAAATACAGGATAATGGTGTTGTGGTAACTTGCACCAAAAAAATAACAAGCATAATAATATTATTCTTGATATCACTAGAAAAAAAAAGCCTTTGAAAATTTGTTTGCAATAACGCCATCAGTATCACCAGCAAAGCAGCTTCATTATTATCCCATTAAAGAAGAAAGGAATGTGCGCTGCATTTCGAGATTTAATAATTTGCCATGTCACGCATGTTAATTCTGCATTATGAATGCTAGTTTACAAGACCGACCGTTTCTGTCTCGTCCTTGCTTCTTAGCATGCGTGTTTGTACTTGTGTACACATGCTCAGAAAATCCGACAACAGACATTTGTCCTCGAAAAATTTTAAAGCCTGTCATCCAACATTTGTCCGCGGAAAATCAGACAACAATTGTCCGATGGAGCATACAAACGGTCGGATTTTCCGCCAACAGCCTGTCATCACACAATTCCTGTCGGAAAATCTGATCGCGTGTACGCGGCTTAAGTCTCATATATACATAAAGTATTTGGATTTAGTTATATAATTCCCTGATACTGACAGCCAGGAGTTTTTGCATCATAAGATATTGCTGGGCACTGCTATAAGAGACATGTACCTGTGCTAAATTTAAAAAGAAAGTATCTCTCCCTGTACAAAATTATCAGCTCTACCTAACAGCTCCAACACACTCTGACAATATGACAATATTATTTATGATAACAGATTAAAGCATACGTTTTTTTTTAGGTACAAATAAAGCATTTTGCTGGTAATATTGTCTTGCAAAAAATTATTTATTGTCTATGCAATCTATAAAATATAAAATAACGAAACCAAAAAATGTGTTTTTTTTTCTAGTTTGACATTTGCTATTTTTAAAATAGCAATCATTCCTGTAGATAAAAAGTGTACAATTTATTCTATAAAATGCCCCATTCATAATAATGCTAAAGAGTCTTTACAAAAATGATGTTTACTGGACATTCATTAGTCTGTATTTTACTTAATTTGGCTATCTTTAAAAAAAAAAGATTCCCTTATTTATCTACCATTTTCAATGAGGATTTGCATACAACATATAGAGAGAATCCAATCACTTGTCACACTTAAACCCAAACAAGATTCGACCATCAGAATTAAAAAAAAAGAACTGCTGTGGGCAAGGAGAAGGATTTATTCTACATGCCCAAAACTGTTGAGATTAATTTTTTTGTCTGCAAAAAATATTTAAGGTCCACAACTGCTTAGCCCTTTTTATATGACCAATGCCTTCACTTCACATACTTTTGCTTATAAGTTGTAGAATTCACAGGCTTTTGCTTGTTATATGTTATAGAATATGGGTCAGTAACACTTTTTTTTTACTATAATTACATGATAAAATATCTTTATCCCTTTTCAACAAATTTCAGCATCAAATATAACCCAACTAAATTTGTTTTGTGGATAGGTTAAACCAAACTTTGCTCACTTGTTTCACAGTTTTTCCTGCTTTTTGTTAGATTTTGGATATTTTATCCATCATTTTTTTATGCTACCACTTTTACTTTTACCACCCAATATTTTACAAACTTGTGTAAAAGTGTTGCAAATGTTTAAAAAAAATCATTCTGTACAAATAGGTCAAATGAGATCGACAAATGATGTAGATTACTAGTCATATTGTTATCTACCATATTTTGTTATCACATTAACTATAAAGATTTCTTAGTTAAGTTTTTTTAAGTGGCCCCTAGCCAATTACATTTTTCTTAACTGTTTAGGTAGGATTGCATCTAAATAGGCAAAACTATAACAGTTCTAAATTCAAGGAGTTGGCTTACTCACAGGTAAAAGAGAATGTTCAGTTAGCTTAGTGATTAAGGTGTAGATACTTTCACTTCAGTCATTCAATCATGTGCAAGCATACATCTTGCTTTTTTAAATGTCCATACACATGATTGAGTATTACAAGTGAACAGTAAAGTGCTTATTTGCTTATGCTTTAACAAACCAACCCCATACTATTTTATTTTAGGAAGAAGCAGTAAAACACAACCACTGTAATGCCCCGTACACATGGTCGGACTTTGTTCGGACATTCCGACAACAAAATCCTAGGATTTTTTCCGACGGATGTTGGCTCAAACTTGTCTTGCATACACATGGTCACACAAAGTTCTCGGAAAATCCTATTGTTCTGAACGCAGTGACGTAAAACACGTACGTCGGGACTATAAACAGGGCAGTGGCCAATAGCTTTCATCTCTTTATTTATTCTGAGCATGCGTGGCACTTTGTCCGTCGGATTTGTGTACACACGATCGGAATTTCCGACAACGGATTTTGTTGTCGGAAAATTTTATATCCTGCTCTCAAACTTTGTGTGTCGGAAAATCCGATGGAAAATGTGTGATGGAGCCTACACACGGTCGGAATTTCCGACAACAAGGTCCTATCACACATTTTCCGTCGGAAAATCCGACCGTGTGTACAGGGCATAACACTACAAGATAGAAATCAAATTCTGCATATATAATCAGTATTTTTACACACTGCATTTTATTTGTAATAGATTATGTTATTGTAAACATTTTTCTCATTGTTTATTATTTGAAAACAGCATTACATTTCACCAAAATTCCACGTTTTACATTTTAAATAATTAAATAATATGAATAATTGGAAAGTACTGTGTTTTTTCTACTTGCTCAAGCACCAGTATGTACTGTATATCTTTCCCTACTTTCAGTGATGAGAAGTAGATAAATTATGCATTTTAACAAAGTTTGGTTTTTCCTCGCTTCATGTTTCTAGAAGTTACTGTACCTGTTCTTCTATCTTCATATATTCTAATTTTGGTAAAACAATGAAAACCTCTTTGAAGATGAAAAAATAAACAAATGTTTTATTTAAAAAAGAAATGGAGTAAAGTTCTATGTTCTTGTAGGTCTTTTTAATTACCACTGCACTGGAATGTATTATTTTTATTAATACACACATACAGTATGCCTATTTTTGCAGGTAATGGACGAAAGCAACCTTTGGTGGTTATGACATATGATAGGAAAAATGATAATTTTTGCAATTAATTTTATTACTTTTTTCAAAAATTAGTTTATTACTCAACTTGTTAAAGTGCTCCTAAACCCACAACAGTAAAATCAGTCTGTATACGCAGTAAAGCATGCTTGTTCTACTCACTGTGAAACCTAAGGGGTTAATCCTCTGCATTGTGTAAAAAGGCTGTTTTATCCGGTCTTCTCTGATCCTAAAGAGCCTTGGGGACAAGCTGCACATGCTCAGTTTGGTGTGTTTTGCTAGAGAGCAGTGGCGGCCCATCCATGCAGGGAGCAGGGGCGCTGCCCCCCTAATCATGCTCCCGGCCCCCTAAACTACATGCGAGGCGTCCAATGCATGGATTTCTAAGGGGTTTTTCTTTTTTTTTTTTACGCACGTGATTAGAGCCTTAATGCATCTTCACAAAGAAAGTCCAATCACTGTGATCCAAAGAAAAGTGCAGAGGCAAATAATATCCTTCAAATAGCGCTCAACCACAAATCGTGCATATAAAATGCGAACTCACCAGAACTTCAAATTAAAAAAGCCTTGTAGCAATATTACATTTCTCTCAACCAGCGGCATACATGGAAACCCTACCTCTATGCCACAATGTATATCTTTTGGCAATAATAAAACAACCAGGCTCAGGAGAAACATATGGAGAATCATAGTGCAATATGTTTATTGCAGATGAATAAAAGCAGGTAAGTAAAACAATGCGCACTTACATTTGCATGTGTTATAAGTTAACACCAACATTTACAGCTTTTGGGTAAATGTGCTTCGCTGTTCCACCAAGCAGCGGCGTGCATTCCAAAGCACAGGGGTTAGGAACCAAAAAAAATGGATAGGATGTCAATAGGAAGCGGACGCGCAGCCCCTATGCATTTTGAGTTACACATGTGTACTGTGGGAGACCAGATATAATGAATGCAGGGCCCTGGGTTTAGTAACACTTTAAGGTCTTTAGGTGTAGCTTCTCAATTCTTGAAATGTACATAATGACCACAAATATATTGATTATTTTCCTGGCCCTATGGAAATGTATAGAGGTATACTAGTATGATGATGTCATCATGTACATAGGGACAATATATTTGTGTGCAGGTTTTTAGATTACTATGGGAATACCAATAGAAATAACAGCATGCTGTAGGTTCAATTCAGTATCAGGCATTGCTTTATATAGAAAAGAAAAAGCCTCAGAGTAGACAGCAAACAATAGATTTAAGTAGTTATCACACATCTTTTCTTGCCAAATACATAGCCTTGACAATCTTTGCAAGCTCAGTACACTATGTTTTAGTGAGATTTCCTGTTTGTCAGCCTACATTACAACATCTTCTCCAGGTGAATGAGAGAGTTGTCATATGTTGAGGGAGTGTTTGGTGAATGATGAGGCATTTTTGACGTCTGTTCTTCATAAAATAGACCAATCTCAGTTTTGATGTTTGTGAGCTCAGTCTCCCCTCAATTTATTAAACTTTACTTCAGCTTACTTTACACTTTATAAACCAGGCACATTATCAAGGGCTACTTTTCCATTACTGTTCCACGTTTTAGTGAATTTATCCTTTACTGCTTTTCCTCTCTTTTCTCAGAGGTATAATCAATAGTTTATACTTGTAACTCAATTTCTCACTATTTGGCCTACCCAGCACAACACTCAGCCTTTCTCCCAAACTGTTTAAAGTCTTTTCAAGCACTATCTGCCCATATTCTCTACAATTAACCTTCACTACAATGGAAAACCAATCTATATTCAATCAGTGCAAATACAAACTTTCCAGGTTAAAGTACAAGTTGTGCAAGCAGATCTGTGTAGATTGATAGAAAGACTATGTAGTGTTGGTTTGGTGGCACAGTGAGGATCTCTCAGGAGTGTCAGTAAGTATAATGGTAAATGGAAAAAATATAATGGTTTTTGCTGTTAGTAGGAGGGAAAAATTCCCTGGCGTCAGTGATCAGTAGTAGGAGAAAAATGTCCTCTTGTATCATATTCGGTTCCCATCTGGGGACAGACAGAGGACTAGGAAACCGTTCACTTCTGCTCATACACCTTTGGCACCTATTTTAAATAATCCAGAGTTTGTCCCAGGGATACTACCAACTCTGTTCAATGATGGGAGAACAATGGATTTCTCTGGATTGGGGATTTTCTGAAAAGCAAGGAACCATATTCTTTGGATTATTTCTGCAAAAAATGACAACTAGCTCCTGCTAAGCTATTTCAATACAACCAAATTATGTCTTATATGAAAACTAAGATCAAACTTTCAGCAGACCCATCAACGATTACACTGTTTGAGTCATCTTGTAATTACAGGGCTCTATCCAAAGGTCATATCTCTCTCCTGTATACTATGTTAACGGCCTCAGATCGCAAATTGACTTATATGCAACAGTGAGAGAATAATTTGGGCACCTCACTTGATCTTTCTGACTGGCCAATGATCTATCTAAAATATCTGAAAATACCACCTTATTAGAATCCAACTACAAAACTTTGTTAAGATGGTACCTGCCACCTACGAGACAAGCAAAAATGCATCCGTCATGCTCTCCAAACTGCTTCAGACAGTGCGTTGAATAAGTACCATTTACCACACCTAGTGGCAGTGTCCTAAAGTATAGTGCAGATGTAGAAAGAGTCACTCGTCCTAAAGTATAGTGCAGATGTAGAAAGAGTCACTCGTCACCACGTGGTAATGTAGTCTGCTTACCAGAAGGTGTTAAGGATTAGGCATAGATGATAATTTCTCAATAGCATCCAGCAAATCCTGCCTAAGGGGCTTCACTATGGGTCACTATGGGTCCTTCATTTTCTTTTCTCGGATATATGATGACTACATGCCTGAATGCCTAATTCTGAAGTGACCATTGGGAGATGTTTATATGTGAAGGAAATCCCACGGATGTTGTGGTCTGATGAGGGGTTCCAGTGGGCTGGATTTGCTGGATGCTATTGAGAAATTATCATCTATGCCTAATCCTTAACACCTTCTGGTAAGCAGACTACATTACCACGTGGTGACGAGTGACTCTTTCTACATCTGCACAATATATTTGGTGATTGGATTCCTCCCACTCTTCAATTTCATTTTTGAACTTTTCAGCGCCGCAATAATTTTTATGCATGTGATTTTTTTGTTTGTTATCTACGAACTTTGCTGGCCGCTTGCTTTTTTCAGTTCAGCGCGAATTTTTACTTGTTTTATGCCATTAGTGTCCTAAAGGTTCTCAAGTTTAAAAAAAATGTGTCTAGGTTCTTTTAACTTTATTCAATCGGTAACAAGAATACATGCTCCCAGATACCCAGAAATTGCTGTCTTGCAGAATATGCCCTTTGACATCCTGAAAAAGGCTAAATGGTTAATCTCCTATGTGATCATATCAACTGGAATAGCTATAACAAGATGCTGGAATCAGCAACCTGGCTTTTAAAGAAGTAAAGCAGAAATTGACTTAGACTGGATTATGATTAACAATAAGCTCACATGTACCCTTCAAAATAATCAGGCTAAGTATGACAAAACTTGGGACCCCTGGATTCGATATTTCTCCATAGATTACAGAGGCTCCGGGATTGCCTCCCTTTTCAGCTTAGGTATGCCTTACTCTTGTTACTTCTTGTTACTTCTTTCCTTTCCTTCTTATGCCCTGAACACACGGTCGGACTTTCCGACGGAATATGTGCGATCGGAGCTTGTTGTCGGAAATTCCGACTGTGTGTGGGCTCCATCGGACTTTTTCTATCGGAATTTCCGACACACAAAGTTTGAGAGCAGGCTATAAAATTTTCCGACGACAAAATCTGATACTTTAAATTGCGATCGTGTGTAGACAAATCCGACAGACAAAGTGCCACACATGCTCAGAATAAATTAAGAGACGAAAGCTATTGGCTATTTCCCTATTTATAGTCCCGACGTACACGTTTTACGTCACCGCGTTCAGGACGATCGGATTTTCCGACAACTTTGTGCGACCGTGTGTATGCAAGACAAGTTTGGGCCAACATCTGTCAAAAAAAAACAATGGATTTTGTTGTGAGAATGTCCGATCAATGTCCGATCGTGTGTATACGGCATTAGTCTTACACCATTCTTGATTGGTTAAGATTACTGTTATTTACTCACTCTATATTATAAGTTTACTTTCTAGTTTCATAACACTTAGTAAAGGATATGGGGGAAATTGCTAACAATAACGTACCTCACTGGAGATTTAGAGTCGTTATATCTGGAATTATATTTCTATCTCTGCCTCTGATGCTATTTTTACCATTCATGTTATGTCTTAGGGGCCTAACTGATAGTTTGCATTATATTGACCCCCTGATTGTTATGATTGTGACTGTGATTAACTTTGTTGTTCAACATAAAAGCTGTACTTCTATAGTGACTCCCTAATGGGGAGATTTATGAATGTTGAATTTGTTTTTTGTTCTCTTTGGAAAACTTAATTAAAAAAAAGGTTGAAAGAAAAAATGTCCTCATGTTAGTTGTCAGTAGGAGGAAAAAATGCCCTATCCACGGTCAATGGTAGGAAAACATATCTTATCAATGGTCAGTAGGAGAAAAAACACCCTTCCATCAGTAGCCAGTGAGAGGGAAAAAATGCCTAGACTTCAGTGGTCAGTAGGAGGAAAAAATGACCTTGTTATTGGTCAGTAGGGAAAAAAATGGCTCATCAGTGATCAGTAGGGGAAAAAGAGCCTGGTCAGTAGAGGGAAAAAGAGTCTTGTCAGTGGTCTTTAGAAGAAAATAAATGACTTGTCATTGGTCAGTTTGCTGGTGACAGTGGTTAGTAAAAGGAAAAAAAAGTCCAGCTGTCAGTGATTAAAAGAGGAAAAAAATGCACAGGCACTCGTGTTCAGTAGGAAGAAGAAATGCCCTGACATTGGTGTCAGAGGGAGAAATAATATTCAGGATTCTGCATGGGCCGTGAGACAACTATGGGGGATTCTGTGTGGGCTTCGGGACTCTGTAGGTAGCTGGATGTGCACTGTGGGGATATGGAGGTACTATGGGGGCAATGAGGGAGGCTAGGGATCTGTGGCAGTCTAAAGGGCATTGTGGGGCTTTATGCATGAAGGGGAGCCCTGTGAAAGGCTTGGGGGCAATATGGGGGACTGAGTTCTGTAGAAAGCTATAAGCTATGGGGGGACTGTGGAGGCAGAGAGTAGTTTGGCCTGTGAGAGGGCTACAGGTGCAAATAACATATGACTAAACCACTAGAGGGAGAGATGGAGTGGGCCAATAAAGATTAAATATACTACCGTGTGTTAGTGGTTAGCATTTCTGCCTTGCAGCACTGGTGTTCCTGGTTTAAATTTCAGTCAGGACACTATTTGTATAGAGTTTTCATATTCTCCCTGTGATTGTGTGGGTTTTTTCAAGGTACTCTGGTTTTCTCCCACACTCTAAAGACATGCTGGTTAATTGATTCATTTTCCGGCACTAGTATGTATATGTAGGCATGTTATTGGGAACCTTAGATTGTAAGCTTTTTTAG
Source organism: Lithobates clamitans (assembly GCA_037952925.1). Classification (NCBI taxonomy): domain Eukaryota; kingdom Metazoa; phylum Chordata; class Amphibia; order Anura; family Ranidae; genus Lithobates; species Lithobates clamitans. Next base: position 1,973,816 of record JBBGZY010000156.1, on the reverse strand, counting down.
GGCAGGGACTGATGTGAATGTGCAGTATGTAAAGCACTGTGTAAATTATTGGCGCTACTTAACCAGTTGCCGACCGCCTAACGCAGATATACTGCGGCAGAATGGCACGGGCAGGCAAAATCACGTACCTGGTATGTGATCTGCCTCCCGCGGGCTGGGGGCACATCGCTCCCCCCCCGTTCCCGAGGCGGTCGGTTTCATTGGGGAAGCGATACAGGCTGAGGGGGAGGCCACTCATTCGTGGCCACCCCCTCGCGATCGCTCCCCACGGATGAAAATCTTCCTCTGCTGCTGTAATGTAAACAGCAGCAGAGGAAGTGAAGTCATCGCTCCTCGAGCCGGTCTTTTTGTTCCGGCGCCGAGGAGAGAAGACATCAATGTGAGTTGCACCAACGCTACACTTTCAGTAGAGCACACTAGGCACACTTTTCACCCCCCATCACCCCCCGATCACCCCCCTGTACCCCCTGTCACAGTGATACCAATAGCAATTTTTTTTTTTGCATTGGTGTCAGTTTGTGACAGTTATAAGTGGCAGGGCAGTTAGGGTTAGCCCCCTTTAGGTCTAGGGTACCCCCCTAACCCCCCTAATAAGTGTCACTAAGCAATCGTTTTTCTGATCGCTGTGTTAGTGACACAGGTGTCGCTAGTTAAGGAGGTAAGTATATAGGTTTGCTGTCAGCGTTTTATAGCGACATGGACCCCCATATACTACCTAATAAAGGTTTTAACCCCCTGATTGCCCCCTAGTTAACCCTTTCACCAGTGATCACTGTATAACTGTTACTGGTGACGCTGGTTAGTTACTTTGTTTATTATAGTTCATTATAGTTTCAGGGCACCCGCCGTTTATTACCTTATAAAGGTTTAAAGCCCTAATCGCCCAGCGGTGATATAAGTTACATTTTTAGGGTCAGATAAGGTCTGCGTCGCCCCAGGCAGCGTTAGGTTAGTGCCAGTACCGCTAACACCCACGCACACAGCATACACCTCCCTTAGTGGTATAGTATCTGAACGGATCGATATCTGATCCGATCAGATCTATGCTAGCGTCCCCAGCAGTTTAGGGTTCCCAAAAACACAGTGTTAGCGGGATCAGCCCAGATACCTGCTAGCACCTGCGTTTTGCCCCTCGGCCCAGCCCACCCAAGTGCAGTATCGATCGATCACTGTCACTTACAAAACAATAAACACACATAACTGCAGCGTTCGCAGAGTCAGGCCTGATCCCTGCGATCGCTAACAGTTTTTGTTGGTAGCGTTTTGATACAGTCGCTAACAGCTTTTTTGCCTGTGAGTCTCACTAGTGTACCACTAAATTTAGAGCCCAAAATGGCAAATCGAAGGTACACTAGTGAAGAGGCCTACACGTTTCTGAGCATGACAGATAGTGAAGAGGAAGTCACTCATCTGTCAGATTCAGGCTCAGAATGCGATCCTGTAGACGACAGCGGCTCCATGACAGATAGCTCTGACGACGAAGTTGTGGTCCCTGCCAAGGTCAGGCGTACCAGACCCCGAACTTCTTCTTCTGTCCTTGAAGTGCAAGAACTGCAGGTCCCTCGTATGGAGCAGAGAAGTACTAGCGCCGCTATTCCTTCTGGTGAACTGGCAAGCACCAGCGGCCTAATACAGCCTGGTCGTATATCCAGCACTGCACTAACACTTGGTGACGTGGCGAGTTCCATAAGTGAAGTTCAAGCTGGTGAGGTGGCAAGCACAAGTAGTGTCCCGCTGCCACCAAGAAGATGAACACAGGCCCCTCGTGCCCATAGTGCCCTTCCTGCTGCATTTGCCAATCTGAATTGGGAACCCACCACTTATGCAGCACCCGTACTTCCCCCATTCACTGGCCAACCCGGCATTCAGGTGGAAACAGTTGATTTTACGTCACTGGATTTTTATTCGCTGTTTTTCACTGAAGATCTCTATAGATCTATTGTGGACCAAAGCAATTTGTACGCTGGTCAACACATCGCCACTATTCCCCAGTCCTCCCTTGCCAGAGATTGGAAACCAATTACGGTTTCCGAATTTAAGCTCTTTCTGGGCCTTTCCCTCAACATGGGCATAAATAAAAGGAGTCATATTGGTCCCAGGGGCGGACTGACAACTCATGGGGCCCCCGGGCAATAGGAGATCCTGGGGCCCCCTGTCCCCGCTCATGTGTTCCCACCCACACTCAAGCCACACCCACACAAATTCCCACCTACATTTTGCACTGCCCACACTGCATGCGTTCTTCACAGAATTACATTAAAGAAAGTGCAACAACGGTACATTTCCAAAATTAAAGTGATTGTAAAGGCTCTTTTTTTTTTAAATAACAAACATATCATACTTCCCTCCACTGTGCAGCTCGTTTTGCACAGAGTGGCCCCGAACCTGGTCTTCTGGGGGTGGCTCTCGCGGCTCCTCCCCACATCAGATAACTCCCTAGGAGAAGCGCTCTCCTGGGGGGGGGGTTACCTTTCAGGTGCGCTCTCATGTCCAGCATTTGCGTCTATAGACACATGTTTACATACATGTGCTCATCCTACATAAAGCTTTTCATATAGAGCATGTGCGGGGATCATGGGGGTGCTTTACATTTTTTTTTAATTATTATTATTTACTTTATATAATTTTCACTGACCACCAATGTAAGGAACATTCTTCCCACTGATCACCAATGTAAGGAACATTCTTCCCACTGATCACCAATGTAAGGAACATTCTTCCCACTGACCACCAATGTAAAGAACATTCTTCCCACTGACCACCAATGTAAAGGACATTCTTCCCACTGACCACCAATGTAAGGAACATTCTTCCCACTGACCACCAATGGAAGGAAAAATCTTCCCACTATTTATTGAATCAATATTGAGCACTATATTTGATTGGCTGCTTCTGCTTGGCACACACGCATAATCACAATCACGCACATAATGATGAAGTCATCATCATGTGCGATTGTGCGTGTGTGCCAGGCCTAAGCAGAAGCAAACAGCCAATCAAATATAGTGCTCAATATGGATTCAATGAATATGCATAGCCATAGATATCATAAATGACTACAGGAGATAACCAGAGACTGCGAATGCGACTACAGGAAATAATCAGAGACTGCGAATGCGACTACAGGAGATAACCAGAGACTGCGAATGCGACTACAGGAAGTAACCAGAGACTGTGAATGCGACTACCGGAAATAACCGGACTGCGAATGCGACTACAGGAAGTAACCAGAGACTGGGGATGTGACTACAGGAAATAACCAGACTGCGAATGCGACTACAGGAGATAACCAGAGACTGCGAATGCAACTACAGGACTGTGAATGCGACTATAGGAGATGACCAGACTGTGAATGCGACTACAGGAAATAACCAGACTGCGAATGCGACTACAGGAGATAACCAGACTGCGAATGCAACTACAGGACTGCAAATGCAACTATAGGAGATGACCAGACTGTGAATGCGACTAAAGGAAGTAACCAGAGACTGCGAATGCGACTACAGGAAATAACCAGACTGCGAATGCGACTACAGGAAATAACCAGAGACTGCGAATGCAACTACAGGAGATAACCAGACTGCGAATGCAACTACAGGACTGCAAATGCGACTATAGGAGATGACCAGACTGTGAATGCGACTAAAGGAAGTAACCAGAGACTGCGAATGCGACTACAGGAAATAACCAGACTGCGAATGCGACTACAGGAAATAACCAGAGACTGCGAATGCAACTACAGGACTGCGAATGCGACTATAGGAGATGACCAGACTGTGAATGCGACTAAAGGAAGTAACCAGAGACTGCGAATGCGACTATAGGAAATAATCAGAGACTGGGGATGCGACTACAGGAAATAACCAGAGACTGCGAATGCGACTACAGGAGATAACCAGAGACTGCAAATGCGAATACAGGAAATAACCAGACTGCGAATGCGACTACAGAAGATAACCAGAGACTGCGAATGCAACTACAGGAAATAACCAGACTGCGAATGCGACTACAGGAGATAACCAGAGACTGCGAATGCAACTACAGGAAATAACCAGACTGCGAATACGACTACAGAAGATAACCAGAGACTGCGAATGCGACTACAGGAAGTAACCAGAGACTGTGAATGCGACTACAGGAAATAACCGGACTGCGCATGCGACTACAGGAAGTAACCAGAGACTGGGGATGCGACTACAGGAAATAACCAGACTGCGAATGCGACTACAGGAGATAACCAGAGACTGCGAATGCAACTACAGGACTGTGAATGCGACTATAGGAGATGACCAGACTGTGAATGCGACTACAGGAAATAACCAGACTGCGAATGCGACTACAGGAGATAACCAGACTGCGAATGCAACTACAGGACTGCAAATGCGACTATAGGAGATGACCAGACTGTGAATGCGACTAAAGGAAGTAACCAGAGACTGCGAATGCGACTACAGGAAATAACCAGACTGCGAATGCGACTACAGGAAATAACCAGAGACTGCGAATGCAACTACAGGAGATAACCAGACTGCGAATGCAACTACAGGACTGCAAATGCGACTATAGGAGATGACCAGACTGTGAATGGGACTAAAGGAAGTAACCAGAGACTGCGAATGCGACTACAGGAAATAACCAGACTGCGAATGCGACTACAGGAAATAACCAGAGACTGCGAATGCAACTACAGGACTGCAAATGCGACTATAGGAGATGACCAGACTGTGAATGCGACTAAAGGAAGTAACCAGAGACTGCGAATGCGACTATAGAAAATAATCAGAGACTGGGGATGCGACTACAGGAAATAACCAGAGACTGCGAATGCAACTACAGGAAATAACCAGACTGCGAATGCGACTACAGAAGATAACCAGAGACTGCGAATGCAAGTACAGGAAATAACCAGACTGCGAATGCAACTACAGGACTGCAAATGCGACTATAGGAGATGACCAGACTGTGAATGCGACTAAAGGAAGTAACCAGAGACTGCGAATGCGACTACAGGAAATAACCAGACTGCGAATGCGACTACAGGAAATAACCAGAGACTGCGAATGCAACTACAGGAGATAACCAGACTGCGAATGCAACTACAGGACTGCAAATGCGACTATAGGAGATGACCAGACTGTGAATGCGACTAAAGGAAGTAACCAGAGACTGTGAAGGCGACTACAGGAAATAACCAGACTGCGAATGCGACTACAGGAAATAACCAGAGACTGCGAATGCAACTACAGGACTGCGAATGCGACTATAGGAGATGACCAGACTGTGAATGCGACTAAAGGAAGTAACCAGAGACTGCGAATGCGACTATAGGAAATAATCAGAGACTGGGGATGCGACTACAGGAAATAACCAGAGACTGCGAATGCGACTACAGGAAATAACCAGACTGCGAATGCGACTACAGGAAATAACCAGACTGCGAATGCGACTACAGAAGGTAACCAGAGACTGCGAATGCAGCTACAGGAAATAACCAGGCTGCGAATGCGACTACAGGAGATAACCAGATACTGCGAATGCAACTACAGGAAATAACCAGACTGCGAATGCGACTACAGAAGATAACCAGAGACTGCGAATGCGACTACAGGAAGTAACCAGAGACTGTGAATGCGACTACAGGAAATAACCGGACTGCGAATGCGACTACAGGAAGTAACCAGAGACTGGGGATGCGACTACAGGAAATAACCAGACTGCGAATGCGACTACAGGAGATAACCAGAGACTGCGAATGCAACTACAGGACTGTGAATGCGACTATAGGAGATGACCAGACTGTGAATGCGACTACAGGAAATAACCAGACTGCGAATGCGACTACAGGAGATAACCAGACTGCGAATGCAACTACAGGACTGCAAATGCGACTATACGAGATGACCAGACTGTGAATGCGACTAAAGGAAGTAACCAGAGACTGCGAATGCGACTACAGGAAATAACCAGACTGCGAATGCGACTACAGGAAATAACCAGAGACTGCAAATGCAACTACAGGAGATAACCAGACTGCGAATGCAACTAAAGGACTGCAAATGCGACTATAGGAGATGACCAGACTGTGAATGTGACTAAAGGAAGTAACCAGAGACTGCGAATGCGACTACAGGAAATAACCAGACTGCGAATGCGACTACAGGAAATAACCAGAGACTGCGAATGCAACTACAGGACTGCAAATGCGACTATAGGAGATGACCAGACTGTGAATGCGACTAAAGGAAGTAACCAGAGACTGCGAATGCGACTATAGGAAATAATCAGAGACTGGGGATGCGACTACAGGAAATAACCAGAGACTGCGAATGCGACTACAGGAGATAACCAGAGACTGCGAATGCGAATACAGGAAATAACCAGACTGCGAATGCGACTACAGAAGATAACCAGAGACTGCGAATGCAACTACAGGAAATAACCAGACTGCGAATGCGACTACAGGAGATAACCAGAGACTGCGAATGCGACTACAGGAAGTAACCAGAGACTGTGAATGCGACTACAGGAAATAACCGGACTGCGAATGCGACTACAGGAAGTAACCAGAGACTGGGGATGCGACTACAGAAAATAACCAGACTGCGAATGCGACTACAGGAGATAACCAGAGACTGCGAATGCAACTACAGGACTGTGAATGTGACTATAGGAGATGACCAGACTGTGAATGCGACTACAGGAAATAACCAGACTGCGAATGCGACTACAGGAGATAACCAGACTGCGAATGCAACTACAGGACTGCAAATGCGACTATAGGAGATGACCAGACTGTGAATGCGACTAAAGGAAGTAACCAGAGACTGCGAATGCGACTACAGGAAATAACCAGACTGCGAATGCGACTACAGGAAATAACCAGAGACTGCGAATGCAACTACAGGAGATAACCAGACTGCGAATGCAACTACAGGACTGCAAATGCGACTATAGGAGATGACCAGACTGTGAATGCGACTAAAGGAAGTAACCAGAGACTGCGAATGCGACTACAGGAAATAACCAGACTGCGAATGCGACTACAGGAAATAACCAGAGACTGCGAATGCAACTACAGGACTGCGAATGCGACTATAGGAGATGACCAGACTGTGAATGCGACTAAAGGAAGTAACCAGAGACTGCGAATGCGACTATAGAAAATAATCAGAGACTGGGGATGCGACTACAGGAAATAACCAGAGACTGCGAATGCGACTACAGGAAATAACCAGACTGCGAATGCGACTACAGGAGATAACCAGAGACTGCGAATGCAACTACAGGAAATAACCAGACTGCGAATGCGACTACAGAAGATAACCAGAGACTGCGAATGCAACTACAGGAAATAACCAGACTGCGAATGCGACCACAGAAGATAACCAGAGACTGCGAATGCAACTACAGGAAATAACCAGACTGCGAATGCAACTACAGGACTGCAAATGCGACTATAGGAGATGACCAGACTGTGAATGCGACTAAAGGAAGTAACCAGAGACTGCGAATGCGACTACAGGAAATAACCAGACTGCGAATGCGACTACAGGAAATAACCAGAGACTGCGAATGCAACTACAGGAGATAACCAGACTGCGAATGCAACTACAGGACTGCAAATGCGACTATAGGAGATGACCAGACTGTGAATGCGACTAAAGGAAGTAACCAGAGACTGCGAATGCGACTACAGGAAATAACCAGACTGCGAATGCGACTACAGGAAATAACCAGAGACTGCGAATGCAACTACAGGACTGCGAATGCGACTATAGGAGATGACCAGACTGTGAATGCGACTAAAGGAAGTAACCAGAGACTGCGAATGCGACTATAGGAAATAATCAGAGACTGGGGATGCGACTACAGGAAATAACCAGAGACTGCGAATGCGACTACAGGAAATAACCAGACTGCGAATGCGACTACAGGAGATAACCAGAGACTGCGAATGCGACTACAGGAAATAACCAGACTGCGAATGCGACTACAGAAGATAACCAGAGACTGCGAATGCAACTACAGGAAATAACCAGACTGCGAATGCGACTACAGGAGATAACCAGAGACTGCGAATGCAACTACAGGAAATAACCAGACTGCGAATGCGACTACAGAAGATAACCAGAGACTGCGAATGCGACTACAGGAAATAACTAGAGACTGTGAATGCGACTACAGGAAATAACCGGACTGTGAATGCGACTACAGGAAGTAACCAGAGACTGGGGATGCGACTACAGGAAATAACCAGACTGCGAATGCGACTACAGGAGATAACCAGAGACTGCGAATGCAACTACAGGACTGTGAATGCGACTATAGGAGATGACCAGACTGTGAATGCGACTACAGGAAATAACCAGACTGCGAATGCGACTACAGGAGATAACCAGACTGCGAATGCAACTACAGGACTGCAAATGCGACTATAGGAGATGACCAGACAGTGAATGCGACTAAAGGAAGTAACCAGAGACTGCGAATGCGACTACAGGAAATAACCAGACTGCGAATGCGACTACAGGAAATAACCAGAGACTGCGAATGCAACTACAGGAGATAACCAGACTGCGAATGCAACTACAGGACTGCAAATGCGACTATAGGAGATGACCAGACTGTGAATGCGACTAAAGGAAGTAACCAGAGACTGCGAATGCGACTACAGGAAATAACCAGACTGCGAATGCGACTACAGGAAATAACCAGAGACTGCGAATGCAACTACAGGACTGCGAATGCGACTATAGGAGATGACCAGACTGTGAATGCGACTAAAGGAAGTAACCAGAGACTGCGAATGCGACTATAGGAAATAATCAGAGACTGGGGATGCGACTACAGGAAATAACCAGAGACTGCGAATGCGACTACAGGAAATAACCAGACTGCGAATGCGACTACAGGAGATAACCAGAGACTGCGAATGCGACTAGAGGAAATAACCAGACTGCGAATGCGACTACAGAAGATAACCAGAGACTGCGAATGCAACTACAGGAAATAACCAGACTGCAAATGCGACTACAGGAGATAACCAGAGACTGCGAATGCAACTACAGGAAATAACCAGACTGCGAATGCGACTACAGAAGATAACCAGAGACTGCGAATGCAACTACAGGAAATAACCAGACTGCGAATGCGACCACAGAAAATAACCAGAGACTGCAAATGCAACTACAGGAAATAACCAGACTGCGAATGCGACTACAGGAAATAATCAGAGACTGCGAATGCGACTACAGGAAATAACCAGACTGCGAATGCGACTACAGGAAATAACCAGAGACTGCGAATGCGACTACAGGAAGTAACCAGACTGCGAATGCCACTACAGGAAATAACCAGAGACTGCGAATGCGACTACAGGAAATAATCAGAGACTGGGGATGCGACTATAGGAAATAACCAGGTAGCCAGTTTTAAATTTTAAACTTTCAGCAATGCACAGCTTTACAGGGGGGTAAACAACATTTCCAGGGATGGTTTAGCAAAAAAAGGGGTCTACAGTCCAGGTATATACGGTAGGCAGAAGGACCTACCTGACCAGTCGGGCTCACCTCCCGCTCTCAGAGGTCCGGGGGCGGGGCTTTCGGCGGTAGGGGGCGGAGCTTTCTGCGGTAGGGGGCGGAGCTTTTGATGTTAAGGGGCGGGGCTTTTTGTGGTCCAGAGCGGAGCTCTCAAAAGTGCAGGAGAGACGCTCTAATTAGATACAGACTCAGACTACATGGGGAGGGGCGTGGCAGGGCAGGGTCAGAGCGTCAGTGGAGCTCCCTGTTCCGCCCCTCCCTGCTGACAGAGCCTCTCTCAGCCTAAGCCGAGCCCTGCTCGGCAGCGGCGCTGGGAGCAGTAATAATCCAGGACAGGAGGACGGGGTTTTCGTGCGGTGCGGCGGGCGGCTTTTTTCTGCTGCTGACTGAGCTACTCATGGGGCCCCTCCTGAGGGCGGGCCCTTGGTCGGCGACCGAGTGACCGAATGGTCAGTCCGCCCCTGATTGGTCCACTGATCCAATTTACCATATGCCCGTGTTCTCTGCCTCCATGGCCAGGGCACGATACAAGCAGATTTTGCGGTTCATGCACTTCAACAACAACGAACTCTGTCGTCCTCGTGGAGACCCTGAATACGATCGGCTCTACAAAATTCGGCCCCTCATAAACCACTTCAACCAACGTTTTGCAGACTTGTTTACTCCCCATCAAGTTGTCTGCGTTGATGAGTCCCTCATTAAGTTTTCTGGCTGCTTGTCATTCAAACAGTACCTTCCCAGCAAGTGTGCCAGATACAGGGTCAAGATGTATAAGCTCTGTGACAGGGCCACAGGCTATACGTGTAGTTTTATGGTTTACGAGGGCAAAGATAGTCACGTAGAGCCGACAAACTGCCCTGACTGACTACATAGGAAGTGCTGGCAAGATTGTGTGGGACTTGGTGTCACCCTTATTCAGAAAGGGGTACCACTTGTACGTGGACAATTATTATTATACTCGTGCCACTTTTTAGTCACCTTTTTGATCATCAGATTGGAGCATGTGCGACCTAATCGCCGGGGCTTTCCCCAGTGGCTTGTAGATTCCCATCTTAGGCTGGGGGAGAGAGCCTGCTTGCAGTGTAATAATTTGCTCGCTATGAAGTGGAGGGATAATAAGAATGTTTTCGTTCTTACCTCCCTTCATGCAGACACGACGGTCCAAATTACTATGGCGACTGGTGTTGTGGAGAAACCCCTCTGTGTCCACGAATATAACCAAAATATGGGAGGGGTGGACCTCAACGACCAGTTGTTGGCGCCGTACCTAGTTGTCCGTAAGACCAGACGCTGGTACAAAAAAGTGTCTGTTTATTTATTTCAATTGGCTTTGCTGAACACTTATGTGCTATACAGAGCTTCAGGACAGACTGGATGCTTCCTTAAATTCCAGGAAGAGATCGTCAGAGCCTTTCTGTTTCCAGACGGTGCTCCACCTCACCTTCCCCAAGCAAATGCAGTAAGCCGGCTGCATGAGAGGCATTTTCTTTATGTCCTCCCAAGTACCCCTACCCAACAAGCCCCCCAAAAAAGATGTTGTGTCTGCAGCAAGCGCTGTCCCTTCTGTCCTGACAATCCTGGTCTTTGCATTGGTGAATGTTTTGAACGCTACCATACACTAGTTGAGTATTAGCATAAGGTACAGCACTGCACAGACTAGGACACACTTTCACAGGGTCTCCCAAGATGCCATCGTATTTTGAGAGACCCAGACCTGGTACCAGTTACAAAGGTTAAAGTTACAAAAAAAAGTGTAAAAAAAACAAACAAAAAAAAGAAAAAAAAAAAAAACACAAAAAAAATAGAATAAAAAAACCAAAAATAGTTGTCGTTTTATTGTTCTCTCTCTATTTTCTCTCTATTGTTCTTCTCTTTTTTACTGTATTCTATTCTGCAATGTTTTATTGTTGTTATGTTTTTATCATGTTTGCTTTATAGGTATGCAATTTTTTTATACTGTTTACTGTGTGTTATTGGTAACCATTTTTTTGTTTTCAGGTACGCCATTCAGTTGCAGCGTGGATTTATTTATCTTGACAGCAACAGCGTTTGCTCCCACGATACATAAAGCCGTGACTCCAGCGCTGTCTGAGGTGATTTCACCACCACAGCTACATACTTCAGCATATATGCCGAAGCGTGGGGGCAGCATTGGGTGGAGGAGCGTTTTGCTCCTACCTTTGCGGGAGGATGCCTCCATGCTTCAGGATATATAAACGGTGCATGTATGCCCATCATTAGAAGTGGGTGGATGAAGGGAGGTATTCTAATGGTGGGCATACCCGCCGATCAATATCTTTTTTTCGTTCAGCCCACAGGCTACATGAAAGAAAAGTTATATATATAATATATATATAATATATGCCCAACAAGGACCAGCAACGTACTGGTATGTTGCTGAACTTTGAGTGGTTATACCAGAATGATGCCTGCAGGTTTAGGTATCATCTTGGTATCATTCTTTTCAGCCAGCGGTCGGCTTTCATGTAAAAGCAATCCTAGCGGCTAGTTAGCCTCTAGACTGCTTTTACAAGCAGTGGGAGGCAAAGCCCCCCCCCCACAGTCTTCCATGTTTTTCTCTGGCTCTCCTCTCCCAACAGGGAACCCAAGAATGCAGCCGGTGATTCGGCTAGCTGACCATAGAGCTGATCAGAAACCAGAATGGCTCCAATCATCTCTATGGCCTAAGAAATCGGAAGCTACAAGCATTTCATGACTTAGATTTCGCCGGGTCTAAACAGCGCCATTGGGAAATTGGGAAAGCATTTTATCAAACCAATCTTGGTGTGGTCAGATGCTTTGAGGGCAGAGGAGAGATCTAGGTTCTAATAGACCCCAATTTTTTCAAAAAAGAGTACCTGTCACTACCTATTGTTATCATAGGGGATGTTTACATTCCCTGAGATAACAATAAAAATTATAAAAAAAATGAAAGGAACAGTTTAAAAATAAGATAAAAAGAAAAAAAATAATAAAGAAAAAAAAAAAAAAGCACCCCTGTCCCCCCCTGCTCTCGCGCAAAGGCGAACGCAAGCGTCGGTCTGGCATCAAATGTAAACAGCAATTGCACCATGCATGTGAGGTATCACCGCGAAGGTCAGATCGAGGGCAGTAATTTTAGCAGTAGACCTCCTCTGTAAATCTAAAGTGGTAACCTGTAAGGGCTTTTAAAAAAGTATTTAGTTTGTCGCCACTGCACGTTTGTGCGCAATTTTAAGGCATGTCATGATTGGTACCCATGTACTCGGCCTAAGATCATCTTTTTTATTTCATCAAACATTTGGGCAATATAGTGTGTTTTAGTGCATTAAAATTTTAAAAAGTGTGTTTTTTCCCAAAAAAATGCGTTTGAAAAATCGCTGCGCAAATACTGAGTGAAAAAAAAAAATGAAACACCCAACATTTTAATCTGTAGGGCATTTGCTTTAAAAAAATTATATAATGTTTGGGGGTTCAAAGTAATTTTCTTGCAAAAAAAATAATTTTTTCATGTAAACAAAAAGTGTCAGGAAGGGCTTTGTCTTCAAGTGGTTAGAAGAGTGGGTGATGTGTGATATAAGCTTCTAAATGTTGTGCATAAAATGCCAGGACAGTTCAAACCCCCCCAAATGACCCCATTTTGGAATGTAGACACCCCAAGCTATTTGCTGAGAGGCATGTCGAGTCCATGGAATATTTTATATTGTGACACAAGTTGCGGGAAAGAGACATTTTTTTTTTTTTTTTTGCACAAAGTTGTCACTAAATTATATATTGCTCAAACATGCTATGGGAATATGTGAAATTACACCCCAAAATACATTCTGTTGCTTCTCCTGAGTACGGGGATACCACATGTGTGAGACTTTTTGGGAGCCTAGCCTCGTACAGGACCCCGAAAACCAAGCACCGCCTTCAGGCTTTCTAAGGGCGTAAATTTTTTATTTCACTCTTCACTGCCTATCACAGTTTCGGAGGCCATGGAATGCCCAGGTGGCACAAACCTCCCCCAAATGACCCTATTTTGGAAAGTAGACACCCCAAGCTATTTGTTGAGAGATATAGTAAGTATTTTGCAGACCTCACTTTTTTTCACAAAGTTTTGAAAATTGAAAAAAGAAAAAAATGTTCTCTTGTCTTTCTTCATTTTCAAAAACAAATGAGAGCTGCATAATACTCACCATGCCTCTCAGCAAATAGCTTGGGGTGTCCACTTTCCAAAATGAAGTCATTTGGGGGGGGGGTTGTGCTATCTTGGCATTTTATGGCCTTCAAAACTGTGATAGGTAGTGAGGAGTGAAATAAAAAATTTACGCCCTTAGAAATCCTGAAGGCTTGGTTTTCGGGGCCCCGTACGCGGCTAGGCTCCCAAAAAGTCCCACACATGTGGTATCCCCATACTCAGGAGAAGCAGCTAAATGTATTTTGGGGTGCAATTCCACATATGCCCATGGACTGTGTGAGCAATATATCATTTAGTGACAACTTTTTTTTTTGTCATTATTCAATCACTTCGGACAAAAAAAAAATGAATATTCAATGGGCTCAACATGCCTCTCAGCAATTTCCTTGGGGTGTCTACTTTCCAAAATGGTGTCATTTGGGGGGGGTTTGTACTGCCCTGCCATTTTAGCACCTCAAGAAATGACATAGGCAGTCATAAACTAAAAGCTGTGTAAATTCCAGAAAATGTACCCTAATTTGTAGACGCTATAACTTTTGCGCAAACCAATAAATATACGCTTATTGACATTTTTTTTACCAAAGACATGTGTCCGAATACATTTTGGCCTAAATGTATGACTAAAATTGAGTTTATTGGATTTTTTTATAACAAAAAGTAGAAAATATCATTTTTTTTCAAAATGTTCGGTCTTTTTCCGTTTATAGCGCAAAAAATAAAAACCGCAGAGGTGATCAAATGCCATCAAAAGAAAGCTCTATTTGTGGGAAGAAAAGAACGGAAATTTTGTTTGGGTACAGCATTGCATAACCGCGCAATTAGCAGTTAAAGCGACGCATTGCCAAATTGTAAAAAGTGCTCTGGTCAGGAAGGGGGTAAATCCTTCCGGGGCTGAAGTGGTTAAATACCTGTAATAATATTGAAATTGAGCTTATCCTGGTTCAAAAAAGCAAATCTTGGTGTCCAAAAAAAAATGAAACTTTGTTTTTAAGTTGAAGTTTTTTTCAGTGAGATGATACACAATCATCCTCTTCTGTAGATGGCTTTTTTCATGAGGTATGATCCATCCTGAGGATCCCTACTTGAACTCAGTCATGTAAGTAGTTATGAGATATAGCAGAACTTGCCTGGGAGAACAAGAAGCAAATCTATCCATACACCCATGTTCATTTAAATTGTATTTAAAGTCAACATTATTTTTTATTCTAGATAGATTGTGAAATGCCAAAACATTTGTTGGGTTTTTATTGCTGTCTGTATCCCCAGTGGGTCAGAATCACTCACTTTCCAATTGTTCTGATGACTATCACCAGTACAAGGATGGAGATACATTTTCCAGTAGGGACACTTGCTCTTGTGACAATTGCGTAAGAGAGAATTTAGATTAATTTGGAGAGATTTAATCTTACTTTCTGTTGTGTGTCTGAAACAGAAAATGATGGAATGAAAGAAAATCTCTCCAATGGGACACAGACAGCAAAACAAATAAAACTTTACGGGGGTCCAAAAAGAAACAAAACAAGAAAAAAAAACATATATATTAATATAATATATTGCAGCCACTTGGAACAAATGAGTGGAAGTTCGATAATAGCAGGGTTGAGTTAAAATTTTGTTAATTGGAGGAAAGAGAGTAGGGTTCCCTTAAATGGAAAATCTTTAAATGGTTGAAAAATAGGAATCCTTTGAAACAACTTAAATTCTTACACTAAGCAATGTAGACTACGTTTACTCCAGTCTAATTTTAGATTAACAGGATAGTATTTATCTGTACATCAGCCATTAAACTTTATCTGCTCTGAATACTCACTAAATATGTAACATACATCTATTCAGTTACCAGAACACCCAGCGGTTGCCTTTAATTGGCAAAAAGTCAGATGCAGCAAAAAGGTTGACGGTTACATATTTACAAAGTATAATCATTACAGACTTTAAATATTTGCTGAATCGAATCATTACGAGGGCAATGAACTTTCCATAGACCAAGGGAATGGAAGCAGGTTCCTGTTCTCATAAGATCGATAGCTCTTTTAGAGCTAAAAGTTGTCCTGTACTTTGTCGTCAACACCTTAATGTGTGATTTTAACAGAGCCATTTGAAACATGTATCCATTTTTGCAGATAGTCAGCTCCCTAAAACCTATTAACATAATGATTTACTTGCCCCTGCAATGTATTGCAAGTGGAAATCGTAGGCTGAGAGAGGCGAAAACCATTGATGACCTGTGGCATCCAATGTTCTTATCTTAAACAAACATGTCATTGAATTATCGTCTCTCTTGACTTGAAAACAGGAGAGACACAGGTAGATGTTCTTTGAACTTTCCCCTCAGTGTCTCACCAACTGCTCAAATACCATCCATCTAATCACATTACTCCCATTGCGCTAGATTTGTTCTTTATTTCTTAAAAAAGTGTTATTGCTATATTTCTAGAAATTTAAAAATAAAATGTTGGGATTAAATACATCCTCTCTTTGCATTGACCATTAGAAAGGGAGATTACCACCTTTACTGCTACTCGTGTATAAAATGTTGGGACTTGACTCATACTCTAGTTTGCAGTACCCCCGGTATAAAAGTCTGACATGTATCTGTAGAGTAAAACAACAATGTCATATCTGAAGTATAAGTGATAATGTAGGCACATTTTGGAATTGCAGGTCATGGTTATAACACAGCTGATGAAAAGCAGATAGTCCACTCTGTGTTACATGGCAGGGATCAGAAGCAAATTAAACTGTAATTTGCCTATATACAGTGAGGGAAAAGGGTATTTGATCCCTTGCTGATTTTGTATGTTTGCCCACTGAAAAGAAATGATTAGTCTATAGTTTTAATGGTAGGTATATTTTAACAGTGAGAGACAGAATAACAACAAAAATATCCAGAAAAACACATTTAGAATAAAGTTAGAAATTGATTTGCATTTTAATGAGTGCAAAAAGTGTTTGACCCATTTGCAAAACATGACTCAGTACTTGGTGACAAAACCCTTGTTGGCAATCACAGAGGTCAGATGTATCTTGTATGAAAAGAAATTGGATCCGGATGGGCGCACTTCAATGATAATATCTTTATTGGTAAAAATCCATACAGCAAAAGATGAAGTAGATTGCTAACATGTTTCACACCATAACTACTGGTGCTTACTCATAGCTGAATATCTGAACAAATAACAATGATTTATATATACATGCCAATACATGCCAAAACAAACCAGATGGGCTAAGCACCAGTAGTTATGGTGTGAAACATGTTAGCAATCTACTTCATCTTTTGCTGTATGGATTTTTACCAATAAAGATATTATCATTGAAGTGCAGCTATCTGGATCCAATTTCTTTTCATATGCTATTTGCATACTGAGCCAGCACTTCTTTCCTGTATGGTTGGCCACCAGGTTTGCACACATCTCAGGAGGGATTTTGACCTACTTCTCTTTGCAGATCCTCTCCGAGTCTTTAAGGTTTAGAGGTTGAAGTTTGGTAGCTTGAACCTTCAGCTCCCTCCACATATTTTCTATGTGATTAAGGCTCAGAGACTGGCTAGGCCACTCCAGGACCTTAATGTGCTTCTTCTTGAGCCACTCCATTTTTGCCTTAGCCATGTGTTTTGGGTCATTGTCATGCTGCAATACCCATTCAAGACCCATTTTCAATGCCCTGGCTGAGGGAAGGCGGATCTTACCCAAGATTTGACGGTACATGGCCCCGTCCATCGTCCCTTTGATGCGGTGAAGTTGTCCTGACCCCCTAGCAGAAAAACACCCCCAAATAATAATATTTCCACCTCCAAGTTTGGGGATGGTGTTCTTGGGGTCATAGGCAGCATTCCTCCTTCTCCAAACAAGGTTAGTTGAGTTGTTGCCAAAGAGCTCAATTTTGGTCTCATCTGACCACAACACTTTCACCCATTTTGTATAAGCAGATGGTGCAGCGCTAAATAAGACCAAATCAAAAATAAACATACAAGATAACATACAATGCGAAGAGTATGTGATGTATATCATAAAATAAATAACACAAATAAAGTATGACTACGTGCTGAAATTATATCAGTGTCCACAGAACACATTAAAAGTAAAGTCTCTCAAAGTTCAAAAACAGCACAGAAAGTCTATGAGTCATCCAGTGAATCCAACCAATCGTGTGTAATCAAACAGCATGCCGGAAAAGGTGACAAATGGACATGCCCACCACCAATATTCAAAGTGGCCTCTCACCTAATAACGAGGACCCTTTAATTACAGAGGGTCATAAGAGGCATTCCCTTATGGGTCATACAGGTATGGAGCACAGTGGATCAGCGTTCATAACTTTCGCCATATGGCTGGATCAGGACACTCTCGGATAGTATAGTGGCATATGGAACAGAGAATAATGGCAAAAATAGTGCTCTCCGTATAATCAATTTTATTTAAAAAGATAAAAAGATACACTCACAAGTCAAGGGAGATTGACAGTTATTTTGTGTTTCTTCCATTTACGAATGATCGCACCAACTGTTGTCACCCTCTCACCAAGCTGCTTGGCGATGGTCTTGTAGCCCATTTCAGACTTGTGTAGGTCTACAATCTTGTCCCTGACATCCTTGGACAGTTCTTTGGGCTTGGCCACGGTGGAGAGGTTGGAATCTGATTAATTGCTTTTGTGAACAGGTGTCTTTTATACAGGTAACAAGCTGAGATTAGGAGCACTCCATTTAAGAGGGTGCTCCTAATCTCAGCTCATTACCTGTATAGAAAACACCTGGGAGCCAGAAATCTTGCTGGTTGATAGGGGATCAAATACTTATTTCACTCATTAAAATCCAAATCAATTTATAACTTTTTTGAAATGTGTTTTTCTAGATATTTTAGTTGTTATTGTCTCCCACTGTTAAAATAAACCTACCATTAAAATTTTAGACTGGTCATTTTTTTTGTCAGTGCGCAAACATACAAAATCAGCAGGGGATTAGATACTTTTTTTCCCTCATTCTAGAACACTTCCTGAAGATTCAACGAACAGAGCTGAAAGTCTCTTCCTATGAGGAGACGGGGTGTGTGACTTTCCTTCAATCAGCTGTCTTGGCTGTTTGGTGCAGTATGAACCAGGAAGAGAAAATCTCCTAATATGATCTGAACTTTCTAAACAGTATATAAAGCTGAAAACAGCAGATATACAGTATATGTAAAACGTATGTAGGGAGATTTGTTTCATCTCTGCGTATCATCTGAGGCTATTCCCTTCACTGGGTATATGTAAGGGTTTACATCCACTTTAAGTTGGCCATACATGAATAGCAGTCTTGTCAACTGTCAGTATTTTTACTGGCAGCCAGTACAAAATGGGCATGTTTCTCCTGCCAGTAAATTCCAGTGACAAGAAAAGGTTGCCAGTAAAAAATATGGCTGGCTGTGACGATCGGCTCAGAACTGCACATGTGCAGATTTGTCCGGAGCCGGCTGAGACTATCCAGGTGCCTGCTACAGTGTGTTTAGGCAGTGCCAGCAGAAGGTGGGTCTGGCAGAGGCGGTGCCTGAGTGTGTCGTGTGATGTTATGGTGCAAGGGAGCCAAGCAGAGTGGTTGGAGCTTCGTGTGTGGTTCTGCAGGATGGGAACAAGGCAAACCTGGACTGGAGTGGACTGAAGGAGAGAGACTGTCACTGTGACTCAGGGGGGGATTTGTCATATGGGTGAGGTGTCATCATCTGTGCTGCTGCACACTGCTGTCAGCGTCACTGTGAGAGTCAATTTCATGTGCGTGTGCCGTGCCGCCCATTCTAAAGTCCTGTCCCTGAGCTACTTACTTACTATATCCAAAATAAAATAGGAAATATATTTTTTGCCTTAATATCTACCTTAAATCACATTGCTAATTGCATATTGTACTAGTTTGTAGCCTAAAAACTAAAATTTGCCCTTGAAACTGTAATTTTGTAACTTTTGGAAATGCCAGTAAAAACGTAGCTGTGCCAGTAAATTTTGGGTGTCCTGTCAGTAAATTTCAATCTGGTAGATTGGCAACACTGATGTATAGATTTCTGTTGTTTAGCCTGTGGGCTGAATGAAAGATATATAACAGGGGGGGCGCATGCGCGCGAGCGACGGAGATGGCCGCCTAATCCACTCGCTCCGCGCCAACGGAACCTGAGACCGGCCGAGCGCTGCACAGAACAAGCGGGGACACACTCCACATACCTCTCCGGGATCCAGAACTCCCCAGGCAGCGATCGGTAATGTACCGATCTGTTAAAAACAAGCCCAAGAGCCGGCAGCCCCATAGACTCCCCTCAGGCCCTAGCAAAGGGAAATCCAAGATGGCGTCAGCCGGAGTCGGACGACGCCACTCAGCTTTCAGCTGAGGATCCGGCGTCCCCGGTGGGAAGCATGCACCAATCCCCCATGGATCTGCGGAGTCCTTTCCCCACGGACCCAGAAAGCATGCTAGAGAAGTTCCGCAGCATAGTGAGGGATGAAATTACTGCAGATGCCCGCAAGCTCTCCTCAGACCTGGTAAGGAGCCTTAAAGAGATAGGCCATCGCACCAATCAATTAGAGCAACGCATGGACCTTGCTACTACAGTGCTGGAAGGGCATGAGGAGGAGGTGGATAAAATGTCAGCCGAGACCCTAAAAGATAAACTTGAGGACGCTGAGAATAGAGCCCGCAGGGACAACTTGCGCATACGCGGTAACCCAGAGAATATTACCGATCTACAGGGCACAGCCACTGCCTTCTTTCAGGAACTGGCCCCCGAGATTCCAGTGGAGAGGCTCAAATTCGACCGTATTCACAGGTCCTTGGCGCCCAAACCCTCAGATGGCCCCCCACGAGACGTCATCATAAAATTTCATTACTACCGCACCAAAGAGAGGCTATTGCAAGCTGCAAGAAACCAACAAAACCTCTGCTTTCAAGGCAATTCTCTCCAGTTATTTGCTGATTTATCTCCGGTCACCATAGCCAGACGGCGAGGACTTAAACCTTATCTTCAAATTCTTCAGTCCCAGGAGATTAAGTATAGATGGGGATTCCCCTTTAAGCTGTCTTTTTCCCACTTGGGCCGCCAGATTCATACTACCTCCTCATCCGACTTGAAACGGCATTTCCGGGATCTGCAACTGGACCTCCCCATGTCCCAGACGGATGCGACGACCTCTTTTTCCAGGCCAGGACCATCCAGGCCTCCACGTCCATCTTCACAGCTTTCCCAGCCAGGATCCCAAGCGTTGAAGGATCTACAGGCTCAATGCTTCAAAAAGTCCAATAATGGTTGAAGGTACTTGGCTTATATTTGTGTGATTCTGGAACTCTTTCACTGCCCGCCCATAAGCCTCAGCTGAGGTTTAAAACTTACCTGTTGGGGGGGGCGGAGCCGGCGGCCGGAGCTGATGGTGTAGTGTGAGGAGAGCTCCGTCACATCAGGAGACTGTCAGCAACTAATAGCGGCGTGTGACACCTAAAAACCGGCCCCTCAGGCAGCGGAACACAAGGGGATACCGATCCTAAAGATGGCCAAACGAAAGGAGAGAGAGGGACCCAGAAAACTAACGGACTTCTACACCACAGTCCCGGGCAGAGTCTCTCAAAATGGCGCCGGCGCGGGAGACGTCTCTCCTCAGCACAGCCGTCCTCACAGTGACACAGCCTGTACTGACACTGGTGAGTTGCCTGTGTCAGGCACTGCTCCTCTATCACCCCCATCTGCCTCAAACAGTCCCCTTAAGCAAAAAAGGAGACTCAGCTCTCCCGCTGATGACACAAATCAGCAAGACACAGAGGTACAGGACATGGAGCAAACTGACATATATTCACAAAAGCTAGACGCCCTGCCTGCCTCTGGTCTGCCTCTGACTGATACAATGATGAAAGAAATGATCCTTACCCTGAGAGGAGCAATCCAGCAGGATATTACTAAGCTTACACGCTCCACAAATAGAGAGCTGACAGCTCTGGGGGACAGGGTTAATTATGTGGAGAATAAAATGGGGGATTTCTATGAAGCTCACAATGAACTTGTGGATGCTCACATGGAACTAGCAGATAAGTTCACAGCTCTCCACCTAAAAATCACAGACCTCGAGGACCGCTCACGCAGAAATAACGTGAAATTTAGGGGGATCCCCGAGTCGGTAAAACCATCTGACTTGCGCACTTTTCTCCAACAATTAATGATAAAAGCTATGCCGTCCCTTACACTTGCAGATGTCATTATTGACAGAGCCCACAGGCTGCATAAACCACCTCATCTCCCTGAGAAGATCCCTAGAGATGTCATTGCCAGAATACATTTTTTCCACATCAAAGACCAACTCATGAGATTCTCCAGACAAAATAATACACTTCCAGACCCCTATGCAGGGATCACAATATATGCAGACCTCTCCCAAGCCACCATGAAGGCCAGGAACAACCTGATTCCTATCACAAAACTGCTGAGGAATCATAAAATACTTTACAAATGGGGCTTCCCCACTAAGCTCATGCTGGAAAAAGATAACGCATGGTATACCATTTCGTCCCTGGAAAAGGGATTGGAACTGATGCGCAATTGGGGACTCCTTCCCCGTGAAGCCTACCCAGAATCCTCGGATTCTGCAACTTCTAGATCAGGCTCTAATTCCTACCGCAACACTAAAGGGTACCGTGACGGCTGACCACCACCGTGCTCAACATAGGAGGCCAACTACCTGGAAAAATTTTGAAAGAATCTCCCCTTAGTTCACCAATTGCAAACACGCATATATTTCCTACCATACAAGTCGCCTGATGTTCGGCTGCACTGGAAATTATTTTCATGATTTTACCCCACTATTGTGTTTGGGATATTCCCGAATCCATCCAATTGAAGTTTAATGTTTTATATTCCTTTTTTCTGTTTCTCGTTTTAATTTTTTTTTTGTTAGTCAATCCTACATTCTTGTGGAACATTCACGTAAACATACTAACCCACTCCACTGCACTGGAATCAATTCCTAAATCACATCAAATACCTCCATGTACCACTAGATGTCGCCAGAGCACCATTGAAGTTAACAATGTCCATTAAAGTGATGTCCATCAACGCAAGAGGTCTCAACAGCCCATTTAAACGTCGTATGCTATGGAAGACGGCCTTAGAAATGAACTGTGACATTCTTTGTGTGCAAGAAACACATTTCTTGGATCAGAACCCGCCTCAATGCTCCCACAACAAGTTTTCACATGTCTTCACAGCAAATGACTCTAGTAAACATAATGGTGTACTTATAGCCGTTAAAGATTCTATTACATTTAAATTAATAGATAAACAGCTAGATAGACATGGTAGGTATATTATCTTAATAGCTGAAATCAATAGCAATATTTATACATTAGTAAATCTGTATGCCCCTAACAAGAAAACAATGAAGTTTCTCCGTCAAACTCTACAAAAAGCTAAAAGGTTGAAAAAGGGTAACCTGTTGATATGTGGAGATTTTAATTTAATTTTAAATGATGTACTTGACTCCTCCTCTGTGGGGCGGAGACGTAGACCATCCCTGGGTAACTATTGCCTAGAAGAAGAATTATACGATCCTTTGCGATGTCTCCGCACCACAGAGCGGGATTACACTTATTTCTCACCAGTCCATAGAAATTATTCCAGGATAGATTTCTTTCTTACAGACAAATACACATTACAAAGGGTGACAAAGGCAGATATCCACAATATTACCTGGTCCGACCACGCCCCCATTACGATCGACATACTAGACACAGCCAAAACTACTTTTACACCTCTGTGGCGCAATAATACTTACCTCCTCTCCCAACCCCGAATTCAAAAAGAAGTCAATGAACAACTTGAAGAGTATTTTACATTTAATGAGCAACCGGGAATCCACCCGACTACAGTTTGGTGCGCTCACAAAGCCTTTTCTAGAGGCTTACTGATACAAATAGCAGCCAGGGAAAAAAAGAAAAAAACGCAACTTATATCGAGACTTCAAGAACGAATCGCTGACCTAGAGAATAAACACAAAAAACACAATGACCACTCTCTATTACAGCAACTTAATTCCTGTCGGGAAGAACTAAAACAAACATTGAAATCTGACTATGACCTTTACTTTAAAAGGCTCAAACTTTCATATTATTCCCAGAACAATAGGGCAGGGAAACTATTAGCCTCTCAACTAAAGAAGAGGCACAACCGCACAAACATCTCAGTGATTAAACACCACAATAATAATCATTCATATCACAATCCTAAAGATATTGCCAATACCTTCAAAGATTATTATGAATCTTTATATAACCTCAAACTAGACAAGAACATTCACCAACCCACTGAGACTGAAATTAATGAGTTCCTCAGAAAGATTGACCTTCCCTCCATAGACACAAATTCACTACAACTATTAAACAAACCCTTTACTGCGGCTGAAGTTCATGAAGTGATTAAACATTTACCTAAACATAAAGCCCCTGGAGCAGACGGCTTTTCTGCCGAATACTATCAAGCGTTCTCATCAACGCTCGCCCCCAAACTAGTAGACCTCTTCAACATAGCTGCAAATACTGGCACATTTCCCAGTGAAATGCTTCAAGCTATTATAGTGACTATACCAAAACCAGGAAAAGACCCCTCCTTACCACACAATTACAGACCCATCTCATTACTAAATTCCGATCTAAAAATCTTCGCCAAAGTACTAGCAAACAGATTATTATATATAACCCCCACCCTTATAGGACTGGAACAGGTGGGATTTGTCAAAGGAAGGCAGGCCCCGGATAGTACTAGAAGAATGATTAACTTACTTAGATACGCAGAAATCAATCATACACCCAGTATATTCGTAACCCTAGACGCAGAAAAAGCGTTTGATAGAGTCCATTGGACATACCTATCTCACACACTCTCCAAATTTGGCCTAAATGGATTTTTACACTCAGCCATCATGTCACTTTACTCAACGCCCTCAGCCAGAGTATATGCATCTGGTATACTTTCTGACTCTTTCAACCTTACCAATGGTACCCGTCAAGGTTGCCCCCTATCCCCTATAGTATTCTCCCTAGCCATAGAACCCTTAGCAGAACTTATCAGAAATACTGTTGAAATTAAAGGACTCCCGGTAGGTCTTAAAGAACACAAAATAGGGCTCTTTGCAGACGACATAATCCTTACCCTGACCAACCCTGAGTACTCCCTACCCAAAGCCACAGAACTCTTACATCACTTTGGGGATATAACATACTACAAACTCAACACTTCCAAATGCTTTGCCCTGCCTCTAAATATAACTGAGAACAGTAAAGACAAACTTAAAGACATATTCCCCTGCAATTGGGACTCACCCTCCATCAACTATCTAGGTATCCAATTGACTCACCCTATCTCTAAATTATACACTGCCAACTTCCCTCCCCTTCTAGCACACATACAGGCAGAATTCTCCCAAATCTCTAAATTTTACCTAACCTGGGTTGGACGTATAGCTGCATATAAAATGCAAATACTTCCCAAACTACTCTATCTCTTCAGAACCATCCCGATCCCAATTCCGCAAAAATTTTTCTCGAATTTGGCGTCACTCTTGAACAAATTTATCTGGCAACACAAAAAACCCAGAATTGCACTGACGACTCTATATAAACCGAGATCACTCGGAGGAGGGGGTCTGCCAAATCCTTATGCCTATCATCAAGCGTCCTTATTGGACCAACTGAAGTTCTGGTTCTCCTGTAGAGAGGACAACCTATGGTCCCACATAGAACAACATGTCACCCCAGGTCATGACCTTACAGCGCTTCTTATGGCAGCCACCATTCATCATAAACCCGTAATACCGGACTACCCAACAGTGCAAGCATCACTCGAGGCTTGGTCCCTCCTGACTAAAATTAATTTTACAGATGAACCATCCCACACGCTGCACTTACCTCTCACAGCCTATGCATACCTCATACCAAACTTTTCAACTCACCACTGGAAACAAAAAGGCATCCACTACGACACTGCAGAACTAGTGAACCCTACAGCAGTGGACTCCTTTATGATTCAACAAATTAAACAATATAATAAAAAATACCCAACCACGCCCACAAAAATTCCATTAATCATATGGAATTTTCTAATGAACAAGCACAAATCTACAGCTAAAGGTATTTCGCTGTGCTATAGATACTGCAACTTCCACACTACACGAACCAAGCTCCCAACAATGCATAAGTGGGAAACAGAACTGCAAAAGTCCTTTACACTGCCGCAATGGCTCACAGCTATTAAATACAATAATACATCTTCAGCGTGTGTAGACCACTGGGACAACTACCATAAAATTCTTCATAGATGGTACATAACTCCCATGCGCCTGCACACTATGAACTCCTCTTTATCCCCACTATGCTGGAGGAATTGTCATACTAATGGAAACCTATTACACGTCATGTGGCACTGTAAAGTTCTGAAAAAATATTGGACAGACGTATTCTCTCTGATCTCAGACACAACCAACTCCCAATGCACTCCCTCTCCAGAACTAGCACTACTATGCCTGGGGATAGACTCCTTCCCATATACACACAGAAAAGTGGTGGTACATATACTATTTGCAGCTCGTATATCTATAGCAGCGAACTGGAAATCCACTACCCCGCCAGATATAAAGGAAGTTATCGCCAAGGTGAATTCACAAAGCCTCATGGAACGTATGCTGGCATACAAGGAGGGTCGAGCGCATACCTACCACAAATTTTGGGATATCTGGCTATCAAAGCACAATCCCGTCTTGCGTTGATGATACTAAAATTAATTGGTAATTGGAAAAAGACCACGTCTATTGGTGTTACATTTCATCCAGTGCAGAAACTTACGTTTTATCAATACTGAATAGTTATGTTTGGTTCTATTTTTTTTATTTTTTTGTTTTGGTTTGAGTAAACATTTAACGTTTATACAAAGCTGTTACAACCACTATATTCTAATTGATGTTGGTATTGTTATCAATGGCTTTAGGTTCAAGTACTTTTGTTGCTATCGATTTGTAACTCATAGGAGGCGACCATATTCTGGGTCGCATTCCCCAGTCCTGGAAGGGCATACATATAGCCTGCTCACAGTGTGTTCCCGGTAGGGGTGACAGGCTCTTAATGTTAATTTTATCTCCCTAACCGAACTCTTCAGGCACTACAACTCGGATTAAAGACTCTACAGTTACTATTTTTTGTTTTACCTCAAGAACCTAATCTACTCAGATGTGCTTACATTATTTCTTTCTTGAATATATGAACATCTTTGTATACCTACTATAATTGTATTTGTACAAAAAATTTAATAAAAATCTTAAAGATAAAAAAAAAACTTACCTGTTGGCTTATCACCCAAAACATACGGGAACACTTGGATTGCCCCCCCCCCCCTGATTTATCGGCACCTTGATCTGTATCCAGTCCCTTGCCCAGGAGGAATTATAAAAAACCCTACAATGGACCGCCCCACTTGTGAGATGGCGGTGGAGGGTGTGCGTTGTTATTCCTAGGACGAACCCAGGGTCTGGGATACTGGCAGATCCGTTTGACCCCCCTCCACACCAAAGATACTTTGAAGTTTCCTTACTGACTTTTTATGTTATTTTCTCTTTCTTTTTGTGAATGTTTTTATAATAAATGTGGGGGAGGGGGGCCATGTATGTATGTTCTGTAGGGGTTATTACATAGGTCTATCAACCGGGTGATGGCTTTGGTTTCTACGCGGCAGCTCCCCAGCTCTGTTCGTGGGCTGGATGGAGCTGCTGGGATAGTGGCGTCGGGCAGGCTTCCCCGGCAGCCCGGGGGTGGAGGCAGGCTGTCTGTCGTCTCCGGGTACCTGGGGGTTTCATATAAATTTACCTTTAACTGTTTTATTTTTTTTTTTAGGTTTTTGTTTTTCATTGTTCATGCTGGATCTAGCTTACTGTTTTACCAGCCATTTCTTAGTTTCTGTGCACAATATATCTTAACTGTTTACAATATTACATACTAGGCCGGTGGTTCCGTCGGATCACTGCTCCCCCTCATGTGCTGGCACTTGGCTGAGATAGTAGTCTCAGCCAATGTCCCATCCACTTGTGGGATGTACAACCCACGAAAAGTTGCATTTACATTCTTATGGTTTGCTCTCTTCCGAGCTCTCCTCAGTACAATTGTCTTTTTTTTTGTCTTGCTCTCTCTCTCCCCTTTTCTTTTCTCCCCTCTTTCTCTCCTTTTCCCCCAGTCCACAGGGTGTTTGGTTGGAGTAATGCCACGAATCTGCTTTCGCACGAATGACTCTTAAATGGTTGTCCCTGAATGTCCAGGGTATGAACTCCCCCCAGAAACGAGTCAAGGTTTTTAAATACCTCAAACAACAAAAAATAGACATCGCATGTCTGCAGGAAACCCATTTTGCTTCCTCCTCATATCCCAAATATTTTGCAGCGGATTACCCCCATGTTTTCCTGGCCAATGCTCCTACTAAACAGAGGGGTGTCATGATCGCCCTACGCAAATCCGTCCCATTTACTTGCAGTAAACAAGTAGTAGATCCAAATGGCAGGTACCTAATCCTTCAGGGAACTATCCAAGATTCCGAGGTTACGATTATGACTTATTATCCCCAAATAAAAACCCGGGGCCCTTTCTGACCCATATCTGCGCCCTGTTGAGGTCGCACCTGAGAGGGACATTACTTTTAGCAGGAGACTCTAATGTGACATTGAATCCCTCCCTTGATAATTATCCTTCGGCTCATAAGCCCCCTTCCCCAGCAGCCAAACAATTTTCTCATTCACTACAAAATAGCAACTTAGTTGATGTTTGGAGGGATTTTCATCCCTTGGGCAGGGATTACACTCATTATTCCCACCCTCATCATTTACAGTCTAGGATCGACCACATGTTCGTTCTCCACAAACACCTTCCCTTAATAAGATCAACCTCTATACTGGCAGCTCCATGGTCGGATCATGACCCCATTCTTATGGTCTGTAATTCTCTACTTAGTAAACCACAATTCTCCTCCTGGGTAATGAATGACTCTCTGTTGTCTTACAAAGAAATTCTAAAAGACATCCATAAGGCCTCTGTAGAATATTTTAACTTTAACTCAGGCTCTGTGTCATCTCCTGTTATTTTGTAGGAAGCATATAAGGCAGTGCTACGGGGCCACATTATTCACCTAGCGTCCAAACGCAAAAGAGAGAGGGCACAGGCACATCATGAGTTGGAGTCAAAATTGGAGGCTTTGACAATGACATTCAAACAATTCCCTACCCCTGCTAACTGCAAACTTTTAGACAAGGCATGCACAGAGCTTGATTTATGCTTGACTGATGAGGCGGAACGCACTTTGCGTTGGGCTCGACAAAAGTGATATGTTAAAGCTAACAAACCAAGTGCAATGCTGGCTAATAGACTGCGAACCTTTGCACCCAAGTTTGCTCCCATTACATTACGTACCCATCATAATATTCTTACTGGCAATCCCCAGCGAGTTCTGGAAGAATTCTGGTATCGCCTTACTAAACTGTATTCTGAACCCGAGCATTCTTCTCCTCAAGGCCTTGACGCCTTTTTAGCAAACCTATCACTACCTTCCCTGTCTGAAACCCACACATCTCTGATGGATCAAGACATACAAGTCTCGGAAGTCCTCCAGTGTATCAAGGAATTGAAGGTGGGTAAAAGACCTGGCCCAGATGGCTTTACGGCACTTTATTACAGAAAAATAGCAGATGTCATTGCCCCTCACCTAACAAATATGTATAACTCAGTTAAGAATGGTCGCTCTTTTACACCCAATTTGCTGACTGCCAACGTTGTTATGATCCCTAAACCTGACAGGGATCATTCATCGTGGGCTAACTTCCGGCCAATCTCACTAATCAACATTGATATGAAAATTTTAACCAAAATCCTGGCCAATCGCCTCAACTCCTTCTTACCACGTTTAATAAAAAAAGATCAAGTGGGCTTTGTCCATAGAAGACAGGCTGGAGACGCTATAAGACGCCTCCTCCAAATACAGCATATTGTCTATAACAGGTCCCTAGAAACAATGTTTTTGTCATTAGATATCAACAAAGCTTTTGACACACTGTCATGGTCCTACTTGACACAGGTACTTAAATGTTATGGATTCAGAACCTCCTTTATGTGGTGGGTTTCTGCCATTTATGATTCCCCTCAAGCCAAGGTTAAATATTACGGGTTTGAATCAACTATCTTTCCTATTACAAGGGGTACCCGCCAAGGCTGCCCACTTTCCCCACTTTTATTTATTCTGGCACTGGAACCCTTGGCGGAGGTCATCCGATCTCACCCTGACATAGTGGGAGTAGAGGTGGCGGGCAATCCGCATAAGCTATCATTATTTGCGGATGACATGCTGCTGACCATCACGAAACCAATAATTTCCCTCCCAAACTTGCTTTCACTTTTAGACACTTTTGCCACCTTCTCGGATCTATCAGTCAACCCTACTAAATCCAGAGCAATGTCAATCAACCTATCCTCCTCTGAGTTGGGGACTCTACAATCCACATTTCCTTTCCAGTGGTTGGAAGCACTATCCTACCTTGGGATTCGGCTCACTCCAAAATACTCTGATCTATACCAAGCCACTTACCCATCATTGTTTCGTAAACTGACGGCCATGCTTGACTCCTGGTCCACCCTTCCATTTTCCTGTTTTGGAAGGATTGCGACCATCCGTATGACATATCTTCAGAAGTTACTATATTACTTTCGGGTCTTACCGGTCCAGGTCCCTTCATATGTCCTCCGTATACATCAACGCAAAATTATGCAATTTATTTGGGGTTCCATAAAACCCAGGATTAAACGGCAGGTGTTGTATGCTCATAGGATCAATGGTGGCCTCTTGGTACCCAACCTGCACGCCTATTATACGGCAGCAGCTATTGCCCCATTATCTCATCTTCACGAAAAGCAGCAAATGCCACTATGGGCCACTATTGATATGATGGATACATATTCGACACCACTAGCCTCCCTCCCTTGGCTCCCTCAAGCCCATCGTCCAACCACTATTGGTCCATGCCTGGCCCACTCTCTTCGCTTATGGGATTCAGTCAAATATTCGGCGGGCTTGATCTCTCCGCACCTCCCCCTGTTGCGCCTTTTTCAATGTCCACTATTTACTCCT
The DNA here is from genome assembly GCA_037952925.1 of Lithobates clamitans. Classification (NCBI taxonomy): domain Eukaryota; kingdom Metazoa; phylum Chordata; class Amphibia; order Anura; family Ranidae; genus Lithobates; species Lithobates clamitans. Next base: position 1,942,974 of record JBBGZY010000156.1, on the reverse strand, counting down.
GGCTGTGATAATCCATTGCAGTTTACGTGGTGGATTGAGAATGATCTTATTGATGTCCACTCCATGGTTACTCCTACTAAGATCATCCCATTTGCAGTCTTACGCTTCTCCTATAATGTCCCCCTTAGGGAACACTACAGCTATGTATAAATTTGTCATTTCCTCCACATCCTCATAAAATATCAATCCACCCGCTATACGTTAACTCCCTTCGAAACCCTTTGTAGATCGCGACCCCAGTCCTCGGGTTTGATTTCTTTAATATATACAGCTATAACACGTTCCAAAAGACCACCCCTGCGACCATACCACCTTCAGTGGGAGGCGGAATTGGGGAAGAGATTGGACCCAGAGGACTGGCAGGTCATGACTATCGCACTGTCCAAGTGTTCCAAAAACGTACTCTTTTTGGAAAATGCTTACAAGGTACTGTACAGATGGTATTACACCCCAGCCAGATTAGCCAGTTTCATCCCAACATATTCCCCCTTATGCTTTCGTGGGTGTTCCCGGGAGGGTACAATGGCACACATTTGGTGGCAGTGCCCCAGGGTCTGTAGACTATGGGTCAGAGTCTATGCATTGCTTCGCAACCTCTTCCATACCAATATAAAAAGAGATCCTTTTGAAGCGATCTTGGGGAAACCGATCATGGAATTGCTAAGACCAGAACGCCAATTGGCATCTCATATTTTTACTGCAACTAAATTAACCATAGCAAAGGCCTGGAAAACCCAGACTCTTAGCTTCGAGGCAGTTAAAAATCGCATAAATGACATCATGGTTAATGAGAAACTGACGGCAGTGACATCAGACACGCATGATAAATTTCTTCGGATTTGGCAACCGTGGGTAACATATTCCCACCCCTCCCGGTTTGATTCCACTTTACTCTCCCTTTAGTATGTCTCCATACTCCCCACCCCGTGGACTACCCTTATCCCTCCTTTCTTCTTTTTTTTTTCCCCCCTTCTCCGATACTTTCCCACTTTCTATAATCTATACTCTTATTTCGCTTTCTCTCGGGTCCTACCCCCTGTAATTTCTCCTTTTTACCCCCTCCTTCTCTCCTCGGCTCGGTATTTTCCGTTCCGGCGCCGAGGAGAGAAGACATCGATATGTGTGCACAGACACTACACATACAGTAGAACATGACAGACACACTACACCCCCCTTTACCCCCCGATCCCCCCCCCCCCGATCACCCCCTAATCACCCCTCCCCGTCACACTGACACCAAGCAGTTTTTTTTTTTTCTGATTACTGCATTGGTGTCAGTTTGTGACAGTTAGTGTGGTAGGGCAGTTAGTGTTAGCCCCCTTTAGGTCTAGGGTACCCCCCTAACCCCCACCTAAAAAAAGTTTTAACCCCTTGATCACCCACCGTCGTCAGTGTCACTAAGCGATCATTTTTCTGATCACTGGTGACGCTAGTTAGGGAGGTAAATATTTAGGTTCGTCGTCAGCGTTTTATAGCATCAGGGACCCCCATATACTACCTAATAAAGGTTTTAACCCCTTGATTGCCCCCTAGTTAACCCTTTCACCAGTGATCACCATATAACTGTTACGGGTGACGCTGGTTAGTTAGTTTATTTTTTATAGTGTCAGGGCACCCACCGTTTATTACCTAATAAAGGTTTAGCCCCCTAATCGCCCGGCGGTGATAAAACTTAGGTTTTAGGGTCAGATAAGGTCTGTGTCGCCCCAGGCAGTGTCAGGTTAGCGCCAGTACCGCTAACACCCACGCACGCAGCATACACTTCCCTTAGTGGTATAGTATCTGAACGGATCAATACCTGATCCGATCAGATCTATACTAGCGTCCCAGCAGTTTAGAGTTCCCAAAAACACCCAAAAACACCCAAAAACACAGTGTTAGCGGGATCAGCCCAGATACCTGCTAGCACCTGCGTTTTGTCCCTCTGCCTGGCCCAGCCCAGCCCACCCAAGTGCAGTATCGATCGATCACTGTCCCTTACAAAACACTAAACGCATAACTGCAGCATTCGCAGAGTCAGGCCTGATCCCTGCGATCGCTAACAGTTTTTTTGGTAGCATTTTGGTGAACTGGCAAGCACCAGCCCCAGGCAGCGTCAGGTTAGCGCCAGTAGCGATAACACCCACGCACACACTATACGCCTTCCTTAGTGGTATAGTATCTGAACAGATCAATATCTGATCCAATCAGATCTATACTAGCGTCCCCAGCAGTTTAGGGTTCCCAAAAATGCAGTGTTAGCGGGATCAGCCCAGATACCTGCTAGCACCTGCGTTTTTCCCTTCCGCCCAGCCCAGCCCACCCAAGTGCAGTATCGATCGATCACTGTCACTTACAAAACACTAAATGCATAACTGCAGCATTTGCAGAGTCAGGCCTGATCCCTGCGATCGCTAACAGTTTTTTTGGTTGCGTTTGGTGAACTGGCAAGCACCAGCAGCCTAGTACACCCCGGTGGTAATCAAACCAGCACTGCAGTAACACTTGGTGACGTGGCGAGTCCCATAAGTGCAGTTCAAGCTGGTGAGGTGGCAAGCACAAGTAGTGTCCCGCTGCCACCAAAAAGACAAACACAGGCCCGTCGTGCCAATAATGCCCTTCCTACTGCATTCGCCAATCCTAATTGGGAACCCACCACTTCCCCCATTCACATCCCGAACCAAATGCAGTCGTCTGCATGGGAGGCATTTTCTTTATGTCCTCCCGAGTACCCCTACCCAAAGAACCCCCCCCCAAAAAAGATGTCGTGTCTGCAGCAAGCGCGGATATAGGCGTGACACCTGCTATTATTGTCCCTCCTGTCCTGACAATCCTGGTCTTTGCATTGGTGAATGTTTTGAACGCTACCATACTCTAGTTGAGTATTAGCATAGGGTACAGCAATGCACAGACTAGGCGCACTTTCACAGGGTCTCCCAAGATGCCATCGCATTTTGAGAGACCCAAACCTGGAACTGGTTACAGTTACAAAAGTTACAGTTACAAAAAAAGTGTAAAAAAAAAAAAAACACAAAAAAATATTAAAAAAAAAAAAAAAATAGTTGTTGTTTTATTGTTCTCTCTCTCTCTATTCTCTCTCTATTGTTCTGCTCTTTTTTACTGTATTCTATTCCGCAATGTTTTATTGTTATTATGTTTTATCATGTTTGTATTCAGCTGCAGCGCTGATTTATTTATTTTCACAGCAACAGCGTTTGCTCCCACCATATATAAAGCCGTGACTCCAGCGGAAGTGATATATGCCGAAGCGTGGGGGCAGCAGGGGCGGAGGAGCGATTTGCTCCTACCTTTTGCGGGAGGATGCCCCCATGCTTCGGCATATATAAACGGTGCATATATGCCCATCATTAGAAGTGGGTGGATGAAGGGAGGTATTCTAATGGTGGGCATACGTACCGATCAATCTCTTTTTTCGTTCAGCCCACAGGCTAAAAAAAGAATACAATATATGCCCAACAAGGACCAGCAACGTACTGGTATGTTGCTGGACTTTAAGTGGTTATACCAGAATGATGCCTGCAGGTTTAGGTATCATCTTGGTATCATTCTTTTCAGCCAGCGGTCGGCTTTCATGTAAAAGCAATCTTAGTGGCTAATTAGCCTCTAGACTGCTTTTACAAGCAGTGGGAGGGAATGCCCCCCCACCGTCTTCCATGTTTTTCTCTGGCTCTCCTGTCCCGACAGGGAACCTGAGAATGCAGCCGGTGATTCAACCAGCTGACCATAGAGCTGATCAGAGATCAGAGTGGCTCCAAACATCTCTATGGCCTAAGAAACCGGAAGCTACGAGCATTTCATGACTTAGATTTCGCCGGATGTAAACAGCGCCATTGCAATTTATTTGGGGTTCCATAAAACCCAGGATTAAACGGCAGGTGTTGTATGCTCATAGGATCAATGGTGGCCTCTTGGTACCCAACCTGCACGCCTATTATACGGCAGCAGCTATTGCCCCATTATCTCATCTTCACGAAAAGCAGCAAATGCCACTATGGGCCACTATTGATATGATGGATACATATTCGACACCACTAGCCTCCCTCCCTTGGCTCCCTCAAGCCCATCGTCCAACCACTATTGGTCCATGCCTGGCCCACTCTCTTCGCTTATGGGATTCAGTCAAATATTCGGCGGGCTTGATCTCTCCGCACCTCCCCCTGTTGCGCCTTTTTCAATGTCCACTATTTACTCCTGGCTGTGATAATCCATTGCAGTTTACGTGGTGGATTGAGAATGATCTTATTGATGTCCACTCCATGGTTACTCCTACTAAGATCATCCCATTTGCAGTCTTACGCTTCTCCTATAATGTCCCCCTTAGGGAACACTACAGCTATGTATAAATTTGTCATTTCCTCCACATCCTCATAAAATATCAATCCACCCGCTATACGTTAACTCCCTTCGAAACCCTTTGTAGATCGCGACCCCAGTCCTCGGGTTTGATTTCTTTAATATATACAGCTATAACACGTTCCAAAAGACCACCCCTGCGACCATACCACCTTCAGTGGGAGGCGGAATTGGGGAAGAGATTGGACCCAGAGGACTGGCAGGTCATGACTATCGCACTGTCCAAGTGTTCCAAAAACGTACTCTTTTTGGAAAATGCTTACAAGGTACTGTACAGATGGTATTACACCCCAGCCAGATTAGCCAGTTTCATCCCAACATATTCCCCCTTATGCTTTCGTGGGTGTTCCCGGGAGGGTACAATGGCACACATTTGGTGGCAGTGCCCCAGGGTCTGTAGACTATGGGTCAGAGTCTATGCATTGCTTCGCAACCTCTTCCATACCAATATAAAAAGAGATCCTTTTGAAGCGATCTTGGGGAAACCGATCATGGAATTGCTAAGACCAGAACGCCAATTGGCATCTCATATTTTTACTGCAACTAAATTAACCATAGCAAAGGCCTGGAAAACCCAGACTCTTAGCTTCGAGGCAGTTAAAAATCGCATAAATGACATCATGGTTAATGAGAAACTGACGGCAGTGACATCAGACACGCATGATAAATTTCTTCGGATTTGGCAACCGTGGGTAACATATTCCCACCCCTCCCGGTTTGATTCCACTTTACTCTCCCTTTAGTATGTCTCCATACTCCCCACCCCGTGGACTACCCTTATCCCTCCTTTCTTCTTTTTTTTTTCCCCCCTTCTCCGATACTTTCCCACTTTCTATAATCTATACTCTTATTTCGCTTTCTCTCGGGTCCTACCCCCTGTAATTTCTCCTTTTTACCCCCTCCTTCTCTCCTCGGCTCGGTATTTTCCGTTCCGGCGCCGAGGAGAGAAGACATCGATATGTGTGCACAGACACTACACATACAGTAGAACATGACAGACACACTACACCTCCCTTTACCCCCCGATCCCCCCCCCCCCCGATCACCCCCTAATCACCCCTCCCCGTCACACTGACACCAAGCAGTTTTTTTTTTTTCTGATTACTGCATTGGTGTCAGTTTGTGACAGTTAGTGTGGTAGGGCAGTTAGTGTTAGCCCCCTTTAGGTCTAGGGTACCCCCCTAACCCCCACCTAAAAAAAGTTTTAACCCCTTGATCACCCACCGTCGTCAGTGTCACTAAGCGATCATTTTTCTGATCACTGGTGACGCTAGTTAGGGAGGTAAATATTTAGGTTCGTCGTCAGCGTTTTATAGCATCAGGGACCCCCATATACTACCTAATAAAGGTTTTAACCCCTTGATTGCCCCCTAGTTAACCCTTTCACCAGTGATCACCATATAACTGTTACGGGTGACGCTGGTTAGTTAGTTTATTTTTTATAGTGTCAGGGCACCCACCGTTTATTACCTAATAAAGGTTTAGCCCCCTAATCGCCCGGCGGTGATAAAACTTAGGTTTTAGGGTCAGATAAGGTCTGTGTCGCCCCAGGCAGTGTCAGGTTAGCGCCAGTACCGCTAACACCCACGCACGCAGCATACACTTCCCTTAGTGGTATAGTATCTGAACGGATCAATACCTGATCCGATCAGATCTATACTAGCGTCCCAGCAGTTTAGAGTTCCCAAAAACACCCAAAAACACCCAAAAACACAGTGTTAGCGGGATCAGCCCAGATACCTGCTAGCACCTGCGTTTTGTCCCTCTGCCTGGCCCAGCCCAGCCCACCCAAGTGCAGTATCGATCGATCACTGTCCCTTACAAAACACTAAACGCATAACTGCAGCATTCGCAGAGTCAGGCCTGATCCCTGCGATCGCTAACAGTTTTTTTGGTAGCATTTTGGTGAACTGGCAAGCACCAGCCCCAGGCAGCGTCAGGTTAGCGCCAGTAGCGATAACACCCACGCACACACTATACGCCTTCCTTAGTGGTATAGTATCTGAACAGATCAATATCTGATCCAATCAGATCTATACTAGCGTCCCCAGCAGTTTAGGGTTCCCAAAAATGCAGTGTTAGCGGGATCAGCCCAGATACCTGCTAGCACCTGCGTTTTGCCCTTCCGCCCAGCCCAGCCCACCCAAGTGCAGTATCGATCGATCACTGTCACTTACAAAACACTAAATGCATAACTGCAGCATTTGCAGAGTCAGGCCTGATCCCTGCGATCGCTAACAGTTTTTTTGGTTGCGTTTGGTGAACTGGCAAGCACCAGCAGCCTAGTACACCCCGGTCGTAATCAAACCAGCACTGCAGTAACACTTGGTGACGTGGCGAGTCCCATAAGTGCAGTTCAAGCTGGTGAGGTGGCAAGCACAAGTAGTGTCCCGCTGCCACCAAAAAGACAAACACAGGCCCGTCGTGCCAATAATGCCCTTCCTACTGCATTCGCCAATCCTAATTGGGAACCCACCACTTCCCCCATTCACATCCCGAACCAAATGCAGTCGTCTGCATGGGAGGCATTTTCTTTATGTCCTCCCGAGTACCCCTACCCAAAGAACCCCCCCCCAAAAAAGATGTCGTGTCTGCAGCAAGCGCGGATATAGGCGTGACACCTGCTATTATTGTCCCTCCTGTCCTGACAATCCTGGTCTTTGCATTGGTGAATGTTTTGAACGCTACCATACTCTAGTTGAGTATTAGCATAGGGTACAGCAATGCACAGACTAGGCGCACTTTCACAGGGTCTCCCAAGATGCCATCGCATTTTGAGAGACCCAAACCTGGAACTGGTTACAGTTACAAAAGTTACAGTTACAAAAAAAGTGTAAAAAAAAAAAAAACACAAAAAAATATTAAAAAAAAAAAAATAGTTGTTGTTTTATTGTTCTCTCTCTCTCTATTCTCTCTCTATTGTTCTGCTCTTTTTTACTGTATTCTATTCCGCAATGTTTTATAGTTATTATGTTTTATCATGTTTGTATTCAGCTGCAGCGCTGATTTATTTATTTTCACAGCAACAGCGTTTGCTCCCACCATATATAAAGCCGTGACTCCAGCGGAAGTGATATATGCCGAAGCGTGGGGGCAGCAGGGGCGGAGGAGCGATTTGCTCCTACCTTTTGCGGGAGGATGCCCCCATGCTTCGGCATATATAAACGGTGCATATATGCCCATCATTAGAAGTGGGTGGATGAAGGGAGGTATTCTAATGGTGGGCATACGTACCGATCAATCTCTTTTTTCGTTCAGCCCACAGGCTAAAAAAAGAATACAATATATGCCCAACAAGGACCAGCAACGTACTGGTATGTTGCTGGACTTTAAGTGGTTATACCAGAATGATGCCTGCAGGTTTAGGTATCATCTTGGTATCATTCTTTTCAGCCAGCGGTCGGCTTTCATGTAAAAGCAATCTTAGTGGCTAATTAGCCTCTAGACTGCTTTTACAAGCAGTGGGAGGGAATGCCCCCCCACCGTCTTCCATGTTTTTCTCTGGCTCTCCTGTCCCGACAGGGAACCTGAGAATGCAGCCGGTGATTCAACCAGCTGACCATAGAGCTGATCAGAGATCAGAGTGGCTCCAAACATCTCTATGGCCTAAGAAACCGGAAGCTACGAGCATTTCATGACTTAGATTTCGCCGGATGTAAACAGCGCCATTGGGAAATTGGGAAAGCATTTTATCACACCGATCTTGGTGTGGTCAGATGCTTTGAGGGCAGAGGAGAGATCTAATAGACCCCATTTTTTTCAAAAAAGAGTACCTGTCACTACCTATTGCTATCATAGGGGATATTTACATTCCCTGAGATAACAATAAAATGATTTAAAATAAATGAAAGAAACAGTTTAAAAATAAGATAAAAAAGCAAAAAAATAATAATAAAAAAAAAAAAAGCACCCCTAACCCCCCCTGCTCTCGCGCAAAGGCGAACGCGAATGTAAACAGCAATTGCACTATGCATGTGAGGTATCACCGCGAAGGTCAGATTGAGGGCAGTAATTTTAGTAGTAGACCTCCTCTGTAAATCTAAAGTGGTAACCTGTAAAGGCTTTTAAAGGCTTTTAAAAATGTATTTAGTTAGTCGCCATTGCACGTTTGTGCGCAATTTTAAAGCATGTCATGTTTGGTATCCATGTACTCGGCCTAAGATCATCTTTTTTATTTCATCAAACATTTGGGCAATATAGTGTGTTTTAGTGCATTAAAATTTTAAAAAGTGTGTTTTTTCCCCAAAAAATACGTTTGAAAAATTGCTGCGCAAATAATGTGTGAAAAAAAAAATGAAACACCCACCATTTTATTCTGTAGGGCATTTGCTTTAAAAAAATATATAATGTTTGGGGGTTCAAAGTAATTTTATTGCAAAAAAAAAATAATTTTTTCATGTAAACAAAAAGTGTCAGAAAGGGCTTTGTCTTCAAGTGGTTAGAAGAGTGGGTGATATGTGACATAAGCTTCTAAATGTTGTGCATAAAATGCCAGGACAGTTCAAACCCCCACTCCCAAATGACCCCATTTTGGAAAGTAGACACCCCAAGCTATTTGCTGAGAGGCATGTCGAGTCCATGGAATATTTTATATTGTGACACAAGTTGCGGGAAAGAGACACATTTTTTTTTTGTTGATCATGGTTCTGTCTATGTAAATAGATCTCCCCAGACTCCAATTTTCTTTCTCCAATTTGGAACTCGTCCCAAAGCTGGGGTTTAGATCTATTTTAAAAGGGTTTGAGAATGTACATGAAATCCCATACTTCTTCCTCACACCAGGAGGCCCTCTTAGACTCCATTTCTTCATGACTTCCCTTGGAGCAATGGGGAAATCATAACTATAGTCTAAGGCCACCTTTCACTGCACGATTCTCTGAAAGTGGGAGAACCTTGGTAGCTTCTTTCTGTATGCTCTTCTATGTTGAACATATGGGGCTTAAACTTTTGTTATCAGCTGATCAGAACACTGGGAGCCCTTCTCCTCCTCAGCCTCACATCCCTCTCTGTGCCAGCCACTGACCCCCAGTCTGCTTTTTCCTCCTCGATTGACACTCAAAACTAGGTGACCCCACATAAATGATCCCCAATCCCTCCTCACCTGAGTAACTTGTAGACTCTTGCTTCTGGATCTGATGGGTCCCCTTGATTTTCTTCACAGCCAACTGGTGGATCGTGGTGACTGCTGCCGATAGATGCTGCTGCTGCCCAGCTTTGACCAGCTGGGTATCCTGCACAGTAGAGATGCGGTTCTCCCTGGTCTGGCAGATAGTGGTTTGAGTATACACCACTTGTCCCAGCGCCAGCGGCATCCTCAGCTCACCACTGACTTCAAAGGAAGCTGTAGCAACTGTAGACATAGGCATCTCTGTAGTAAATCCCATCTTCCATGTCGCAAGCAGGATTCTGGGCTGGCAGTTACTTGGCACCAGTCTTAGCAGCATCTCCCCACAATGACCACACCGGCTCAGCCACACAGCTTCACAGTGAAACACTGGCATCTGCCACATGCCAGACCAATGTATTCTGTCTCCTCCCTGCTGCACAACGCCAGGTTCCCGTGGGGGGCTAACCATACTCTGGTATCAGTTATCATTCGATTCTGCAGCTCAGTCAGCCTCTCTGCATATCCGCCACCTCTCACAGCAGCACCTCTCCCATTCTTCCAGATTGGCTGACTTACTCGCCATCACTGTTTCTGTTGGACAGGAACCTCCCAACGTGGTACCAGCATGACTCTTCCCGAGCGTTCCAGCATCCATTACTTTAGCATTATCAGACCATGTTGTAATACCTTTTCTGCCATTATCAGTCCATGCTGTAATGCAGGCTGCAATGGTGCTCACAAAGTGACATTAAACCTTCTTTTTTTTTTAAATTAAAATAACAAATATGTCATACTTATCTACTCTGTGCAATGCTTTTGCACAGAGCAGCCCGATTCTCTTCTTCTGAGGTCCCGGACACTCCAGGCCCCTTCTTTTCGGCTAGTGCCCCCACGGAAAGCAACTTTCCATGGGGACACCCATGAGGGCTCGCTCCCAAGCCACCCTGCCTGAGTCTATTGACACAGATTGAGCGGCTCAGCCCCGTGTCCCCGCAAAGTAGCAGCAGCTGCACAAAGCTCTTCAGAACACTAGTCAGTGTTTCCTTGTCTGGACCCTTAGCTGACTATGTCCCCCAATGTAGATCCATCATCAATCAAGCCACCCGCCACCACCGCTGGTCCCGAATAAAGGAAAAAAAAAAGCTCCGTCCTCGACGAAGGCTAACCACCGGCTGCAGGCTCCACCGTTTGACAGTTCTTATATAGGTAAGAGGCAGGGCCACCTAGAGATGTAACCTGGTGGCACCGCCCCCTTATGATGTCACCGACCCAGCATGCACCGGTCAGTGACATTCACCAGGTGATGTTGCCAGGTGGCCCCACCTCTTACCTATATAAGAACTTTCAAACGACAGAGCCTGCAATCGGCAGTTAGCCTTTGTCATGGGTGGAGCTTATTTTTCTTTTCTTTTTTTGGGTCCGGTAGTGAAGGCGGGCGGCGTGATGGATGATTGATCTACATCAGGGGACAGTGGGTTTTTTTAACAAAGGAATTGTCAAAAGCCGTGTTTTTATTTCTTTTTGACACTTTTTTGGTGAATAGGTAGGGGTACTATTTACATAGGGGGGATGGGATCTGGGGCCCACCTTGTTCAAGGGAACTTCCAGATTCTAATAAGCCCCCTGCTCATAGACCCCCACAACCAAAGCCCAGGGTTGTTGGGAAGAGGCCTTTGTCCCCGTCAACATGGGGACAAGGTGCTTTGGAGTGGGGGGGAGCAGAGCCCCCCCACCCCAAAGCATCCCCCATGCTGAGGGCATGTGGCTTGGTATAGTTCAGGAGGGGGGCACTCACTCGCCCCCCCCCCCTTTCCTGGCCTGCCAGGCTGCATGCCGTTTTTTAAAACATTTTGCTGTGAGGTTCCCCTTAAAATCCATACCAGGCCCAAAGGTCCACCCTATTTTTCTATTGCTGGCAATGGTAATGTATTGCCGGCAATTTAAATGTCACATTTTTCTTTATAAATGTCAGTTTTACTGCAGCAGGTTCTATACATGTTACAGATGCACCACTTTACAGGCAGACTAAGGGGACCCCCAAGCACTATATTTAAAGGATTTTTTTCATTTTTATTATTTAATTTCAAGCATCATTAAAATCACTGGTTGGTAAAAACTATTTTTATTTTTTGTATTGATGCATGTCGCCCAGGGCAGCCCTTTTTTTATGACCAATAACTTACATATAAGCCCTCAAAATGGGTACTTTTGATTTTTTAAGTTCAGGTACCATATATTTTAAATGGGTTCGCAGTTCGGGTCTGAACTTTTGCAATGTTCAAGAGTTCTGTCGCAAACCGAACTGGGGGGTGTTTGGCCAAACTCTAATGTTGGATACAGGGAGTGGGTTAAACCTGACTGCCTTTCCCTTCCAGCTTTGTTTAATACCTGTATTTCATATTTTGGGTATTCAGCTGGCTTTTATATTCGTTCATATATCTGTTTGTATTATCACAGGCAGGATTTATTCTGAATATGTCACTTACATACATGATCATATTAAAGTAGTTCTAAAGCCAAAACTTTTTTTAATTGTTTTTTTAATCTAAATATGCAGTTGAAATACCAAACAGGGACACAGATAGCAATAAAACCTGGAGGGGATTCTAACCCCTCACTGCTCTATCCAAAATCAAAATAAAAAAAATGATGTTAAGTAAATAACTTATTTATCTGTTGTGGATTTTAGGTACTTTTTAGAAATATAATTAAGACAGCAATGATATATGTTTATATAAACTGTGGTTCCAGAATTGAATGCTAAGGGGGGTGTTTACTAAAACTGGAGCGTGCAAAATCTGGCGCAGCTCTGCATAGAAACAAGTCAGCTTCCAGGTTTGATTTTCAAAGGTTAATTGAACAAGCTGAATTTAGAAGCTAATTGGCTACCATGATATTAATAAAAGAGTGTAGCGCTGCTGAAAATCAAAACAGACAATTATTTATATATAAATATGCGTGCTCCTATGATAAAACAATAAACACAACAGACTGACATTTATCAATCAAGGAAGCTTCTCATAAAATTAACCAAAACATTCAAAATCCTTAATAAATCAATGAAGAATGCTTTGATCAACCGTGATAAATATAACCCACACCACTGTGAATTAAACAATAGTGCTTGTGTGTTAGAACACTGTGTGTTCCTTCCAGGCTCCTTGAACTCTCACCTCCAATTTGGGAAAAAAAAAAGCCAGTATTAACCACATTCTCCAACCTCCCAGCTCCTAAGGAAAGGACCACTTCAGCCTCCATCCACTGGGGTATCCCTTGATAAATGGCTCCAGGAATTATGGGGGTGCGGTGTATTCATGTGGCCACAATATAAAACTAGCTAATTTATTAAAAGAATTGCAATTACATAGTAAAATATAGAAAAAAAAAAAACAAACAAACCATACATTAGCTAGATACTGGACTTCCTACTACATCACTTCTGTCTCCAACACAACTTGGTGGTTTAGCAGCAGCTGTCTAGGACATAAAATATTGGCTGTAGCGCGATTTTTTTTTCATTCACTTTATCAGTTGATAGTACAGGAGTTTACACCACGCTTTTCTTTTGATTGGCTACCATACACAGCTTTACCGAATTCTAAGTGCTCCAGTTTTAGTAAATCTCCCCCTAAAGCTGCGTACACACGGGCGGACTTTTCGACCGGACTGGTCCGACGGACTTTAAACGGACTTTTGACGGACTTCCGATGAACTTTTTAACGAACGGACTTGCCTACACACAATCACACCAAAGTCCGACGGATTCATACGTGATGACGTACACCAGACTACAATAAGGAAGTTGATAGCCAGTAGCCAATAGCTGCCCTAGCGTAGTTTTTTGTCCGTCGGACTAGCATACAGACGAGCGGATTTCTGGGTCCGGCGGAGTTACGAGGTAAAGATTTGAAGCATGTTCCAAATCTAAAGTCCGTCAGATTTTCAACTGGAAAAGTCCGCTGAAGCCCACACACGATAGGATTGCCCGCCAGATTCGGCCCGTCGGACCAGTCCTGTCGAAAAGTCCGACTTTGTGTACGTTGCATAAGTGTACAAAAACTAAATTCAAATATTCTGAGAAATCTAAAGCTTATGAAATCTAAAATTCATGATAAACCAAAAAAAACATGAGATTTGCCCAATTTTCAAATCTATTTGCCTATCTCTAGCTATTAAAGTGCATTTTACCATGTGGAAATACCACCTACAGTACACACATTTAGGCCATATTATAGATATGCAGTTCTATATACGGTACTGTATAAGGTGAGTTGCCTTGTGCTACTTTTTTACTAAATTGATTCTGAAAATCTATATAATGTTAAACTAATAATAACAATTGGAAGACTGCAATTGTAAGAATTTTAACCTGCTTCAAAATGAAATTGTAGAAATTCTCCAGGACACCACGTTTAATCTGCTTCTACTAAGCTAAGATTTCCCTCTAGATTCAATTTAGTGAGCGTTCCTGTGAATTTTGTATTCACAGCACCATCATGTGGCCAAAACCATAAACAATTTCCCTGATAAATCCTAGACTTTTTTTTAGATTAGGTGCTTTTTGGATTATTACCTCCTTACCGCCTTTCAAACACCTCTAAAAAGCAAAACAATTGTGGATCGTTTTTCAGAGGTGCAGCAATGTTGCTGCACGTCTAAGATCTCATTCACACAGGTGTAACTATCTGTACACCAGCGCAAAGAGCCATCTTTACCTGCACAGGATGCACAGATGTCCATGAATCCGCACACAGGGAGTCTCATTCATGTATATTGGGATGCAGAGGCTGCATGCACACAGCCGCTGGTCCCAATTTGACAGTCTGCAGATGCAGGTGCATGTCCCCGAATGCAGACAGTGTGTGTTTGGGGAAATACTAGCATGGCTTTCATATTGGGACCAGCGGCTGTGTCCATGTAGCTGCTAAAGAGGTAAGGGCTTAGCTGGTGTATTGTATGTAGTGTACAGTATATATGTCCTATATATTAATTATAGACCACATTTTACAGCGGAGCTTCGGCATAACAGTGCGACTATAACATGTACAGTGCCTTGAAAAAGTATTCACCCCCCTTGCCCCCTTGAAATTTTCCACATTTTGTCACACAACCAAAAATGTAAATGTGTTTTATTGGGCTTGTATGTGATAGACCAACACAAAGTGGCACATAATTGTGATGTGGAAGGAAAATTATTTTTTTTACAAATAAATATCTGAAAAGTGTGGCGTGCATTTGTATTCAGCCCCCCTGAGTCAATACTTTGTAGAACCATCTTTCGCTGTAATTACAGCTGCAAGTCTTTTGGGGATGTCTCTACCAGCTTTGCACATCTAGAGAGTGACATTTTTGCCTATTCTTCTTTGCAAAATAGCTCAAGCTCTGTCAGATTGGATGGAGTGCATCTGTGAACAGCAATTTTCAAGTCTTGCCACAGATTCTCAATTGGATTTAGGTCTTTCTGTATGTTTAGGGTCATTGTCTTGTTGAAAGGTTAACCTCTGGCCCAGTATCAAGTCTTTTGCAGACTGTAACAGGTTTTCTTCTAAGATTGCCCTGTATTTGACTCCATCCATCTTCCCATCATCTTTGACCAGCTTCCCTGTCCCTGCTGAAGAAAAACATCCCTACAACATCATGCTGCCACCACCATGTTTCACGGTGGGGATGGTGTGTTCAGGGTGATGTGCAGTGTTAGTTTTCCACTACACATAGTGTTTTGCTTTTAGACCAAAAAGTTACATTTTGGTCGCATCTGACCAGAGCACCTTCTTCCACATGTTTGCTGTGTCCTCCACATGGCTTCTCGCAAACTGCAAACGGGACTTGTTATGTCTTTCTTTCAACAATGGCTTTCTTCTTGCCACTCTTCCATAAAGGCCGGATTTGTGGAGTGCACAACTAATAGTTGTCCTGTGGACAGATTCTCCCACTTAAGCTGTGATCTTTGATGCTCCTTCAGAGTTATCATGGGCCTCTTGGTTGCTTCTCTTATTTATGCTTATTTATCCTTGCCTGGCCTGTCAGTTTAGGTGGACAGCCATGTCTTGGTAGGTTTGCAGTTGTGCCATACCCTTTCCATTTTTGGATAATGGATTGAACATCTCTGTGAGATGTTTAAAGCTTTCAATGATTTTTTATAACCTAACCCTGCTTTATAGGTCTCCACAACGCTATCCCTGACCTGTCTGGTGTGTTCCTTGGCCTTCATGATGCGGTTTGTTCACTAAGATTCTCTAACAAACCTCTGAGGGCTTCACAGAACAACTGTATTTATATTGAGATTAAATTACACACAGGTGGACTCTATTTACTAATTAGGTGATTTTTGAAGGCATCTGGTTCCACTAGATTTTAGTTAGGGGTATCAGAGTAAAGGAGGCTGAATACAAATGCACGTCACACTTTTCAGATATTTATTTGTAAAAAATTTGGAAAACCATTTATCATTTTCCATCCACTTCACAATTATGTGCCACTTTGTGTTGGTCTATCACATAAAATCCCAAGATAACACATTTAGGTTTTTGGTTGTTACATGACAAAATGTGGACAATTTCAAGGGGTATAAATACTTTTTCAAGGCACTGTAGGTAGGTTGCCTACAGATATGCTGGTTTTAGTTAGTGGCTGGCGTAATCTGGGGGGGGGGGGGGGGGTGGAGACAGTTAATGTGTGTGCTGCGGTTCCCGGGCTTTTAGGATCCAGCCTACCAACCGGTGGTTAAAATATGGGGGAAGGCTGGGTTCGGGGCTTCTTGGTACAGCCACACTAGCAGGAGATGCTGTGACTTCTGTGGAGGAGTACTGCTGTGCCTTGCAGTCTGTTAGAGGCTCATCTCTAAGTCAAGGAAGTGCCTAATGTTTAATTCTCACATGATCGTAGTCCCCGCTTGGTCTTGGGCATTGATGAGCACGTTCACGGCGAAAGGTACCCCCGCGTTTAGGGAGAGTGGCACCGCCCACATACAGGTATTTGCAAACTTATGTAACAACAAACTCTCAACCTGAGTAGTTGAGACAGTTTCGTTTTTTTGTTTGCTGTCTAGCTTTAAAGTGTGCTGGACATGCCCAGGGAAGATAAGTTGCTCTGCTTTCCTCCCTCAGCAGCTCATAAAGGGCACAAATGTTGCGCCCAAGGCAGTTGGGCAGGTGATCTGCAGCCAGGTGAGGGACCCTTACCAAAACCAGTGTGGGCAATCGGCCAAGAGCCTAATAGCCTAACAGCACTGTAGCCTTCTGGAGTTTAGGTAGGGTTGCTCCTCAAAAATGTACTTGCCAGGAGTAGTTATCCTGGTTGATTGGTAGAGATCTATTGATTTCTCCCTAAGTTTGGCCTTCTTGCACTTTTCTCTTCTACCACTAGGTGGCCGGGTACTTGGTGGTACTAGATACGAGAAGGACAACACAGGGTCAGGTTATGGGTAGCCGTGAACGTGCTCATCAGTGCCTGAGACCAGGCGGGGACTACTATCATGTGAGAATTAAACATTAGGCAGTTCCTTGACTTAGAGATGAGCCACTTTACTGTGTGCAGTAATAAAAGAACATAGTACCTCTGTAAACACACAAGATTCACAGTCTTTGGTTATCCCCTGTACTAGATCCGCAGTCTCTGGTTATCCCCTGTACTAGATCCGCAGTTTCTGGTTATCCCCTGTACTAGATCCGCAGTCTCTGGTCATTTCCTGTACTAGATCCACAGTCTCTGGTTATCACCTGTACTATGTCTGCAGTCTCTAGTTATCTTCTGTAGTATGTTTGCAGTCTCTGACCATCTCCTGTAGTACGTCTATCGGTGAGCAGTTATGATGTGCAGTAACCTCTAGCAACCAGTCAGTGAGCAGTAATGATGTGCAGTAACCTCTAGCAACCAGTCAGTGAGCGGTAATAATATGCTGTAACCTCTGGCAACCAATTGTAATAGCTGAATGCCGAGAGTGCATTTAAATGAAAACTCAAACGTCTACATGTGCACATATAGATTAATAAACCAAAATATATGCTTACAGGAAAAATGTGATACACAGGTATAAATCAACTGTTCATGTAAAGTCCTGTAAAATTATAAAAATAAATATTAATAAAATTGATAATAAACATCTAAAAACCGTGCAGAATATAAAAAATAAAAAGTTCATAAGATGCCAGCTGAATGTCATCAGAAAGATGCTGGGTGAAGGTTATAGTTGAATCCACCACCAAAACAGCAGAAATGGGCTCTTACCAGAGCTCCATGATCCCCCATAACAGAGGATCTAGGAGTGCATGTATAAAATACTGGATGGCTTCAGGCAACCCAGAAAACCTCAGTACCGGGCGGTCCCCTCCCGACCACTGGGCACTAAGTTATTACGAAACACGTAGGGCGGAGCGACGCACTGACATCACCTCGTACTTCGTATACCGTATACCCAAAGGACGGGTTGTCTGCTCGTGCTCTGGCCGGCTGAGCAGATTTCAGGCTCGATTTAACTGCAACATTGTGAGTGGTTTTCCTTTTGTTTTTATGCTCTAATAAATGACAGTTTTACACTATGGAGTTTTTATATATATTTTTCATGCACCATGGGAGTTCCACCGTGATCTGATTGGTCGGTAGGGGACCACCCGGTATTGAGGTTTTCTGGTTTTCCTGAAGCCATCCAGTATTTTATACATGTACTCCTAGATCCGGACTGAGTTCTGATGAAACAGACTTGCCTACACACGATCACACCAAAGTCCGATCCTTTCAAACGTGATGACGTACGACTGAACTAGAAAAGGAAGTTCAATAGCCAGTAGCCAATAGCTGCCCTTGCGTAGTTTTCAGTCCGTCGGACTACCATACAGACGAACGTTTTTTTCAATAGGAATCGAGTCTGTCGGAAAGATTTGAAACATGTTCTATTTTTAGGTCCGTCGGAATTTTCGACAGAAAAGGTCCGATGAAGGTCCGATGAAGCCCACTCACGATCGGAATGTCCGACGTAATTGTTCCGTCTGACCTTTTCTGCCGGAAAGTCTGCTCGTGTGTACGCGGCATAACTCTACAACCCCTTTAAAGTGATTTTAAAGGTTCATTTTTTTGTTTCTTTTTAAATAACAAACATGTTATACGTACCTGCTCTGTGCAGGAGTTTTGCACAGAGCACCCCCGATCCTCCTCTTCTGGGGTCCCCCAGAGGCGCTCCTGGCTCCTCCTCTTTATTGGGTGCCCCCATGGAGAGCCGCCTTCCCGTGCGGGCGCGCTCCTGAGTCTTGCTGTTTTGTCCATTGACACAGACAGCAGGACTCAGCCCCGCCCCCGGTTCCTGTGTCACAGGATTTGATTGACAGCAGCTGGAGCCAATGGCTCCGGCTGCTATCAATCTATCCAATGAGGACCCGAGACAGCGACTGGAGCTGCTGGGCTCATGCTCGTTGCTGGAACGATCGGGTTCAGGTAAGAAAAAGGGGCCCCTGGGGGGCTGCTGCAGCACAGAAGGTTTTTCATCCTAATGCCTAGAATGCATTAGAGTGAAAAACCTTGAGACTTTACAACTCCTTTAAGCATAAACTAAATAAAAACAGTTCATACACTTCTGGTACAAAAATAGAAAGATTTGTCTCAATGTCAACCTAAACCAGTCCCACAACAGGATTTAAAGTTCCTGGTTGCTTCAGGGATCCCAAAAAGTTAGAGGAGCCCAGCAGTGTCTCAGTAGCCCAAACAATTTATAGTCCTCTCACAACCGTGTTCTATTACGCTCAATACTTCTCAACACAGCGAATAATGACAGCGGGGGTCAGATGCACCTGCGTCACTTCCGGTCAGTGTTGCCAACCTACCAGAATGAAATTTACTGACACGACACCCAAAACTTACTGGCACAGCTACATTTTATTGGCATTTCCAAAAGTTACAAAATTACAGTTTCAAGTGCAAATTGCAGTATTTAGGCTACAAACTAGTACAATATGCAATTAGCCATGTGATTTAAGGTAGATATTAAGGCATAGATATTCCTATTTTATTTTCGATATAGTTAATAAGTAGCTCAGGGACAGGACTTTAGAATGGGTGGCACACACATATGAAATTGACTCTCACAGTGACACTGACAGCAGTGTGCAGCAGCACAGATGATGACACCTCACCCACATGACACATCCCCTCCTGAGTCACAGTCACAGTCTCTCTCCTTCAGTTCACTCCAGTCCAGGCTTGCCTTGCTCCCATCCCGCAGAACCACACACGAAGCTCCAGCCACTCCGCTCGGCTCCCTTGCACCATGACATCACGCGACACAGTCAGGCACCGCCTCTGCCAGACCCACCCTCTGCTGGCACTGCTGAAAAACACACTGTAGCAGGCACATGGATAGTCTTAGCTGGCATGCACAGTTCTGACAGAGAAAAGCGAAGGGATCTGGAAGCCGCACACCGGTCTGATGATAAGTGCCTTTATTAGTAAAAAAGTTGGATCATGGAGGTATACAAAAACACTACAGCAGAAGTGTACAGGGATCAGCTGACGCGTTTCACACTCACAGCGAGTGCTTACTCATAGCTTGCCAGTTTTGGCGCTGTTTCTTTTGTTTCCTCCTCCTTGGCGAGCGGCCCCATTGTCTTCTAGGACGTGTGTGTTTCAGAAAACAACGGGGCCATTCACAAAGCGCCGCGAAGATCGCGCATGGCAGTAGGAAACGGGCAGTGAAGCCACAAGGCTCCACTGCCTGTTTCCCTTAGCTAGGATGGCGGCGCCGGTAGCCTATCTGATGGACGACATTGTGGGCTCGCTTGGCAGGTAAGTGTCCTTATTAAAAGTCAGCAGCTACAGTGTTTGTAGCTGCTGACTTTTAAAAAGAAACAAAAAAACGTCCGGAACACCCCTTTAAGTGTATTATGAACTATATCACCATTTGGATTGAGAAGGACACTTGAAGAGTTGCACATTATTCTTATATTTTTTTGTTTCAATATTCTGTATACTACAGTTTGGATGTGATCAGTGTATTACTATATACATACTGTGTACACTATTGGGACACTACGAAAGTTTGGATTGTGTATGCTTTGTATATTCTTTATCACAAGAGGTTATAATCACTTTGCACATTTAAAGGGGCAGTAACGTTTATTTGTTTACTTGGAGATTTGCCAAATTGTGCTGTTTACAAGGGACAATGAAACACACAGCTTTACTTGTACACACTGGAGAACCATTTGTATTACTTACTATGGTCTTTCTCATAGTGACTGAGACCTCCTTGCGGCATTGCTAAGCCTTAGTGTCTGTCGACCTCTTTTAAAAAATTGTTCTCATGGTGCCCGCCATGAAAAGTACCTATGGGAGATGCTGTACAACTCTAACATCCTCTGTGATGTGGATGACTGTTACCTGAAACATATTAAGGCTTGATATGTTTTGCGTCCTGGTGAGTGAGAACCCCTAAGGGGAGTGTGGCGCACGGCTTGAGGATTTTGGTGTAAGATGTTGTAACAGTGGACGCAAGAGCGTGGTGGTGTAAGGGTGCCTGAATCATCTTCCATCTGGTGGGTGCTTCACCAGGGTGGCCCAGAAAGCGAGACAGCAGGTGTTGGCAGGTCAGCAGATGCTGAGTTGGTGGAGCAGGAAGCAGGAACCAGGCAGGTGCATGCAAAGCAGAAGAGACACAGGATGCGTGGTCAGACGAGCTGGGTTGGTAACAAATGGACAGATGCAGGCATGGATGGCAGGCAAAGAGTGGTCAAAGTCCAGGCAGAGGTTGGCAATGTGAGTTCATGCAGATAAGCAAGAGGCAAGAAGCAAAGTCCAGATACAGGCCAGGGTCAAGGTAGGAGACGTTTAACGGAGTCAGAGGCAAGCATGGACAAATTCAGGAATAAGCAGGATCAGATTCAGGAACACAGATACAGCTGCAAATCAGACATCAAAGTGCTAGTGCAACTGCTGCACTTATGAATGGCATTTGGCACCAATATTATTGGCGCGCACGTGTGCATTGGCGCGTGCATTAGTGCGTAGGTGAACATACGTGCGCATGTGCACATTTGTGTTATTGTGTTATTGCATGTGTTTGTGCTATTATTGAGCCAGCAGATTCTGACCTGGGCAGAGAACAATGTCTCTTTGGTCAGGGCGGTACACAACAGTGGGACTGCGAATGTTCTGGCAGACTATCTGAGCAGAGTAAACATCAGTTGCAGCAATTGGGAATTGAACCAAGACACGTTCCAGGAGATCATGTTAAGGTGGGGTGTTCCCAGAGTGGATCTTTTTGCATCCAGGCTCAACAAGAATCTACTGGCTTTCTTCTCTCTGGAAAAGGAGACGGAGTCCTTAGGGACAGATGTCCTCTCTTTCCCGTGGAACTTCACTCTAGCCTACGCCTTCCCTCTGTTTCCTCTCTTGCCACTGGTGGTTCGGAAGATTGTTCAGGATCAAGCAGACGTTATCCTGATTGCCCCTTGGTGGCCCAGGAGGAGTTGGTTCTCTTCTCTGAAAGCACTTTCAATAGAGCCCCCCTGGCCCCTGCCGGAGCAGATAGATCTTCTCCATCAAGGGCCAGTGCTCCATCCAAACCCTCAGACCTTCCATTTGATGGCCTAGAGGGTGAGTGGTGCATCCTACAGCTAAGGGGGTGTTCAGAGGAGGTTATTGAGACTATAGTAGGCAGTCGTAAGTTAGTCACAAGGAAGATCTATGGGAAAGTTTGTAAACTTTTGTTTCCTGGCAGAAGAAAACAGGAGTTGATTCTTTTTCCACTCCCTATATACTGGATTTTTTACAGAAGGGAGTGGAGAAAGGACTTTCTTTCAGCAGCCTTAGGCCCCTTTCACACTTATACGACTTGTCCCACGATTTTGTACTGCAAAATCGTATGACAAGTCATTCTCCATGATTTTCAATGACTACCATTCATATTGGCACGACTTTAAGTCGTGCCGACTTGAAAGTAGTCCCTGCACTACTTTGGTCCAACTTCTATGCGAGTTGTACTCCATAGACCTCAATGTTAAAGTTAAACCCTAAAGTAGCATGCAAATCGTGCCTGAATAATATAGACACGATTTCAGTACGACTTTGTAAGCACAAGCCTGGCTCGCTGATCGGGAAAGGAAAACTTTTTTTCCTTTCGCGATGAGCGACAGGCAGTGCTGACAGCTGTCTGGTATGAATCCTGAGGGGGAACGCCACGCCAAATTATAAATGGAAAAACTGGCGTGGGTTCCCCCCCCAGGGGCATACCAGGCCCTTAGGTCTGGTATGGATCTAAGGGGAACCCCCTACGCCAAAAAATCGGCGTGGGGTCCCCCCCAAAATCCATACCAGACCCTTATCCGAGCACGCAGCCCGGCCAGTGAGGAATTACTTTAAAGATTAATTTTCTGTTGGCCTAACCTCAGGGAGAAGAATTTCTAAATTAAAGTGCCTGTCCTGTAAGGACCCTTTCCTGAGGGTTTTAGAGGACAGAGTGGTGATTAGGCCCGATCCCTTGTACTAGCCCAAAGTGGTTTCCAACTTTCACAGATCCCAGGAGGTAGTTCTTCCTAGTTTTTGTTCCTCCCCAGAAATGCGGAAGAGGAAAGGTTTATTTTTTTGGACGTAAAAAGATGTCTTCTACATTATCTAGAAAGGTCTAGGGAGTTTAGAAGGTCCTCCCAGCTCTTAGTGTTGTTTAGTGGCCCCAAGGGGACCAAAGCATCCAAGGGTTCCATCTCCAGATGTATTAGGTAAGCAATTTGTGAAGCTTACAGAGCGTCAGATCACACCCCTCCTACCAGAGTTAGTGCTCATTTGACTAAATCTTTGGCTGCATCATGGGCGGAAAGAGCAGGAGCATCATGGCAAGGAATATCTAAAGCTGCTGTCTGTTCCTCCTCTCATGCCTTTATCAAGCATTATAGAGTCCAGATGCTCTCCAGCCAGGACCTTTCCTTTGGAAGGAAAGTACTTCAGGCTGTCATCCCTCCCTAAGATATAGAAATTTGCTTATCCTCTCAAGTAGCTGTCCTGGAAGATGAGGGGGGAAACCCCCGTTAGATTTACCGGTAACGGTATTTGCATGAATCTTCCAGGACAGCGTCTATATTTCCATCCTATTCTTTATTCACTGGTCTCCATTTTTTACTTGGTAGTGGTGTTTAGTGAGATTCTGTTATTTCCTCTGCCTGGAACACTGTTGGTGGAGGTTTACTTGATCTTCAAACAACTTAGGGTCAGAGGAGAGGGAGGGGCCTTTTAAATTGTGTCTGATTTGTGTTTCCTGCAGAGAGCGGAGCCAATCATCTCTCAAGTAGCTGTCCAGGAAGATTCATGGAAATACTGTTACCGGTAAGTCTAATGGGGTTTTCCTAGAACTGTTAGACCTGTTGTGGCTGCTACTTTCACTGGTAAATTCAGGCCTATTACTGCTGGATAGAAAATCAGGCGTTGCAGGCAAAACTACCTAAAAGGTACTTTTTTTTAAGTTAAAATGAATTCAGATTGGGGCTCTGCTGCTGTAAAAAAAAAAGTAAAAAAAGATCTATTACACGTGCAATGTACTGTATGTGATGGCAGAATACGGCATCACTGACAGTGTCCATGAGAAGTACTGCTCTGTAACACCATAAACATCTTAAAGACATCTCATATGCTCACATGCATGTAATTGTAAGGAATGATGTTTTTTACTTTGAACTCAACATGCACTGGTACATGTCTCTGATATGCAATCAAAGCGCTGCTCCTTGTGCCCTTTGTTTAACAATATCTTGCCTTTTATCCTTGAAATTAAACATCAGTTAGAATTAGAATTAAAATTAGTTTTGGTTTTCAAGACTCACACACATCCCCCCCCCACCCCGCCGTAGATTTAAATGGGGTTAAAATTCAAGTTTGCAATTTTTACACTTTATAATGGGTAGAGAAATACAGCAATTTATATTCCCCAGTTGTGGATAACCCAATCCCTCATCCCCTTTTTCCTTTTATTTTCCCTACCTTGCTGTTTAATTATGTAATTCTTCTATTTTTTTTTGTTGTGACTTTATACTTTGAAAAATCTTGTACCCACAATGTATGAATACCAAACAATGTTAGTGATAATTATGTCATGATGATATGTCTTGTTTTTTGACTGTATCCTAAAGACATAACTATTTTATAATTGAACATGTTAAATACAATTAAATGAAAATTTCCAATAAAAAAAAATATATATTAACGATAAAAATATATTTTAGCTATAGGTGTGATTTAAGCCACTAGGCAAAGCATCATAAGCTTTCAGTTAGTGGAGAACAATCAGTTTATTTCACCCAGTGCATATTTCTCCAGCTTCTGGTGGCATAAATGTACCAATGCTTCTTTATTCTTTCACCCTTCCACAATTTCCACAATAGGATACAAAGTTCTATAACAATAACATTTGATTCAAAGGAGTGAAGACTTTGTATAAAAACTGATTCAAAATTTAAATTGCTAAAAGTTTATTTTAGCTATTTTTAAAGCGGAGTTCCACACAAAAATGGAACTTCCGCTTTTCGGAACCCTCCCCCCCTCCGGTGTCACATTTGGCACCTTTCAGGGGGGAGGGGGGTGCAGATACCTGTCTAAGACAGGTATTTGCACCCACTTCCGGCATAGACTCCCATGGGAGTCTATGCCTCTTCCCGTCCCGACCGCGCTGTCTGCTGGGAACACACAGCTCCCAGGAGAGAGCGGGGACCACTAGGGATGCGCAGCGCGACTCGCGCATGCGCAGTAGGGAACCGGGAAGTGAAGCCGCAACGCTTCACTTTCTGATTCCCTCACCTAGGATGGTGGTGGCAGCTGCCGAGAACCGAGCGGGTTCTCGGCGTCCCCTGCCGACATCGCTGGACCCTGGGACAGGTAAGTGGCTATGTATTAAAAGTCAGTAGCTGCAGTATTTGTAGCTGCTGGCTTTTAATTTTTTTTTTTTTTTGGCGGTGTGGGTGAACCCCCACTTTAAGATTCCTCCTTTTTAAAACAAGGGGGTTGTTTAAAAACTGGAGCACTGTGAATGGGCACAAAGCAGGCATCTGTTGCCAGAGTAAGCAGATTCCTTGATTCTTTATACTGAAAATTTCAAAATGATTCTTATGGTCAAAAATGCCTTTGTTTCTGTTTTTCTTTTCTCTTTATAAGGCGGTGCCATCATCCAGCATTTAAAGTGTTACCAAACCCAGGACCCTGGGTCTTTCACAGTACACAGAACGTGGAAATGCAATTATTTTAGTAAGTAGGAGTTTTCATTTTACTCTGACCCTGTTTGGACAGTGCTGATTGGCTCTGTGCCGATCACATGCACCCTCCTAAGAAAAAAAAAAACTCTCTAGCAATACACACCAAACTGAGCATGTGCAGAGTGACTCCAAAGGCTATGTCTTATCAGGAGATGGATTGGTGACAGTGAAGGAAGGGGAGGATCAGAGAAGACAGTATCAAACAGCCTTTTTACACAATGCGGAAGGTTAACCCCTTAGGTTCCACAGTGAATACAACAAGCATGCTTTACTGCATACACAGACTAAATTTACTGTTGTGGGTTTAGTAACACTTTAAAGAAAATCTAAACCCATATACAAAAATGTAATACATTTCAGCTTACCAGTACTTAGATGTGGAAGCTGTATTGGTTTTCTTTTTTCAGGCTAAGAACAGCAAGTATAGAAAAAATCTCCTGATCTTGACATAAATGTGGTGTCCTTGTCACCTCCTGTGAGCTGAGCATAGGCACAAAGGGGCAGGAAATATGGTTCACAAATCTTTAAAAAGTATCCCCCTTGAGCTTCTTGTTTACACAAGCAACCGCCTGAATGTCTCAGAATATTGACCCATCCCATATTAAACCAGTCTGAGTTTTACTATACAGGGGATTACAAGGCAAGGCTGATATAAAGATTGATTCGGGTAATTTACACATCTTGCATTTAACAATAAATGTCATGTTTTAATGAAAACACCATGGTATTAAATGATGTTTTAAATATCTGCCCAAAGTTTAGCTTGAAATCATGCTGACCATTCAATAGAATGCATTTTTACTGAAATTGTATGGGTTGAAAATATGTGTGAAGCATATACAATCTTACTAAGAACAAAGCTCAATGCCTCATAAATACGGTATATGTATTTTTCCCTGACATTCAATAACTGCAAACATGAATGTTATATTTTAGTTATTCTAGCACATGGATGCTCCTCTATATTGACTTCTATGAAATCTAAGTTTTGTTTAGATTAGACCTTGCACATTTTGTCCAGAGCAAAGCATAGAGTGTTCAGTTCATCTTTGATTTGGCTCAGTGCTGTCTGGACTTTTTGGATAGAGTCTAATACTTCAACACTGCATGTCAAAGGATCATAACGAAGTGAAAACAGTTTCTTCATCTTTAGGGCATATTGCCTGCAAAGAACAAAATAAATAATTATGATCAGTTCCAGATTTTATGCGTATTTACATGCTTTTATTATTGTTGCATTTACATGTATTTAGTATGGTAATGGTTTGGGTCTAATTTACATTATTATGTTTAACAAGGTTTTAAATGTGTTCTTTCAGTCCATTTTTAGACCTTGTTTTATGCTGCACCCATATTTTGGGTGTAAGATGAAGCGTGGTCGCACACAACATTCCCCAATCCCCCCAGCTCCTTACCTGAATCGCAGGATGTGTCTGCCTGCAGCATTTTGTAATTATTTGAATTTAGCACAGCTTTTCATCGATTCGCCCACACAGCCACCTCATCAAGGTCTGGGAATGCTCAATGAAAATTACCACTGAGGGAGATGGACTATATAAAGCATGCTGTAGATCCCTCTCCCCACTCCACATACACACTTCCTTTAGCCCAATAACAGTAGGTCCATACATCCATATGAACCCAAGCCTGGTAGGACCAATTGCAAGAGCCCTTGCTTTGCACTCATGATGCAGTGGTCCTGGGAACATGGGTAGTAAATACCCATTGATCGTTAAAAACAGGTGGACTTTACCTTTAATTTAGAGGTATTTATTTCTTAGGTACATCCACAACATAGATTTGCTTTGGATTTCACAGTGTCCTTTAAAGTTTAATGCCATCCTGTTTTTACATTTGCCACAAAATCATCACAATTCATGTAAAAAACTTGGTAAATAAAATGATCTTTTTCAATTATGCTAAAACCTAAGGACATTATGTTGCAACTGAAAAAAAAAGCTAATTTAAAGTAGTTGTAAAGCCTGGAGGTTTGTTTACCCTCTGTATGCAGCTTCCCTCGCAGCCCCCCCAATACTTACCTGAGCCCGATCCTGATCCAGTGAGTTGCATGAGAACGGCTGCTGTCCTGGCTCTCTGCTTCCTCGTTGGCTCAGAGATAGCAGAGGGAGCCATTGACAACCCAAAATAAAAATAATTCTTGGTTTATGTGTGTCTGAATCTGGACTTATAGTTCCGACAAATTCCAGCACAGTTTGACAAGATGAGCCAATATAGCCCTACTGCACTGCACGGTCTAGAATAGTACTTTAACTCTTAAATAAGGTAAATTGTGTCTTAAAGGGTAACTTCACTTTTGTGGGGAAAAAAAATAGCAAATAAAGAAAAAATAATATAGTGTATACAATTGTGAAACGTCATATTGTAATTGAATGTCATTAAAAATTACCTTTCCTTTTCAATCTGCAGCTGCTGTAATTTTCGGAAAATGCAATGCAATATGGCTACATGGAGTTGTTCTGTACACAGAATGTGTACTGAACACACCCCAGAATAATAATTTCCAGCTGGTGTGATTGGCTCACCGATTTACCCAGAAGTCTGCACTAAGATACAAGTCAGATTTCAGGTATTCCCTGCAACAAAAATTTAATTTTTGGTGAGATACTCCCAATAGGAACACATCTAAAGGGATGCAGGACCAGCAGATTTCTTCCTTAGTGCTCTGCAGGTGCCACAGGTGATTGATATTCATGAAACCACTCCCATTAGACTCCGTTTCCCACATGGGCACAGAGAAACACACAGGGATTTCTTCAGAATAACAAAAGGTAGGAACCTGCAACGAAGGTTGTTATAATCTTTCCAATTTACATAAATCCCCCCGGGGGAATGTTTTTTTTCTCAACAAAAGTGGAGTTACGCTGTAAGAAAAGGCTATTACTTTTTAAATTGGTAAAAAAATTATATATCCACTACATAAATTATTTCTATTATGAAAAGTTGTGGTGCCTGGAGATACAAGTGGAGGACCCCTTAGCACTTAAAAATGTATGAGGATGGAGAAAATGTATGAGGATGGAGAAATGTAAAAAGATTTTTGGCTTGATTAAATCATTTTTATAGCTAAATGATTTACACAAGAGTGGTTGTCTCTGATAATGTGGTCTGAGGCCACTCAGATAGAAGATATCCCTGGTGGCATCTATATAACTCATTGATAAGGATGAGTTGAACATGTTCCCACCAGAACTTGCGAACAGGCAAAAAATTTGTGCGAACATGCGAACACTGTTAAAGTCTATGGGACATGAACATGAAAAATCAAAAGTGCTAATTTTAAAGGCTTATATGCAAGTTATTGCCATAAAAAGTGTTTGGGGAGCCGGGTCCTGCCCCAGAGGACATGTATCAATGCAAAAAAAGTTTTATAAAACTGACGTTTTTTCGGGAGCAGTGATTTTAATAATGCTTAAAGTGAAACAATAAAAATTAAATATTCCTTTAAATATTGTGCCTGGGTGTCTCCTTAGTCTGCCTGTAAATTAGCGCATCTTTCCCATGTTTAGAACAGTACCACAGCAAAATTACATTTCTAAAGGAAACATTTTTATTTAAAACTGCTCGCGGTTTTAATGTATTGTCGGATCCCGGCAATATAGATAAAAATCATTGAAAAAAGATTTTTATCTATATTACTGGGGTCCGGCAATACATTACAGCCGCAAGCAGTTTTAAATGACTTTTTTCCCTTACAAATGTCATTTTGCTGCTCTCATTCATAACACTATGTACGGCCGCCGTGTAAGCAGCCTTACATAGTGTGGGGCATGGACTCAGCCCCCTGAGCCATGATTGGCCAAAGGCACCCGGCCTTTGGCCAATCATGGCTTTCACAGCAGAGTGCGCTGTGTTTGGCCAAAGCATGCAGGTCAGTTGCATGCTTTGGCCAATCAACAGCCGTCAATGCACTGCGATCTCACAGTGCATTGATAGTCTCGCAGTTCATTATTGGGCATTTCGCGGGAGCTCGAATTTCCCGGGAATGCCCCATAATGTTCTAAATTCGGTGAACGGACAAACACTCGATGTTCGAGTTGAACTTACATTCGACTCGAACATTGGGCTGATCCCTATTGATCACCTACCATAAGTGTGCACAGCCTATTGCATTAGGGTGTGCGCCCCCAAAGCTCAAACACATACGGTATGCGTGTGTGTGTATATGTATATACAGTATATATATACTGTTTATACTGTGTGTATATATATATATATATATATATATATATATATATATATATATATATATATATATATATAATATATAAAACGCCGGCACATTGATCTCCCTGCTGCCACAGAAGCACTTCTATTAGACCACTTTCACACTGAAGCGCTTTGCAGGTGCTACAGCGTTAAAAATAGCACCAGAAAAGCGCCCTGAAAGAGCCGCTGCGCCCGAGTGCTTTTACACTGGAGCGGTGCGCTGGCAGGACGCTAAAAAAAAGTCCTGCTAGCAGCATCTTTGGATCGGTGAAGGAGCGGTGTGTATACCGCTCCTAAACCACTCCTGCCCATTGAAATCAATGGGGCAGCAAGGCTATACCGCCGGCATAGCACTGCTGCAGCAGCACTTTGTGGTGGTTTTAACCCTTTCATGGCTGGTTTTTAACCCTTTCTCGGACACTAGCGGGTGGTAAAAGTGCCACGAAATTGATGGTAAAGCGCTGCTAAAAATAGCGGCGCTTTACCGCCGACGCACCCACCGCCACAGTGTGAAAGGGGCCTTATGGCAAAACCAGTCAGAGGGAGATCTTACCCATCTCCCTGTTGGCACACAGAGCAATAATACTAATGTGCACAGGGTAACTAGGGTGTGCCCAGGCACATCAGGCACACCCCATGCACACGTCTATGTTACCTAGTAATGCCTTACATGTATGACACTGGTGTTGTTACCACTTTTATCACATGGTAAGGGAGATTGCCATGCACTAAGGATAGATAAAAATGATAAATTCTCAGTGTTCATGTGTTCATCACTCTGTTAACACACTAATATTGACAAATATGATCTTTGCATTTCACCTCTGGCCATGAGGCCAATAGCCCTGTTCACTAAAATTACAGGAGTTTAAGGATAATTTTGTTGTTTCAAAACTGTAAAGATGATTTTCCAATTGAGCACCAATAAGTGAAGTGTACAGATACTTGAAGGTCAGCAGTTTGTTCTTGCAATAAAACATTTATACTCTACATTTAACCCATTTCGAAAAGCTACTATTGGTTATTCACAGATAATCATATTTTTATGAACACCCACTCACCGGAGTTTGGCTTTGGAGTCATCAAAGCTTTCTGACACAAAATATACTGGCTGGAAGCAATTGTCTTCATATGGCTGGACTGCAGTAATTTCTGGATCAAAAGGCCGAAGCTCTGGCTTATTTGATAATGCATACTGAAATAGTACAGAAATGAGTGTAAATATATGATATGAAAAGGAAATACAAAAAGGTCAAGCAAGAAATGAAAAAAGGGGCAAACAATAAGAGAGAGATAATAAAATAATGTTGAAGTTGGGAGGGGGGGTTGACTACTCAGGGAAGAGTGGCCTTTAATTTGCTTAAGAAATAGTAATCAGTAAGCTACAAACTGAGCAGAGAATAATCAATGTTATAGAGGGAATCACACTGTATCCAAAATGGCTAGATCCTAAAGTCTTACCTTTTGAAACAAAATCACTGTTGAGTTTCTAAAACTGTAGCTTCTTTTGAATGCCATATCTGCAGGTTTTTTGCAGCACCCCCCCCCCCCACCCAGCCTGTCTGAAAAACTATCATTGCCAGGGATTCTGTGCCTTGCCTAATGTCAGGGAAGCAAAATACATTGAGCCAGCACACCCGGGATTGAGCACTCCTTATTTGAAATCAGTGAATGCGCAATGTGGGTGTCTCACTTTGATAGCAGCAGCAGCTCTTTCTTCCACACTTGCATTATGCTTGGTCATACTTTTTGAATTATTCAACTCTTCAAAGATTTAAAGATGAAATGGTCCTAAGCTAGGTGCAAGGCCTGGTCCCCAGTCATTGGATATGAAGGCATTCCTACCAGAAGTGCAGAGTTGCATCATCTGCTCTGCAGTCTTAAAAATGCAGGATATACCTTTCTGAAGCTCATTAAAACATAGCACATAAAGGGTTATATAGGACAGTATTTGTTAAGGGGACCTTGTTAACTATGCTAGAGGGTCCTGCAGTTTTTATTTAGGCATCTCATGATCATATTTGTTGTGCCTATTCTAACCAAGCAGTAAATGTTATATATATATATATATATATATATATATATATATATATATATATATATATATATATATATATATATATATATATATAAAAAAGCATATTATTTTTACATTAAACAGTATATAAAATGTAGACCATAAATCTCCAACCAGCCAACCCTGTAAATTTAAATTTAGTCTACAGGTATCTTTATAATGTTGCTTACATTCACAATAAAGGATGGGAACTTTCAAATCAATAAGCAATTAGCTTTTTCAGGAGAAAGGCTTGCATTTTTAAAATATACGTCTTTGTAGACCCATGTCATCACTGGGTCTCTCAGCCATTTTTGGCTTTTCTGTAAACTTGTGTTTTGTAGGAGGAGCTGGAAGATATCCCTAGACCTACAAGTTCCACCTTCCCTTTTATTGGCAGCAAACAGCAGTGGCCAGATTTCATATCTATAATTGGTCTGGGTTGTGGCTATGGAATCCCTCCACTGCTGTCCGCTGTCAATGACATGCCAGGCAGATCTAAGGGGAACCTGGTCTTTCAGAGTTCCCAACCAGGCTTCATCCACCCCAAAACAAAACTCATTGGCCTTGCTCCTATTTGTATGACAGTGTTACTGATTTGCACAGAGGAAGGAGTATCCTGTATTGACACTTTGACCTCAGTGCAGTCCTCCATGTGACTGATTCATGTACCTGTTTCTGACAGTTACATGAGCCTGTTGCAAGCGCTGACAATTGTGGTGCAGTGGCTCGAAATAATTATATGGGGTGTTTACAATACTCTTTATGAATTCCATGCTATATTTTTCTTGTACTTTGCACGGTGAAATTTCACCAAACGAAGTTGTGTTCGCTTCCATGTTTAAATTTAAATTTCTCTTGCATAAGAATGAGTATTCAAAAGTGAACAGAGGTTCACCTAATTGACTACATTCACTTTGCAAAGTGAACATAAACTTTTCCAAGTGGACATTTACTTTGCTTAGTGAACAGCCTTTATTTGGTAAAAAAAAAACCCTATTGTGTGTGTTCTTTTGCACTCACTATATTTGTTATAAACTCCTCCATTTTCAGGGAACATTTAAGCATTAAAGAGAAATAAATGTAAAACAGAGGACAGATGGAAATGGTTATAATAGTGAGAAACCTGGTCACTCCTGTAATATGACTGCTGCTGGAATTTATTAAATAAGCAAACTGACAATTTCAAATAACAGTTATGTATCTGCCTACACACTACTATATACATTTTGCTCACATTGATACATATACAATTTCTTATACACTTATCCGAAGCAGGATATGTGAAAAGGAAACAGGCTAGAGCCTTAGACAACAAGATTTTATACACATTGCAGACTGTCTCTTGTTCAAGTACAACATTTTGATGATTCAAATTTCACTACAAGTAGCATCACTTCTGTTAATACAGATGTTCTTATTTGAGATGTAAAAAAAAAAACTGAAGGAAATATAAAGCAATTCTTACCTTAAGCTCCCCGTAAGATGATAGCAAGCCAGCTCCATAGGCTCTGATAGAATCGTTCTGCTTGCAGAGTCCAAACTCAATGGTGAACCAATAAAGCTGAAATACAAGATATCAACTGTTTTACCAAATTGCATGTACTAATAGTACTAAATAAGTAGTAGCAACTGCATGTGTAGTATGATACTGGTAAATAAGCACCACTCATAATAACCTGTATTCTGTGCTCATATTTACAGTTATTTCCTTGTATTTTCTATTTTTATTTTTATTGCCATACTATTTTACGAGGAAAGGAAGCTGTTCACCTATCGGATTTGTGATTTATTCACTTAATTTTACACAAGGTACAATAAAGAAACATGATGGACCTGGAAAAACAGGTGGTGTAAAGAATTCAAGAAACCACATCAATTCAGTCATGATATACAATCCCAAAACAATGCTGCCAAGGTAAGCATTGTTTGTTTGAGTAATCAAAGCAGCGAAGAAAGACAGAGTGAATTATGTTGTGCCACATACTACTGTAGGTATGAGCATACACTTTTTATTTACATATACAGACAGTGTTGAGGTACTAGCCAATGTGAGGTACTAGAAGGTCTTAGATAGTTGTTTCCATAATGCTTAGTAAAAGCTCAATTTGGGCTACTAATTACAATTAGGGTTAAAAACTGGGCAGCACAAATTTTACCCAATTTGGCCATACATGGATACATACCAACATATTTGAGAAGACTGGATGTCTGACAACCGATTAGACTTGTGGATTATGTAGGGAAAACACAAGTAATTGTATGGTACATAGAACACATGGTCATCCAATATCCACCTATTTGATGTCCAAGTGATTAGTGATTACATCAGGTAGGAGGGGTGGCATTGGCCACAACCTCAAAAGTGTTTTCTATCATTCAAAATACTTTCCAGTATATAATATTACTCATGTTTCATCACAGCCACTTGGGAAAAGAGGTTCCATGTTAAGAGCTAACTCTTATAAAATGTTTTATTGTAGTTTCTATTCTGATTGTAGAGGTCATTTAGCTTGTCAGTGTCAGACTTACCGTTGCCAATTTTTGTATATCTTCATCAGATGCTCCTAGTGAGGCTAGACCAATATCCTGAACAATTCAAAAGTAAAATTAATCCTCAAAATATAAACTGTGCACTTGGTAAAATAAGTATTTTTTGTGTTTGTGTTGTTATTACTAGTACTGTAGTAGTATTAGTGGCATTGTAAGTAGTAGTAATGAAAACAAGCATAGTCAGATATGAATTTACCATTAGGCACAATAGACTCATGCCTATACTGTACGTAACTGAGATAGCTTTACCTTACCTTAAAATTATTAGGCATTCTTTTTCTCTTACTACTAGGAACATTTCATATAAGATTATTTACACATTTTTACAATATTTTATGTCAGGTTAGCACCACTAAATATTTTGGATTAACAAGGTAATCTTAGCAAAAGAACATGACAAAATGTGCAAAAAGCTTGTTCCCTACCAGCATTCTTTAGAGAAGGATACTTGCTCTTGTCTGGTAAAAATAAACTTTGCACACTTTCTGTTTTGCTGCACACAGAATAAATTAAAAACTAAAAGATTCATTCAGCTTTAAATTTCCATATATACTATTTAGTTACAATTAATGTATAGATATGCCTTTTCAAATCTGGTGGCTGATGGTACTAAGTCCAGGTTGTCAAGTAATGTTGCAAGTTCAGACAAGACTTTATCTGGGTCATTGGATGAATGAATTGGATAAATGAAAATGAGCACATGTTCACCTTATTCACAAACTTCTGGGCTTAGTCCTTCTGGTACAGTCCCCCACCCCTTTCTTTTTCCCCCAAGTGTGTAGTATTTTTCTATTTCTTTTTTATTTCCTTTTTCAGATGTTTTCAGGATGGACATATGATGTGCAGGGTCCCTTTTTCTTCAGGTCCTCTCCATTTTCCAGAGCTGGATGGCCCTTTAGTGATGTAGAGTGTGGTGATGATGGCAGCGATTTTCTCTGCATCTATGTGTTTGACAGGATGTTGTGGTGGTTCTCGCTATAGGTGTGGGTCCGTGCATTTACAAGATTACCACTGTCTTCCAGCTCGAATAATGTAAAGAATGTATCCACACTCTGTCTTGCAGAATGCATAGGGCTTTATTGTACATGAAAATACACAGCTCCACCAAGACCATGTAACAACCAAAAACGTAAATGTATATTATTGGGATTTTTTGTGATAGACCAACACAAAGTGGCACATAATTGTAAAGGGAGAGGAAAATGATAAATGTTTTTCAAAATTTTTTACAAATAAATATGTGGAAAGTGTGGCGTGCATTTGTATTCAGCCCCACTGAGTCAATACTTTGTAGAACCACCTTTCGCTGCAATTAGAGCTGCAAGTCTTTTTGGGTATGTTTCTACCAGCTTTTCACATCTAGAGAGTGACTTTTTTGCCCATTATTCTTTGCAGAATAGCTCAAGCTCTGACAGATTGGATGGAGAGCTTCTGTGAACAGCAATTTTCAAGTCTTGCCACAGATTCTCAAATGGATTTAGGTCTACACTTTGACTGGGCCATCTAACATATGAATATGCTTTAAACTAAAGCATTCCATTGTAGCTCTGGCTTTTCAGATATTTATTTGTAAAACATCTTGAAAACCATTCATCATTTTCCTTCCACTTCACAATTATGTGCCACCTTGTGTTGGTCTATCACAAGAAATCCCAATAAAATACATTTACATTTTTGGTTGTAACTTTACAAAATGTGGAAAATTTCAAGGGGTATGAATATTTTTTAAGGCACTGTAGAGAGGTAAGGAAAAACAAAAAAAAAAAAAATGTGCTTATTTGGTCCTTCTTGGTCTGTGAAATATACTATTTCCACATGTTTAGTTGCACCTTATACTTTTTGATCTTGCCAGAAGTATTGTGCGCTAATAACTATCTGTGCTTTCTGCCTGAGATGACATGTATCAATAACATTGTTTATAACTATTACTGAGAACTACAGAACCACATAAATCTATAATGTGGAACATAAGTTCTGTAGGTTTACGTATTTCTGTTTTCCTGATACAGAAGGGTAAGTGGGCATTGTCATCCTACTGTTACTGGCAGAGTGACCAGATAAAAATACAAGTAAACAAATGTATTCATTATTCTATGGATTGGCAAGCTGCAATATACCAAATTTAGTTTTGTCTTTAGATGTTCTTTAAATTATAACACCCTACCTAAAACTTCCTTTGATGGTTCTTAATGAACAAGAAAGAAGACGTTCTAGTGATATAATGCTATTGTAGCAATGACCCCCAAAGGAGCTGCTAGAAATGTTGGGTTCTCCTATTGTTTCTAGTGATGATGCGTCCAACACACCAATAGGAGATATCTGGAGTTAAGTTACACTGGAAGAAGCCCTAGTTATAAATAATAGCACATCAATGGTTGAAATAATAATTGCAGTAACACAATGATATCAATACAGTATAACCACAAGTTTAAGTGACCACAAAGAGAATTCCTTCTCTTTGCTACCTGTAAAAGGCCTTGCCTTAAACAGACTAGACAGGCAGAGACTAACACTGTAACATTAGTGAAACAATACCAATGAAGTAATTAATACTCAGGTGTATGGTATAAAAGGTGCAGTTAATTACTGCAGTCTCAAAACAACCTAACTGCCCTGACTAACCACTGGCCAGTGGGTAAAACTACCAGATAATTCGCCTGTGGTGGGGCCCTTTGACCTTAATAGTGGAGTACTTAACCTTCAATCGAAAGTATCTGTAATCCACAGAGGGTTTTTGCAAAGTGTCTTAAACCAACTATTACTAGCAGAGTGATAATTGTCCTCTATAAATCAGGTTCCACTCAGCAGTAGTGATTGCAAAACTTTATTGGCAGCATTCAGCACACAGGACCTCTCACCAATCCGATGCCCAATGATGGACCACCTAAGTTCTGTCTGTTCTGTGACAAACCTTTCTCTTGGTGGATGAATGTTAGGTCACATTGCCTCTGGCAGATTCCTCCTGGAGCCTTTCTCACTCTCAGGTCTCCTTCACAGATGATCTCACACAAAAAAGGGACTTAGCTCCCACTTTCCCTCATGTCTAGTGCGTATCTCAACTTAAGCAGCTTGCACACACACATACCACTGGTTCCTCCTCTGGCGCGCTCATCCTCCTATCCCTGTGCAGCTTTCACAACCTAAATGTATTGTCAGACAGACATACACCTCCCACTGAAAGTCTTTGGTCCCCAAAGAAGCAGAATTTACAGTTACAAACTAACATAATCTAAAAAACAAACAATCTTGCGAGCTACCATGTGAAAATTCAAATGATAATTAGAGATGATTAAAGGACAGCTGCTAGCATTGATCACGTCCCATATGTTCGTGCCAAAAAGTTTTGTACCAATATAATGCTGCGCTATCCAAATGTAATCATACGGTAACCATACTAAATCATGATATTACTGGCATATGCAATAGAGAAATGTGCAACCCTTTGCGATTAATTGCAATACTGCGATAATTGCAGTGACAACCTGTAATTTACATAAATCTATATAAAGTGCATC
Organism: Lithobates clamitans; assembly: GCA_037952925.1. NCBI lineage: Eukaryota > Metazoa > Chordata > Amphibia > Anura > Ranidae > Lithobates > Lithobates clamitans. The sequence goes on along the minus strand of JBBGZY010000156.1, from coordinate 1,904,946 downwards.
AATATGCAATAATCAATATAGAAATAAAGTGAACCTTGTTTAAAGTGCTTTTGTGCCAAACTAATTCATGCATTAATCTGTGTCCATAAAATCGCAGCATAAAGTCCATTCATAACTTCTCCATTCTTCTGGTACTCATTGCAGATGATAAAACAGATGATATAGCCGTAAAGTGCTCGTGTCCACTCTTGTGCTTCCCCTTTGGTGTATGCGCTCACTTTAGAGCGTGTGACATTGCACCTAAGCTTGGTCAAAACACGCTTTTAAACCACCTCTGGGTTTATGGTCAGCATTTAGATGATCCTTGGATGGTTGCTTGCAGCAATATTCATATGGGAAACAGAGGAAACTGGATAGTGTATTACTGTTTTAAAAGTTTTATTTAAAATGACAATATATCCAAGGCTTTGGTCTGAACAACATTTTGAAGGTTGGTGTGCATTTCTTTCTCTCACAGCAGAATGCATTGCTGAAGGAGATGGTTTCAACTTTTTCTTTGAGGGTGAAGCTCTACTGAAAGACTTGGGCCATAGCGGTCAGTGCCAAATACACAGTAGCATCAATACATCGTAGCCTAGAATAGCCTCTGAGACGTAGCGACTAAAAGGGCCTCTTTCTCTTGCATTGTTTTTAGGGTGTAACATGTTACTTTGGAGCAGTCAATCACACCATCCCTGTGACAGCAGGCAGGGTATCCTCTCCCTGCATCCGCTCTCACATTTTAAAAACAGCATGGCTTGGACCTTATAGACTCCATACTGGACATTTTTGGATCCCCTCCAACCCTACACAAAGGACTCTTCCCCATATACCTATTGCTGTCTACCCCACTTCAAGAGGACAAAACTAAACCACTTTTAACCTGGGAACAATCTCTTAACTATTCCGCTACACCTAAACAATGGCAACAAGTGCAAACCTACCCATTGAAATATTCCTGTTGCATTACCTATTGGGAATCTTCACAAAAGCTAATCTACCACTGGTATCTTACCCCACAAAAATTAACCAAAATCTACCCCAACCAATCCTCTCAGTGTTGGAGACAATGTGGAACTCTAGGATCACTCTTTCATATCTGGTGGCAATGCCCTATTATCCAAACATTTTGGGCCCATCAACTAATACGCGCAATCCTCAAAATGGACATACCTACAGATCCTCAACTGGCTCTACTGGGCTTTGGCACGGACTCCTGACCTTACAAATTTCCTACTCTGCTCACCCACTTCTTTATTGCTGCGAGACTGTCAATTGCACGTAACTGAAAATCACCAACACCACCAGACAATAACAGCGTATTACACATCCTGAATGAACACGCTCAACATGAATATTTCTTTGCCAAAGCTCTATCCCAAGATAAATTCCTACGCAACTAGCATTTATGGCAAAATCATCCACTCTGTACTCTACAACTTTGAAATACAAAGCTCTCCTGATGCACCCTAATTGAATGAATGATATTATAATATCTCCTATGATGTATACTACTTAGGCTTACATCTCCCAAAGTCAGAGGGATGAATATAGGAAAACTTTACCATACATGCTGTATCTGTATCCAAAAATTTTTTTTTACCACCGTACCAGCTCACAACTACCTTACCTTACCTACCTTATTCTACTCCCCCTCCACCCCCTGTGCCTCCCTCCTGACTTGCTTCTTCTTCTAACAATAACATATTTAGATTAACTCAATAAACCACCATTTGTATTAAATTCAATATTACAATAATCTTACAATAAAGATCTATTGCAATGAAAAACAGCGTGGCCGTGCATGGCTTTGTTTTGTGAATGAGTTCTGTGAATGAATGAACAAGTCTTGTCTGCAACCTTGGCAGATGGCTCAGTAACTGTCTGCCCAGATGGAGATATGAAAAGACAGCAGTACTGAGTGTCTACAGGAGGGGCACTTTAAACACAGTAATGGAGTGTATAAACTACAATTGAAGGTATTTGTAACCCACAAAGGTTAACTGTATGTTTTCACGTTATCTTAATCAGGGCTTTTTTTCAACAGGAACTAGGGGGAACTCAGTTCTACCACCTCTGGCTAAGGTCTTCTGCTCAATGCTCACCACTATCACTTGGTAACTCTGAAGTCCAGCTTCTGCGTTTACTTTACAAGTGATAGCTTATTTCCCAGTAGCTCCCACAGGTCAGATCTCCTGCACAGATCTCACTGAGTGTTGGACAGGGACAAGGGAGATACAGAACAGGTGCCCGGGGTTCAGTGCAGTCATGGGCAGGAGAGGGTACATGATAGGCAGCACCCTCTGTGGTCTCCATTTTTTTTCCCGTTGACCAGTTGTTGATGCTCCTACTGCATGATCTCCCTTGCAAGTGACTGTAGTATAGTATAGTATGCTGGGAGGTACTACAGCCAGATAAGTGCTTCAGCTTAATATTGCAACAAAGGTAAGACATATGACAGATGGTGGAGCTTTTAAGGAGGGGAGAGAAGATGAGGGCAGTGGAGGGAGGGGTTGTATGCAGAGAGAAGAGCTACAATTTGATGCCATTTGGCAGGTATGTGTGTGTGGCGGGCATGGTTGAGTTCCTGCACCTATTCTCTGAGAAAAAAAGCCCTGATCTTAATCCAACTATTACCAACACAGTGATGATGTCTGCTTTAAATCAGATTCCATCCACCAGTAGTGCTCTCAAAACTGTATAGTACACAGAAGGGTTGCCAAAGAGCTTCTCACTAATTCAATATCCAACAATGGACCACCTGCAGGCCAAAAGGTTAGGCCACAGTGCCTTTGGCAGATTCCCTTGAAACCCTCCTCTCTCCCAGGTCTGCTCCATAATAGATCTCGCATGTGTGATTAAGTGACCCTAAGATCCCACTTTCTCTGGTGTCAGTTGGGTCTCACTCTCACATGATGAGACCAGGGCAGACTAAAAATAGGTAAGTATACACTTTTTTTTTACACAGGTTAGTCAGTATAGGTAGCAGGAGGAGGGAGGGGACGTTTTTCAGACTAGTTAGACAGCAATTATACTTTAATGCATGGACATGCACTATTATTTATTGAATGCAGCACATCAAAATACACAGTTCACATCTGTGCATTGCAGTATAAACTAATGCAAGTTGCATAGATGCGCTGCATAGATGTTACATAGTTACATAGTTAGTCTCGTTGAAAAAAGACTCAAGTCAATCTGGTTAAACCAATAAAAGGGAAAAGAAATTATGCAATCCTATTTTCACAATCCTATACCTACAGCTGATCTAGAGGAAGGCAGAAAGCCCCAGCAAAGCACGACCCAATTTGCTCCAGCAGGGGAAAAAACTATTTCCTGATCCCCCAAGAGGCAATCGAATATTCCCTGGATCAATTTTACCTATAAATGCTATGCTAGTATCCAGTTATATTATGTCCACTTAGGAAAGAATCCAGGCATTTTTTTAAAGCTATCACACATCAAGATGTGTTGGAGTGGCCTGTAAAATAAATGGATGGCACTGAAATGGACTACTCAATGCATCACCGTGTATTGCAGTAACAAATGGTAAAATGCTTTCTTTGCAATATGTTACTGCGACTGTAAATGGGGCCTAAAATTCTGAAAGTAGAGCATGCCCTTCAACCCGGAAGCATTTTAAAAAAACAAGAGGTTTATTTCACATTTTACAGTAGTGGAATTAAAGAGATGTCGCACTGATGATTATAGATGATGATATATAGCAATTTTACTCTATTTGTTCAGGCATAACAAAATCTGCCCTTGGCCTTTCTATTGTAAAGCTTGGGTCTAATGCCGCGTACACACGACCGGACTTTTCGACTGGACTGGTCCCACGGAACAAATCCGTCGGACAATCCGACCGTGTGTGGGCTTCATCGGACCTTCAGCTGACTTTTTCTGTTGAAAATCAGACGGACTTTAGATTTGAAACATGTATCTTTCCGACTGACTCGAGTCCGGTCGAAAAAATCCGTTCGTCTGTATGCTAGTCTGACGGACAAAAAAGGACGCAAGGGCAGCTATTGGCTACTGGCTATGAACTTCCTTATTCTAGTCCCTTCGTATGTCATCACGTTCAAACCAACGGACTTTAGTTTGTTCGTGTGTGGGCAAGTCCGGTCGTCCGAAAGTCCATCGTGACTCCGTCGAAAGTCCGTCGGAAAGACCGTCGGACCTTTGATGCTGAAAAGTCTGCTCATGTGTATGCGGCATAAGATGTTTTCCACAAACCTGTATTCAAACCTGTATTTACAGGTACCTATAAGTGATTGAAAATTATTTTTCTCAAGCTTCATGCTGTGGCACAAATGTTTAAAATACTAGCATAGTTCAACATACTAGTAAAAATGTCTACCTGTGAGAACTGTGCAAATTCTTTATTAGCAAGCATGGGAATATGGCCCAGCAATTCGTGGCAGCAGTCCCTAGAGATATACAAGAAGGAAATTTTAGTTTTACATGCTCATTCAACAAAGAAACTAAAAAACAAAAGATCAATTTATCAGTATCACAGTGAATGTGCATGTGTACAATGCCCAGAATGACATTTACTATAAAGTCCTTATAGATCATTGTCTAAGACAACAGGATAACAGTAGGCAGTTCCCAAACAGAACATTTTGTGTAACATTTTATCTTGCCTCTTCTGGAAGCTTCTAAAGGCTTACATTAAACTTTTCACTTAGCACTTAAAGGGTAATTTCACCTTTGCAGAAAAATCTGTAAGGTGAACTTACACAGGACCCCCTCCTCACCACCCCCCCAGTCCCGCTGATCTGTTGCGTGGCGATCTCTTGTTCTGAGCTCTGGTATAGCCGCGTCAGTGGTCCTGGGCTTAGAAATTCCCTCAGCATTTACGCGTCTTCTTCCCTACTGACAGGACGGACTACGCGGGTTCTGATTGGTCGGCACCGCCCACACAGATTTATGGAGGGGCTCAGCTGGGGACACATATGTAAGGAGGGGCTCCGCTGGGGACACAGATGTAAAGAGGGGCTCAGCTGGGAACACAGATGTAAGGAGGGGCTCCGCTGGAGGCACCTGATATAGGGAGGGACTCTGCTGGGGGCACCTGATGTAAGGAGGGACTCCGCTGGGGACACCTAAAGTAAGGAGGGACTCTGCTGGGGGCATCTGATGTAAGGAGGGACTCTGCTGGGGGCACCTGATGTAAGGAGGGACTCCGCTGGGGGCACCTGATGTAAGGAGGGACTCCGCTGGGGGCACCTGATGTAAGGACGAACTCCGCTGGGGACACTTGATGGCATTTGGTGGAAGGCGACTTGGCAAGTGACACACTTAGGGCTCCCACTGATTCTGCATTATGGTGAGTTGAATGATTTAATTTTATATTACAATGTAATAATAGAAATAATGCGTTTCAATCATCCTGACAGCATAACAACCATGGTGCTGGATGGTTGAAGTGCTAACACCAGGTGTTTGGAGTATCTTTATCTGCTGATTGTTAAACTAGAATACACATATTTCTATTGTTGTGTAGGATCTGAGCCTGCTGTCCCTCCCTCTCCCTCTATCCCTCGTTCATCTCAGACGCTAACCACACCACCTTACAGCCACGCCCACTATATTACTGAAACCACGCCCATTTTCACCAGATGGGAGGGGTTAAAAAAGGAAGGGCGGGGTCTGGCGTTCCCTTATCCTAAAACTTCACCAGCCGCCACTGGGAACCAGCCAAAAACTGCTCAGTAATTGGCCCTGTTGGCCGCCTCCCGCCCAATTGAAGGAAATTAAAGGAGTCACGTCAAAAATTGCAAAACAAAAAGTGTCTGCATCCAATCAGATCAGTCCTTTTAGACACTCCCCAAGCATGTTTGTGTATTTTCAATGTTGACATTAAAGGCACATGAAAAAACTTGCTTCTGCTGTAATGTATTTTTTTAGAACATTTTTTTGTTTGTATTGGTACATAGTCACAATGGCAGTACCCATCTCCCCAGGTCAGGCTTGTTCATGCCAGCTGCAGTGCACTATGCTGTGTATCACGCACACCCACTGGTATTCGTTGTGGGAATGTGGGAATGAGGGGGGGGGGGGGTTGCAATGTGTTTTTACATTGCATTGCACTGTTTACCAAACCCGGGCAGATTCACTCATCCATAATTGTCCCAATTGGCTGTTTTCTGTACGCATATTGTAATGATTGCATAAGGTAAGGTGCAGCGCAAGAACAGGTAAATTAAAATGCAATGATAAATGCAGTATTAAAAAAGCAATCGCAAAATGTCCAACAAGAGAGGGAAAGAGGACTAATGCCCCGTACACACGGTCGGATTTTCCGACGGAAAATGTGCGATCGGAGCGTGTTGTCGGAAATTCCGACCGTGTGTGAGCTCCATCAGACTTTTTCCATCGGATTTTCCGACACACAAAGTTTGAGAGCAGGCTATAAAATTTTCCGACAACAAAATCCGTTGTCGGAATTAACGATGGTGTGAACACAAATCCAACGCACAAAGTGCCACGCATGCTCAGAATAAATAAAGAGATGAAAGCTATTGGCTACTGCCCCGTTTATAGTCCCGACGTACGTGTTTTACGTCACCACGTTCAGAATGATCGGATTTTCCGACAACTTTGTGTGACCGTGTGTATGCAGGACAAGTTTGAGCCAACATCCGTCGGAAAAAAATCCTAGGATTTTGTTGTCGGAATGTCCGATCAATGTCCGACCGTGTGTATGGGGCATAAAAGTCCCAGCAAGCACAAAGAGGATTCCACGTGACAAATGTGATATTCTTTTGCTGACCTAGTGTTCACTTCTTTACCTGGAAGTGGTTTGGTCATGTGATATCCTTTTGCTCACCTAGTGTTCACTTCCTCACCTGGAAGTGGTTTGGTCATGTGATATCCTTTTGCTGACCTAGTGTTCACTTCCTTACCTGGAAGTAGTTTGGTCATGTGATATCCTTTTGCTGACCTAGTGTTCATGTCCTCATCTGGAAGTGGTTTGGTCATGTGATATCCTTTTCTATGTCCCCATCAGAAAGAATGCTGATTGATGGGATTTGTGTACCATGTGAGGGGGGAGGCTTAGCCGTGCTTTCGCAACATGGTTTCTATGACGACGGATATGGTTTTAAGGAGGACGGGGGACGTTTGTTAGGCTCCGCCCCGCTAACGAAGTTCTATGAACATAACGCGTATGGGGGAGGAGCTACGTGCTGACATCACCCGCTGCCGACCTGCATCTTACACACCACCTAGCCATCTGTGCTGGAAATGCCATTTTTTAAACAGCGGTTTGTGAATAACCATTTTTAAAATAAAGCTGCTTTGTAACTGACCCACAATGAGCACTTAGAGTTGTTTTTGTTTCACCTTTTGTATATTCCGTGGAATCTACTGGAGTTCCTGTCTTTGCCTGGATCATTTACCCTATGAAGGGACCTGCCTATTTGACCATCTTCAGTGGTCCAGTCCTTAAGGTGAGCAAAGTGATTGCTCTGAAGGTGGAGGGTCTGTCACCAATATTTTCCTTGAATTGTGTGATTGTTACGTGCAATCCTCTTGGTGCTTGCTGGGACTTTTAGTCCTCTTCCTCTCTTTTGTTGGAATGTTTTGTGATTGCTTTTTTAATACTGCATTTATTATTGCACTTTAATTTACCTGTTCTTGTGCTGCACCTTACCTTATGCATTTTACTTTGAATATGTGATGATCTTTTTGTGCTAGCTGCATTTGTTTTTAGGTTATTTAGGTATTATTTTTTCTGCTGATTGCTTTATTTGTATTTAGTATCGTAGCGATTGCCTATTTACTTCCTGCTTATTCTAACAGTAGACTTTTTTTGTCTGTGTATTGTATATATATGCCTATTTGAGGCCGTATTGTCAGAATAGCCATTTTTGCCAATGTATTGTGAATTCACTGTTTTTTAGAGTATCATATTACTAGAATTTAGTGCCCGTTAGACTTTTCACTATCAAAGCAAGCTAATATTATTATTATGTTCTGCCGCAGTGTGCAATGTGTCCAGCTATAGGGTGAATTTCATTTTATTTAACGCACCGTTTTTTCTTTCCCCATGTGTCACCACTATTAAACCTTCAAATAATACCTTCAAGCATACTTTATGATAAAAAGAATAGCAATAGCTATAAATAATAAACGAATGCAGTTAGCACAAAAGATCATCACATACTCCCAATAACATATTACAAAACAAAGTGCAGCGCATGAAAATAATAAAATATTAAAACAGTCCAATAAAAGTCCAAACAGAAAGATGAAGAGGACTAAGGGTTCCAGCAAGCACCAAGAGACTTTCACGTGGCAGGCACAAATCAGGAAACAATGATGACAGACCTCCAGAACACTCGCTTTGCTCACCTCTAATAATGGACCACTGAGCTAACAGATGGTCAAATGCACAGGTCCCAAAAGAGGGTATATCATCCAGGCAGAACCAGGAACTCCACTCGATTTACCCCGGACATAACTAAGGTGAGACTGGAAAAGATCTAAGTGCTCACTGTTTGGCTAAATAAAACAGCTTTATTAGTTATATATAAGTTACTCACAAACACCCTCATAAGAAACGCATAAAATCCGGCAGTGTGTGAGATGCAGGTCAACAGCGAGTGACGTCAGCGTGCGGATCCTCCCCCGTACACGTTACGTTCAAAGAACTTTGTCAGCGGGGCGGAGCCCAACGTACGTCCCTTCACCCCTAATTAACATGTCAGTCCTCGTGGAAACCACAACGCTCCCTGGAGTCGCGATTAGACCACTCTCATTACAGAGAGAAGCCCTGTCACACAACACACCTGCGGACAGAGCAAAGCAGTCTCTTATTGCTTAGATATCCGGATACAAAATATAGCCAATAGGTCTGAGAGATGACCCCTAGTAGCTAAATGTGAAAATACTCACTTAACAAAAATAAAAATACTAATTGTAAAAAGCACTGAACACCCGCTGTTTCCCTGAATCTCCACACCTCAGTTACAGCATACATAACATATAATATAACATACAGAAATTACCACAAAACAGTGGTAAAAAATCAGAAATAATTAAAAAGTTACCCATCAGAAATAAAACAATTTAAATCAAAATCTATATTTATCCCTTCAGGAGATAATACCTTAGCCTCAAAAATCCAGAAAGATTCTCTCTGGCTGAGGCGACAAATATAATTACCCCCACACCAATGTCTGTCAACCTTCTCAATGCCCCAAAACTTAAGGTCCCTGGGATCCCTATCGTGACACACTGAGACCCTTTTTTATGTTATTCACGTGTTCCCCAATGCACACACTCAGGGACCTGGAAGTTCTACCAATATACTGGAGTCCACATTTGCACTCCAGCATGTATACCACCCCCTGTGTGTTGCATGTTATCAAATTTCTTAACTGATACCTCCGATTGGTAGAGGTAGAGACTAAATCTTTTCGTTTTTGGATGTTACATTTGCATTGTTTGCACACTGGGCACCTACCACAGGTATAGAAACCCGACAAAAAGGAAAAAATTCTATTTTCTCTGTTGATTGGAGGGTCTATGGATGAAACGTGGACGATTAGGGAGAACTGCACCTAGCACCTTATCCTTCCTGAGGACTTCCCATTGTTTCAGAACAATCCGCTCAAACTGTCTATATTGTATGTTATAATCAAGAACAATTTTATACTCCTGTAGATTAGAATTTCTATTCCTCCCCAAACTGAAATCAGCAACCAATGTTTGTCTATCGAGATTTCCTATCTCATCCCGATCAAGAATGACTTGCTCCTTTTGATAACCCTTTTGAAAGAACCTCTCCGCCAAGTGTTGTGATTGGGCCTGGTAATCAGAGTCCAAGGCGAAATTGCGCCTCACCCGGATAAATTGACCTCTAGAGTGCTGGAGTGCAAATGTGGACTCCAGTATATTGGTAGAACTTCCAGGACCCTGAGTGTGCGCATTGGGGAACACGTGAATAACATAAAAAAGTAGCTCAGATCCCATGGTGTTTCAAAGCACTTTAGAGTGTGTCACGATAGGGATCACAGGGACCTTAAGTTCTGGGGCATTGAGAGTTGACAGACATTGGCGGGGGAGGGGTAATTACATTCGTCGCTTTAGCCAGAGATAATCTTTCTGGATTTTTGAGGCTAAGGTATTATCTCCTGAAGGTTTAAATATAGATTTTGATTTAATTTGTTTTATTTCTGATCTGTAACTTTTTAATTATTTCTGATTTTTTATCGCTGTTATGTGGTAATTTCTGTATGTTATATTATATTCTATGTATGCGGAAACTGAGGTGTGGAGACCTATTGGCTATATTTTGTATCCAAATGTCTAAGCAATGAGAGACTGCTTTGCTCTGTCCGCAGGTGTGCTGTGTGACAGGGCTTCTCTCTGTAATGTCATGGGAGTGGTCTAATCGCGGCTCCTGGGAGCGTCATACTTTCCACGATGGCTGACATGTTTATTAGGGGACGGGTGACGTATGTTAGGCTCTGCTTCGCTGAGGAAGTTCTTTGAACGTAATGCGTATGGGGGAGGAGCTATGCGCTGATGTCCTCAGCTGTCGACCTGTATCCCACACACCGCCGGATTGTATGTGTAAATGCGTTTCTTATGATTAGTGTTTGTGAGTAACTTTTTTAGACTAATAAAGCCGTTTTAATTAGCCAAACAGTAAGCACTTAGATCTTTTCTTGTCTTACCTTATTCATGTCCTGGGTAAATCGAATGGAGTTCCTGGCTCTGTCTGGATGATATACCCTCTTTTGGGACCTGTGCATTTGACCATCTGTTAGCTCAGTGGTCCATTATTAGAGGCGAGCGAAGCGAGTGTTCTGGAGGTCTGTCACCATTGTTTCCTGATTTATTCCTGCCACGTGGAAGTCTCTTGGTGCTTGCTGGAACCCTTAGTCCTCTTCATTTTTCTGTTTGAACTTTTATTGGACTGTTTTAAGATTTCATTATTTTCATGCGCTGCACTTTGTTTTGTAATATGTGCTTAACCACTTCAGCCCTGGAAGGATTTGACCCCTTAATGACCATGCCATTTTTTGCAATACGGCACTTGGTAGTTTTAACTGACAATTGCGCGGTTGTGTGATGTTGTACCCAAACAAAATTTACGTCCTTTTTTTCCCCACAAATAGAGATTTTTTTGGTGGTATTTGATCACCTCTGCGTTTTTTATTTTTTGCGCTATGAACAAAGAGCGACAATTATAAAAAAAAAACCTTGTTGCTATAAAACATATCCAAAAATAATATCTTAAAAAAAACACATTTATTCTTTAATTTAGGCTGATATATATTTTTCTACATATTTTTGATTAAAAAAAAATCGCAGTAGGCGTATATTGATTGGTTTGCGCAAACTATGGGATAGATTTAGGGACTTTTATTTTTTTTATTATTTTTACTAGTAATATCTGCAATTTTTAGCAGGACTGCGACATTGCAGCGGACAAATCTGACCCCAAATGACACTTTTTGGGGACCAGTGACATTATTACATTGATCAGTGCTATAAAAATGCACTGATTAATGTAAAAATGACACTGTCAGGGTGTCAGGGCTGGGCTCAACTATACGTCTGTCTCGTTCTGATTTATGGTTCCTGAAACAGGGAAGGGGTTAATACTAGGGTGCGATCAAGGGGTTAACTGTCTTCCCTAGGTGTGTTTTAACTGTAGGGGGGATGGGCTGCCAGGGACATGACAGAGATCACTGTTGCCGATCACTGGGAACAGTATATCTCTGTTATATCTCCTGTCAGAATGGGGATCTGCCTTGTTTACAGAGGCAGATCCCCATTCTGCCTCTGTACTAGGCAATCATGGGTCGCTGGCAGACATCGAGTCCGCTCGACCTGCAGGCACACTCCCTGTCCCTATCCCTATCCAGCTACAGAAATCTGCGCAGGAGAGCCGACCTGCCGCCATATAACGACGGCGGCTGATCGGCAAGTGGTTAAACTCCACTTTCATTAAATTCTTTTTTTTATAGCATATAAAATTGTTACACAAGCCATATTGTAATTTAATGTTATTAGAAGTTATTTCCTTTTCAAACTGTAGTACTGTCATTTTCTGTAAAATGCAAAGCTATATGGCAACCTGGGGGCATTCAGTAGACAGTTAGTATACAGAATGTCTCCAGAAGTGTAATTTCCTGCTTGGATGAATGACTCCGCTTTAAGATACAAGAGTTTTAGGCATCCTCTGCAACGAAAATGTCATTTTTCCCGCGATACTCCCCAGAGGTCAATCGCTTCTAAAGGAATACAGACACTGAAATTTTGTTATCATTAGAACACAGAAAGTGCACCATAGTGATTACCCAGAAGGGATATTTTTTTTTGTTTTTTGTTTCAACAAAAGTGGAGTTACTCTTTAAAGATGCTTCTAAACATAGTGTAGTAAATAGTGGAAGTTGTGTCAGTGTACTTACGGCTCTGGAGAGTGCATGACAGTGGAGGGATGTCTCAGGTACTGTGTTGTCGGAAATACACGGAAAGCTAGACAAGCCAGGAAATCTCTAGCAGAAAGCAAACCAGCTGCTGGTCTCAATTTAAATCCAGTTCTTTCTATACAATTGAATGCAACAAAATGAAAGTCTATAAGATTAAAGAGAACCTGTACTGAAAGACATAAATGCAATGCCAATCCTAGTACACTTGCTGTTATTGCTAATTGAATGGGTTTAATACATTCAGAGACAGTGACCCCCAAGTATGCAAACTGCGTGTTTTGACTTCCTATTTTCATTCTAATTTCCCTGAATCTCATATTTTTTCTGGTCTATGCATCTCATAGTACTGAAACCAGAGGCAGCCAGACAACTAGTGTTTTTCCAAAGGTGGTTAGCAATAGTAGTCTGCACATTTTTCCCAATACAGGTTTCCTTTAACTCGACCCAGTTTAAAAATCATTAAAGTTGTATTAAACCCTCAGCAAACCCTTTAAGCAATTTTAGCAGCTGATATAACCTCTTCTGGACCGCCCCACCGCACATTTACTGCAGCAGGGTGGCCTGGCTGCGTGAAAACAAGGTACCTGTACATTGTGGCTTCTTCCGGGTTGGGGCACGCACCCCCAGCGACCCGCTCTCGCTGTGATTGGAGCCAATCAGCGGGTTCCGGCGGACCCAATGTTCGCCGCCACCCGACGATCTCTCCTTAGAGGGGCAGAACGGCGGTCTGCCTATGTAAACAAGGCAGATTGTTGTTCTGACAGGGGAGAAGATGGAGATCTTGTGTTTCTGCTAAGCAGGAACACAGATCTCTCTCTTCCCCCAGTAAAACATCCCCCACACAGTTAGCAAGCACTCCCTAGGAGCACACTTAACCCTTTGATCGCTCCTGATGGTAACCCCTTCCCTGCCAGTGTCATTAGTACAGTGACAGTGAATTTTTTTAGCACTGATCACTGTATTGGTGTCACCGGTCCCCAAAAAGTGTCACTCAGTGTCAGATTTGTCCGCAGCAATGTAGCAGTCCCGTTATAAATCACTGATTGTAGCAATTACTAGTAAAAATAAACATAGAAATGCCATAAATCTTTCCCATAGTTTGTAGACACAATAACCTTTGCACAAACGAATCAATAAATGCTTAGCAGACTACATATTAGCCTAAATTGATAAAGAAATTTGATTTTTTACATTTTTTTATTGGATATGTTTTATAGCAGAAAGTAAAAAATATTTTTTTTTTCAAAATTGTCATTGTTGTTTATAGCGCAGAAAAAAAAAACGCAGAGGTGATCCAATACCTCCAAAAGGAAGCTGTATTTGTGGGAAAAAAGAAGGACGTCAATTTCGTTTGGGTACAGTGTTGCATGAACGCGCAATTACCAGTTACAATAGCGCAATGCCAAATTGCAAAAAATGCTCTGGTCAGAAAGGGGGTGCAACCTTCCGGGGCTGAAGTGGTTAATTGCAGACTATGGAGCGTCTTTATCTTTGAATCCTTGCCTATGTTTCAGTTTTACCTCCTCCCCCCTCCCTCTTTCAAACTAACAGAGAGCTTAGAGACTGCACCATCCACTGTTAACTCTTTCCTGTAAAGACCAGAAGTTTAGGGAAGTGGTGCTGAGAAAGTAGCGCTGGTATTATCCGCATTCCTGCTGAAAGAGTAGGAGCCAGCACCATAGAGAGTTGTAAACTGAAAGTGCTGGGCTAGGAAATGTTTATTTTATTGTGCTCAATGTGTTAAGCTAAAAAACTCTGAGGGTTTAATACTACTTTAAGGCTACATCCTACTGCATGGTCACTTGACCCACCAAGTCCCCCGCCTTATTTAACAGCTTCAGCCCTGGAAGATTTTACCCCCTTCCTGACCAGAGCACTTTTTGCGATTTGGCACTGTGTCGTTTAACTCACAATTGCGCGGTCGAGCGACGTTGCACCCAAGGAAAATTGACGTTCTTTTTTTTCTCACAAATAGAGCTTTCTTTTGGTGGTATTTGATCACCTCTGCGTTTTTTTTCTTGCACTATAAACAAAAAAAGAGCGACAATTTTGAAAAAAAAAAATATTTTTTACTTTTTGCTATAATAAATATCCCCCAAAAATATATAAAAAAACCCAAATGTTTTCCTCAGTTTAGGTCGATGTGTATTCTTCTACATATTTTTGGTAAAAAAAAAAATCACAATAAGCGTATATTGATTGGTTGGCGCAAAAGTTATAGCGTCTACAAAATAGGGGATAGTTTTATGGCATTTTTATTATTAATTTTTTTATTAGTAATGGCGGCGATCTGCAATTTTTATCATGACTGCAACATTATGGCGGACACATCGCACACTTTTGACACTATTTTTGGACCATTGTCATTTATACAGCGATCAATGCTATAAAAATGCACTGATTACTGTGTAAATGACACTGGCAGGTAAGGGGTTAAACACTAGGGGGGATCAAGGGGTTAAGTGTGTCACAGGGAGTGATTCTAACTGTGGGGGGGGTGGGCTTCCACTCACATGACAGCGATCACTGCTCCTCATGTCACAAGGCAGGGCGGGGAAATGCCTTGTTTTTCCTGCGTTCTCCATTCTGCGGCTCCGTGACACAATCGCCCGGAAACTGGCGGACATCGAGTTCACGGGTCCTGTGGGCAGGGTCACGCTGTATGCAGCGGGCGCGTACCCGCTAGCCCCGCCAATTAAAGGGGACATACAGATACGCCCATTTGCCCACTGCTGCCATTGTGCCGACGTATATCGGCGTGCGGCGGTCAGCAAGTGGTTAATGTATGTTACTTGCTTTAGAACATTATTTTTTATCAAGTTGGTATGGGTAAAGTTCTGCTTTAATAAAGGGGTCTTATGTTTCCCTGAAACATTACTTGCTGAATATATGTGCAACATGCTCCTTTGAATAAAACACTTTTTGACTTGGTCATCGACATGCTGCCCTTTTTTTTGGCAATTGGTCTACATGATGGCACCATTAGCTATGAACCCACACCAGATGTGGCTTAGAGATGGTCGCAGGATGGCTTACTATGTGCATCAAAAATTGTCACATTGCAGATTCCGCCAAATAAATCATTGCTAATCCTTTTTTTTTTTTCCCAGTAAGTTAAATTTCATGTCACAAGGAAAATCTGTGCATGCCAAATAGGTGATGATGCATATTCTAAGCATTTGCTGTATATGGAATCTGTATAGCTTCAGATAGGTCACATTAGGAGTGTACAATGTGAAATGTTTGGCTTTTTTTCTATGCCTGGAAAGCCCTAGTGTTGCATACAGTCTCCCATAGACATGTATGATTGTGCTGTACATAGTTCTTGGTTTAAACCCACATATAGCATACAGATGAATTTCCTGAATTTACAAAGTCGATATGCTAAAGGCAGGTGTATATGAATTGAGGAATATGTCTGTCAGTACAGTCTGCATTTTGGGAATATGCCCCTATGCTATATACAGGTGTACCGGCAAATACCATCATACAGCTGCGCACTACCATTCAGGGCTGCTGTATGCAGCACCTGGGCTTCCCAGGTATGGAAAGAAGCCAGAATTTTATATTGTATGCCTCTAATGGGACATTGTGCATGACACCTAAATGTTGCACCTTCCTACAAGCTATCTTGTGGCCTTTAAACCAACTCAATAGATGTGATTGCTGTAATTTCATTTCTGTTTAATACATTACCTTTAAGAAAATTAGACACATCCTGAAGCTGAGGTATAGAATTTTCTGTAAATCCGCAATATTTTTCCAGCTGTTGAAAAGCCTCTAAGTATTGCTTGCAAGCATAGTTTGGATAGAGAGTGCTGAGGGATTTGTAGACTTGTTTCCTAGAAGAATAGTAGTCATAAATAGGATATTAGCATCACCACCATGTACAGTTAACAAACTGATCATTTAAACACATTGGACAAGTGACCCTTAGGTGAATTTATATTTGCATCCTCAAATACAAAGATGTACAAGCAAATGGTGCCTTATAGTGTAAGAAATGCATGGTTAATAAGGTAGGTTTTCTAATATAGTTGCTAACAGAATAAATATATACAGGCATATCCCACTTTTAAGTACACAATGGGGTTTATTTACAAAAGCTAGAAAGTGCAAAATCAGGCTCACTTTTCCATAGAAACCAATGAGCTTCTATCCTCAGCTTGTTCAATTGAGCTTTGGTAATAAAACCTGGAAGCTTATTGGTTTCTATACAGAAATTAGCCTGATTTGGCACTTTCTAGCTTTAGTAAATAAACCCCATTGTGTACTTAAAAGTGGGGTATGCCTGTAATACAGGTTCCATACTAATGGCATGTTAACAAGCATTGGCACAATAGTCCATACTGTGGTCTTGCATCACAGGGATCCCAGCTTTCGTTCCAAGCAGAGGCACCATTTGTTTAAGGTTTGTATGTACTCACAACTTTTACAGTGATTTTCCCTGGATTCCACAGTTTTGATCCACAGTGGTATAACTGTATAACTACAGTGGGGATGGAAAGTATTCAGACCCCCTTAAATTTTTCACTCTTTGTTATATTGCAGCCATTTTCTAAAACCATTTAGGATCATTTTTGTTCCACATTAATGTACACACAGCACCCCATATTGACAGAAAAACACAGAATTGTTGACATTTTTGCAGATTTATTAAAAAAGAAAAACTGAAATATGACATGGTCCTAAGTATTCAGAGCCTTTGCTCAGTATTTAGTAGAAGCACACTTTTGATCTAATACAGTCATGAGTCTTTTTGGACAAGTTTTTCACACCTGGATTTGGGGATCCTCTGCCATTCCTCCTTGCAGATCCTCTCCAGTTCTGTCAGGTTGGATGGTAAACGTTGTTGGACAGCCATTTTTAGGACTCTCCAGAGATGCTCAATTGGGTTTAAGTCAGGGCTCTGGCTGGGCCATTCAAGAACAGTCAGGGAGTTGTTGTGAAGCCACTCCTTCGTTATTTTAGCTGTGTGCTTAGGGTCATTGTCTTGTTGGAAGGTAAACGTTTGGCCAAGTCTGAGGTCCTGAGCACTCTGGAGAAGGTTTTCGTCCTGGATATCCCTGTACTTGGCTGCATTCATCTTTCACTCGATTGCAACCAGTCGTCCTGTCCCTGCAGCTGAAAAACAACCCCACAGCATGATGCTGCCACCACCATGCTTCACTGTTGGGACTGTATTGGACAGGTGATGAGCAGTGCCTGGTTTTCACCACACATACCACTTAGAATTAAGGCCAAAAAGTTCTATCTTGGTCTCATCAGACCAGAGAATCTTATTTCTCACCATCTTGGAGTCCTTCAGGTGTTTTTTAGCAAACTCCATGCATGCTTTCATGTGTCTTGCAATAAGGAGAGGCTTCCGTCGGGCCACCTTGCCATAAAGCCCTGACTGGTGGAGGGCTGCAGTGATGGTTGACTTTCTACAACTTTCTCCCATCTCCCGACTGCATCTCTGGAGCTCAGCCACAGTGATCTTTGGGTTCTTCTTTACCTCTCTCACCAAGGCTCTTCTCCCCCAATAGTGCAGCAGAAATTTTTTTGTAACCTTGGCCAGACCTGTGCCTTGCCACAATTCTGTCTCTGAGCTCTTCAGGCAGTTCCTTTGACCTCATGATTCTCATTTGCTCTGACATGCACTGTGAGCTGTAAGGTCTTATATAGACAGGTGTGTGGCTTTCCTAATCAAGTCCAATCAGTATAATCAAACACAGCTGGACTCAAATGAAGGTGTAGAACTATCTCAAGGATGATCAGAAGAAATGGACAGCACCTGAGTTAAATATATGAGTGTCACAGCAAAGGGTCTGAATACTTAGGACCATGTAATATTTCAGTTTCCTTTTTTAATAAATCTGTAAAAATGCAATTCTGTGGTTTTCTGTCAATATAGGGTGCTGTGCGTACATCAATGAGGAAAAAAATGAACTTAAATGATTTTAGCAAATGGCTGCAATATAACAAAGAGTGAAAAATTTAAGGGGTCTGAATACTTTCCGTCCCCACTGTATATGTTAATATATAAAAGAGCTGGTAAGTGTGCTGGTAAATACATTTTGTTTTGTTTTCACTGCTCTAAGCCCTTCCATGTGCACCTTACTTTAAAAGCTAAATAAAAATTTGGATCTTTGTCATTTTTTTAGCTTGGAATTAGGGCAGAGACACATTGGGGGAGATTTACTAAAACTGGTGCTCACAGAACTTGGTTCAGCTGTGCATAATAACCAATCAGTTTCTAACTTTACCTTGTTCAATTAAGCTTTAGCAATAAAACCTAGAAGCTGATTGGTTACTTTGCACAGCTGCACCAGTTTTAGTAAATCTCCCCTATTGGATTCCTTCAGCTGCCATTGTGCTTTGCTGGGCGTGTCCCTGTACATTTAAGGAGGAATTGGCTGCCTCCAAGTATGCCTGCCCTTAATTTATCCATTGCTATATATGCTCCAATATGGTGACTTTCAAAGAGTAGATTTAGGGCAACACTATTTAAAAGGGGCTTGTCAAGGCAGTGCATCCTCCACATATATTTGCAAATGTTTATATATTGTGTAACTAACCCTTTTAACAATTTGATGCAAATTGTTAGACAGTGTAAATGTTATCACTAGCTGTATGTTAAGTGTGCTGGGAGATACATTCTGTTTAGTTTGCTCTGTGCATAGCCTCTCCATGTGCTCCTTACTCTAAAATCAAGTTATAAATTGGGGTGGTTGCCATTTTTGTTTAGTAAATATAGAAAATAGTGTCTGTATAATATGAATTGTTTACTGGTACTGTGAGAATGAGAGAAATGATGGGGTGGGGGGTATGCCTGTACTATACTGTACATAACATACATATACTAAGCTACTGCCACCACTGTTAGTTCTGTAGATACATAGTAATTGTACAGCACCAGAGAAATGTCTGTATATACCTACTAGAATAGGAGACATGGCAAAGGTATTGCATTCATGCATTTTGTATTACCATGACCAACCAACTCACCACAGTCTCTCCTGCTTACCTTGACTATTTAATTAAAATTGTTTTATAAATATGTCTTACCAAGTAGCGGTTTCTTCTGCTGTGTAATCAACCCTTGGCAAAGCATCTCTACTAAAGAAATGTAAAACAATGTATTACTTCTTCAGTTACTTTACCAGTTACAATACTGAAGGTCAGTTAATAACAATGTAAATAGAATAATAGGATTTTCTTACTAGTAAAGTCAGTTTTTCGGGGTACAGTATGGAACACAGGATACGTACTGTAGTCATTGGATTACATGCAGCTATCTTTAGTTTACTTGACACTGGCAAAAAGAGAAGGTTGCAGGGGAATCTCCCTTAAATAACTCCTCCTGTTCTCATCTAGCCTCAGTTTTTTAGCAAGCAATAGGGAGATCATAAGAACAGGACATGGGACCTGTGTCCCGCGCTGTAGTCCAGCAAACAGTTTTTGCTGGTAAATCCTTTTTTCTTAGTTGTACTTTACGGAACACAAGATATGTAGTCATTATCATTTGGACAGCCTAAAGCAGTTTGATTGACGGGTGGGAAGAACATCAATACATGGCATCAGGCCCCAAAAAACAAATGAGTCCAGAAGGTTCAACAGCCTTGTAGCACATTACACCCAAAACTGGCATCAGAGGAGGTCTGAACATTCACCTGGTAGAATACAAATGTGTGAACAGAAGACAAGGTGGCAGCCTTGCAAATCTGAAAAACAGATGCTTGATGCTGAAAAGTCCATGAAGTACTAGCAGACTTGGAAAAGTGTGATTTAAGAAGGAAGGGAGGAACTCTATCCTTCAAACCACTTGCTTGCATAACAACATTTCTGATTCACCTAGCAATGGTGGAGCGCCAAGCAGGGAGATCCTTGTGGAAAACCTTGGCATGTACAAAGAGAAGATCTGACTGCTCAAACAAGACAGTAGTAGTATACTGTCACAGCACTTTAACCACTTCAGCCCCAGAAGAATTTACCCCCTTCCTGACCAGAGCACTTTTTGCGATTCGGCACTGCGTTGCTTTAACTGACAATTGCGCAGTCGTGCAACATGGCTCCCAAACAAATTTGATGTCCTTTTTTCCCCACAAATAGAGCTTTCTTTTGGTAGTATTTGATCGCCACTGCGGTTTTTATTTTTTGCGATATAAACAAAAAAATTGCGACAATTTTGAAAAAAAGCATTATTTTTAACTTTTTGCTATAATAAATATCTCCAAAAAATATTTTAAAAAAACATTTTTTTCCTCAGTCTAGGCCAATACGTATTCTTCTACATATTTCTGGTAAAAAAAAAAAATCACAATAAGCATTTATTGATTGGGTTGCTCAAAAGGTATAGCATTTACAAAATAGGGGATAGTTTTATGGCATTTTTATTATTATTTTTTTTTTACTAGTAATGTGGCAATCAGCGATTTTTTTTGTGACTTTGACATTATGGTGGACATATGGGACATTTTTGGGACCATTGTCATTTATACAGCAATCAGTGCTATACAAATGCACTGATTCCTGTGTAAATGACACTGGCAGTGAAGGGATTAACCACTAGGGGGCTAGGGAGGGGTTAAGTATGTCCTGGGGAGTGTTACTAACTGTGGGGGGGCATGGCTACGTGTGACACATCACTGATCTCTGCTCCCGATCACAGGGAGCAGAGATCAGTGACACTGTCGCTAGGCAGAACGGGGAGATGCTTGTTTACATTAGCATTTCCCCGTTCATCCTCTCCATGAGGCGATCACAGGTATCCCCGCAGTGATCGAGTCTGTGGGACCCACGACGCGCACGCAATGGCACGGTGGCAAATTTAAAGGGATGTACGGGTATGCCCATTTGCCCAGCTGTGCCATTCTGCCGGCGTACAGCGGTGCGCGCCGGTCGGGAACCGGTTAAGACAGTGAAGATACATTTTCTGCCTTCCTGAATGTTTCAGAGCAGGACACAAAGAAGAAAGGACAATGGGCTCCATTCATAAAGCGGTATCTTACCACATTCGAGTATGCGATAAGATACCGCACAGCGTTTTTCAAAAATTTTGGACATTCACTAAAAAATGCTTTTAAAATACCGCATACACTATTTTATGAAAACATGCAGTATTTTAATAGTGAAAACCTGCGATAATTTACCGCTGGCTGTAGCTGGCGTCCTTAAAGTGGAGCTCCCCCAAAAGGGGAAGCTCTGCTTGTTTGCCAGTCACCCCCTCTGCTGCCACATCTGGCACCTTTCGGGGGGAGCAAACACCTGTCAAAACCAGGTATCCGCTCCCACTTCCGTGTAAGATCGCCGCAGTGTTGTGCAGCGATCTACGAAACTTCCAGCACCTCCTCCTCCCCCTGCTGCCTTCTGAGAGACACACAGGTCGCAGAACACAACGGGACCATTCAGAAAGAGTAGCACGACTCATACATGCACAGTAGGAAACAGGCTGTGAAGCCTCAAGGCTTCACTTTCCGTTTCCCTTAAATGCAAGCGCCTGCACCTGGAGCCAATGGATGGATCGGCTTGGGGTGCCAGCATTGCGGGCTCCCTGAACAGGTGGGTGTCCTTATATTAAAAGTCAACAGCTACAGTATTTTTAATTTTTTCCCCAAGACTGGAACTCCTCTTTAACAAAGACTATAAATAGCTGGTTGTAAAGGAGCAGGTGGCTGCCAGCATCCTTAACAATCAGTAAACATCATAGTTGTTAAGGAGAGGGTGGCCGCCGCTTCCTTAACAACCAATGAGTCATCAGCTGCTAGTGGGGCTCCCCACCACAAGAAAAAGAATTTCCGGCGATGAAAAATGGTACCCCCCAATCCTCACCAGGCCCTTATCCAAGCATGCAGCCTGGCAGGTTAGGAAAGGGGGGGAGTGAGCGAGCTCCCCCCCCCTCCTGAACCATACCAGGCCACCTTCCCTCACCATGGGGGGGTTCTTTTCGCAAGGGGGTCTCTGCCCCCAAAAGCACCTTGTCCCCCTGTTAATGGGAACAAGTGCCTCTTCCCCAGAACCCTGGCCTGTGATTATGGGGTCTATGGGCAGGGGGCTTATCAGAATCTGGAAGCCCCCTTTAACAAGGGGGCCCCCAGATCCCGTCCCCCATGTGAATGAGTATGCGGCCCCTTTGTGACATCACAGACCGGGGGGTCAGCAGAGTTGGTGAAGTCACAAGGGGTGCCACCGTCCCTTTGTTTATTTAGTGGTGGGAAGCAGCGGCAGCAGGCATTGTGATTGATGATGGATCTACACTGGGGGACATTTTTTTTTTTTCAAACTGTTTTTTACACTACACCTTTTTTTTTTGGTTAATGAGTAGAGGCACCATGGGTTGTGGGGAAGAGACCCTTGTCCTCATGGGGATAAGGCGCATTGGGGGGCCCCCAAAGGCCACCCTGCTCCAAAGCTTCCCTACAAGTTGAGGGCATGTGGGCTGGTATGGTTTGGGGGGGCTACCAAAGGGCCTAGTATGGATTGAGTAAGGAACCACATGCCGTTTTCTTCCTTAATTTGTCATTGCCAGCAATTTGTTTTTAATATTCTGCTGACAGCTGATGACTCATCGGTTGCTAAGGAGGCGGCAGCCGCCCACTCCTTAACCACCATATTGTTTACTAGTTACCAAGGATGCTGGCGGTTGCTGGTTCCTTAAATACTTACCACATGCATTTTTTTTTCCTTTTGTGGATTGACTCTCACTCCTGTTTTATACGGCATATACAACCTGTTTTTGCTTTAAATACCACATAAAGTAAGTGTGAATTTACATTTTCAGGATCACATGTGGTATTTGGGAAAGCACCTAAATATTGCATCTGATCTGCTTTTGTGAATGAAGCCCAATGTCTTGGTTGAGGTGGAAAAAAGAGACCACTTTTGGAAGAAAGGAAGCTTTAGGCCTCAAGACAACCTAGTCCTTGTACAAAGAAGAGCTCCTTAACAGGACAAGGGTGCTAACTCAGACACCCTCCACACAGGGGGGATTACAGGTACAATCCTTCTTTTGCCCTTTAATCTACTTAATGTACTTATCAAAGGGGTACCAATCATGCATTTGCCTTTACAGGGTACTCAAGGCACTTCTGGCATGGCAGCTCAGTTATCCAGCATTTAAGCCAAATAATTATGGTCATGTGGATAGAAGTAAGACCCATCCTGAAGGTCTGATGAAGACTCTCCACCAAGCCATTCATGCAGTCATATAAGTAAAAAGTCTAGCTGAGCATGGAGTGAGACCTCTGTTAGACTGAAACTAGGATCTTGGGTAATGCCTTGATACCAGACAGGAAGGGTCTGGTAGACTGCCATAGAGGCAACTGCAGGTTGCATGCCTGGGCCCAGCGAAGGTTAGGGTGGCAGTCACCACAGGGACACACAGAAAACAATTACAGTACAAGAGAAACTCTGATGAAAGATTGTGGTGGACTGTGGGAAGTTTAGTTTGCAGGAAGGACTGTGCTATACACCAGACTGCCTGGAAAACTGCAACTCCCAGGGCAGAGACTTAAAGGAGGAGGGACAACAGTGATTTTCCCACAATGAAGGAGAAAGAACTCTCTCTTCCTGTGGGGAGATCAGGCTGATACAAACCCTATGCCCTTTTGCCAGGCATATGGGCTGAAGGCCTCGGTGTACACAGGACTGTTGAGCAGCCACTGCCAACCATACAGTAGATTGCAGCTACTGACAGAGAGACAGTTTTGCTAGCTAGAAACGCTTGACTATTGCATACATAGACTCTTAAAGGGACGGTACCCCGAGAGCTCCACTACAAGGTCCTGGGCCCCAACTAGCTGGCCAACAGAAGGTTTAGAGCAGGTGTACTATTGATTAATGACTATTGCTGAGGTAATCACCTATAGGTCCTGTCACCAGTTAGGGTTACCCATGGCTAGTGTAAGAAAGAGGTGCCCCCAGACATTTATTGTTTGCCATCTGTTAAGTAAACTGTTCAGCTGTTGCACTTTTAGTATTTAATACAGTTTGAGTTGCAGTTTATTCTTTTAATTGTGTAAAATGCTGAGTTATATCTTCCAACTGTGAATCAATATATAGTATAATATTTTTCTAGATGATTCATCATTGCACAGTTCTCTTTCACATTTATCTGTGGCAATACACTTTGCTACTATTTAAATAGTTTGGTGTCATTTGCACTTTTGCTGAGTGCAAGACTAAGGAGCCTTTGTTTTGAGTGGAGAAACCTGCTTTTGCAACTTTCTCCAGGTTTTGGTATTCCTGGATGGGGCTAAGTAATTTGGAGATTCCATAGTCTCTTGGGCGGGATGGAATCTCCAACCCAGTGTCTGGGTTTTGTGGAGGACCAGCAGGGTGTGTGCTCAGGTGCACATAGGCCTTATAATGGAGGTTTAGGAATACCTCAGGCCTCCACCCAAGAGAGACAGGTGGTCTCTTACAGGAGTCAGAGAGGTTGTATGTGGCAGCCAGAGTATGATTGTCTGCAAGAGACAGATAATGGTTTGAGGACTAAGGCCAGCGGAGTTGTGTACATTACAGTGAAACAGTCCACATTGAAGAACCTATAGGTCCTGTCATCAGTTAGGGTTACACATAGCTGGTGTAAAAAAGAGGTGCCCCCTAGACATTTACTGTTTGCTGTCTGCTAAGTAAACTGTTCTGGGTATACGTCTGAATGGCCAACGTAAAGAAGTACTGCGATTAAAGCTGCATGAGAGCTTAAAAGCCAGATGAGCTAGCATTTCCCCTGTGTGGAAAACCTTATGCGTTATGGACTTTCAATTTCTCTTTTAATAAAAGTGGGCTACCAGGCCCCTCAAAATAGTTCCTGATTGATGTGAACATGCTTAAAAACGCATCTACCACTGAGCTAATGATCCCATATGTCACAATATATACAAACACAGGTGTCTGCACCTGTATCCATGGGCGTCTACAGCAGGGGGCAAGGGGGGTCAAGTGCCCCCCCTGGAAACAGCAAGGTGTCGCACAAGACAAGTGGGTGTCCGAGAGCTGAGCAGTCCACCGCAGACTTTTTTCTGAGTCTGCCGACTGCTGCTGCTCTCTATCATGATCTGGCTCAGACTCACTCGCTTGGCCGCTCTACTGTGTAGAGAGGGTCGAGGAGATGTAGATCCAGCCAGCGCCACCCACAAGTGGAGTGGTGATGCCCAGGTTATCCCTTGCCCCACCGCGTGTCCCCCTCTAAATTAGGCTGCTTGGCCGGGCAGGATCGTTGTCTGTAAAAACATAAATCATGTGGGCACAGCACAGATCCCTCCCTCCACCTCGCTGCTTAACTATTAGGCACTCTCTGCTATGTAACGGTGCCTTCTGTGAGGAGAAAGGCAGTGATTGGGCAGGAATAAGGGAAGGGGGTGTGGCCAGCCTTCAAGGATCAGCCGTGGCCACATCTCCTGCCTCTGGATGATGGTAACATAGTCTTTTTGAAATTGGGTGGCATCAGGAGATTAAGTGAAGGTACGTGAGGAGCAGAATGTACACATGTAGAGGCAATGGGAAGTGGCCGAGGACCAGCAATAGAAGAAGAACAAGGAGCGGGTCTGGTGAGCTGGAGATAAGGTCTTAGGCACATCTAGTGTTTACACAAATTCTAAATGGAGTGACTGTTTATGCATTTCCAGACTCTGCAACTCTTTTCTATCCACTTGTTATCTCAGTTCACTTAAGCTTTGCATAAGGTCAGCCACTGTTTGCTCCAGGACACAGGGATTCCCTTAACCGTTCACCAGCCAGGTTTCTAGGTTATGAGCTTGATTCTGCAAGAGTTTATACAGTACACTGGCTCCAATACTCATACAGTATAGCTGTTTTCATCAAGATCAAAATATGGGCACCCATTGCTATATAAAAAGATCTACATTCTCTAGGCTATTTTTATGGGCATGGTACGTCTGAATAACTTCCAATGCAAAGTGAAGATGAATTATCTCTTATATAACACATATATCTTTCCAGTGCAAATTAGAAATAGTTAATCAGACAATGGCAGCTTGATCCTTCTATAAAGCTTTTGCATCAGGTTTCTCAAACCTTTGCATGCCTGCGCTTTTTATAATAATGACTAAGCCCCTCCCATTCATTGCATCGTTGAAAAGGGGCGGGGCATGAGTAACCTTAAAATTATGCCTTCCCCTGAAAAAAGTTCTGCGGACGCCCATGCCTGTATCCTTATTTCAGCCAGGTGTGTCATAGAGTACAGAGCTGTTCGCAGTCATGGGCACACGAACAAAAGCCCCAACACATCATGCGGCTCCTTCAGGGGTAAGCGCTACCCTGTAAAAAGGACAGATTGGCAAAGGGAGCCTTTTATTTTTCTTAATACAGTTTTTTTCAAAGCAATCTATCCAATTGAACACTTTGATTTGCTACCTGTTAAGTGAAAGTCATGTCACTTGCAGCTTCAGAATGGTTGGTTCCATTAGGGACTTCTCACAATGGCATTTTTTCACTAACCTATCTACACTATATACATGTGTATAATGTCATAAATAAAATAAAGTATTTTTACAACTCACTCTTTGTATGTGAAAGCCAGCTCTGCAAAGTATGCTCTTCTCTTTTTATACTCTTGGTCACCATAACCCTATGAATATAAATGCAAATATGTTATAACATTATTAATTAAAATATATAACACAGTTTAGCTCATACAAACATAACAGCAGCATTTAAACACAACTTGGTCCAGGTGTCCAATCACTGGAAATAAATGACTAATGATATAAGGTTTATTCTACATCCAGAAGGTAGGGTACACATACTCATGTGTGCTCTACCCTTAAACCATAGACATTACCGTTCTTAACAGCACCTTCAAGTTTTAGAACACATTGGTAATTTATGGCAGCAGCATCATGGTGAACAGGTGTCTAGTACTCTTGCCTCCCCACAGTTAAAAGAAGCAAATAACAATAAATATTACATAAATTATAAAGTATACATTCTGCAGACAATACCTAAAAAGTGTATACATCTCAATCCCTTTATTTAAAACTATGACGAAAAATGATCCAATAATCTTTACAAAATTTTAGTGATTGGGTTCATCAGTAAGAAAATATTTAAATTCCAGGCACAAAAAATTTAAAGTAATTATTTTAACTAGTGTATACCAGCCCTTTAAATCAGCTCTACTTTCAGAAAGATAATATATTCGTGAATATTTGGAGATGGCAATTGAAAATGACATGTAATAATTAATGTGGGTAAAAACTCTTCAAGACATGAAATGCGATCATTGTTGTTGATCTTATAGTAAAAGAGCATGCAAAATACACATCTCCCAGCTGTACCGAGCAGTGCATGCAGCCATGGGAACGAGCCCTGTTTCCTGCCATATGGTGTTAGTTACTCAGCACATACCCACCCAGGGAAATAACCTCTCCATGCCTCAATGGATGACATTTTCTTGATCCTAGATCTGACAGCAATGGATGTAAAACATCCTAATTTCTATGTAAATGATCTGTCTGGGAAAATTATATAATACTTGATTCACATAGTAATTATGTGAGCCAAAGGTCTTTGCAATGTGGCTTCCCTACAATTCTGCTGGTAAGGAGATAAATGTCCTATATTTTTAAGTATATGTATAACTGGGTCTGTCAAATGTTCATCATCCTGGATAAAAATCATTTTAGCATCTATGGTGATTTTCAAGCACAACAGTGGAAAGCAAATATCATTTGCTGTTTTAATAAATGTGAAAAGTGATTTGGCCTAGTAGGGATTAGTTCATTAAAACTGTTAAGTAAACCTTATAGGTCCGCTGAATATGTCATATGGAAAACCCATTTTCATAGCAACAGTAGTAGCATTCTACTTGTACACATTTGTCTGTCTTCTCAGAGACATAGGTGTTTGCTGCTTTTATAATGTAGGACCACACAGTCCCCATGTAATAGTGGTACATAGTTGACATGGCGATTAAGGTTAACAATCTGATATACTCTAGTTGCTAAATAAATCTGAGCAATATCATTAATAGTCAAGCAGTAGGGTTAACATTTAAGTGATAGTTATCTCACAGGATTGTCAGAAACCTTTGCCATTGCATAGAGATATGTCCTTGCAAATTGGGAAATCTTTGAGAAATATGTACTGTAGCTGCCCCCGCTGTTAGTGGATATTTGTTAGTGGATATTTGTCCACTGTTAGTAGAAATCATGCAGTAAATGGGGATGAATTGTTATCAGATAAGAGGAATTCTGATTTTAAGTGGCAACCTGAGTGAAAAAAATCAGATCAAGATACTATATTTGGATTAATAGTGAATAGGCTTTTAATTGCTTTATCCTTGTAACACACTTAATTGCAGGGTTGTTTCAGCCATGTTACAAAAGTATAGTATAATAGACTGACATTTTTAAAAGATGTTGCAAAAGACTGTCATAGTAGAGACTGTTTCCATGTTAGTGAAAACTGGTAAGAACTGCTGTCATGTTACAAGGTAGTGTAGCTGCCCTCATTCTACAAAAGACTGTTGCAAGAAATTGAAGAATGATAAGATTGTACAGAAGAATACTATAGAGCAGGGGTCTACAACCACTACCAGGCCATAGCGTCTCTGCAGCCAGGCTGCGGATGCGGTGGGCGGCATGAGAGAGCAGGGCGTGTGAGAGAGCCCGGCGCATCACAGAGGCGGGCGGGTGAGGGAGCCCAGCGCATCACAGAGGCGGGCGGGTGACAGAGCCCGGTGGTTTACAGAGGCAGGTGGATGAGAGAACCTGGCAAGCAGAGATGACATCAACTTTCTGCGCCTGCCCCGCATCACAGCTCTTCCGCCCTCACAGAGCTGGTGTCAGAGGTGCAGTGGGGAGCAGAGAGATGACATCATCTGATGGCAGGGAACGTGGCAAGTGGCATTCCTCATCTGGTGGCAGGCAGCGTGGCATTCCTCATCTGTTGGCAAGTGACATTCCTCATCTGGCAGCAGGCAGCGTGGCAAGCGGCATTCCTCATCTGGTGGCAGGCAGTGTGGCAAGTGGCATTCCTTATCTGGTGGCAGGCAGCGTGGCAAGTGACATTCCTCATCTGGTGGCAGGCAGTGTGGCAAGTGGCATTCATCTGGTGGCAGGCAGCGTGGCAAGTGACATTCCTCATCTGGTGGCAGGCAGTGTAGCAAGTGGCATTCATCTGGTGGCAGGCAGCGTGGCAAGTGGCATTCCTCATCTGGTGGCAGGGGATGTGTCAAGTGACATTCCCCATCTGGTAGCAGGCAGCATGGCAAGCTGCATCTGGTGGCAGGGGATGTGGCAAGTGACACGCTCAGGGCTCCCACTGATTCTGCATTATGGTGAGTTGAAATATTTAACTTTATATTACAATGTAATAATAGAAATAATGTGCTTCAATCATCCTGACACCATAACAACCATGGTGCCGTGATGATTGAAGCGCCAACACCAGTTATTGCTCCGATAAATTTCCCGTGAAAAATCGCCTACCCCCTGCGCAGTAGACTTTCAAAGACTCCTGACATATTTCTTTTGCATACTACAGATAATATAGGAGGTTGTTTAAATGTTACAAGTAACAGATAGAGACTACCAGAGATGTTTCCTAAGTTGCAAAATTTATGAAACATCTGTCATGTTACTAGACAGAGAATGCTACCATGTTACAAGTGAACGTTAGAAACTGCCAACATTCTGCAGAGTCTGTTTTATGGGGGACTGTATTACACTCCTTACATTTAATAGGAAATACGAAATACCAAAATACACATGTAAAAAATTTGGTGCAGCTGTGCTTGGTAGCCAATCAGCTTCTAACGTCAATCAATGCTAAAAGCAACAGCTTCTGTATAGCTATACATAACTGAATGATGAACCCAATAAGATATACTGTACTACTGCTTCTCCAAATAACATTTTCTAGTTTCACAAAAAAAAAAAATATCTATTTTCATTTGATTAAAATTTTTATATTTATTGTGCATAGTCTTGGGAAATACTGTCAGGGTTTTTTTTCTCTGTGACCCCATTGAAAACATGTTAACTACTTTCCTGGCAAGAAAGGACAAAACATGAGGAGAGTAGCAGTCACTGCGACAGGATGACATAGATAATAATTACAACCTGACGGGGTTTTAGCTAATCTCAATTTTACTAAAAATTGTTGAAGTTTTGCCTCCACTAGAGGGATGTCCTACCATACCAATTCATGTCCTAAAAAAAAGTGAGGGAAAATCTCCCAATTGATATACAACTCACTTATGGGAACCTGATAGAGGTTCTATCACTTCCCCAGTAAAAAAAAATACATTAGTTAGGCCTTGTGTACAAACCGTGCATGTTTAATTTATCTTAATTATAAATAAACTTTGATTTGGTAACAAGCGTTTCAGGTTTTGCCAGATTTTCTAGACTGGGTTTCCAGTTTTGTATACTTACTGGATGGTCCTGGTCAAAATGTGGCTCAAATTTCACAATTAAATGCTGCTGGTACATATCCAGGTCTTGAACTTTTTTTGGAAAAGAATGAGCTGTATTAATTATATAAAAATAATATATGCATCGTCAATTATTTTTCTTTGTTTTTAGAATGCATTAGTAAACACGATATAACAGTTGTAAATGTGCAATGTCATTTAACATAAGTGTAATGAGAAATGGCTCTGTAGGAATGCAGTAGACTTTGTGATAGAAATGTTTTACGGTATCATCCATAGCAAAATTTTGATGTGGCTCCCTTGAGTGTCAAGGTGCCTATAATGCACTTCTACTTACATCACTTTATTTATTTTTGGTAATTAGGCTGCTATATTTGTAGTTTTACGCTTGGTTATGGTGGACATAAATGACTTGAGATCATCCCCTGACTTAACAGCCCAATATTACTATCAGGTGAGAATCAGCTCAATTAGGGCTTATTTAGGGAACAGTAAGTAGCACCATTGAAGACCAGTAGACCTCACCCACACAGAAATTCTCCCACTTGCTGAGGCTGATCCTTCCCAAGAAAGAGCAAGAAAGAAGGGTATTCAGGGGCGTTGCTAGGGGGTGGCTATTGGGGCTATAGCCCCAAATCTGGGGCCCATAGCCCCCAGTCTCTTTCTGCAGGGTCCCTGCCTAACCAGCGGGTTGCGGCTTCTGTGGCAGGCGGGCTGGCTGCACGAGAGAGGCGGAGGAGAGGAAAGAAGCGAGCTCTTCACAGCTGGGCCTCTTCAATTTGGGAGCGAGGTGTGGCGAGCAGCAGATAGATGACATAATCTCTCACTGTCCGCCACAAATCGTCGCTCTTCCGCCCTCACAGCACGGTCTTTGTTGAGCTCCACTTTGCAGCCAGACCCCCTGGCTTCAATGTCGGAGGTGCGGCGGGGAGCAGCGAGATGACATCATCTCTCACTGCCAACCCCGCATTACCGCTCTCCTGCTCTCACTAAAGTGACAATCTGCAAATGGAGGCAGGAGACGTGGCAAGTGACAATCCACCTCTGGTGGCAGGCGACTTGGCAAGTGACAATCCACATCTAGTGGCAGGTGACGGTGGCAAGTAAGACAAGACGCTGCATCTGGTGGCAGGAGATGTGGCAAGTGACACGCCCAGGGCTCCCACTGATTCTGCAGTATGGTGAGTTGAACCACTTCATTATATATTAGAATGTAACAATAGAAATAATGCACTTCAATCACCCTGACACCATATCAACCATTATGCCATGATGATTAAAGCGCCAACACCAGCCATCGCCTTTGAAAAATTGCTTACCACTGGTCCCCCCCGCAGGCATGCAAAAAGGTTGGTGACCACTGCTATGGGCTCTAGCCCCAGATCTTTTGAAGCCCTAGCAACTCCCCCAAGGGTATTCAACACCATCCGAACACCAACAGTTGAGTTGTAAATGGTGCACAGTGGATAATAAGAAACAGACAAATAAATGAATGAATGAATCAATAAATCAATTATTATATTATAGCAATCCAGTAGAGAATGTTCACCTGGCAAAGTGAATATTTACTTGCAGTAACTTATAAAGTACTTAAGTAAATAAAAATTCAATTCAATCATGCCAAATGTAAAATCCTGTTTTGTTTTTTTTCAATTCTCTGGCCTATGAATGGATATTTAAAGTGTAACAACATTCCCCTCTGGGTGATCTATGTACATTGCAAGGAGTATAACAAACTTTGTTGCAGATTCCTACCTTTTGTTATTCTGAAGAAATCCGAGTGTGTTTGTCTGTGCCTCTGTTCTCAGTGGGTCTAATTGGAGTAGTGTCATAATTAACTGTCGGGTGTGGAAGATGCAGAGCACTAATAAGGAAATCTGCTGGGCCTGCATCCCTGTAGATGGGTTCCTATTGAAAGTATCTCTCCAAAAATGTCATTTTTGTTGCAGGGGATGCCTGAAATCTGACTTGTATCTTAGTGCAGATTTCTGTAGAAATTGGTGAACCAATCACAGACGCGGAAAATAATGTTTCTGGGGAGTGGTCAGTATACACTCTGTGTACAGAACAACCCCAGGTAGCCATATTGTAATGCATTCTCAGAAAATTACAGAGCTACAGATTGAAAAGGAAAAGTAATTTTTCATAACATTCAATTACAATATGATTAGTGTCACAATTATATGCACTATATTATTTTTTCTTTATTTGCAATTTTTTTCCCCCACGGAAGTGGAGTTATCCTTTAAATGTAAAAAGCTTTATTTTATTCACTAAGCTAAGTTCAAGTATACATAAACCCAAAACCAAAAATAGAATATATTGCAGCTTAGCTTACTAGTCCTTGGTGTGGTAGCTACATTCGTTTTTATTTTTTAAAACTACTTTATTTGACTTATTTTATATTATATTTATTTAATTTTTACCTGGTAATCTTACAAATAACATACTTTTTATTCCTGGGTGGCTATGTCATTCTTCCACTGTATCCATAGTGGGAGCCATGGCTGTCACCCTAGGCTACTCTCATGATATGGACTACAAACATATCTGTATCTCTTCATATCCATTACATAGCGGGCAGGGCTAGTGATAGATTATAGAAGATAGCAGGGAAAGAAGATATTCTTCAATGAAGCTCACAGAAAGTGACAAGGACACTGCATCACTGGGAAGATCAACAGTTGGTTTTTGTATTTGCTGAAAATGTTCTTAATGGAGAAAAGAGGAAACTAATACAGCTACATCTAGGGATTTTAAGTTGCAATATATTAAATTTTTGTTCTTGAGTTTAGTTAGTTTAACATCCACTATACTAACCAAAAATGTAGTAAGTTACCCATTTTTTCTTGTATCTGCTTACTTAAAGTATAACTAAAGGCAAAATTGTTTTTTTTAGATTTGGAGAAAATAGAGAGGGATTAGAATATCTGTCAGTTTTTTATTGGTGTCTGTGCTCCCGTTAGAGAGAGTCACCCTCTTTATTTGACTTGTTTACCATTATCATTGAAAGTGGAATTAAAAGAACATCCCAAATTTTGGGTTGTCCCCAGAAAAGTAATAGAGGGAAAATCTTCCAATTGGGACTCTAGTTCTGGTGACCAGGGGGTCTCCAAGGAATTCCCCTAATTTGCAGGGATTTCATCTCATTTCCTGTTTGGCTATGGGACAGGAAGTGAAGGGAAATCTCCACAATGGGACACCAGGCGTCTTAACCCTCCCTTGCTTTATCAAAAACGAAAAAAAAAAAAAAGTTTTTACGTTGCCTATAATTCTACTTTAATTTGCAAAAATTAACACAATTTTCTGGATTAATAGCACAGAGAGAATAGACAACTGCTGAAAAAATAATAAAGTAATGGCTATTGCTTCAAAAGCATCTAGATTTATTCCTTTTAAATATTCTTTCTTTTTTTTCTTTTTTTTGTCTTCCTTAAACAAATACTAGATTCAATTATTGTGAAAAAAAATTACAAATTATAAACATAATTATTCCCTTACATAATTCATCTTTGAGTACTTTTACATCTCCTGCCACCTTTTTCAAGGAATGTATGAAAATGTTGATGGAAGAGTTGGGAATAAAGCATTTCAGATAACATTCTAGATCGTCTTTCTTCTTGTATTTTACAGCAGGTCTTGTCTCCATGTGAAAAATATAGGTTTCGTTTTTCTGAAAATGAATGAACAAGTGAATGAATGAATGCCTGAAAAATGTAAACAGAATACCAAAACTCTGGTGCTCAATAGTGAAAAGGGAAAACAAGGGAACATTGCAGCGGAGTTTGTATCAAACAGTTAATATAATGCAGAACCGATAGTCACAGAATGGCATGCAATATCTATTGTTGATAGCTTTCACCTCTGAAACCAACATCAATTTAAAGTGTTATTTATAAAACCAGCTCCTCCATTTACCTAAGAGAATCAGTGCAACATGGAAGTACTCTTGATGCAGGAGAGTGTCATTTTTTTTTTACAAAATCCAAGAGGAATAATTATTTGTGCTTTGATTTTTACATACATTTTAAACAGACAGTTGATGTTGAGGAGGAGCATCAATGTGCTGATGTGATTTATAGCTTAAATTTCCAAGAGATGCACAGTTCAGCTAAAATAGACATATTCTGCTAAATTAGAATTCCCTGACTACAGAGCCAACACAAAATATAGAGCATGTAAAGAACATATTAACAATACACAGCTGCATTAAAAAAAAGTGTTTTAATAGTGTAGAGTTTTACTTGAGTATATAATACAAATGTATAGCCTACTAAATGATGAGGACCATATTTTAGGAAATGGTCAAAAAGTAGTGCAAAGAGCAGCAACTACTTAGAACTCCTTGTATAAAGGTAAGACAAGT
The DNA here is from genome assembly GCA_037952925.1 of Lithobates clamitans. NCBI lineage: Eukaryota > Metazoa > Chordata > Amphibia > Anura > Ranidae > Lithobates > Lithobates clamitans. The sequence continues at coordinate 1,869,764 of JBBGZY010000156.1, read as the reverse complement.
GAATATTTAATTCTGACTGAATGATATGGGTACTGCACATTGCATATGATGCGATCCTCCTTACACTTTTTTCCATGAAGCAGTCAGATAATTTTTTTTTTATCATCATGTAATGTAGTATCTCAAAAAGCCACATGTAACATTCGCTAAATTACAATTACTAAAATTATTTTGAGTAAAAATAATTAAATTCCATTACACTATTTAAGAAAGACATTAAATCCAAGTAAAAATATTGAGTTTATATGACACGGTTACATATTATAAATATCAATCAATAAATTACACACAGTATTTCTCTCTAAGGCTTGATTCACACCTAATACCGATGCAGCTCCCAGCAAGGGTCCTGTGCGTCCTGGTTCATCATTTCAGGTACAAATTCAGCCCCAATTTTTGGCTAAATTCGGACCTGAAACGGACCAAAAGAGACACACAGGGCTCCTGTGCAAATTTGCACTGAAGCCGCATCGGAGATATGTGAACCGGCTCCATAGGGAGCCAATCACAATCTCTTGCTATTACGAATTGGATGCGAGGATCCTGCATCCAATTCGCAATTGTGTGAACTCAGCCTAAAACTGCATCATTTCATTAAATATGTTTTAGTAGCTCACAGAATGTATACTCACAAGGTTGCGTTACCCTTCCTTACCAGTCAAGGCCGTAGATATTTTTTTTTCCCAGAGGGGGGGTTCACGTCATTCCAACTCAAAGGCATCATTTACACTTTTATGTTGGGGGAGGTACAGTAAAAACATGTGAAAGCAGAGTGGGGCCATGAGGCTTTGCAATGCAGCGCAGCGAAAATTATCCCCATTCAACTGAATAGAACGGATTGCATGCAGTTGTGGTGCAGTAGTGTACTCATTAGTAATGCAAGCTTCTCCCAAGTTTCCTAGTTTTTTTTCTGTGCAGCCCGCTGGGTTAGATCTCATTCATATGTTCTAAATGGCCATGGAATGGCAAATATACCATGAATAGCTACAGCCAGGATCCCAGATGTTCCAATTTTTGTCAGCTGCTCAGCCTGTTCACCTGAGTGATGGGCTGAAAAGAGCCACTTCTGTTAACATGTATCTGTATATCCAATGGTCCCCATGTTTAAGCTCTGAGGGACAAAGCAAAATACATTGGAGTGTGGCCTGGTGGGAAACTGGGCTGAGGTAGTCTCTCCCATCACTACTACATTACCATAGGACTCCGTGGATGTGTGGCACCAGAGATGTTTTTTCTCTCTTCTCTTCAGTGACTACAGGAGCTGGGATGAGCTCCATCCCTTGCCAGCACTCCTGCAGCACATTCGGTATCATCTACATTACTCCCCACATCGATTGAGCCTGAGCGACGCACTAACAAACCGCGGGTCACAGTGGTTACCTGCTGTTAGGGACAAATTTCTGACCCTGGATACAGAGAGATTTTATCCAAGGGCAAAAATTTATCCCTACCTGCAGGTAACCACTGGATGTGCAGATACATGTGGATACATGTTTACAGTAGCAGACAGCCTTGGCTCTTTTCAGCCCATCACTTAGGTGTACAGGCTGAGCAGAGATTGGAACATCTGAGATCCCGAGTGCAGGTATTTGCAGTATACTTGCTGCACCATGGTCATGTAGGATGTATGAATGATACCCAAGACTGTATTTTAGCTAACCTTACTGTGCAAGTTGAGCAGGTGCAAGGGGCAACATATTGTGGTAGGCAGTAAATTCAGTGATTTATTTAAACCTTAAAAACTGTGTCCTAAGAAATTTTATGAAATATTTTAAGAGATTTTAAAAAAAATTATATATATTGTGCACTACCTACCACAGGATGGTTGCACCTGGCCAATATGGTTGGCTTTTATTCAGTCTTAAAGTGTAGTAAACCCAGCTTTTGAACTTGTACCTACAAGTAAGCCTATAATAATGCTTACCTATAGGTACAGTGAAGATCTCTTAAACATGTGGTGTTTAGGAGATATTCACATGAAAAGCATCCGGTGATGTCACCGTTGCATGCGCTCTGAAGAGACGGCATACCGCTTGGTTGTACTTCACCTGAGGAGGATTGCAGTTCGTTCTGCACTTTTGTGACCCATTTTTAGCCGACAGCCAGCTATAGCCCACTGTCAGCTGACATCGCTCAGCAGGTTTAGGCTGTGGAAAGATCCTAACTTTAAAGTCAGGATTCACCCAGATGCCTGGACCAGCAGCTCGCTCAGCCTCTCAGTGAGCCGCTGAGACCCTGAGCCAGCTGCTTCTGCCCTCTCCACAGCCTGGCTTTCCAGTGAGGGTGGGGGAGGGGGGGGGGCAGAGTCAAGGACTGACAGTGACCACTCTTTGCTCACTGAAGGCTGAGAACTGAGTGATACGCAGTCTTAGAAGCAGCTAGGGACAGATGCAACATTGGATCGATGCTGCATCCACCTAGGTAAGTATATATAAAAAAAAACTCTTTTAAAGGGAAAAAAATCCCCCTCTCCCTCCTAAGAACCCTCCCCAAGCAAAGGTTCCCACTGTAAAATATCTCCCTCCTTCAAATATCCCCCCAAAAATTAAACCCTCTGTCTCTAAACCGACTCCCCAAAGCAAAAGTATCTAACTCAGTCAACACCCTCTCCCCAGAAAATCTCCTTCATCCAATTAAACTCCCTCCCAGAAGCAAATCCCTGCCATCAACCAACCCCTGTAAACTTCTCTACAAGAAACTCCCCCCTTCTCCAAAAGCAAACCACCCCCTTTCCTTAACACCCACTAAAAGAAACTCCCCCAGGCTGGAATTCTCACTTCCTCCTTCCCAAAACAGAAAATTCATGCCTCCCCACTTACCAGACCTCAGATTCAGCACGGCACAGAAACGGGAAAACTCCTGCATCCCCAGTCTCCCTTCGGTTGTGTGATATGATACCCCGAGGAGGAGTCTAGGAGTTCCCTCAACTGTGCACTGTCAATTGCTGGCATCTGAGATCTTGCAGTAATTTCATGCTTTTCAGGGGGACCCCTTATTGAACTGAGGGGATTGGGCACAATAGAAGGGGGACTGGCTGCTGCACTCTGAAACTCTGATTGCTTCTACTGTGCTGTTGCTGAGGCTATACAGCAGGGACACTGTCTGGGCATTTTGCCAAGATGCTCTGGGTGGGGGGTTGAACACCCCTGACCCCCCCCTTACCTATGCCCCTGCCTTACCTTATAGCAAGGTTGCTATACCCTTCCTTACCCAACCATCAATGCAGTTTCTCTTCAGATCTGAATTAATAACATTATTATTTAAAGCACGTCTGTTTAGAAATAACTAAGTAGGCTTCCAGTGTTGGCCCTATTGTAAAAATGCTATTTGCCTGGCTGTCTCAGGTTTCCATAGCTCAGGATAACATAGGTAGTACAAGTGTGCAGCACATGAGTGCAAGAGAAGTGTCGGAATTTCTTATTTCAGTACTTGCTTTGGGTCAGTGATTTGGAATGCATGACAGGTATGTCCCAGATTTTTTTTTAAGCATCCCATACATACATTTTTTATTGCAGTCTTAGGCTGATCTGGTGATGTTATGGATCCTTCCTCTTTTCCTCATTGGCAATGGGCAGGTTCTTCCTAATGAACTCATGTATGGACATGCATGCTCTGCTTAGTTTAGGAAAACTGTGAGCCCCGGCTGTGTGATGACACTGTCCAGGAAGGCTGGTCCATGACAGCCTGGGTTCACAGGAATTGGGTTGAATGATGCTGATCTTCATACAACCCCAGGAACTGGAGACATCTGATGGCAGAGAGGACCTACTAGAGGAGTCAGCTCTGGGTTACAGGTGAATATTGCAGCAAATGTTGCTTTTTTCTTTCTTTTTTTTAACAGCTGCAAAAAAGCATTGTTAAAGAAAATGCCAGTGTTAAAGTAACTAAATTATAGTAATTTAGAAATGTAGCAATTTAGAAATTGCTGATAACTGGGATAGACAAAGTATTAGCAAGCACACTTTAAACAAATTAATGTCCTACATGGTAGGGTGGCATAACAAGCAAAAATTAATGTTTACAGTAAACCCTTACAATCCACGTTTGACTACAGGTAAGCCTATAATAAGGCTTACCTCTAGCTACCCCGGATATCTCCTAAACCTGCACGGTTTAGGAGATATCCCCTGTATCAGTATGTACTGACGTCATCGTTTGTGCCGTTGCTTCAGCTAGTGTGCCGTTACTGGCAGCTCCCGTGCTCAGGCCAATCACAGCACCGGAGCCCGTGATACCCGGAAGTAACTCTGGAAGCGATGTCGCCGGCCGGAGCTGTGTACTGGGACTGCAGCGGGGGCTTCGATCTAAGGTGAGTATTTCATAATGAGCTAGTATGCTAGTATACCAAAAGCTAAAATATTTTATCCTGCAGCTTACCAATTCTTATATGTAATGGCTGCAGTCATTTTCTTTTTTAAGTTTTTTTTTTTTCTTTTTTTTTTCACCTGATGTGATCTGGTCAGTATATATGTTGTTTTTCAACAGAACAAGCTGTCTTGCAGATGTATCAGTTAGGAGTGTTGATACAAACCATTTACCACTGTCAGGGGTGCTTACAATGATCAGCTTTTATGTATTCATGTAAAGCCTTTATCCAAAAAGGAATACAAATGTTGTTGTAACTGCAGTGTGGCTGGAGTTTGCCTTCCATCGGTTAGTGTAAATCTAAATCTCCTCGTATATCTAACACTCCCCTCCCCCCAAATTAACAATGCTGCTGTCTGCTGTGCTCCCTCATCCAGAAGGGGAGCACTCTAATACAGGAGGTGTGCTACTTGCCAGATCACCAGGTGAAAACAGAAGGAAGGAAGACTAAAAAAGAAAAGGAATGCAGCCACCACATTGGTAACTGGTAATCTGCAATATATTATATTTTTTGTAATGGGTTTAATACCGCTTTAACTCTATAATAATAGTAGCAAAGGCATTAATAACAAAACATTGGGGAAATGTATAATTTAATAATGGCACAACACTTTCACAAATTTAATTAAAGTAGAAAAACCATAATGTACTTACAAAAAAAAAGCCTAAACTATTTTAATATCCAGTGGAAACTCTGGTTTGATCATTTACAGTACATAAAACAAATCATTAAATGCTAATAACTATTATTCCTACACAAATGATGGAACAGCTCATATAAGATGTAATACCTTTTAAGTATATAACGGTTAAATAAATGAACCTCCATCCATACAGAATAATTTGTAGCTCAGTAAATTAAAATTACATAAAGCCTTATTTATTTCTTGCATTCTATTCAACATGTTGTTAATTTTATATTTGTGTACTTTATTCTTCTCCCTAATGTTATTAACCCTTTTCCTTAAGGTTACTAACCTTTTTTTTTGTAACTACAATTAAAACATTACAAGAAACAATGTGACAATGTGTCTTTTATCTGTTTCTTAAATATTCTATGTGAAGTGGGGTAAATAACCTGGTTTATTCCTTCTAAACACATTGATAGCGATAGCAGAGTCTGCTCTATGACACAATTTGATGCTGAACAAATGAGGAATTCTCTAGATGAATTATTTTACATTCAGCGCCTAGGATCTTTAAAAACAAAGTTAAAATAAAAATAAAAAATGTGAAAAATATAATACTGTGGTCACTTTACCTCTAGAATCTTTAAAATGGCTTTAAGTGAAGGAGTGCTAGGGCTCCTGACTGTAAACATCAGATTTAAGGTGGTGCCATTGTCTTCACCCAGGTCTCCATTATTTACTTCTTGAGGCTCTGGTGCAGGCAGGACTGAAGCTTCTTTCTCCTTGCGAGCATCTTCTATGGGACTCTGCTTCCTGCATTGACAGACTCCCACTTCAGCCTTCATGTCTAACCTGCTCTAAAAAGATAGTGGAATAAGGCAGCTTTGAAATATATAAACTATGATATTGCTTATACAGCAATATATATATATTTTTTAACAAAAGCATCAAAAGTTCCACATACCTGATTTATTACCTGTTGTACTATCAGCGAACCAACAAACTGACTTGCAGTAGAGTAGATTGGGTTCTTCTGCCCCATACAACTATGTCTTATATACTCGTTGTTGGAGGATTGTGTTATAAATATTCATTATGTTATGTCATCAGATATATTGTGTTTGTCATTGAGGCTCCTCATTATTATTGTAAATTCACATCATAAGAGTTGAAGTAGCATTTAATTTTCAGAAAATAAAGATGAGTAATTAGGATGTTGTTATACTTTTTTCCATCACTTGGATGTATTCAGCAAATAAGCAAACTTTCTAAGCAAATTGAAATTATACTTCATTTATAATATACAGTGCCCTCAAAAAGTATTCATACCCTTTGAAATGTTCCACATTTTGTCATGTTACAACCAAAAACGTAAATGTATTTTATTGAGATTTTATGTGATAGACCAACACAAAGTGGCACATAATAGTGAAGTGGAAGGAAAATGATAAATGATTTTCTAAATTGTTTTCAAATAAATATCTGAAAAGTGTGGCGTGCATTTGTATTCAACCCCCTTTACTCTGATACCCCTATCTAAAACCTAACCTAATTAGTTAATAGAGTTCACCTGTGTGTAATTTAATCTCAGCTCTATAAATACAGCTATTCTATGAAGCTCTCAGAGGTTTGTTAGAGAATCTTAGTGAACAAACAGCATCATGAAGGCCAAGGAACACACCAGACAGGTCAGGGATAAAGTTGTGGAGAAGTTTAAAGCAGGGTTAGGTTATAAAATAACATCTCGAGCTTTGAACATCTCATTGAGCACTGTTCAATCCATCATCTGAAAATGGAAAGAGTATGGCATAACTGCAAACCTACCAAGACATGGCCGCCCACCTAAATGACAGGTTGGGCAAGGAGAGCATTAAACAAAAAAGCAGCCAAGAGACCCATGGTAACTCTGAAGGAGCTGCAGAGAACCACAGGTCATGGGGGAGAATCTGTCCACAGGACAACAATAAGACGTGCACTCCACAAATCTGGCCTTTATGGAAAAGTGGCAAGAAGAAAGCCATTGTTGAAATAAAGCCATAAGAAGTCCTGTTTGCAGTTTTCAAGAAGCCATGTGGGGGACACAGCAAACATGTGGAAGAAGATGCTTTGGTCAGATGAGACCAAAATTTTACTTTTTGGCCCAAAAGCAAAACACTATATGTGCTGAAAACTAACACTGCACATCACCCTGAACACAGCATTTCTGTGAAACATGGTGGTGGCAGCATCATATTTTGGGGATGCTTTTCTTCAGCAGGGACAGGGAAGCTAGTCAGAGTTAATAGGAAAATGGATGGAGCCTAAATACAGAGCCATATTACAAGAAAACCTGTAAGAGTCTGCAAAAGCTGGGGAAGAGGTTCACCTACCAGCAGGACAAAAGCTGGGGTTGAGGTTCACCTTCCAGCAGGACAATGACCCTAAACATACAGCCAGAGCTACAATGGAATGGTTTAGATCAAAGCATATTCGTGTGTTAGAATGAAACAGTCAAAGTCCAGAACTAAATCCAACTGAGAATCTGTGGCAAGACTTGAAAATTGCTGTTCACGGACGCTCTCCATCCAATCTGACAGAGCTTGAGCTATTTTGCAAAGAAGAATGGGCAAAAGTGTCACTCTCTAGATATGCAAAGCTGGTAGAGACACCCCCAAAAAAGACTTGCAGCTCTAATTGCAGCAAAAGGTGGTTCTACAAAGTATTGACTGAGGTGGGGGCTGAATACAAATGCAAGCCACACTTTTCACATATTTATTTGTAACCAATTTTGAAAAACATTTATCATTTTCCTTCCACTTCACAATTATGTGCCACTTTGTGTTGGTCGATCACATAAAATACATTTACGTTTTTGGTTGAAACATGACAAAATGTGGAGAATTTCAAAGGGTATTAATACTTTTTCAAGGCACTGTATACCTAAAAATGGAAAAGGAGATTTATCTTTTTGGGTATTTTGAATGTGCCACAGTATATATACTGAGCAAAATTATAAACGCAACACTTTTGTGTTTGCCCCTATTTATTATGAGTTGAACTCAAAGATCTACGACTTTTTCTATGTACACAAAAGGCCTATTTCTCTCAAATATTGTTTACAAATCTGTCTAAATCTGTGTTAGTGAGCACTTCTCCTTTGCCAAGATAATCCCTCAACCTCACAGGTGTGGCATATCAAGATGCTGATTAGACAGCATGATTATTACACAGGTGTGCCTTAGGCTGGCCACAATAAAAGGCCACTCTAAAATGTGCAGTTTTATCACACCGCACAATGCCACAGATGTCGTAAGTTTTGAGGGAGCATGCAATTGGCATGCTGACTGCAGATATGTCCGCCAGAGCTGTTGCCCTTGAATTGAATGTTCATTTCTCTAACATAAGCCGTCACGAAAGGTTTTTCAGAGAATTTGGCAATACATCCAACCAGCCTCACATCTGCAGACCACATGTAACCACACCAGCCCAGGACCTCCACATCAAGCATCTACACCTTCAAGATCATCTGAGATCAGCCACCCGGACAGCTGCTGCAATAATTGGTTTGATTAACCAAAGAATTTCTGCACAAACTGTCAGAAACCGTCTCAGGGAAGCTCATCTGCATGCTCGTCATCCTCATCGGGGTCTCGACCTGACTGCAGTTCGTCATCGTAACCGACTTGAGTGGGCAAATGCTCACATTCAATGGCGTCTGGCACTTTGGAGAGGTGTTCTCTTCACGGATGAATCCCAGTTTTCATTGTACAGGGCAGATTGCAGACAGCGTGCAAGGTGTCGTGTGGGTGAGCGGTTTTCTGATGTCAACGTTGTGGACCAAGTGGCCCATGGTAGCAGTGGGGTTATGGTATGGGCAGGCGTATGCTATGGACAACAAACACAGGTGCATTTTATTGATGGCATTTTGAATGCACATAGATACTGTGATGAGATCCTGAGGCTCATTGTTGTGCCATTCATCCACGGCCATCACCTCATGTTGCAGCATAATAATGTACGACCCCATGTTGCAAGGATCTGTACACAGTTCCTGGAAGCTGAAAACATCCCAGTTCTTGCATGGCCAGCATACTCACCGGGAATGTCACCCATTGAGCATGTTTGGGATGCTCTGGTTTGGCGTATACGACAATGTGTTCCAGTTCCTGCCAGTATCCAGCAACTTCGTACAGCCATTGAAGAGGAATGGACCACCATTCCACAGGCCACAATCAACAACCTGATCAACTCTATGTGAAGGAGATGTGCTGCACTGCGTGAGGCAAATGGTGGTCACACCAGATACTGACTGGTTTTCGGACCCCCTCCAACCCCCCCCCCCAATACAGTAAAACTGCACATTTTAGAGTGGCCAGCCTAAGGCACACCTGAGCAATAATCATGCTGTCTAATCAGCATTTTGATATGCCACACCTGTGAGGTGGATGGATTATCTTGGCAAAGGAGAAGTGCTCACTCACACAGATTTAGACAGATTTGTGAACAATACTCGAGAGAAATAGGCCTTTTGTGTACATAGAAAAAGTCATAGATCTTTGAGCTCAGCTTATGATAAATAGGGGCAAACACAAAAGTGTTGCGTTTATAATTTTGCTCAGTATATATATATATATATATATATATATATACAGTGGGGACTGAAAGAATTCAGACCCCCTTTGGGAAAGATGCAACAAGTTTTTCACACCTGGATTTGGGGATCCTCTGCCATTCCTCCTTGCAGATCTTCTTCAGTTCTGTCAGGTTGGATGGTAAACGTTGGTGGACAGCCATTTTTAGGTCTCTCCAGAGATGCTCAATTGGGTTTAAGTCAGGGCTCTGGCTGGGCCATTCAAGAACAGTCACTGAATTGTTGTGAAGCCACTCCTCCGTTATTTTATCTGTGTTCTTAGGGTCATTGTCAGTTGATCATAATATATGACAGATAAGAGCAGAAGATCCCAGGAGCTGCACATCAGAACAATACCTGTTGTGTGTAGATAAGTGGCAGTCTCAGCCTGGACCCCCGCCAGGCCACGTCCCAACGCGTTTCACTCTGCAAGGAGCTGCTTAGCCAGCAGCGGTTTGCATGTCTTGTCCATAGGTCTGGAGACTGCTACCATCATTTGACTATTATGCGTGATTTTTATCTACCCTTGTGAGTAGTACTTTTACGTTTTCTGTTTTAATAAACCTTTTTAAAGATAATGCACAAGTCCGGTGCGCCCTCTCTTTTCTGTTTTTTGTCTGTATGTTAGGATTTGCCTATCCTTGAGGGCAGCAAGGCTGAAAGCTACCATCCATCGAGAACTTTGAACTGTCGGGCTTATACATTTATGCGCAAGAGTTTTTGTTTTGTTTTGTTGTATTGGTAAAAATGACAGTTTGGGCTAAGTCCTTTAATAAAAAGTGAAAAAAAGTGTCCCACGATGTAATTCCATCTTCGATCACAGAGTCCGACGACCTGAAAAAAAAAAAGAAACCGGAAAAAACTCTGCCTCAATTGGAGGCTCCTGCTGACTGCAGGCTTTTTCCAATGACAGCTGTTTTGTAGCTGAGGGCGAGGCCACCCGTTGACCTAAACAGGTGACCCTGCCCCCTTCTGACGTCATGTGACGTCATGTCACATTTTTTCTGGTTCTTTTTTTTCTCGGGTCTTCGGACGTTGTGATCGAAGATGGAGTTACATCGTGGGACACTTTTTTTTTTTAATAAAGGACTTGTCCCAAACTGTCTCCTGTCATTTTTACCATTTTGACACATTTTTTGGTGAATGTGTAGGGGTACAATGTACCTGATACCCATTCACATAGGGGGCAGGATCTGGGGTCCCCTTGTTAAAGGGGGCTTCCAGATTCCAATAAGCCCCCCACCTGCAGACCCCACAACCATTGTGGGGATGAGGCCCTTGTCACCATCAACACGAAAGAGCGCCCTCCTGAACCATGCCAGGGCATGTGGCCTGGTACGGTTCAGGGGGGCGCTCTTTCGTCCCCCCTTTTTCTGTGGACTGCCAGGTTGCATGCTCAGATAAGGGTCTGGTATGGATTTTGAAGGGGGCCCTATGCCATTTTTTTAAAAAAAATTTGGCTTGACGTTTCCCTTAAAATTCACCCTACGCCATTTTTTTAAAAATTTTGGTGCAGGGTTCCCCTTAATATCAATACCAGACCCTTCAGGTCTGGTAAAGGACTGGGGGCTGGAACCCGTGCCATTTTTTTCAATGACTTTTATCTATATTGCCAGGATCCGACAATACATTACAGCTGCGCGCAGTTTTAAATGACGTTTTTTGCTTTAGAAATGTCATTTTGCTGTGGTACTCTTCCAAACACGGGAAAGATATGCTACATTACAGGCATACTAAGGACGATATTTAAAGGAATATTTCATTTTTATTGCTTCACTTTAAGCATTGATACCCCCTGGGCATGTCCCCTGGGGCAGTACCTGGGTCCCCAAATGCTTTTTATGTCAATAACTTGCATATAAGCCTTTAAAATGAGCACTTTGATTTTCCATGTTCGTGTCCCATTATACCGTGTTCGCACAAATTTTCTGCCTGTTTGCAAGTTCTCGTGCGAACTGAACCGGGGGGTGTTCGCCATTAAAAAAGATAACCAATCCGTTGTAATTATCACAACCAGTTAGTATTCCGGACTCCAAATCATTTACTTTTATAAGAAGACTCCCTAAACCAACAGATATATTTATTATTAGTTGAAAAATATTTAAAAAATATGAATAAACTGGTAAATCCAATGGGTGTTATGAAATAATTCCCCCTGGTGGACAATAATTATATTACTATTAAAAAAACTGGCCACTACATGCCATCTAGTGGGGAAATAATATATTACAAACCAATGTATATATACAGTTGCAATAAAAAGCAAACAGATACTCTCCAGATTTCAGCAGCTCAGGAATAGCACAACCGCCAGATGAGTGGTATGTATATATCAGGAATAAAACTCCTCATGGTGTAGTATCATTAAAGGATTTAATGTTAATACGACAGAATTACACTTACAAAACAGAAGATAAGATCGTGCTCATGAAAATAGCTGGGATGAAATCCGCGCTCCACCTGCATTCCAAACAGGGGCGGAAGTGACATGGCACATATCACAGGATCCTACGCATTTCGCCAGCAGCCTCTGACATCATCAGGGATCATATAATAGAGCCCGTCACCTCCTCCTTATATGCACCACCATTAAAAAGCATAACCAATCCGTTGTAATCCTCATGACCGGTTAGTATTCTGGACTTGGAGTCATTTACATTTATAAGAAGACTCCCTAAACTAACATATATCTTTATTATTAGTTGAAAAGTATTTAAATATAAATAAAATGGTAATTCCAATGGGTGTTATGAAATAACTCCCCCTGGTGGACAATAATTATATTACTTTTAAAAAAACTGGCCACTACATGCCATCTAGTGGGGAAATAATATATTACAAACCAATGTATATATACAGTTGCAATAAAAAGTACGTGAACCCTTTTGGAATGATATGGATTTCTGCACAAATTGGTCATAAAATGTGATCTGATCTTCATCTAAGTCACAACAATAGACAATCACAGTCTGCTTAAACTAATAACACACAAAGAATTAAATGTTACCATGTTTTTATTGAACACGCCATGTAAACATTCACAGTGCGGGTGGAAAAAGTATGTGAACCCTTGGGTTTAATAATTGGTTGAACCTCCTTTGGCAGCAATAACTTCAACCAAACGTTTCCTGTAGTTGCAGATCAGATGTGCACAACGGTCAGGCGTAATTCTTGACCATTCCTCTTTACAGAAATGTTTCATTTCAGCAATATTCTTGGGATGTCTGGTGTGAATCGTTTTCTCAATCCGGTCAGGACTCCGACTGGGCCACTCCAGAAGGCATATTTTCTTCTGTTTAAGCCATTCTGTTGTTGAGTTACTTCTATGCTTTGGGTCATTGTCCTGTTGCAACACCCATCTTCTGTTCAGCTTCAGCTGGTGGACAGATGGCCTTAAGTTCTTCTGCAAAATGTCTTGATAAACTTGGGAATTCATTTTTCCTTCGATGATAGCAATCCCTCCAGGCCCTGATGCAGCAAAGCAGCCCCAAACCATGATGCCCCCACCACCATACTTCACAGTTGGGATGATGTTTTGATGTTGGTGTGCTGTGCCTTTTTTTCTCCACACATAGTGTTGTGTGTTTCTTCCAAACAACTCAACTTTGGTTGCATCTGTCCACAGAATATTTTGCCAGTACTGCTGTGGAACATCCAGGTGCTCTTGTGCAAACTGTAAACATGCAGCAATGTTTTTTTTTGGACAGCAGTGGCTTCCTCTGTGGTATCCTCCCATGAAATCCATTCTTGTTTAGTGTTTTACGTATCGTACATTCGCTAACAGGGATGTTAGCATATGCCAAAGACCTTTGTAAGTCTTTAGCTGACACTCTAGGATTCTTCTTCACCTCATTGAGCAGTCTGCGCTGTGCACTTGCAGTCATCTTTACAGGACACCCACTCCTAGGGAGAGTAGCAACAGTGCTAAACTTTCTCCATTCATAGACAATTTGTCTTACCGTGGACTGAACAGCAAGGCTTTTGGAGGTACTTTTATAACCCTTTCCAGCTTTATGCAAGTCAACAATTCTTAATCATAGGTCTTCTGAGAGCTCTTTTGTGCGAGGCATCATTCACATCAGGCAATGCTTCTTGATAAAAGCAAACCCAGAACTGGTGTGTGTTTTTTATAGGGCAGGGCAGCTGTAACCAACACCTCCAATCTCATCTCATTGATTGGACTCCAGTTGGCTGACACCTCACTCCAATTAGCTCTTGGAGATCTCATTAGTCTAGGGGTTCACATTCTTTTTCCATCTGCACTGTGAATGTTTACATGGTGTGTTCAATAAAAACATGGTAACATTTAATTCTTTGTGTGTTATTAGTTTAAGCAGACTGTGTTTGTCTATTGTGACTTAGATGAAGATCAGATCACATTTTATGACCAATTTGTGCAGAAATCCACATCATTCCAAAAGGGTTCACATACTTTTGATTGCAATCCATAGGGGTTGACATTCAAACTATCCAGAAAATTGCAAAGTTTTTCTCTAGTGCCATCCCAAAGGATGACGATGTCATCAATATAGCGTTTGTATAAGGTAAACTCTGGCAACTGGTCAGTGAAAATGGTGGTCTTTTCCCACTGACTCAAAAGGAGGTTGGCTACACTGGGTGCATTCATTGCCCCCATAGCCACTCCTTTTATCTGATTATAATAGGAACCCTTGTGCAAAAAATAATTATTAGACATTGCTAAATCCAAAATGTCAACCCAAAATTTATTTTTGTGCTGTTTTTAAGGTAGTATGAGCATCAAGTGCTCTCTTAGTAGTAGAAATGACATCCATGTGCTTCAGGCTTGTTTATAAAGATTTACTGTCAGTCGTCACTAAAATTGTGTCATCACCAATGGGAATATTATCCAACAGATTCATCAAATGTTTACTATCCCTCAAATAAGGGGGGCTTTTTTGAACAATGGGTTGTAGAAAACAGTCCAGATATTCCCCTACTCCGGAAAATATGGAGTCTATCACACACAGTATAGGTCTTCCTGGGGGACATTGTCTGTTTCTGTGTATTTTAGGGAGCTGGTATATAACCGGCAATCTGGGGGCTTCAGGGCAAGGCACCTGGCTTCCTTCTTGGTCAGTATTTCCCTAAGACTAGCTTTGTGGACAAGTCTGGTTAGTTTGGCCTTAATCTTTCCAATGGGATTACCACTTAATTTCCTATAGGTCTGCGTGTCTCCCACCAGCCAATTAAGTTCTAAATTATTATCCTCTTTCTTTAAATCCACAATACCACCCCACTTATCTGCCATATGGTATGACTATGTTTTTCTTTTTCTCTAGGGCTTCCAAGCCTTTCTGGATGTTGCCCTTTCTACGTCCGGTTTTTGTTTTTGCTAATCTTATATCCTGTTCTACCATGGACTTAAAAACCTCTAGGAACTGATTCAAAGACTTTTTGGGATTAAAAGTTAAGCATTTTTTTTAAAACCACTATTAATAAATTAATTAGAATTGTCAATGTTGGTATCTATTGGGGGCTTTTCAGCAAAATGTTTTTTCATATTGAGATTCCTAACAGTATCAATAAAGGCATTGAAACAGTCTAAACCTTTGTCGGGGGCATATTTTAAAACCCTAAGTTCATTGGTAGTGAATACCTCATCACTTATTTGAAATATATCCTGGCCTAATGATCTCTCTTTCTTTTTATTTTTTCGCCCTCCCCTACATCCTCTGGGGCATCTCTTGGTGTCCCATCCAGTTGCCAAATTGGGGCTTCCCATTGTTGCCAATCCGGGGGGTCTTGATGGTACCATGGTGGCGGGGGGCCACCTAACTGGTGTCCCCAAGCCTAGTTCTACTGGTGACCCCCTCTCCCACCCAAATAGATTTTTTGGCTGGAGCTACAGTTAAAAAATTGACCTGTTCCGACTTACAAACAGATTCTACTTAAGAACAAACCTACAGTCCCTATCTTGTTTGTAACCCGGGGACTGCCTGTATATATATATATATATATATATATATATATATATATATATATATATATTTATATATATATATCAAAAAGAAATTACACTTTGCTACAATGTAAAGTAGTAAGTGTACAGCTTGTATAATAGTGTAAATTTGCTGTCCCCTCAAAATAACTCAACACACAGCCATTAATGTCTAAACTGCTGGCAACAAAAGTGAGTACACCCCTAAGTGAAAATGTCCAAATTGGGCCTAAAGTGTCAATATTTTGTGTTCCCACCATTATTTTCCAGCACTGTCTTAACCCTCTTGGGCATGGAGTTCACCAGAGCTTCACAGGTTGCCACTGGAGTCCTCTTCCACTACTCCATGATGACATTACGGAGTTGGTGGATGTTGGAGAGCTTGTGCTCCTCCGCCTTCTGTTTGAGGGTCCCCCCCCAGGTGCTCAATAGGGTTTAGGTATGGAGACATGCTTGGGTAGTCCATCACCTTTACCCTCAGCTTCTTTAGGAAGGCAGTGGTCACCTTGGTGGTGTGTTTGGGGTCATTATCATGTTGGAATACTGCCCTGTGGCCCAGACTTCGAAGGGAGGGGATCATGCTCTGCTTCAGTATGTCACAGTACATGTTGGTATTCATGGTTCCCTCAATGAACTGTAACTCTCCAGTGCCGGACAGAAAATCGGGGGGGGGGGGGGAGAACAGTGAGGCAGATGTAAAAGGAGGTGCATTGGGGGGGCAGATGAGCAGGGAGAACAGAGGTGGGGAAGAAGAGCAGGGGGAACAGAGGTGGGGCAGAAGAGGAGGGGGTACAGAGGTGAGACAGATGTGCAGGAGGTACATTGGTGGGGCAGATGAGAAAGTGGGTTACAGTGGTAAGGCAGATGAGCAGATGGGTTCAGTGTTAGGACAGATGAGAAGGTGGTTCAGTAGTGAGACATGATGATACATCGGTGGAGCAGATGTGCAGGGAGGTACAGTGATGGGGCAGATGAGAAAAGGGGTACATTGATGGGGCAAATGAGCAGCAGGGTTCCAAGGGGGTACAGTGGTGGGGCAGATGTGCAGGAGATATAGTAGTGGGAGGGATCAGAGGGGGGTTCAGTGGTGGGACAGATGAGCAAGGGGGGTTCAGTGTTGGGCCAAATGAGAAGAGGGTTCCGCGGTGGCACAGAAGAGCAGGGGGTACAGTGGTGGGGCAGATGTGAAAGGAGGTGCATTGGTGGAACAGATGAGCAGGGGGTTACAGTGGTTGGGCAGAAGAGCAGGGGGTACAGAGGTGGGGCAGATGTACAGGCTGGTGCAGTGGCGGGGCAGAGGAGAAAGGAGGACCATTGGTGGGACAGATAAGCAGGGGGAACAGAGGTAGTACAGATGTGCAGGAGGTACAGTGGTGGGGCAGATGAGAAAGGGGGTTACATTGGTGGGGCAGATGAGAAGATGGTTCAGTGGTGAGACAGAAGAGCATGGGGGTACGGCGGCGGGGCAGATGTGCAGGGAGATACAGTGGTGGGGCAGATGAGAAAGGGGGAAAATTGGTGGGGCAGATGAGCAGGGGGTTACAGTGGTGGGACAGATGAGCAGGGGGTACAGAGGTGGGGCAGATATGCAGGGGGTTACAGTGGTGGAACAGTGATCTGAGGCGTGAAGGTGCATGAATTGGGGCTGATCTGAAGTGTGGAGTTGCAGGAATTGGGGCTGATCTGAGGTGCGAGTGCGGGATGTTAATTTTTCACTGCTACTCAAGTAGTTTACAGCATTTACTTTATAAAAAATCCCTGCGAATTGTGTGAAGTTGACATTATATTGTTATAAAATTGGCATGCTCAATTTCTTTGAAAATATTTTTTGGCACACTGTGCTCAAAAGGTTGCCTACCCCTGCCATAGACTGTATATAAATAGCCTATGGACATGAGCTTTGCATCATTTTTCAGCCAGTGACTGGCTTTTCAAGAAAAGTGACCCAGGTGGCAGTAGGGCCATCGGAATACTTTTACTACATTGCAAATGTCCTGCTTTCCCCCCACTGCTGCCTGTCATTGTATCCAGGTTTTTCCATTCCTCTGGGTAACCCAGAGCCACGGTAAATGCTTTCAGCACTGAGAGAGGTAGGAGCTGTGGGAACATCCGTTCAAAATTCTCTTCTGGGTCTTATGAACCCGGAAACAACATGCATTTTGTCAGTTCCAAGTTTAAAGATAATTTCCAAGCTGCTGTAGCACATGATCTGTGCTTGATTAGCTGCAGGACAGAGGTACCATTAGGGGTCTAATAGCCCCATGATGTCTCCATGGTGAGAACCTGTCACCTGCTCAATGCTATGACACAGGGGGCTTGTTAAAGAGATACTCAACCCTCCTCCCATGTTTGTTTACCCTCTTACCTGTAGTGCTGTATCCTCTTAAAGGAAATACTCACCTGCATAGCAAATCCAGCATTGTCCCGCTGCAAACCGGCATGTGGGTGACATATATCAGGTCCTTTATAGAAATCTGAGTAAGGTTTGAGACTTTTCATGTACTTCCTTGGGTTAATAACCACTGAGCCAACATGTTATATAAAATCATTTGTACATAACTTTATTTAGAACATTCTACAATTCTTAAAAGGAAGGGGTTTGTTACATAAACACAAGTTAACAAACTGCTTGTCCAGGGTGATGTAATCCTGGATTCAAGATCCCATTTTGTTTATCTTTTAGCCAATGCATTTCACAGGCTAACACGGTTCGTCAGGGCCTCAGATCCTGTCAAATACTGTAACAACATGTATAAGATATGAAAATCAATGTTTCATGTAGCAAAATCACAAATTAATTTCTTTACACACAGCATCATCTTTTGTTATCAGAAAAATGTAGATGTGTTTTCTAAATTCTTTCCAACATTTCACATAGTGGGGCAAATGATATTTTCATTATATATATTATTATAAAAAGGTATATACTTTTTATAATGATAAAACCCCTTGCTTTTAAGAATTGTAGAATGTTCTAAAAAAAGTTATGTACAAATGATTTCATGATTGTAAGCTCTAACGAGCAGGGCCCTCTGATCCCTCCTGTATTAAATTGTATTCTAACTGTACTGTCTTCCCCGATGTTGTAGAGAGCTGCGCAAACTGTTGGCGCTATATAAATCCTGTATAATAATAATAAAAATATAATGTGTTGGCTCAGTGATTATTAAAACAAGGAAGTACATGAAAAGTCCCAACCCTTACTCCGATTTCTATAATTGTCTCTCAAGGGATGGTACTTCCTTAGGGTGCATATTGATTCACACTCTACCCCCCACACAAGACGTTATATACCAGGTCTTGTGCGGCTATCTTGATCCTGTTCCACTGGCTGTGTCTTCTGTGTGCAGGCAGCCAGATACCAATGGCACACCAGGCCCACCCCTAGGCCATGCTGTGTGCCTGATCATGCAGCCTCCTGATGATGCAGTATTCCAGGTGGCTATAGGATAGGGTACATGTGATTCTGTCCGAGGTCAGAATGGTGGCAGGGGGCTAGGAACAAAGAAAAAAAAAAAAAAACACAGAAAAAACTCCCTACAATTCTGCCTTGGGAGGTGAGGATGTTTAAATGTAACTAACTCCCTTTATGGAGTTACGTTCCACTGTAACCCTCTTGTGATAGCAATGAAGTTAAAAGTTAAAAGAAAAATAAAAAAATGTAAAAGCAACCCCACCACTCTCACATGCAAATGCAAATGCACGTAGGGCACGCATATGTATATAAACAGCAACCGCACAACACATATGATAAATTACTGCTAGTGTCGGAGGGAGGGCAAAAATCCTAGGGCTATCAACTTTAAATTGATAACCTCTAAAGGCTTTAAAAGCTGCAATTTTAAGGCTTGACATGTTTGGTTTTGGTCTCTACCTACTCGACACACCCCCATCTTCTATATTTTATTAAAAAAAAAACAGGTACTATATTGTGTTTATGTGCACTAAATTTAATTTTAGTATATTTTTTTTCTGAAACTATGGATATGATAAACATTCGTGCAAATATCATACAATATAAAAATTTTGCAACTGCCACCATCTAGTTCTACATGGCCCTGCTTTAAGAAAAAAGATAATTGTTTGGGGGTTTTAAGCAATTTTGTGTGAAAATTTTGCCCTGAAATAGTTAGTTAATCTAGGCACACAGCTGGTGATGATGACAGGAACATTAAAGATTAAAAGAACTGTGAGCTGAAACTCACATTGCCTGACTGACTGACTTCATACAATTACCCCATAGAATTCTTATAGTGTATTGGTAATTTACATAGTAGGTTCATGTGAATGGATATTACACAATTTGAGTAGCAGAAAAAAAGTATGCCAACATAAATAATGATTATATAAATTTACTGCCTGATTGTATTTCTATATTACTGTCGCCTACAAACTAAGTTTGAGCTAAAGCAAATAGACCTGCTTATACTTGTAGTGCCAGTCTAAGCAAAAAAGGAAGGTATATATTGTCCCACTGATGCTCAGGAATGGTGTGCCAATATGAGATATCACCATCCAGTAGTGTGTAGTATGCTTAGAAAAATTACTGCTCCCCCAGTCCAGTCTATGTTGCTAAAATGTGTGAGATGGTCTCATTCTTACACCACTTCACAAGCCACTCCTCCTGACATATTTCACTCCAACCACCAGGGCTTAGTCATAGAGGTCCTCTAAGACTAAGCCCTGGTGGACTGAGGCCATCTCACACATGTTAGCAGACTGAACTGGGAGAGATGGGATTTTTCAGATTTTTCAAAGCAAAGACTCCTGTTACTATGGGCAACTGCTTATATGTTTGCCCTATTTATTTATCAACTCTTTTGTTTTTTTGTTTTTTGGGTTTTTTTTTTTTTTTTTTTTTACCTTTTAACAGAAGGAACAGAAGTTAACAAATACAGCAACCAATGGGAATGTTTTTTACGGCTTTGACTCCAATAAAGCAAAATCTGATAAGTCTAGGTTACTATACAATACTTTTAGCAATGCTTAATTAAATGGATTTCAAAATTCACTCCAGAATAAAGATGTAACCATCTATATTATTTATAATTTTATAGCATTTTCATGCCTTCAGTAGGTGAGGCTTTATGTACTTCATTAGGAGAATGTACATTGTCCTGCTTAAAAATTCAGTTTGTTGAATTACAAATTGCTAACCTGTAAGGTCATGTTTATTGCTAACTGAAGTATAAGAGTATGGCACCAATAAAAATATTACACATTTCTCTGATTTTTTTAATAATTCTTTAATAATATCTGTTACATACATAATTAAAAAAACATTTTACATAAATGTAACTTATTGCTAAATTCCATAGTTATACATTGAAGCACTTTGAGAATGTTACCAAGATATATGTATGAATAGGATATTCACATAGAATTTATATATAGGTTTTAAGCCTGAGATGAAAGAAAATTGCTTAAGTGTGGCATAAGTCATTGAAGATACATTCAAGAACTGTAGTTCAGATTTAAAACTGACACATATCATGTCACTTCCATAATGCTTTGGTTTCTGAACTTACAACACTATTTTGTGTAAGTTTTAAAGTTACATATGATTATAGAAGCATAGGGGGTTATTCACTGAAGGCAAATAGCCTTTTCACTTAGCAAGGGATGGTGAACATTGCAAGGGAGTTGTGCTCAGAATTTAGTGAATGTAGTGAAATTTCACTATGCATAGAATCACATGCAGTGAAAATTTAAAAAATAGCTTTCACATAATTGAATGATGAAAGTCAATAGAGCTTCTCCCCATTCATTAAACTCTAGGCAAAATTCCTTTACAAAGTCCAACTTCCTTTGCAAAGTGAAAAGGCTATTTACCATAGTAAATCGAACCACACATTATATTTGCTCTATAATCTTGATAAACATCCAGAGAAGATGGTTGTCAGTTGTTTGAAAAGAATTTGGGGGTGTTTTGCTAAAGGAATAATGTTTACAGAGGTCTGTGTTCATTTTGAATGCCTAAGTGAACTTAAACCGTATAAAGTATGGGGAAGGCAGCTGGAAATGTTTCACAGATTCAAACAGTATGACAGTTCTGTTTTAATGACTGTACCCTGTAACCCTTAATTCACAAGGTATTCAATACTTAAACATCCCCCCCCCTTTCTCTGATAGGTAGATTCGTGTTATACTGGCTCATATTTACTAATTCAGCACAGGAGATTCCTCCTGATGGTGCTAGATTTTGTAGTCCAAGCCATTCTGTAGTTGATGTTTGACAAGTCAACAATGCCTGCTACATTTAAGCTCCTTTACACTGAATGTCCAAACAGTTTTATTAAAAAAATCAAATGTGTACTTTGCCCATGTAAGGTGAAGCAACAAGAACTAAAGTACTAAACTGCTATTCTGCCCAGCTCCATGTTTTGACCATCCCCACACTCCTGGCCACCAGGAAATTTTCAGACACCCAGCATGGTCACATGGGTCAAGGTAACATAATCAGCATTGCGTCTTAATGTGTAATTTACATAGTTTTCTCCCTTTGCTCTAGGATGAAGATCTGAGTCAAGGGAGACATATTTGCAACACCTATGATTATGATACATATGATACATATTGATCTCTAGACTGAACACAACAAAATGTCTTGGTGATTTTCTAATATATGTTTGTGTTATGTTTTATTATCTTCTGTATATTGATACCAAAATTGAGGTCATTAGGTAACTAAGAGGGCCAATCCGGAGACCTATCATGGGTAAAGGGAGGAAAAATATCTTTGATCAACTTAAAGCGTAACTCCACTTTTGTTGTGAAAAAAACATTCCTCTCTGGGTGATCAATGTACCTTGCAAGGATTATAACAAACTTTGTTGCAGATTCCTACCTTTTGTTATTCTGAAGGAATCCCTGTGTGTTTCTCTGTGCTTCTGCTCTGAGTAGGTCTAATGGGAGTGGTTTCAAAATTAACTGTCAGGTATGGAGCTACGGGGCTCTAATGAGGAAATTGGCTGGGTGCTGGGCCTGCATCCCTTTAGACGGGTTCCTATTGAAAGTATCTCTCAAAAAATGACATTTTTGTAGCAAGGGATGCCTGAAATCTGACTTGTATCTTAGGCAGACTTCTGGGAAAATTGGTGAATCAATCACACAAGCAGGAAATGATGTTTCTGGGGAGTGTTCAGTACACACTCTGTGTACAGAAAACTCCAGGTAGGTATATTGCAATGTTCGAAAAAATGGAGAGACACTAGGGAGGGGAAGAACGGATTGCTGCTCACCCCTTAGAAATTGGAACGAAAAGAAATGTTTCCCCGCATTGGGGTTTTTTGGGCAGCACAAGAAAAAAATAGTCACTATAGTATGAAAAAATATACACTTTTATTGAATAGATAACATGTATCATCAGAGTTAAAAAGCCATGAGCTTCAGTGGGTATTTATCTAAAGATTTTAAGCTGAACATACAAAGCAGACATTTGTTCATAGCAATATTGTGTCATGAACATTAGACCTGACGCGTTTCAACCCCTATGACTGGGGTCTTCTTCAGAGGATAGGTCTGCTGGGAAGAACATAAGAATAAGGTTGGTCTACATATACATATTCTAAAAAGTATATATCTAGCAGAAACTACATTAATTGTGCAATACAACAGTACAGTATAGTATAGTTACCAAATAAACGTATGTCCAATGAAAAACATAAATTCCCACATGGATGTCCCTTTTAAAAGTTTAAAATGCTTTATCCTCTTCCGCCAGAGGGTGATTCCAACCTCCTCTACCGCTGCCACAACCCAGACCGGGATGGCGAGAGACAACGTGGCTTACGAGAGGCCACACTTTGGAACACCGCCCACCAGAGCAGACAACCAACGGGAGAGCACCAATTACCTGTGATGGAAATTGGCAAGGAAAGAAACATAATAACTAAAAAATCCGTATAAAGATAATTGGGTTTTATCTATGGTCTAAGAAAGCCTTTATGGTATCAAAGACTTTATAAGTATGATATATATATAGCCCAAGCCAGCTGGGGAATTCTGAACCACAAAGAACAAATGTGGTAAAGGCAATAGACATTGTGCCTGTGCTAAAAAAGGGGAGTGATGATGGTAGTAAGGGAACACTAAAAAGAGGTGTAGTGGTGCTTGAAAAAGGGGGAAGTATGTGAAATACAATTGAGTGCCAGTGCGTGAAACAAGGGGGGGAGGAGGGATGGGGGGGGGGGGGGTGGTTTGTGTGGAGGGGAAAAAAGGTGAGGGAAAGACAAGGGAAGGAGAGAGGGGAGAGAGGGGGGAGGAAAGGAGGAGGGGGAAGGAAGGGAGGGAAGGGGGAGGAAAGGGAAGGGTTGTATTGTATTGGCATTACCTTAAAAAAGTGCTAGATGGCACATGTGGATGCATCAAGTTATCCCATATATCTAAACTGTTGCCTACTGGCCAACATGAAGGTGGTCAGAGGCTGTATAAGACTCAGGTGATGGTATCCAAAAGCTGAGTCAGCCAGTCTAAAAATAAAGAGAGTATATAGTTGTAAAGAGTCTAGCCACATATATCATAGGTGGTCAAAAGACTGTATGTTGTTATAAATCATAGGGGTAGATAACCCCTATAATTTGGGGCAGCATGATGCTATACAACACAGAGCTATAAAAGTGTACTTACTGTGTGATAGAACGCAAGGAGCAGCAAAGGGAGTGACAGACAGCAAGATGTGTTTGCAGTTCGCCAGGCAGGAGGAAATTGAAACTATATCACAGATGTAGGCTTTTATACCCATGATTAAAGGGGCGTGTATACCTTGACTCTTATCTCTCCAGGTGTGTGCAGTCCGGTGATGGTCACCTGGTGGGCGGTAAGGCGGCCAAACATGGCAGCCAAGTGTGGTCTCCCCGGCGTTCCGGAAAAGCTACGCTCCGAGTTCTCGTCATCCTCGCCGAAAACTCGCGATGTCTATGACGTCACGACGCTCGCGCGGGGCCCCGCGCATGCGCGGTGACGCCAGGCATCCGAGGATGTTCCGGAATGCCGCCGGCAGGGAGAAAGAAATTCCCAATGCAGCGCTCGGTGGCCGGCCGGGCGTCCAAGGGGAAAAGCATGGGGGGGGGGAGGAGCCGCCTAGTAGCGGGTAGGCTCGTCCCACCTCCCTCACCCTGCCGGGAAGGCACGTCATAAATCACCCCCGCCCCGGGGATGACAGCAGGGAGGGTGCTCGAGCTCCCCCAGTGGCGAAAAAAAGAGGAGCAACTTCAAAGGGGAAAAAAAGAGAATTGATACAGAATATACACAATGCATTTGTTCACAGTTCAAAAATAAACAACATTGTTGTATATCTTATATACAAGATCGTATGTGGAGCTTCAGTGAAAGAACAGGAACAACTCAATCATATGTGTGGATAATTTTATCCCATCGCTTAAAAATAAAATAAAACAGGAAAACAACAACAAAAACAGATCAAGACAGAGTAATGGTAAATATCATTGGATCAACAACAACAGGGAGGGGGTGGAGCAGTAAAAACTGCATAAGGAGGGAACAGGACCTGGTTGCCAATTTCGACCATTCTCTATTGCTTAAGACTATATCATAGCTGATTACAGAAGGGGGGGGGAAACCATGATTATTGTGTTTTGCCAGAGACAAAACCTTTTAAGAAAGGAGCAAAAGAGATGGCTTCGTTCAATCCTGGGAACAGGGTGGAATTTAATTTAAATATCCACCTCTGCTCATGCTGCAAAAGAATTTTATTCCAGTCGCCGCCTCGCACTGGTATATGAATACGGTCGAGAGCGGCGAAGGATACCATAGGCATTCTATAGTTGTGGATTTCCCTCACATGTCTCCCAAGGGGCACATACGGGTTGCCAATTTGCATATGATAGATGTGTTTAGATATGCGCTGGTGGAATTCTTGTTTAGTCTTTCCGACGTAGTGTGCTCCACATTCGCAAGACATGAGGTACACCACGCCACGTGTTTGACAGTTGGTGAAGTGTGACGGTTTGAAAGTTGTCCCATTTGGGAGAAGAAAGGTTTTTTCGCGTTTTATGTATGGGCAGCAAGAGCAGTGTCCACAAGGGAAAGATCCCAGGATGGAACAATGCCTACGTCTCCTCTGTGCCGTTTTAAACTCACTCTGGACTAGTTTGTCCTTTAATGAGGTTGCTCGTCTGAAAGTAATTGAGGGGGTATCTGAAATAAACCTGCTAACTTTGGGGTCATCTCGGAGTATAGGCCAATATTTGCGGATAATGTTTCTGATCTCATTATGTTGTTTAGAAAAGCGCATGATCACCCTAGTATGATCCATACCTGAGTCGCCCCTAGTCGTTTCCCCAAACAACAGTGTGTGTCTGGATTGTGCAGCTGCACGATTGTACGCTTTGCGTAACGTTGAACGGCTGTAACCACGTGCTAGTAGTCTCATTTGTAACTTTTGTTTTGGGAGGGACCTGAGGAATCACTATTGAAGTTTTTTGACCTCATCAATCATAATGAACGCAATCTTAAGTTCACTATGACGTATGATCGTGACCAAATAAACTTTCTGGATGTGCAGCTAAGACGTACCTCTGAGAATTTCATCTCTAGTACCCTGTTTCGGAAAAGCACCGCGGGAAATACCATCCTCCATGCGGATAGCTTCCACCCTATAGGTTTGAAGAGGTCTATTCCATATGGACAATACCTGCGTTTACGCAGGAATTGCTCCGATGAGGTCCTCTTCAAACAGGAAACGACTAGGGGCGACTCAGGTATGGATCATACTAGGGTGATCATGCGCTTTTCTAAACAACATAATGAGATCAGAAACATTATCCGCAAATATTGGCCTATACTCCGAGATGACCCCAAAGTTAGCAGGTTTATTTCAGATACCCCCTCAATTACTTTCAGACGAGCAACCTCATTAAAGGACAAACTAGTCCAGAGTGAGTTTAAAACGGCACAGAGGAGACGTAGGCATTGTTCCATCCTGGGATCTTTCCCTTGTGGACACTGCTCTTGCTGCCCATACATAAAACGCGAAAAAACCTTTCTTCTCCCAAATGGGACAACTTTCAAACCGTCACACTTCACCAACTGTCAAACACGTGGCGTGGTGTACCTCATGTCTTGCGAATGTGGAGCACACTACGTCGGAAAGACTAAACAAGAATTCCACCAGCGCATATCTAAACACATCTATCATATGCAAATTGGCAACCCGTATGTGCCCCTTGGGAGACATGTGAGGGAAATCCACAACTATAGAATGCCTATGGTATCCTTCGCCGCTCTCGACCGTATTCATATACCAGTGCGAGGCGGCGACTGGAATAAAATTCTTTTGCAGCATGAGCAGAGGTGGATATTTAAATTAAATTCCACCCTGTTCCCAGGATTGAACGAAGCCATCTCTTTTGCTCCTTTCTTAAAAGGTTTTGTCTCTGGCAAAACACAATAATCATGGTTTCCCCCCCCCTTCTGTAATCAGCTATGATATAGTCTTAAGCAATAGAGAATGGTCGAAATTGGCAACCAGGTCCTGTTCCCTCCTTATGCAGTTTTTACTGCTCCACCCCCTCCCTGTTGTTGTTGATCCAATGATATTTACCATTACTCTGTCTTGATCTGTTTTTGTTGTTGTTTTCCTGTTTTATTTTATTTTTAAGCGATGGGATAAAATTATCCACACATATGATTGAGTTGTTCCTGTTCTTTCACTGAAGCTCCACATACGATCTTGTATATAAGATATACAACAATGTTGTTTATTTTTGAACTGTGAACAAATGCATTGTGTATATTCTGTATCAATTCTCTTTTTTTCCCCTTTGAAGTTGCTCCTCTTTTTTTCGCCACTGGGGGAGCTCGAGCACCCTCCCTGCTGTCATCCCCGGGGCGGGGGTGATTTATGACGTGCCTTCCCGGCAGGGTGAGGGAGGTGGGACGAGCCTACCCGCTATTAGGCGGCTCCTCCCCCCCCCCATGCTTTTCCCCTTGGACGCCCGGCCGGCCACCGAGCGCTGCATTGGGAATTTCTTTCTCCCTGCCGGCGGCATTCCGGAACATCCTCGGATGCCTGGCGTCACCGCGCATGCGCGGGGCCCCGCGCGAGCGTCGTGACGTCATAGACATCGCGAGTTTTCGGCGAGGATGACGAGAACTCGGAGCGTAGCTTTTCCGGAACGCCGGGGAGACCACACTTGGCTGCCATGTTTGGCCGCCTTACCGCCCACCAGGTGACCATCACCGGACTGCACACACCTGGAGAGATAAGAGTCAAGGTATAC
Source organism: Lithobates clamitans (assembly GCA_037952925.1). NCBI lineage: Eukaryota > Metazoa > Chordata > Amphibia > Anura > Ranidae > Lithobates > Lithobates clamitans. The sequence goes on along the minus strand of JBBGZY010000156.1, from coordinate 1,841,960 downwards.
ACGCCCCTTTAATCATGGGTATAAAAGCCTACATCTGTGATATAGTTTCAATTTCCTCCTGCCTGGCGAACTGCAAACACATCTTGCTGTCTGTCACTCCCTTTGCTGCTCCTTGCGTTCTATCACACAGTAAGTACACTTTTATAGCTCTGTGTTGTATAGCATCATGCTGCCCCAAATTATAGGGGTTATCTACCCCTATGATTTATAACAACATACAGTCTTTTGACCACCTATGATATATGTGGCTAGACTCTTTACAACTATATACTCTCTTTATTTTTAGACTGGCTGACTCAGCTTTTGGATACCATCACCTGAGTCTTATACAGCCTCTGACCACCTTCATGTTGGCCAGTAGGCAACAGTTTAGATATATGGGATAACTTGATGCATCCACATGTGCCATCTAGCACTTTTTTAAGGTAATGCCAATACAATACAACCCTTCCCTTTCCTCCCCCTTCCCTCCCTTCCTTCCCCCTCCTCCTTTCCTCCCCCCTCTCTCCCCTCTCTCCTTCCCTTGTCTTTCCCTCACCTTTTTTCCCCTCCACACAAACCACCCCCCCCCCCCATCCCTCCTCCCCCCCTTGTTTCACGCACTGGCACTCAATTGTATTTCACATACTTCCCCCTTTTTCAAGCACCACTACACCTCTTTTTAGTGTTCCCTTACTACCATCATCACTCCCCTTTTTTAGCACAGGCACAATGTCTATTGCCTTTACCACATTTGTTCTTTGTGGTTCAGAATTCCCCAGCTGGCTTGGGCTATATATATATCATACTTATAAAGTCTTTGATACCATAAAGGCTTTCTTAGACCATAGATAAAACCCAATTATCTTTATACGGATTTTTTAGTTATTATGTTTCTTTCCTTGCCAATTTCCATCACAGGTAATTGGTGCTCTCCCGTTGGTTGTCTGCTCTGGTGGGCGGTGTTCCAAAGTGTGGCCTCTCGTAAGCCACGTTGTCTCTCGCCATCCCGGTCTGGGTTGTGGCAGCGGTAGAGGAGGTTGGAATCACCCTCTGGCGGAAGAGGATAAAGCATTTTAAACTTTTAAAAGGGACATCCATGTGGGAATTTATGTTTTTCATTGGACATACGTTTATTTGGTAACTATACTATACTGTACTGTTGTATTGCACAATTAATGTAGTTTCTGCTAGATATATACTTTTTAGAATATGTATATGTAGACCAACCTTATTCTTATGTTCTTCCCAGCAGACCTATCCTCTGAAGAAGACCCCAGTCATAGGGGTTGAAACGCGTCAGGTCTAATGTTCATGACACAATATTGCTATGAACAAATGTCTGCTTTGTATGTTCAGCTTAAAATCTTTAGATAAATACCCACTGAAGCTCATGGCTTTTTAACTCTGATGATACATGTTATCTATTCAATAAAAGTGTATATTTTTTCATACTATAGTGACTATTTTTTTCTTGTGCTGCCCAAAAAACCCCAATGCGGGGAAACATTTCTTTTCGGTATATTGCAATGTATTCTCAGAAAATTACATTGGCTGAAGATTAAAAAGGAAAGGTAATTTTTAATAACTTTCAATTACAAAATGATTAGTGTCACAATCATATGCACTATATTATTTTTTCTTTATTTGCTATTTCTTTCCCCATGAAAGTGGAGTTACCCTTTAAATGATTGCCTTTTTAGTTGTCATGGTATAATAGGCGTGTGTGTGTGTGGTCAAACATGTATGGCTGTCTCATAGACTTTTCAAATTTGATGTAATTGAGGTTACATACATTACCTATATTAAGCACCCCTTAAAACTGAGTAATAAATTCTGAGGTTAATTAATGTTTACGTGTCACTTAGATGGGTCATAAGATGTCTTATTGAAGAATTTAAAGTTACATCTGTTTTTGAATAATGCAGAATACACTATAGTAAAAATTACTTATGATAGCATAGATCATTGTGTATAAATATGCATACTAAATATATATTCAGCATATGTAATACGTTTAAGGAACATACACTATTTAAAATATTTAACTGAGAATCCTAACTGAGAAAAGTATTCAATTATACTGTGATAATATAAGGAGTTGAAATGTACAGCAATGTTCATATACAATGGGGAATTTTCTTCTGGTTTCTTCCACAGTCCATGGTTGAGGTGATTGTAGCTGTATTAGTGCCCTCCCAACAAAAACAATTGAGCACTGTCCATGGTACTTAGTTTTATTTGCACATCAAAATTTTCATAATAAGCTTTCAGGGTGTACCCCCTTCTTCAATTCCCAAAAATACTCAGGAAAGGAAAACTGTTGAACTAAGAATAATAATTCTATATTACACAAAGGATAATGGACTAAATGTGGACCTCAGTTTTCTAAATCACTATTTAACAGTTTTATGTCCACTCTCACCTGTGCCTCCCCCCCCCCCCCCCTCCCAGTCCATAGCCCTCTCCTTTCCTTATCTTTCCAACAATCTAAGTTTTTTCCTCAGAGATTGTTTACCATTCTGCTAAAACTTTATGTATTAGTACTGCTTGGACCTTGAAGAAGGGGGTACACCCTGAAAGTTTGTCCTGAAAATGTGGATGTTTGTGCAAAAAAGTATCACAAATAGTACTCAATTGTTTTAGCTACAGTCTAAGAACAGAATAGAATAAGAGCTTGGGTGATGCTCACCTACTATATGTGCATGTTGATTTGCACAAGGTTAAGGGAAGCTTTCATATAGCTGCATTCCCTGTGTAAGCACTGATGATTTATAGCAATCAAAGTCAAGCCTACCTCTAATGATTATTATTTTTGGGACTGGGGTATGATATGGCCCTCTCTATGTATTGTTTAAGATGTCAAGAAGGTTTATAGAGTGAAGTGCAGCAACCCATAAAAGCCAATAATCTTTTCAGCATTATATCAATGGAGGATACATTCTGAATGTCTGTCATGTTAAAAAAGCTTACTCAGTTTACTTATTCTATGAAGAAATCCTGCAGGATCCTAGTGCTGGGATCTCTTCATAAACTACTTTAGTACTGGCAGGTTTTGCTGGATTAGATATGAGTTGCAAATAGACAGATAGATAGGTTATCTTTATTTTTATATGTGAAGATCTTAGTGTGAAGTTGGTGACAGCATTATTCCACTTTAGTTAGACCTAACTTTAAATAGAATGCAAGATCTTGTTTATGATGGTCCAGTAGTCATTATTACACCTGCCCTTAACTATTCATAGAGGTAAAACGTCTCACAATCTAATATACATATATATTCTGCAGGATATTTATTGGATGGTGTTGAACCCAAATAAAAAGGCACATTGCATTATATTGTTTATGACATTATACAATCCGGTGTAATATTCAGAAGGACATTGGTAAACTCTACTTCTTTGATTCCTGTATAGTATCAGTAAATGTTCTGACTTACTGCTTTAACTCTAAATTCTTTCTAAATTGAACTCCATGAACTAATCATATTTGAACACCTCAAACTTGATAACAATTTTCATCCGTAATGGGATCACTGCTGTGCTTTTATTAATATTTTTACTCCAGCTTCCTGAGAGCGCTGCACAGGATACCAATTTCACCTGCAGGAAAGAAATAGTTATGAAGTTAAAAATCCTGTTTTTTCACATGCTGGTCCCTGTATACAGATATTTTATAGGAATTTTATATATCCAGCATGATTTCACATCAGTTTCATGTGCTCAGGGGGCCGCAGGTATCACATATAGCCTGCCATTCCAATGAACGTATGCCCATTGTATTTCCCAAATAAGGAACTTTCCTGTTAAGAAGCACTTGCACAGGTAAATAAATATAACACAGAAAGAGGGATTTCTGTTGATTATCCCAAACACATCTACAAAAAAGGAAAATGCCAGGGCCACCATTGTGTCTGGTCAGAGATTGTGCATCTGGAAATTTCTCAAATTCCAGACCGGAAATACACCTCCGGAAACCGGCAGTCCACCTTTTTCTCTCCAGCCTAAACCGCAAGATGGAAACATCAGCAAGCACAAAGGAAGGGGGTGTTCAGAGGCAATGGGGACATGTCCAGTACATATTGTAGGTGTGTGTTATTACTTGTTATTTTTTATTTCCTAGCGGACAGCCCGTTTCTCTTTTTTTGTTGTACTCCCTTGTGGAGTTTGCGTGTATATCGGACTGAGACAAATAATATATTGATCAGTTTTGCTGTTTATGTGTACTACATACTGTAAAACTTTAACTTTGTTCATCTTTGTAGATGTATTGATGTTGTGTTAAGCAATGCTCAGTCCTGAAGAAGTCCACGAAACGCATTGACTGATGGTTGAATATGGACATAATCTTGTTATGAGAAAATTTCAGATATGTTTTTTTGGAACAAGTGAATTTTAAAAGATTATTTGCAATAAAGCAGTGTTATGCTTTTTATACACATGTAAGTGAGATGTGCTTACTTGAGATGTGTCTGGGGTAATCAACAGAAATCCCTCTGTCCATGTTAAATCACTGGGAAATTATTTTAGGCATATAAAATGCCTATAAAATCTCTGTGTGCATGAATCCCTAAACCTAAGGTTTTAGACATGTAATGTAGGTTTAAAAAAAAAGGCAAAAAGATAAAATCACACCTTTAACTGTTAAAACAGAACTAAACGCAACAAGGCATGTCGTGAATGATAACTGTCACAGATGCTTGTGCTCTCAACTGAGCTATCAAACCATCAAATGGATGTTGTTGTAACTGATCACATTTAAAGAACCATGCAATCTGCAGATCAAACAGAAGCTAAGATTCAGCATGCTTGGCTTGTAAAGGATAGGAGGGTTTAATTACACTTTAAGGTCTGCTTCTTATTATTAATTATTACACTTGTTCAATATGATGATGATGGAAAGGGAATTTGGATACGGTCATTTAGGCCTTATAGGCCTTCCAGGACCAAGAGTCAAGTTGCAACTGGATTTGCTATTATCTCTGTTGCTAAGCCACTGGGAGGCCAGTCCTTCTTTAAAGGGACATGGAGTTCACACAGTTTTTTTCCTCTCCTGGTATTTATTAACTATTACTGTCCCACAACATTTACCGTACTTCCTATTTCTATTCTATATGAACATTTTAATGTATTTTAGCCCCGGTCACACCTCTACGACTTCAGGTACGACATGTGATTTACAATTTGTACTTGAAGTAGCACCTAATGTGTTTTTTATGGCAGTGTCTTAATAGATACAATTTCAACTAGTACGATTTGAGAAGTAGTTCATGTATTTCTTTTTCAGGACAGCAATTTCACTATAGACTATAATTCAAATTGTGCTGCAAATCTAACCGGTGTCTATATCAGCACTACTTGAGCCTAAAAGAAGTTAAATATTAACTCTTTGCTACTTAAACATTTGTTCATAACATCACTGTTCCTCCCTGTGACATGGATAGCCTCTCTCACTGAAGTAGCACTGAAGTCATACCAAATCTTTACAAATATCACATAAGCAGTGCTGAAGTAGTGGTTAAAATCAGGCTTTAAATCACACTAGTTTAAATCGTACCCGGTGTGACCGCAGGCCCTTTTTTTATTTTACTTTGTATAATAGGCAAGAGTTACAACTTCTGTTAGGATTTATTGCTGTCTGTGTCCACACTAATGTTCTGTACACACGGTTGGATTATCTGACGGAAAATGTGTGATAGGACCTTGTTATCAGAAATTCCGACCGTGTGTTTGCTCCATCACACATTTTCCATCAGAATTTCCGACACACAAAGTTTGAGAGCTTGCTATATAATTTTCCAACAACAAAATCCGTTGTCGGAAATTCCGATCGTGTGTACACAAATCCGACGCACAAAGTGCCAAGCATGCTCAGAATAAATTAAGAGACTAAAGCTATTAGCTACTGCCCCGTTTATAGTCCAGACGTACGTGTTTTACGTCACTGCGTTCAGAACGATCGGATTTTTCGACAACTTTGTGTGACCGTGTGTATGCAAGCCAAGTTTGAGCCAACATCCGTTGGAAAAAATCCATGGATTTTGTTGTCGGAATGTCCGATCAATGTCCGACCGTGTGTACAGGGCATAAGAGAATTACCCTCTATATTTTTGCTGGTGACCATTGCCACTGGGGCTAAAAGTGAGGGAACATCCCAAATTTGGATTTGCTACTGGATCAGGAATAGAGAAAAATTATCCAGTCTAGACAACTGTTTGAGTTTGTGTTCAGTAGAACACAAACCTCCTCCTTTCTGTAATAAAGTATAACTACAAGCTGCTGAAATTATATTACTGTTATTTAAACTTCATGAAAGAGTGATCAACTTAAAGTATTGTACAAACTTCAGTAAAACATAAAAACTATCCCAGGATCAGCAATCATCCTTTACTGTTCTGACTACACTAAACATAAAAAAGCAGAATAATAATAAAAATATTGATAACTTTTTTTTACAGAATCAAAAAACAATGATAATAATTGAATACCGCATGTAGCCAGTGGTCTATTATTGTGCTAAATAAGCACATATAATACAAAGCAGTACTGGGACATTTCTATATCATATACACAAATATAACAAATAGCACAGGTATTATTAATAACTTACTGTTAATGCAGTCAGCCAGATTCTTCAGCTGTTGTACATTATCCAGTACCTCAATACTTTGTGTATATGAATTGTAGCGAACCGAGAAAGGACGAGGTATTGTGGCAGCAAATTTCCTGTCAAAATGATATAACATTGCAAGTTCATTCAAATGAATACACTTCATTTGCTGTTTATAAATCACTCATGAAAAGTACCGGTACATTAGTAATGTATACTCTTTTGAGGATGACATTTATCCTTCAATTTTCAGTCTTAAAAAGTCTCAGCAGGCAAAAAAACCTTATCAAAATTGGTTGGAAATATGACATCCTGAAAACTGTGTACATTCTGATAAATGATGAAACTACTGAGATTGAAAGGGTCAAAGTAAAAGCTGGTGCCTACATAAACACAAGAGTTCTCACCTCACTTTCTCTTTGGCATCTTCAAAACTTTCAGCAACAAAATAAACTGGTTGGAACTCTGTTATTGGGTATTTCTGTTTAGATGTCTTCACTGGTTCAAAGGGTTTCACTTCTGGCTTCTCTGTTAAACAGTACTGCAAAAAGAAAAAGACAACATAAAAGGGTAAATGCACAGGTGGGAATGTATAATGAGTAATAAAGTGTTTCTATGATCTAAATGTTTTTTTTCTTTGTTTTGGATAAAGTGGGGAAGGGTTAGAACCCTTACCAGGTTCTACTTTTATTGGAGACTCTGTCGGCGAGAATTTCCCTTACTCATACCTCCCAACATTATGAGTTAGGAATGAGGGACACCTACAAACAAACATATGTAAGCATAGGACACGCCCCCTACCACACACCCTTAAAGAAGAATTAACCAAAAAAGGTCAATTAAATCCACAAGTGTTTTTTTTACCACTACTATTCATTTATAATTGCTTTTTAAATGTACAAATGCAGCAATTTAGAAATTGGATGAAAGGTTTAGCACTGGAAAACACTTTTTGAAAGATAAAAAGTGCATTTTATATACAACTATATGGATCAGACCAAAATGAGGGACAGATGAGGAGGAAAGAGGGACAGAGGGATATTGCTCCAAATCAGGGACATTCCCTCGAAATCAGGGACAGTTGGGAGCTATGCTTACTCCCTGCTTCGAGGATAACGTTTTACTATACAGGAAGTGAGGAAAATCTGAAACAGGAAAACAAACAACAATAAAAACTGCAAAGCATTCTAGCTATCCTCTACTAATAAAGCAGGTATTGCATTATGGACGATGGGTGATCAAAAGGCACAACATCTCTGCCCAATTTAAACCAAACATAAATATGTATATGAGACCATTTAGGTGCCAAAATAAAACAAAAATCAATTCAAATAGTACTGTATTATTAAAAATACTTTTTTATGTACAATACATGTGTTATGAAAACATCCTAGGATGGACCTCAGGATTACGCCTCTACCTATGGTACATACATCACTGAATAACCCAGAAATATGTGTACTTTTGATTATTATGACTTTCATGAAGCTTGGAATACTGAAGTATTTCTCCTTTGATTCTATTATACAGTGGGGGGGTCTTCTGCCCTGTTTTAAGGCTAACCCCCTCCAGACAGCTCCATGGTCTGGAAGGAATGCATTGTTCTGTGCTTGACTGTTTGTTTATGTACTTTAATTACCCCCTGGGGCTTCTCTGTGTCATTACACATATCAGTCCTCCTATTCAAGCTATCGGACCAATCCCTGCTGACCCTGTTTCAAGTCCTCATTTGCATGGCCAAGAGGACCTATTTGAGGACTAAAGTGTACTTTACAATTGACCAATAGGAAAGTGGTTGTTGGGGGTGGGGTGTTCAAACTTCTGTGTATAAAAGTGTGTTGTGTGCATCCAATAAAAGTGAGATTCCTGTTTGAACTTACATACAGCCTGCCTGGTGTTTGTTCTGAGCTATCACAACTGGATTCGATTGGCACGTAGCTGTAGTTCGAATCCCGGAGCATTGGATGACCGAACCATTAGATGTTGCGATCTGCAATCTGATTCTATAGCTGCAGAGGAGTGTCGGGAAAGTGGAATCGAGCAAGCAGGGGCTCGTTACAATGACATATACATATATATGGATTACATTACTGGGCAAAGATGGGCATTTTAAGGCAATTAGCAGTCAGCTTCATCAGGAAGACAGAGGTGATATAATATGTATTTAGGCCAGGTGCACAGTGAATTCAGTAAACTTATAACCAAAGCCCCCCCCCCAAAGTCTGGTATCCTAAAGATGTCACGAATGACTAGATCAGCAACCCATCCCTGGAGTTGGTCATACGTGATCAGTTTGTCAAACCTAGTAATTCCTATTCAAGTATACTGTATACAGCAATGAACTCAAGACAGGCTTTCTTTATGTTCCCAGTGCTCCCCCAAAGCTGTAACTTTCCTTAAATCCTCACCCAGTATGTGTCTCCACCATGAACTTCCACCAACGTCCACTACTTAACTTCAAAGAACATTTTTACTTCTGCCTGTGTTGCTTTTGGAGAAGAAATGTTGTCCCTGTGAGGAAGTGAGGGGAACTCTCTGACTGAGCTTTGGACAGCAGTAAAGCCCCAACAGGAGTTCTACTCCTTATCCAGGCTATCCAAAACGAACACAAATGCTCTGGCTTTCGATATGCTTTACTAAAAGACAAATCTATTTTGGGACAGAAACTTAAATGCAATTTAGTTGTGGTTTCCATGCACTTCATGATAAAGTCATATTAAAAAGGGTTGTAACACAAGGACAGTACAATTTAACATATATATACCCAATGGCAAACTAGATATCATTATCGCTCTGTCCTAATTTCACAACTAGTATTACTGTATGTAAGTAAATTACACTTAGAAAAGCGTCTGTGCTTTGCAGAAGACATACTGGCGAGTTACATCTTTATTCTGGAAGGCTTGAGTGAATTTTCTTTTATATTTGTGGGCAATCACATACCTTCCTGTTAGTCAAAACTTGGCCTGTGGATTGATTAAACATTTTTAAGCCATTCATCTGTGATGGTGGTAGTGGATTTATTCTTCCTACCAAGTAGGCCTACCATCATGTGCAGCCCCCCGCCACCCACCCACATCCCATTACTCCAGCAGACTGGCTAGTCTTAATATCACACTAACAATATCAGATGTCATTGCCACACAAGACATATTGAGGTTGAAGAGAGGTTAAAAGAGACCCCTGTGCATAAGTAAACCAAGAACTGACAACTACAGCACAAAGCTCTGATTGAGTTTTATTGAATAAAACAGCACTAAGAGTCAAGTAGATCCAGTTAATCCATGCCAACAAATCTGCTTTCAGTTTACTGAAGTTAGATCATTGATGGATGAACTCTGACTGGCTGCTTCTTGGATTACAGAATAAGCCAAATGTGAATTGTTTTTCACATTTAACATTTCGCAGTGGTGTTACAATGCAAAAAAACTGACCCTTAATATATAGCCTGTTCTAATTCCTGGACCGCAGACATTGCAACTAGTTAATGACCTTTACACTTTCTGCATTGCACTTTGATTGTAAATATATTAGAATGAGTATAGAAAAATCAAACCTGTAATTCTCCAAATGATGAAAGGAGGCCAGCTCCATAAGCCTTTACTTTATCTTCCTGTTTGCAAAGGCCAAATTCAGCAGTGAACCAGTACACCTTGTGGGGGAAAAATATAACCATCATTATTAGTACACGGTATAGAAAGTAGATGCTAAAGTTACTTGCTTTGAAAGTAAATCTCATCTCTACATTAGTGAAAAAACATTACTTGTGATTCTTAGGCCAGAGTCAGTATTTAACAGATGATATATAGACCATGAACATATTTTTGGGGTCCATTTAAAAAAAAAGGAAAAAAAATGACACATTTTTAAAGTGATGTGCTTTACAAATTATAAAGAATCAATTAAAAAATGAATGAGAAAAAAAATACAGACAAAGAGAATGCTGTGACATACCCAGGCAGCACCCTGCAGTTTGCTTTTTATGAATGGACCACACACTGCGGGACTATGTAGAACATTATAAATGAGCCTCATGTGTCATTTGGCTTCCCTAGCAACAATATAAAGGGGCCGTTTGACTCTCTTATGTCCATTTTAGAGGCGATTTCTCTAGTGGTACAGAATACTGTTTGGTTTCAAATCAATTGTCCAGATGTATTTGCTAAAAGCTATTGCTGCCTACATAAGTTCTGCTACCTGCCTCTGTTCCCCATAGCAGTCACATGCTTTGCTACCGCTGTAGTTATGCCACTGATATAGATAACAAACATTGTACAGCCCAGTGTCTGGTAGAGAAATGTCAAGATGTGTCTTTTGAGTAAGGCTGATATAATGTTATTATATTCTATTTGTTCTGAAAGGATTCCAAATGTATATAGTTGAACAAACTGTTGTGATCCTTGTATAAAGGATGTCGTGGATGAGGACAAGAAACACCAAAAAATGATCTACTGTAATATTTTACACAGTATGACTTGTTATACTTACAGTAGCCAGCATCTCAATATATTCATCTGGAGCACCGAGTGATGCCAATCCAATCTCCTAATGAGATAGAGGAGTGAAAATGTTATTTTATTATTTGGACCCAGCCATAATACATAATACATAATATTTAATACAAGTCTCTAAATGTGAGTGCAGAATACCTACTTGAGAAAATTGGGCAAAGCTTGGGTCAGCAAATAAAGGAGCATGCCCCAGAAGTTCATGACAAATATCACTGTAAATAGGGGAAAATAAATAAGAAATTAAAGCTGAACAGCAATTGGTTGAAAAAAGCTGCCATATTTAAATAAAATAAATCAAATATGTGGTTATTTTGTATTTTTCAATTGTTGTTCAGTGACATATTTTTTCTACAATTTAAATGGTTAAAAAAATAAATTGTAAAAGTCTTTTCCCTTTAACATACACTATATTACCAAAAGTATTTTGATGCCTGCCTTTACACGCACATAAACTTTAATGGCATCCCAGTCTTATCCAATAGGGTTCAGTATTGAGTTGGCCCACCTGTTGCAGCTATAACAGCTTTAACTCTTCTGGGAAGGCTGTCCAAAAGATTCAGGAGTGTGTCTATATGTTTGACCATTCTTCCAGAAGTGCATTTGTGTAGTCAATAACTGATGTTGCACGAGAAAGCCTGGCTCGCAGTCTCTAATTCATCCCAAAGGTGTTCTATCGGGTTGAGGCCATGACTCTGTGCAGGCCAGTCAAGTTCCTCCACCCCAAACTCACTCATCCATGTCTTTATGGACCTTGCTTTGTGCACTGGTACAAATCATTAGGTGGAGGGGGGATTATGGTGTGGGGTTGTTTTTCAGGGGTTGGGCTTCATCCCTTAATTCCATGTTCTCAACTTTGTGGGAGCAGTTTGGGGATGGCACCTTCCTATTTCAACATGACTGCGTACCAGTGCACAAAGCAAGATCCATAAAGACATGGATGAGCTAGCTTGGGGTGGAGGAACTTGACTGGCCTGCACCGAGTCATGACCTCAACCCTGGCCAAAACCCGATAGAACACCTTTGGGATTATTTAGAGTGGAGACCACGAGCCAGGCATTTTCGTCTACATCAGTACCTGACCTCACAAATGCGCTTCTGGAAGAATGGTCAAACATTCCCATAGACACACTCCTAAACCTTGTGGACAGCCTTCCCAGAAGAGTTTAAGATGTTATAGCTGCAAAGGGTGGGCCAACTTAATATTGAACCCTACGGACGAAGACTGGGATGCCTTTAAATTTTATGTGCGTGTGAAGGCAGGCATCTTAATACTTTTGGTAATATAGTGTATAAAAACAATTGAAAGTATATCTAAAGTCATTTTTTTTCATTTTTGAAAGATTATGGTAAATCTAAAACTCCTGTCATATTTTATTTCATCAATGTTTCATTGTGGAGATTTTCTATCACTTCCTGTCTTGTAGGAAAAGGAAGTGAGAGGAAAAAATCTCCAGAATGAGGTAAATCTCCTTTCAGACAGCTGTCACCACAGTACGTTTCCCCATTAAAAGAGTTCACCTTTATTCCAGTTCTAGTGAAACCCCAAAAAATTTTATATTTAACTTCATTTTTAGTTCTAATGATAATAGTAACCAGGACCAATAGAGAAGATGAATCTCCCTAGAAATATCCCAAACACACAGTAACACAAGAACCTGATAAGGGCTCTAACCGTTGCCTACTCTATCCAGAACTATAAAAAAAATGTTTTTGGTAAAGATATACATACTTTATACACCGAGCAAAATTATAAATGCAACACTTTTGTGTTTGCCCCTATTTATCATGAACTCAAAGATCTACGACTTTTTCTATGTACACAAAAGGCCTATTTCTCTCAAATATTGTTCACAAATCTGTCTAAATCTTTGTTAGTGAGCACTTCTCCTTTGCCGAGATAAACCCTCCACCTCACAGGTGTGGCATATCAAGATGCTGATTAAACAGCATGACTATTGCACAGGTGTGCCTTATGCCGTGTACACACGGTCAGACTTTTCAGCAACAAAAGTCCGACGGCCTGTCCGTCAGACTTTCGACAGACTTTTGGCGGACTTCCGACGGACTTTCTAACGAACGGACTTGCCTACAAACGATCACACAAAAGTCCGACGGATTCGTACATGATGACGTACACTGGACTAAAATAAGGAAATTCATAGCCAGTAGCCAATAGCTGCCCTAGCGTCGGTTTTTGTCCGTCGGACTAGCAAACAGACGAGCGGATTTCTGGGTCCGGCGGAGTTACGGCGTAAAGATTTGAAGCATGTTCCAAATCTAAAGTTCGTCAGATTTGCGACTGGATAAGTCCGCTGAAGGTCCGGTAAAGCCCACACATGATCGGATGGTCCGCCGGATTTGGTCCGTCGGCGTCCGTCGGACCAGTCCGGTCGAAAAGTCTGACCGTGTGTATGCTGCATTAGGCTGGCCACAATAAAAGGCCACTCTAAAATGTGAACTTTTATCACACAGCACATTGCTGTTGCAAGCTTTGAGGGAGCGTGCAAACTGGCATGCTGACTGCAGGAATGTCCACCAGAGCTGAATCCCTTGAATCGAATGTTCATTTCTCTACCGTAAACCATCTCCAAAGACATTTCAGAGAAATTGGCAGTACATCCAACTGGCCTCACAACCGCAGACTATGTGTAACCTCCACATCCAGCATCTTCACCTCCAAGATCGTCTGAGACCAGCCACCCGGACAGCTGCTGCAACAATCGGTTTACCGTGACGAGATCCTGAGGCCCATTGTTGTGCCATTCATCTACGACCATCACCTCATGTTGCAGCATGATAATGTACGGCCCCATGTTGCAAGGATCTGTACACAATTCCTGGAAGCTGAAAACATCCCAGTTCTTGCATGGCCAGCATACTCACCGGACATGTAACCCATTGAGCATGTTTGGGATACTCTGGATCGGCGTATACGATAGCGTGTTCCAGTTCCTGCCAATATCCAGCAAATTCACACAGCCATTGAAGAGGAATAGACCAACATTCCACAGACCACAATCAACAACCTGATTAAATCTATGCGAAAGAGATGTGCTGCACTGCGTGAGGCAAATGGTGGTCACACCAGATACTGACTGGTTTTCAGTCAGTAAAACTGCACATTTTAGAGTGGCCCTCTTATTTTTATTTTATTTTTTATTTGATTAAGGTACAACTGTGTAATAATCATACTGTTTAGTCAGCATCTTGATATGCCACACCTGTGAGGTGGATGGATTATCCCGGCAAGGGAGAAGTGCTCACTATCACAGATTTAGACAGATTTGTGAACAATATTTGAGAGAAATAGGCCTTTTGTGTACATAGAAAAAGTCATAGATCTTTGAGTTCAGCTCATGATAAATAGGGGCAAACACAAAAATGTTGCGTTTAGAATTTTGCTCAGTGTATTTACGTCTCATTTGACAAGCTTCTGAGACCTAAAGAAAGTATTATTATACCTGTATAGATAACTACCATATATTTACATTTCATATTTATAGTACTTGTAAAATTAACAAAATGTACTCACGGTTCAGGAGTATACATGGGTTTTGACCAATGGCGGATATACTGGGTTGAGTGAAAAACTCTAAATGCTAGTCCTGCCAAAAAGTCACGAGAGGACAGCAAACCAGCAACAGGGCGTAAACGAAATCCAGTACAATCTTCACAAAAAAATAAAAAAGTAAAATATACAAAATGTTCATATTAGGCCTGCATCAGCAATCCACCAAAATCTTGTGCAGTCTTTTTCTATCAGGCTAGCCCCCTTCGTTTTAGCATATTGTTCAGTCAGGTCACATCGAAACCTTGGGATTTGGGCATGATTTTCTTCTGTAAAATATGGTGCTACCAATGTTTTAATGTATTACTCATTACTACTCACCCAGCTACCGAATCTAGCATTGTCCTGCTGACAGCCTTCTGTCAACAGACACCGCTGGGTCTCGCACTGCTATCTTACTTGTGACGTCATTGTGAGGCCCGTTAGCTCTTCCAGGTTCAGCTGGCAGGGCCTTGCGATGATGTGCCACTAGGCTCGCCCCCCCTCCTACTTCTGAATGAATGACTAAAGGCCCCCTAGGATATGTGACCTGCATACCCTAGGAGGCACCATGCACGTCTCAAGGCAAATTACGTACCTTGATGGGAGGGGTGCTGTTTGTTAATAAAAAACAAAAAACAAAAACACTGGCCAATTCTTGTACAGGAGGGGTGGACATGGGGGTAGTTTCTATTGAGGGTGAAGGTCCGCTTTAAATAAAGTTGTTTTAAAATCATTGATTTTTTTTTTTACAATATAGCTTTTCCATAAATAAAAAAAACACATCTAGGTAAGATATTTAAAAGTAAGTTTCACACTAATACAGCCTAAATCTAAAATTTGCAAATGTGTAATTTATTAAGATTACAGAGTTAATCATAGAACAGTAGATAGGATAAGGGGGATAACTACATAATATAGTAGCTTAAAGCAAGAATAAGTTTACAGAGGAACAATTATTTTTACTGTCAGTAAAACAACTGTCAGTACTGGTACATATGGAAGATTTCTCAGATTTATGAGATTAGGTATAGGCTTAATGATTATGATAAAGTTATGTTTAAAAGACATGGTTTTAGATTAAGGATATAATTTTAAATGGTCTACAGTCAGGTCCATAAATATTGGGACATCGACACAATTCTAATCTTTTTGGCTCTATACACCACCACAATGGATTTAAAAAGAAACGAACAAGATGTGCTTTAACTGCAGACTTTTAGCTTTAATTTGAGGGTATTTACATCCAAATCAGGTGAACGGTGTAGGAATTACAACAGTTTGTATATGTACCTCCCACTTTTTAAGGGACCAAAAGTAATGGGACAATTGGCTGCTTAGCTGTTCCATGGCCAGGTGTGTGTTATTCCCTCATTATCCCATTTACAAGGAGCAGATAAAATGTCCGGAGTTCATTTCAAGTGTGCTATTTGTATTTGGAATCTGTTGCCGTCAACTCTCAATATGAGCTGTCACTATCAGTGAACAAGCCATCATTAGGCTGAAAAAACAAAACAAAATCATCAGAGAGATAGCAAAAACATTAGGTGTGGCCAAATCAAATGTTTGGAACATCCTTAAAAAGAAAGAAGACACCGGTGAGCTCAGCAACACCAAAAGACCCGGAAGACCACGGAAAACAACTGTGGTGGATGACTGAAGAATTCTTTCCCTGGTAAAGAAAACACCCTTCACAACAGTTGGCCAGATCAAGAACACTCTCCAGGAGGTTGGTGTATGTGTGTCAAAGTCAACAATGAAGAGAAGACTTCACCAGAGTGAATACAGAGGGTTCACCACAAGATGTAAACCATTGGTGAGCCTCAAAAACAGAAAGGCCAGATTAGAGTTTGCCAAACAACATCTAAAAAGCCTTCACAGTTCTGGAACAACATCCTATGGACAGATGGGACCAAGATCAACTTGTACCAGAATGATGGGAAGAGAAGAGTATGGAGAAGGAAAGGAACTGCTCATGATCCAAAGCATACCACCTCACCAGTGAAGCATGGTGGTGGTAGTGTCATGGCGTGGGCATGTATGGCTGCCAATGGAACTGGTTCTCTTGTATTTATTGATGATGTGACTGCTGACAAAAGCAGCAGGATGAATTCTGAAGTGTTTCGGGCAATATTATCTGCTCATATTCAGCAAAATGCTTCAGAACTCATTGGACGGTGCTTCACAGTACAGATGGATAATGACCAGAAGCATACTGCGAAAGCAACCAAAGAGTTTTTTAAGGGAAAGAAGTGGAATGTTATGCAATGGCCAAGTCAATCACCTGACCTGAATCTGATTGAGCATGCATTTCACTTGCTGAAGACAAAACTGAAGGGAAAATGCCCCAAGAACAAGCAGGAACCGAAGACAGTTGCAGTAGAGGCCTGGCAGAGCATCACCAGGGATGAAACCCAGCGTCTAATGATGTCTATGCGTTCCCGACTTCAGGCTGCAATTGACTGCAAAGGATTTGCAACCAAGTATTAAAAAGTGAAAGTTTGATGGATGATTGTTAATCTGTCCCAATACTTTTGGTCCCTTAAAAAGTGGGAGGCACATATACAAAGTGTTGTAATTCCTACACCATTCACCTGATTTGGAATGCAAATACCCTCAAATTAAAGCTGAAAGTCTGCAGTTAAAGCACATCGTTTCATTTCAAATCCACTGTGGTGGTGTATAGAGCCAAAAAGATTAGAATTGTGTTGATGTTCCAATATTTATGGACCTGACTGTATGTATGAAATGAGAGCTGCGCAGACACAATAAATATCTGTACAGAAAAAATAAAAAATTGCTGTATTTTCTTTAATATGATTAATTCCTATATTGTCTGCACGATCTAGTGGCCATAATGCATTTATTTCCTGATTGAAATATTTGTGAAAAAAAATCCATTATGGCCAATAAATGGTGCTAATGATATAGGAACTAATCATATAGTAAAGAAAATACAGCAAATATTAATTCTTTACTGGGTTCGTTAAGGGTTTACAACGACTTTAAGCCCTTCCGACCACACACACACACATTAATGTGGCCTCACCAAAGTGGACTTTTTTCCGTGGGGCCGCATATATGCGTATTTCCCTTTGTACTGGGAGCGTGCTACAAAGTGTGCTTCCAGCACAGAGACTGGGCTCTGACTCGTACTAACGATTAAACCCAGGACTCTCAGTTCTGGGTCACCTGATTGCTGTGATAGCCTCTAATTGGCTATAATAGTGATCAGTCACTGTGAGCCCACCCCTGTGTTTACTTCCTCTTCTGAATGAAGAGAAAGATGCATTGTATCTTTCTCTTCTTGCAGGAAAAGAAAATGTAAACAAACCAAAGTGTGTAAAAAATAAAATAAAAAACAAAATAAAGAATAAAAAAAAAAAGAAAGAAAAAAAATAACAAGACCAAGGTTTGCCGGGGTTAGTGTTAGGGTCAAGGTCAGGGTTAAAGGTCAAGGTTGGGGTCAAAGGTCATATTATGGGTAGAATAAAAATAAAATTAAGTTTGTATCAGGGCCAGCTAGTGTTAGTGCCAGCGTGGTTTAGGCAGGATAAAAAGAATGCAAAATGCACACCATTGTTTCTGTGCTGTACTACGGGTACAAACAACAACTAACATATACATATGTGGTATTGCTACAATCGCCAGGAGCAGAAAAAAATATTTTGGTTTGTTCCTTGGTGGTAGAATAGCAAGAAATATACAGCTAAATTTACCACTTACGGAATGCCCACCATCATTATACGGTGGCTCTTTGAAGTGGAATATTTTGTTGTTTTGGCAGCAGCTAGCTGCCATAACCCCAGTATCCACTTCTTCAGCGGGCGGTCCGCTTTCAGATAAAAGTGGTCTCAGTTGCAGATTCGCCACAAGATCACTTTTATGGGTGGCGGGAGAGGCCTCCCCCTCCTGCTGCGCTCCAGTGCCCTCCGCCTCTTACCAGAGCCCCTGGCAGCGGAGGGGATCCTGTCCCCTGCTTGGCTGGCTGCCGAGTGAGGGGAAGATAGCCCCCACCCGGCTCCATACCATTGCAGGGTGGAAGCAACGTTAAAACGTCACTTCCGCCCAAAGCTCTTAAAGGGACAATTTTTTTTTTTTTCAAATGACATTTTCTTTTTGCATTTTAGTGTAAATATGAGATCTCAGGTCTTTTTGAGCCCAGATCTCATATTTAAGAGGTCTGGTCATGCTTTTTTTATTACAAGGGATGTTTACATTCTTTGTAATAGGAATAAAAGTGAAACTGCCGAGCTTGTGTGCAGAAGCGAACGCCCGCATATGAAAACGATGTTCAAACCACACATGAGAGGTATCATTGGGATCGTTAGAGCAAGAGCAATAATTCTAGCCCTAGACCTGCTCTGTAACTCAAAACATGAAACCTGTAGAATTTTTTAAACGTCGCCTATGGAAATTTTTAAGGATAAAAGTTTGTTACAACTCCACCAGCGGGTGCAATTTTGAAGCGTGACATTTTGGGTATCAATTTACTCGGCATAGCATCATCTTTCACTATATAAAATTAGGCTAACTTTACTGTTGTCTTATTTTTTTAATTCAAAAAAGTGTATTTAAAAAAAAAAAAAGTGCACTTGAAAGACCGCTGCGCAAATACAGTGTGACAGAAAGTATTGCCCACCATTTTATTCTCTAGGGTGTTAGGAAAAAAATCTATAATGTTTGGGGGTTCTAAGTCATTTTCTAGCAAAAAAAAAAAAAAAAGATTTTAACTTGTAAATAACTAGTTTGAAAAATAGGCCCGGTCCTTAAGTGGTTAAAAAAAAAGTTTTTTTTTACTATATTGGGCCAGTTTTCCTTTGATAATAAAAAAAATCAGGAGATATAAGTTACCATTCACCAACAAAAAACAGCCAAATTTTTCCTGAAAAAAACAAGATATAATTTACCTGGATACACAAAGTAGTTTTGCCGATATGTACAGTTTTACTAATACAAGTCAACGTTGCAAAATTGTGCTTAAGCATTAACATTTGTTTTACCCTTAGGCGTGAAGGGGTTAAGTTAAGTTAAGTTTCAAGATGTTGGAGAGGGAGGGTATTGGGGAGTAAGTGCTAGACTCACTGCCCTGGGTTCTTTCTGGTCAGATCAGACATTTCTGCTGATTGCGTTGCTGATTACTATACACAGGGCTTTTTTTCACAAACAATAGGTGCTGGAACTTAACCACGGCCCCACAAAACCCCTCCCCCTACACAAACCCTCCAAATCACATCAAATCGTGGGTGTGTTCAGTCAAATATCAGAAAAACAGTAGGAGGGTCCTAAAGGGGCATTAAATACCAGGATTGCACTACATACAGAGTGCAGAGCTATCACTTGTAAACACAGAAACCAGACTTCTGTGTTTATAAGTGATTGTGGTGAGCAGGCACCAAAGGGTCTGAGCCAGAGGTGGTGGAACTGAGTTCTACCAAGTTCCCCCTGAAAAAAAGCCCTGATTATACTTAATTTTTATTTGCTAAGCATTAGGGAACAAAATTCCAAGTGAATACAATATTTATAATACACATTTACAAATATGCTTATTCATTGATCAGCTAGCTATACATTTATTTATCCACATACTTTGCAAGAAGTTAGACACGTCTTCAAGCTGAGGAATGTTATTTTCATTATATCCACAATATTCTTCCAACAAAGGAAAGACATGGTTATGTTCATAGCAAGCATGGGTGGGATATAGGGATTTAAGCTCTTTGAAAACTGTCCCCCATGTGTTTATCTCCTGTTCTGTGTAGCTAACACGAGGAATAGGCTGACCACTAAAAGAAAAAAAAAAACATATAAACTTTCATTTAGTTCACATGAGTTTTAGAAGGCAAAGCATTACCCCGTGTTGTAGAATTTACTTACTTCCTTACCCACCCAACACCTGAATTACTGGACAAAACCATTGAAGGATAGATGGGTCATGTGGCTTACAATGTTAGAACAGCATATCATGATTCCAGGCCACAGGGACCTTTAGCACGTTGTGTTATTCACAGGTCCATTCACAGGTCCATGTTTTATTTCATAAAATGCCAAAACAGTTTTACAGTGTACAGTACATTCTGGTTCTTGAAGAGTGGCCCCTAAGTTTTTTCAAGGGCCCCCTGCAGCAGGTGATCTCAGCGACCCCTATAATTCCGTCACTGCTTTCCTTCATTTCCTGTCTATTGAAAAGGTTGTCGTCAGGACAGGAAGTATGGCAGAATCTCTCCAGTGGAACCCCAGACATCAGTACAAACTTGCAGGGGTCTAATTATTTCACACCCTCTCCACAACTGAAAAAAAAAGAAGGCTGCCACAGATCTGCATGTACATGCAGAGGTAAATTCAGCAGACCACTAAAAGAGGAGTAACGCCAAAGCTTTTTTGGCTATACTTCTATAGATCACAGGAGTGTGCAATTCTGCACTCCTGTGACCTGTTTTCACCCGACAGACGCATTTTAAATTACACTCTGTTTTAAAGATATATTTTTCATTTCCAGAAACATATACATTTTTTTGATACACCGTGTCCTTGATTTTATTTGCTATAAAAAGAATAACAATAATATTGCACATTAATTTTATTTAAAAGAAAAAGGATAAACCTTGCACATACTGATAAATTTTTATCAATAACTGTACTTACTGCTTGTAATTGAATGCGATGTCTGCAAATTCTTTGCGTCTAGCCCGATACACGGGATCAGTGAATCCCTAAGAGCAAATAAAAGAAATCATGCTTATACTTTCTCATGTTCCATATATAATGCCAAATTCTTAATAGCAATAACCTCTTAGCGCACTACAACAACAAAACTCATGCTCAATTTAAATTGTAGCAAAGAGGTGTTTGTGTGTTCTGTAAAGCCTCTTTTAGGTGATTAAATGTGAGTTTTAAACGTTTGTTGCCCTTGAAAGCGGAGCTGCACCCAATAGGGGAAGCTCCGGTGTTTGCTCCTCCCCCTCCACTGCCACATTTGCCGCCTTTCGGGGGGGGGGAGGGGAGTGGATACCTGTTTTTGACAGGTATCCATTCCCACTTCCAGGGGACCTCAGAAGTTCGCCCCCCCTCCTCCTTCCCCGCCGTTGGGCCATTCACAAAGCACAGCACGCTTCGCACATGCACAGTAGGGAAAAGGCTGCTGACTTTACACCTTTTGATGGGGGGGGGGGCTGGAGCTTTGCTTTAACATTGAGAGACTTGACATGTCTTGACATGTCTGCCTTCCCTTCATGTCAGTGCTGCAGCATCGGCCAGACCCTAACACTAGGAAATAATATTAGGGCAATGATCGAATCTTTATTTACACAGTGATCATGATTTGGTTGGAGACACAATTTGGAGATTTAGTAGGTTATTATAAATGTACACTTTGGGAAGCAAATATTTTCTTTTCTCCTATGTGGCAAATAGAAAGTTTTTAAGTGTATTACAATTACTCATGCTAATATTGGTCAATGATACTACAAGGAAAGTCCAACTGAGTCACATCCAGGAATATATGTGCACTGTGGTTCAGCTTAATTTTTATAGTGCAAATGTTTTGTTACACACAGGAAATTACACTTATTTGTAATAAAGATAGCCTGATTCCTTTTATTTTTCTTTTGAACATATCCCTCCAAAGCCCATGAATCACAGCAAACAATGATGCCTATTGCATACTGAATTAAGCGAGCAATTATCTATAATTACACAGGATCAATTAAAGTAATAGAAACATTTTCAGCTGCACCTATGCCTCTGTGTTGGTCACAAATGAATATTTTGTGTGTTTGTTCCCATTTTTCAAAGCGACCAGTGTTATGGATGAAACGCACCTGAGCACTAATTGTAACATTAAAAAGACAAAAAAAAAAAACAGTTGACAATCTTCTCATACATATAAAATATAAATGTATAATAAGTCAAGGTATACATAAGTCTTGCTTTGGCCATTACATTTGACCATTGAGATCACTATTTAAATGACTTAGTAGACTAAAACTGAATGTTGTTGTTCCAAATAACCTTAGAGGAGTTTTATCTTTGTTGGTCATCAGTTAGTTTTGTTTATAGTATGATAAGGCAAAGAAAGACTTAACTGGCATTTGACCAAACTTGTTCTAGGATTGGATATATAAAGCTCACCAATCTATAGAGCTCAATTCACATAGCTAAAAAGCCAGTATAAGGAGCTTATTTGTTTTTTTTGATTTTTTTTAATGATTTTTTTCCTGTGCCCCATTATATTGCAAAACAACAGTCACATGACTAAAAATTAAGATCTTTAGAATTGTAAATATAACCTGTATTCATGTATAGCTCTAAAGCAGGGTTCTCCAAACTTTTCACCTTGAGGGGCAC
Source organism: Lithobates clamitans (assembly GCA_037952925.1). Lineage (NCBI taxonomy): Eukaryota > Metazoa > Chordata > Amphibia > Anura > Ranidae > Lithobates > Lithobates clamitans. The sequence goes on along the minus strand of JBBGZY010000156.1, from coordinate 1,818,968 downwards.
ATTGTAGATTTTACAAATATTTGCAGGACAAAAAAAAATAATTATTTATAAATGAATGAATAGAATTGAAATAATCCCACCACAGACTTTCCGCACATCTGCGTCCCCATCAGAGACTCCTTGCTCATATGGGTCCAATTCAGAGCTTTCCACACATTTCTGTCCCCATCAGAGACTCCTTGCTCATCTGTGTCCCCATTAGCCCTTTCTACACATCTGTGTCCCCATCAGCATCTCCTTGCACATCTGTTTCCCCATCAGAGTTTCCTTGCACATCTGTGACCTCATCAGAGACTTCTTGAACATTTGTGTCTCCATCAGAGTTTTCCACACATCTGTGTCCCCGTCAGAGACTCCTTTCACATCTGTTTCCCTATCAGGGTCTCCTTGCAAATCTGTTTCCCCATCAGAGTCTCCTTGCACATCTGTTTCCCCATCAGAGCCTTTCCATACATTTGTGTCCCTATAAGAGCCTTTCCTCACATCTGTGTCCCCATCAGAGCCTTTTGTCAGGGCTGGGATCAGCCCTTCCTTCTCTGAGCTGGTCGCTCAGCTGTCAGTTAATTGTCAGCTCCTATTTCTCCACAATGACTCACCTGTTGATGATATCCTGCTTGTCAGTCCTGCTTACTTAAGCCGTCCAGCCCAGATCTTCTCTGCCTTCGCCTGGTCAGCATCACAGAGACTCTCTCCTGCGTGCCTGTTAAAGACTTGCTTGGCTGATGTCCCTTCTGGTTCCAGATCCTGCTTGCTGTTCCACTACGCTGAATCTCTGGTTTCCTAATATCCTGGCCTGTTCTGAAGTACGCTGATCCCTGGCTTCCTGGCTTGTCTGACTATCCGTTCCGGTTACCGAACTTTTGCTATGTTTTAACTACGTTTGTTCTTTTTCTTTTTATTATTATTAACCTCCCTGGTGGTATGATTATTTCAGATTTTTGATGCTCAAAGCGGTACAATGTTTTGCATGGAAATTTGGCGCTTTATATTGTAGGCCTGTAATTCTCAGGAATAACACACTTAAATCTGTCCAAACAAGAGTCTAGTCTAGGGATGATAATGTTTGAAACACTAAATCATAAATTATAATATAATAAATAACTTAAAATAGTTATAACAAATAATAATAATAAAAATTATTCAATAATGTAATCAAATCAAAAACACTGAAATTTGCTCAGTTGCAGAATTGTCGCTGTCGTTACTTTCACGTCTGATGACGAATTTCCCCACAAATCACTATCGCTCAATTCTGCAAGTGATTCTAATTTATTATCGCTGTTTTCTAGCTGGTCCAAATCTTCCTTCCCTACATCTGTGTCCACATCAGAGTCTTCCCTACATCTGTGTCCCCATCGTAGTCTTCCCCATATCTGTGCCCACTATATCTGTGTCCCCATCAGAATCTTCTGAATATCTGTACTCTCAGTGTTAGCACAATTATGTCCAGTGCAATGTTATTTACATTGCCCCATTTGCCTCTTACATTGATGTCACATGCACAGTACAGCTCTCTTGCACCTCCACGCTTCCGTCCACTGCTATACAAGCAGGCTGAATGCAGATTGATCGCTAATATAAACAGTGGGCGGGAGCCAGAAGGTGGTTCGCTGATGATGTCATTGGTTGCTAGGATGCCAGCGGTCCTAACAACCAATCTACAGCACAGCGTGGCATAGCAGGAACTGTTGGAGGAGCAGCTTTGTCTGCTGTTTTCTGGGCCTTGCTGTTGAGAACAGCAGGGGGACTTGAAATGCAAGCAGATCGGCAATGCTGTGTCCGCAGTGTCGGCAGCATCTGAGTAAGCAGTGGGCCGGATAAAACATACAAGCAGGCCGGATGTGGGTTTGGAAACCCCTGCACTAAAGATTAATGGAATATAGCAGAGATATGCAATTAGCGGACCTCCAGCTGTTGCAAAACTACAAGTCCCATCATGCCTCTGCCTCTGGGTGTCATGCTTGTGGCTGTCAGAGTCTTGCTATGCCTCATGGGATTTGTAGTTCTGCAACAGCTGGAGGTCTACTAATTGCATATTCCTGGTATATAGGGTAAAATAGCTATGCACCTTTCCCACTGCAGCCCCATCCCCCCCCGCAGATCTCCCAAATGGAGGCATTAAAAATGTCTTTGCTGGAGCTGCACTTTCATGCTTCATTGCGACTGAAATGGGGATCTGCTCTTTTATTTTTAACAATTTGCATCTTTATAAACCTTTTTTTTTCCATGAATGGGGGAACTTTCCCTGTGTCTTGAATCACTGTCAAGGAAAACTTTGATAAGTGTGTCCCCTACATATATTTTTTTTTTAAATATAAGAACACATGTTCAATATACTGTTACATATGTAGTATTATAATCATTAAATGCATTTACTTTGATAAATGTGTCTCCAGATATATTTATCAAAAAATATAAGAAAACATTTTTCAATATACTGTTATAATGTATATAGTTTAGGAATATATAGTATTATAATTGTGAAACATATTTACAAAATAAACAAATTGCACTCACAGGATGATCTGCATCGAGCTCCTCTCCATAGCTCAGAATCTGATTTGCAAACTTGTCCAGATCCTTAATGGTCCTTGGAAACCATGGGACTAAAATGGATGACATAACAGATTATAACAAAATGACACAGCACAAGACAGTCGGACATTTTTTCACATTTGTTTTATAAGAAACTCTCAAAATTTCAACTCATAAGTACAGTCATTTGAACTGAGGGGGGCTAAGAATCAGAATAGGTGCCTGGTAGACATGCCTTCTGAAGTCTTCATTTCATGAATATGAATATTGGTATGCAATATAAAATAAATATTCTATTCTTTCAGTATGAAAATGCATGACTTTACATACCCCTAAAAATCTATCATACAAAATGAATAAATGGACAACTAAAGCTGAACTCCAGTAAATAGTAAAATACACAGATTAAATAAATACATATGAGCCATCTTACCTGCCAAAAGAGTTATATTTATGTCCATCCAGTCCTGAGATTTACACAGCTCTGCTTTACAGAACAGACCTGTCTGGCATGAAAGGAGACCTGCTCTGCTCTCCTCTGTTGCAGTAAAGCTGGGTATACACTAGTGGAAGTTTGAACAAACATTTCATCGTCCTCGACCGATGGGTCGGTGACATCACAAGGCGGCGGTGCTACTTTGTGACATCACTGGGTGGCCCTGCCCCTTAGTTATTTAGGAGCTGTCACACAGCAGAGCTGTCAGATGGCGGGAGCCTTCGTCAGGGCTGGAGGGTTTTTTTTTCTTTCTATTCTCAGGTCAGCGGCGGCCGGGGGCGTCGTAAAAGATGATAGATCTTTACAGGCGGACAAATTTTTTAAATAAAGGAATTTTTCAAAAACTGCCTACTGTCATTTTTTTACACTACACTTTTTTTTGGTAATTAGTAGGGGGCTATGTACCCCATACTCATTCACCTGGGGGGGGGGGGACGGTATCTGGGGGCTTCCAGGCATCAGTCCAGGCACCTGGTGGATACAGACTTTATTGTCGCGATGATGCAGTGCCAAGGCTGATTGCAGTGATCTCAGCAGAGAGCGGACTTCAGACCGATTTCTGCTGAAATTGGGTCACAGGAGTGCAAAACAGATTGCACTCCTGTGACCCATAGGAGAAGCTCAGCCAAATGAGCTCAGGCTGGACTTGGGCACTCTCCTACTACACACCACTCAAGACTTGCAGGGCAGTGGGAATTTTATGGGTTTTCAATAAATTAATTAGGGCTGGTCATGACTGCCCTGCACTACCTTTTTATTAAATAGATATTCTAAAGACAAAAAGAGGCCCTGTTTTTTTTTATTGGTCCATGAGGGTAATATATTAATAGATGGTGGCTTTTTTGTGCAGTTGTTAGAGTGCTTATTGTAAAAAAATAAAAATAAAAAAAATATCTGCCTTGCCTCAATGATAAAAAATAAATAAATCAATATGTCCTTTTGATAATACAGTATGCATACCCTTTTGCAATCGATTTCCTTAATTTATGTGTAGCGGTCTCCCCAACTTCCAAGGGCCTGATAGGGACCAGGGAGGAGCCAGGGAGAACTGACATTCCTCCTCAGGGTGCAGGTTACTAGGCATAGTGGGTGTGGTGCAAGGTGGAAAGATTGGGCGCCGGTCACTTTTATAAAAATGAACAAAGAGATTTTATTTCTCTTAACAGGAACAGTGGGACAGAGAGTTAGGGCACACAACACCCTTAGGCAAATGCAATAGCAATTAGGCAAACTCTGCAGACAAAAATAGAACTAGGCAGACAGCAATACAGAAAAAGGGCCTTTAAGCTCAATGCAGCAATCTGTATCTTGTAGAAAATGCTGTTTCCTATAGCAACAACTTCTCTCACAGTAACCCACTGTAGATCCTGAAACTCAGCTCGCGGTCTTTTACAAGACTTCTTGGACTCTCAGCTACCTGCTGTATTCCTCAAGCTCAACTCACAGCTACCCGCTGTACTTATCTTCAAGCTTTACTTACAGCTACCCGCTGAACTCCTTCAAGCATTACTCACAGCTACCCGCTGCATTCTTGGATGAGTCTCCACTAAAGCTTTCGCACTTACTTCACCATCCCCGCTAGTGAGTCTGCTCTGGTACTCCTTCAGAACTTCATCCCTTCTACACTTGCCTCCGGCAACAGGAGAGGTCGTCCCTTTGGCAACTGCTTCTCCTTTACCTCCGGCAATGAACAGGCTCCCCTCGGGCTGAGGGTTCTTCCCCAGGCTTCGGGCCTAACCTCCGCTGCTCCTCCTTTGTGGAATCTTGAATTACTGGATAGGCCTCACATAGACCTAGCAGCCAGTAGGACTCCTGGATAGGCCTGAAGCTTCAGGCCTAGCAGCCAGGAACTGTTTGACACACATCCACCAAGGCCGCAGCCCCAGGCCGCATGCAAAGTGGCCAAACTCCTGCTAGTTGGCTAAGACAACATATTTACTCATCACCTGAATTCACAGTAACCATAATCCTAATGCCAAAGGCAGCAGTGCCACCTATTGACAGAAGAGAGAGACTACGAATTAAATTCAGGCTTAGGACAGAGATCAGTGGATCAAAGACTACCAATTAGCCAGGCTACTTACCACCTAGCACAACTAGATTTATTAGCAGCTCTGTTTAGGTCCAGGGTGCTATATGTGTAATAACCTTATTTAATTTTACAGTAAAACTCTCAGAACAGAGTCTCTGACAGTCTTGTGGGATTCATTGAAGCAATCAGCATATGCTTTAAGCATTATTTATATTGAATGCTAATCTCTCAGGTTGAGGAGGACAAGGAGCACTTTACCCAAATTCACGTGTCATTGGGCTATGAGTATTGAACCTGTGTGTAGATGGTTAATCATACCTGAGTTTCTTTAAATATTACTAATAAGATGTTTTCAATCATGCCAGGATGGATAATGAAAGTGTAACAGAAGAGGTGAAATACTTAACTTTCAGGAAAAAATGCTACCCCAGACTCCCTTTAGTTTTGCTGACATATTTGAATGCCTAGGTATCATGAGCACATGGTCTCATGAATATCATGCATGCATAACCCAATGAATAGACAACAATTCTTATGACACAAATATTGAGTCTATAGTGGGAATCCGCCCCTACATAGTCCAATATGAATCAACGGTCACTCATAAGATGGCTGCAGCTCCCCTTAGACAGAGTTCAGGTAGATCCTCCAGGCTTCGGTGATAAAAGCACATGACCAAATGGCAAGGCCTTCACATGTGTGACAAGCACTGAAGCAAATCAGGAGCAGTATTTTCAAAGGTGATGGCAAGCATTTAATCCCTTTTTTGATTTATCCATCATAGCAAGACTGTTGCCTGACTGACTAGCTTTAAAATAATTCGTATTTGAGCATTTTGAAATTATCTTTAAATCTCATGACAGCATGCAAAATATCCATTCAAAAAAGAAGCAGCAACAATTAAGCTTACTCACTTGAAATCACATTACTCTGATGTAACATAGGTGCTGAGGAGCCAAATACATCATGAAGCAAAAAAGCAGAGGTGGTACCTGGAATCAAGTACATGAAAGGGAAGGGAAAGGACCAAAAATACATATGGACAATGCAAAGCACACAAATTACGAAACGAAAAAGCAGACAAATTAACATTCAATTATACAGCCCTAGTTGGCATTCATAAGAATATACATTTTAAACAAAATGCATACATATATAACAGATATTGATATATAGTATGTACATTTGTATATACACATATATATATAACTATATATATTATACACAGACACATAACAAAGCTGGGCAATAGCAAAATTAATATCAAAGCTATCATTTTCATAGAATTTGTTGGATTCTAATATATATTTTCTTAGTAAATATATCCAAGATAAATCATGTTTGTGCACCAGCTGGAGATAAAAAAGTTTTTTTCTGAGTACTGCATAATAGCCATCATGAAAGGTACATATACTGTAGGATAAACCCTGTACAGTTAAACAATATACTGTATATTACTGAAAATGTTGGCTTGTATTCTATTATATGTAGCTCTCCCATGCTTTCCAAAGTCAGTTTCCACAAGCTTCATTTATAGTTGTCCAATCTGATCTATAGCATGTGCTTCCATCGGATTGCTCTGAGAAACACACATCTCATTACTACTCTCATTTTGTTTCTGTGTCCTTGCCTGCTATGGAGGGGCTCTGAGCCCAATGGCTGCAGGATATACCAGATCTAGACAATGAGGATTGAGACGCTATTTGGGATTTCCCAGATCATACAATTTAAAATTGTACATAGGGCCTATGATTGCCCCAAGAAATGTGATAGGGTATGGTCCAAATGGCTGGCAGGGTCCTCGCTAGCTTCAGTAATGCCTATGGATTAATGTCTGTTCAGTTGTACGAGTAGTCTATATTAGTTTTTTTTTTTTTGCTATGGGGACATCCCTCCCTGTTGGGCTATTATATCCTTTGCACTTTTGTCATGCCTGCTTAAGATTTTATTTGTTGTTGTGAGCCACGCCTCAATGTTAATGGATGGGGCCCATGCTATTCTTTTTTTTTATTCTTGCAATGTCATTCTGATAGCCCATGCAAGGGTTCTCACCTTTGTGTATTGTTAACGTTTTTGATTGTGTCCTCTTTAAAACTTTAAAAAACTGATTTGCGAAATAAAATACTGGCTTGCAGCAGAATATTTTACTTAAGGCCTGGTTCACACTAGTGCGATTTCGCACAGAATGGCATGACAATGAAAATCAAATTGATTTCAATGATACCCATTCACATCAATGCAGTGCAACTGTAATGTGACTTTAGGGAAGGTACAGGTGCTACTTTGGTGCGATGAAGTGCGATTTTGTGCTCCATAAATTTAATAAATGTATGTAAAACGAATGTACATGCCTTTTTAGTGCATCTTTGGCACAGTTTTGTATAGTCTCCTTCCCCCACAAAAAAATACATCAGCATAAAAAACACATAAAAAATGCATCACAAATGCACTGAAAATTGGATCAAGTCGCAGCTGCACTAGTGTGAAGCTAGCCTAAAAGACAACAGCAAGAGCAGTCTACTTTTTCACCACCTTCATACACTTGAGAGAAAAAAATGCTGTTTCACAAAAAGCCACAAGATGGCAGCATTTAGCAATGCATGTTCTGGACATAAAAACTAGTGTCACCAGCCTGCCTAAGTTATACACATTTTAAGCCTCCTATGCCAATGAAAAAATTACAACTAACAGTTTTCAATAGTATGCTAGCAGAAGCTGGGATGTTGTGCTAAACTGATATATATATATTATATATATATATATATATTATATATATATATATATATATATATATATATGCAATTCTTTACCCCATGTAATGCAACTGTTAGATCAATTCACTAAGCCAAGATTAACTATTTTAACTATATTGATATTTTATTACATGATCCTTTTCCCATCAAATATTTCAACACACATACTAAAAGATTGCATAGATGTGCAATCCCATTGATATGAAATACTTATAATTTAGTTATGATTTGGTTCTTTGTGTCATAAAGCATTTGTTTTTTCTACACCTAAAATGGTTCAGTCCTCTGCTTTTCTCAAAAGCCATCTCAAATGAAAATCTTTTAAGTAATGTGATTAAGAATACAGTGATCATTTTTTTAATTAAATTATATCATAAAAATGAATACTATTATGTGTTTAGTATGCAGCAAATTCAGATGATGTGGGCAATGAAAAATTTAACAATTTGAAAATGCCAAAAGGACCAACCAGAGACACTCACATGAGTACAGACAACTAGGCTGTGCACCTCACAAGATGCATAAAAAATACTACGAAAACCCCCTAACGGGGCTTTGAAGCAGCCAATAAAATACAATGTGGATAGTCAAAAAGTTAATTTTATTGATACAAAAAATGGTATAAAACAGATGAGTTCTGACCTTTAAGTCAGGACATGAACTGGAGTACAATATAAAAGTCACAGCGGATAATGCCCGTGATTGGGAACAATGTACAGTACAGTGTATTTGAGACAACAAGATCATGGATATTAGAATGCTGACACGTTTCGACCATCACTGGGTCATCTTCAGAGGATAATTGTCAGCTGTAGGGATGTAAGCATGTATCAGGCATAGCGTAAAACTCGATAATGGTAAATTCATGTACATACAACGCAGCATATCTGCATAATTTGTATAGTTACCCGTCACAGAGTTCCCGATAATTCAGGATATTCACAATGATGTGATCCCTCCTATGTCCTTTGCCTCCCCAATGCCAGGCCAGCTCCCCGGAGAGCAGGTGATCGACCAGATATGCCTTGCAAGGAATCACGCATATACTGCCCCCCACAGGGGGGAAAAAAGGGGGGAAAAACAGGTAGCAAGTGGCATACACTACACCCAAGATGGAATGACGATGATGCTGAAAACAAACTTGTTTTCAGCATCATCGTCATTCCATTGTCGAGTTTTACGCTATGCCTGATAACTGTTTACATCCCTACAGCTGACAATTATCCTCTGAAGATGACCCAGTGAGGGTCGAAACGCGTCAGTATTCTAATATCCATGATCTTGTTGTCTCAAATACACTGTACTGTACATTGTTCCCAATCACGGGCATTGTCCGCTGTGACTTTTATATTGTACTCCAGTTCATGTCCTGACTTAAAGGTCAGAACTCATCTGTTTTATACCATTTTTTGTATCAATAAAATTAACTTTTTGACTATCCACATTGTATTTTATTGGCTGCTTCAAAGCCCTGTTAGGGGGTTTTCGTAGTATTTTTTATGCAATTTGAAAATGCCATTTCCTATCAAATACAAACAAATAACAGTGCATGTGGATTAAAAAAAACCTTTTGCACTTGTGCTTTAGTAAACGGACTCTTTAGAGAACTTAACAGTACTTACTGTAGCCAGCTGCTGGACTACAACAACATCAAGCAGGAGACATTGCTCTTCATTTGCCTCTCTACCTCTACCGTGAGAATAATGTTATGCTGCACCATCCTCCTCCAGCCAGCGGGAGGAGAGCTAAAGCCAAGCAAGCCCATAATCTGTATTACAGAGCGCTGAGAATGCTGGGATTTGTAGTTTGAGACAGCAGCCATATAATGATTACACTATAATGGTTATATAATTACACTATAATGGCCTATGCTGGGCACACCCTAATAACCCTGTGCGGCGCAGATTCCCCCTGCTGCTCGGGCCCCGCTCTGTGTCCTCAGTCCGTTCCCCCTGGCAGTGCTACCGGCTTCCCTTTTCTCCTCCCCTGTTGGCTGCTGCTACAGGCACACAAGAAGCTGTGGATTTCAGGATGGAGTGTAGGGGAAAGGGCCGGTAAACATGCCATTAACTTGCCATTTTTTTTTTTTTGAATGAATACACTCTCTATGTTCATTCATAACCCAAGCATAGTAAACAGTTTTTTACTATGCTTCAGTTTGTGAATGAATAGGAAACCATTCAGAACAGAGCACTTTACATTTATTCACTCTTCAGTGCAGAGAAAGAGACTGGAGAATCTCTGTCATTTTCTTCAGCCTTTACCAGCTCTCCTGTGCGATTGGAGAGCCCGGTAAGGATGCATCCGGTGGCATCCTGTTCCTAAGACACAGTGGAAGGAACGGATGTCGTTCCTCCCTCCGTGTGATGTCAGAAACCTGAAGCAATGAGGATTTTGTCATTTCCGGTTTCTGGCTCAGTAAACCATCCATTATCGGCTTCAATCGGCATCAGATCACAGCGATCTTGGTGTGATCTGATACTTTGGAGGCCAGAGGAGAGCTATGGGGACTAATAGAAACATCAGGGAAATATTCCTTTTCATGTTTACGCATTCACACCAGAAACTGTGCATTTCTGCATGCGTATTGATCCACTTTCAACATGCATTTTTTTGCATGTTTACATGCATTTCCAGTGCATCTTTCCTAAGTGTTTTAGGCACTTGTCTGCTTTTTTTTCTGTTGAGGTCACTTCCTTCTCCTTTGTGCTTGCAATAACTTTAAATCAACCAGGTGAGTCAGAGGGGCTGAGATTGTGTTGGTTATGTGTGTATTTATGTGTGTGTTTACACACATTTACAAACATTTTCAGGCTTTTACACGTGTCATGCGTTGCAAAAAATGCATCTTGCTTTACTGTTTGCACTGCACTGCACTGCATTGCAATGGTGTGAAATATGCCCATTAGATAACATGAATTTTGGACTGTGTGTATATGCAGTAGGAGTGTGTTCAAAAACACATCCCACTGCACCTGGTGTGAATGGGCCCTTAAAGAGGCTGTAAACCTCTAAAAAAAATTCAAGAAAAAAAAAACCTGCCAGACAAAGGCATAATGAGCTACTATGCATTGCATAGTAGCTCATTATGAAATACTTACCTTAAAACGAAGCTGTTGCAGCGGTCCCCGCACACCGCTGTCACGGCCGACATCTTTCCCGGAGCTTCTTCCGGGTTCGCACTCTCCGGCGCTGTGATTGGCTGGAGTCGCGATGGGGTCACTCCCGCGCATTTTGTGCGGGAACCGCTGTTCACGGCGTGGGCTCGGAAGGAACGGCACAAGTGGGCCATTCTTTCAGAGCAAATGCACCAGTGATGTCACTAGCTGCATGCACTGGAAATATCTCCTAAGCTGTACAGGTTTAGGAGATAAATTCAATACCTATAGATAAGCCTTATTATAGGCTTACCTCCAGGTAAAAGTTTGCAGAGGAAGTTTACTTCCTCTTCAATTGTTTCCTGACATGTTAATATAAGTGAAATAGTTTAGCTTTACAAATATAAATTAGAATTACACTTGTGGATATTGTATTGTTTGTCGGGGTGGTTTTTGGATATTACTGTATGTCTTGAATTTGTACAAATGGGGGAGACACAGCATGGAGGCTAAGCAACTGATTACAGTACATCTAAAATGAGGGAAGCATGTGACACAAACTGTTAATGCTGATGTTTAGGAAATGGCAATTTTTACATTGGTGCAGCTTGGACATATCTACCATACCTGTAGGATCCCTGTGGAAGTTGGAAATTACAGTTGTAGGCACCGCTATTACAGTAATTGCCACTAGCTTCTGCATTCTGCGGCAAGCAGCAGCCCTGGTGCTTAGTTACCAGGGGCAACATTCAGAGAACACTTTGCATTTTCACAATAATTGCAAAGTGTTTTCTGATGGAGCAAGGTGAATATGGTAACATCACCAGCCCTCCTTTTCCACTCGTCCATTCAGAGAACACTTTGCATTCACTGTAAAAATGCGATGGGGGAACGCTGCAGCTCTCGATCAGGGAAGGGGGCTTGGCGGTACCTCACCCCGAGAGCTACTATCTGGGAGAACAGCTGCAACAATTAATGAAAGGTATTAACTTGGGAGGAGGAGGTGCAAATGGGAGAATAATTCTCTCAGGAGCTTTGCATGATATATTAGTGGAGGTGTTGTAGGCGGAATCTTTTTCACTATAGGAACGCTACAACAAAAATGGTAATAAGAGTTTGGAAAACAACTAAGAAAATGATGGTGTACGCAGGGATACTCGAATGTACCCCCCTCTGGAACAATAAGAACCTGCAGGAGTTGTTGCCAATAGGAAAGGTTAAAGAGTGGGAAACACAGAACATAAATAGATTGATTCAGTTATATGAAGGGAATACTTTAAAAATTTTCTTGGAATTAAGAAGAGAATATAATATACCTTATCACTTATTTTATAGATATTTACAGATTAGACACGCTTTAGAAGCCCAATTCAGGGTCCAAGCATTAATATGGAATAAAACCCCTCTTTTTCAAAAGATATTTAAGGTGGATGCTTATTTCCGAATTATATGGACAGCTGCGTAATGGAAATACGTCTGGGTTGGATCTCTATAATAATAATAATAGGGAGAGATTGGAAGCGGACATAGGGGAAATAACACAGGAACAGTGGAAAAGAATATTGGAGATGGGACCTAAGATATCGGATTCCCCTTCACAAAAAGTGTCTCACTTGATGTTGATACACAGAGCCTATTACACTCCTAAGAAGTTATTCACGTACGGTAGGAGACTTGATGCGAAATGCCACAGATGCCAGGAGATCGGGGACCTCATACATATGGTGTGGAGATGCCCAAAGTTGTTCCGCTATTGGGAGGGGGTCCTTGACACCATAAATGGGATCTATGGGACAACCTTAGGTCTGGAGGCTATGCTCTGTGTGTTGGGATATAAGGAGAAAGCAGGGGAGGGACAGAGCATGACAGTAGCAATATTAAGAGGCTTATTCCAAGCTAGTGGGTAAAAGTTATTCCTAGTGGGTTAAAGTTAGAGCAAGAGCTATGAATCATTAAAAGAAAAGGGATACATTTCAAAGGTATTCTCTGGATAAGCCATCATAACAAATTCCAAAAGTAGGATAAGAGATGGTGTAACACTGCTGCGAAATATAGACCAAAATAGGTACCTAGCATAGTTACATATATACAGTGAGTATTTCTCACTGGAAATCTCCTCCTACCTGAACACTCAGCACTCGGGCAAACCCTGCAGTTTACCATGTGACCATGGTATACAGATCAGCCAAAAGGATATGCAGTGACAGCATTTTAATGTAAAAAGAAGATTTACAGGTATAAGCTGTGGGTAATGCGGGGCGGCGGATGAACTATTTTTATACTATTGGGTTTAGTGACACTTTAAAGCTGGAGAGTCAATGTGACAGCCAGGTAAATACCACTTTTAGAAGATCAGTAGGGGTAGCCTGCATATTCCCCATTTCAGCTTCTCTTTCATTCTTGTCATAAACAGGGTCAATTAGCTTTTCAGTAGCTTTAGTTGTGTTGGTTTAGAATATGAGAATATATGATTGCTGAAATACATTCATCGATTTCAATCCCTAAAAAGGACTTGTTTGCTAGCACTATGTAATATTAATCCAAATGCTGCTGAGAGAGTGTTTGAGTTTAAAGGGCATCTGCCACCAAAAATCAATAGATAGCTACTTAGATAACATGCCACGTTCCCAATAACCCTGTCAGTGTTTGGATTAACTGTACACAGTTTATTTAAAGAATAACTAAAGGTAAAAAAAATAGTTTTGAATAGAGTGGAAAGGGATTAGAACCCCTGTCAGGTCTTTGTTGCTGTTTGTGCCCCTATTAGGAAGATTCATCCTCTCTATTCGCCCTGTTGATTCTAAATCACAAAAAGTGAAAGTGAAAGTAAATCCCAAATTTTGGGTGTTCACTATAACAGAAATAGAGGGGGAATCTTTCAATGGAGACACTAGGTCTGGGGACATTGGTGACACCCAATGTTCCCCTTACTTTGGAGGGATTTCCTCCTACTTCTTGTTTTGGCTTTGTGACAGGAAATGTCTATTTCCGAAGAGACACAGATGGAAACATAAAAACTGACAAAGGTTATAACCCTCCCTTAAGCTGGTCATACACTGATCAAAATTCATCCGGTTCTGCAGAAAGTGCCCGAATTTCAGTCAGTTTATGGACATTCCTGCTAGACAAAAGAAAATCCTTTGGTTGACTTCTATCAAAGGGACAAGCTGAAAAACTTTGCTCCACTAGCAGGGGGGTGAGGAGGGGAGAGGTGTAGGCATTGAGGGGATTCCTTCATTCACCTTGTTTGTGCCTCCTCTCCCTATCTAGCACCTACCTTTCAGGTTGGAAGACCCCACATATAGCATCAGGGACTGTGGTATGACAGGCAATGGTCAAATACAGGCCACAGCATTATTAGCCCAAGCAGTCATATGCTCCTGGCTGCTCCCCGGCAGAGCTGTCCATACACGGTGGCAGCCATTTAATGAATAACCACTATAAAGAAAGATGGCCACCTGATTCATCACTTGTTATAACCTGACAGGAGCACCTGCATAGAAGCTGCTATCTACTGCCACTTGTGCACAAAACATACACTGGTGACTGAAATTAGGAAAGGTGATTATCTCAGTAAAAGGCACCTTGTGTGTTCCACTACACTGTGACCAGAAACTGAATCTGAACAGGCTGAAGAAGCTCAATGACTAGATTTACTTCTTTAGATTTTGCTGCCCTACTCCACAGGGCATCCTCACCCAAACCACTGGCCATATAGAGGACTTTGCTCAGGAGAGAAAACCCAACAAAAGCTGCCAAAGATTTACCATGGCACACGTATGCTTTGCTTGTTTGTAATCATATAAAGCGAAGACTGTGTAGTTTCAATTTGTTAATATGGGGTTGTACAAGGGCCCAACTCATATGTATGCTGCCATGAGAAATTCAGGATAAAAAGTTTTGACTATACATATACCTTAAACTTTAACTGGTCACCACTATAATTGCAGGCTGAAAATAGAGCAATTTATGTGCAAATTATTGCTAATGATCTTTTTTTCTCTTAAGTGTCTGTTATATCATGAGGATTGCTCAGTTTTCATTCTTGGATGGTTTAACAAATGTCAGCAAGGACATTTTACTATTATTATACTGGACTTCATAAAATATATGTTTATATAATTGGCTATTTGTGTCCATTTTTCAGGAAGCAGGATCCAAGTATGAAACATTTTCTCAGCGGAGACAATGAAGCCTCTCTTATCTGTTTCTAAAAACAGACTTGCTTGTGGCTACTATATTCTGTTCAGAATGCCCCGCCAGCATCTCACTCTCTAAATCTAAAATAATCCAATTAGGCATTAAGGGATTTCTGAAAACATTCTCTCGCTGTCATGCTTGTCACTGCAGTGTCTGTCTGGGCAGGCGGGTTGTCTTCTTGCCGAGTTATAAATCAATGGCAGGAGCTAGTTTAACACTGACCCCCAGAGAAAACTGAGGACATTCTGTGTCCTGACCAATAAATACTGGTTTGTTTTTAGGAAGAAAAGATGCATTCTATGCATTTATGCTGAACACCCAAGTTGCAGCCAAATAAATACAGGGGTCAAAAATGAGATACTTAATTAGTGAGCTATTTATATATAGCTCTGTGTCATTTAATTAAACAGATTGTATCATTTAGGTATTTTTTTTTAAAGAATTATTAAATTTTAGCCTTGTATATTATAGGGTTGTAACTGTATGAAGTTAATTATAAGATCTGGACTGTCTACACAAAGAATTAAATACAGTCATATTAATTTAAAGGGCAGCTCTGAACAAACTGATAAAAAAGCATCAGTGGATTGAGTGGTGCAATGTGCTTGAAACATTTATATTGCATCCAGGATGTCAGGTCTGTGCAGTAAAAGAAACCTGTGTTGACAGTGAAAAAGGAAGGCTGGGATTGCTCGTCTCTCCCTCTAAATGTAGCGCTCACCCTTGAAGGAGCCGCTGGATATTGGGTTCCCCACTCCTGCACAGCCAGGTATTCTCCACACTTTCTCCAAACACAAGGAACAGTATTTGAGCTGGGTTTTTATGATTTATTAGGGGTAATAACTTGGATGGGAAATAGGATATATGGGATGCCCAACTTTCTCCCTATGTACAACTCTGATTGATCTCACCCCCGACAGTCTCTGATAGAAAAGCAAAAGCCCCTTAAAGACTAGGAACTTTCTGTTCCTTTTGTAAGTAGCAAAAAAGTTATCGATTGCATACAGGAATGACTCCAACTCCACTGTAGACACTGATCCCAGTTCCACTGACTGCAGGAACTATCAGCCTGCCTGGCTGCTTCTTTATTAGCCCACCTGGCTGCTACTGAAGATTTCCCAGGCCAAGGTAAAGGAAAGATTTAAGTCCAGCGCTTAAAGTTCCTGACCGTGCTGCTGTACTCACACTGTCCTCTTTGCTCTTGCTGCTTCCTAGGCAAGATTCCTCCCAGACAGTGATGCTGCCAGAATCCTCCCATGCTAGCCCAAGCCTGAGGCAGAACCCCCCCCCCCCCCCGACAGGGGTTCTCCTCAAGGGCCACTCCTCAGCACTCCATCTTCCACCTGACTTCCCACCAGCATGACTCATCCATATTAAAGAGCTGGCTCAGCTGCCATACTAGACCCATTGCCTGGGGTTTGGCTGAGCTCCTCTGCGTATGCAGATCAACCCTCCTAGCCTACACCTTCTAGTTTCCAGAACGTTTTCCAACTTTCCAGAACTACAGGGAAGCACCAAAGACCTGCCTGTATGAGTCACCCGGCCCTGAACTGTAGTAAACTTTTGACGCAGATTCAGAGATTTTTTACCATGAGCAAAAACATAAATTTGGCTGCACTGCCACTAATAGCACACTAGAGGGTGCTACATAAAAATGATAGTTGTCTAGCTGTCCGTACTTTCGGAATCACTGACCCAAAATAAGCATGCAGATCAGCTTTTCTGACTTCAGTTGCTGCATGCTTGTTCCAGGACAGTAAATTAGATACCACTGAAGCCATTTGATTAAAGTAAGAGTTGAACAAATAGCATTTTCATAGGGAGGTCAATACTGGCAGTCTCTCTATTTCTCTTAGTAAAGGCTTTGTTTAATTTCCCTATATGACTACTGTTGGAGAGGGTAATGTACAGGTCCAATAGTCACTCAGAAAAGGATTTCAAAGAAGTAAATCGGAGAATCATGAAGATGGAAGTGAGTGTAATCTATAAAAGGCACCTTTGCTACAACATTTTTTATCTGATCAGTGTGAGTGGGGTTAGCCTTTCAAGTGAAAGTTATATTTTTCAGGAGCATGTCATTCCATTCACGGTCGCCATCTTCTCCCGGTTTCAGCACCTTTATTCTTCAGGCATTGGGTCACTAATGAAGTAGCATGTACACATGCATGCTGGAGTTGCAGTGTTCTGCTACCTGGCTCCATTCTCAGCTTCTTACATATGACAGGAATGGTCTGGCAGTGTACACTGCGATGCGAGTGCACCACAGACAGTATGCGCTAAAAAAAATTGCCAATAGGAAAGGGAAAATTTTTCTGACAGAAAAAAGGCTGGGTTCACATATGTGCGGCCGCGGATTCCAGTCTGTTACAGAGGCGGTCATACAAATTGGATGCGGTTTTCACCCGGCCAAACACACAAGACTTACTATGACTTCAGGTTGGCTTTAAGGTTTGTAGCCGAGAAATAGTTGTGCTACTAGGAGAGTTAACTTTAAAAATTGTCCTACACTGAACACCTTCAAATGTTACTGTAAGCCCAGGTGTTCCTCTTCGGTGGGAACATGATGGGCGCAGTATAGGAGTCCCAATCTGTAAGGCAGAGGTGCAGTTAGGCCGTTGTGGGCACGCAGGATGCTAATACAGGATAAACCGAGAACAGAGCTTAGCTTACTCGTGTCCTACACCATTGCCATCCAGGCCATGCCCCCCACTCTAAGCTCAGGTGTCTCTAAAAATAGCAATTTTTTTAGCAATTAAGAACAAAATTAAGAAAAGAACAAAAACTGATAAAGAGGTCTTGTCAACACTTGGACATTATGACTAGTTGGTTTCCTCTAAGCCAGTGGTCTCCAAACTGTTGCCCTAGGCCGGATATTGCCCTCTGCTTGGCTCTTTCTGAGCCTGTGGGCACTATTCCACCAATTGACAAAATTGATAGGGCACCATTGCCCTACTGTGACCATCAATTAAAAACAATGATGGGGCACTCATGCCAGGGCATTTTCTACTCCTATTGACCACAGTCCAGCCCCCTAAAACCTGAAGGACAGTAAAACGACTCCTTTCTTAGAAAGTTTGGAGACCCCTGCTCCAAGCAATAGCAAGTTCCACAAGCCATAATATTTCAGCAGATGAATAAAGAGTTAAATGATAACTGCGTTACTACAGCACTGTGATAGGTTATATATGTATTGCATTAGGGTTAACATAAGACAACATCTACAGCAGTAGACCCAGCAAGCTCAGGGCATCCTTAGCACTTGGAAATCAGCCACCATACTTCTTAGCTTGTCAGCCTCTAGTGAGTGCTTGGGTTTTAAATCAGCTTTTTACTATTGACTTATGTTCAGATTTTTGCAATACTTTTTTTTTTTTTTTTTTCTTTGCCACATCAGTTAACTTTATCCAGAGACTGCCTTCAGAGTAATATTCATATATGTCTCTAATCCAGTCACATCATTGTGGCCATTCAAAGATATTTTTTTTTGTAAGGTATTCTATAACCATATGCATTTTAGTGTATAAATAGTTGTAAAAGTGCCGCAATACAAGTGTAAAACCTGTATCCTGCCTCTCAGAATCAATTGGCCGCGTAGCCTCGTATTGCTATTGTGCGTATTTATGCATTGGTACTTCTCTCACTAGTGCACCCACCCCCCCGCACCCCTATTAACCCCCCCTTATTGAGCCCCCATATTTCTAAGGCGCATACTTTGGCCAATATTAATTCAATACATTATTCTCTTTCGGCTCTAACCTCTAAGCTACTACTCGCTCAGCCTCGCTCCATTAGTGGGGAGAACAGGTATATTCAGCACTAGAGTAACACTGCTGGTGGACAAGGCATTGCTTGGATCCACGGGCTCCACATTTTCGCAAACCTATTGTGGTTGCCTAACCTAGTGTAGAATGTTCTTTCGCTCCACACAGTGGAGTTGACGGTTCTAATCCAGTCTTCCGGAGTAGGGGGAGTTCTTGATTGCCAAGACTGTGCAATTAGTTTCCTGGCCTGGAACAGGCATCTTACTGCCGCTACCACCGTGCTTCTGTCTCCCAGTCCATTGGTAACGTATCCCAGCACACAGGTTTTGGGATCTAACTCTAAGTTAGTTTTAAGCGTGGTATTTATTTTCTTTAAGATCTCAGGCCAGTACCTAACTAGTTTTGGGCACCTCCAGAACATATTGATTAAATCGCCTGAATTTCCACATCTAGGGCACTCATCACTAGCTCTGCGACCAAATGTAAAAAGCTTTTTCGGTGTATAGTAAGATCTGTGCAGCAGCATCAGGTGAGAGACCTGGTCCAAGTTCCAGAATCCTTTTCCACTGCGTGTCCGTGATTTCCCCCACGTCAGCCACCCACCTGTCCCTGCCCCCGGGAAAGCCTGCCTGTGTGTTTATTTTCTTTATTAATTGGGTATATATCACTGTGATTAACCCCTTGGAGGTCTCTGATTTTATTATTGTTTGTAATAATGGGATCTTGCACCATATGGGGGGTTGCCTTCCGAACTGTTTACTCAAGGCGTGCCTAATCTGTAAGTAACTGAAAAATACTCGGTTTGGCAACCCATGCTCATGCCTCAGTTCCTCGAAGGGTTTCAGGGTGTCCCCCTCGTATAATTGTGTCAGCTGGCATATCCCACTCCTTTCCCACAACTTGTTCCTATCGACTGATAATAGTTCCTGCAGGAACCTGTTATTCCAGATTGGTGAGTATTCCGAGATTCCCTTGTACCCCATTATTCGCTTAGCTGCCTGCCAAATTTTAGTAATCATTTTAAGTGTTGGGATCTCTCGTTGTAGCGAATCTGCCTCCAGTGCTTCGACTAATGAGCTATGAGGGCTTCCCTGTAGGATAATTTGGACACTCTTACCTCCCCCTCCATCAGTGGCGCATCCACCAAGTTGTTGCAGCTGGGCAGCCAAAAAGTAGGTATACGGGTGGGGGATCCCCAATCCCCCCTCCGTATCGGGGCACTGCAATTTTTGTAAACCTATCCTGGCTTGCCCTTTTTTCCAAATTAATTCCCTAAAGAGGGATTGAATTCTTTGGAACCACTTCTCCCCAATCCACACTGGTGAATTGTGGAGCAGATATAACAACTGGGGCAGCCATATCATTTTAATCAAGTTGGCCCGACCCGCTGTAGAGAGAGGGAGTCTACACCAGATGTCGCACTTTTTTTAAAATTTCAGTAGGAGAGGGACCAGATTGTCCTCAGTAAACGCGTCGGGGTCCCTGGACAACACAACACCAAGGTACTTCATTTTCCCCGTGACTCTTAATTGAGGTAGGCTCAGTGGGATAGGGTTGGCCGATGGGTCGACCGGCAGAAGCGATGATTTGTCCCAGTTGATGGTCAGACCTGAGAATTTACCAAAGTCCTCCACCAAATGGACCACTTTCTCCAATGAGGAGATCGTGTCCCCAAGGAAGAATAAAACATTGTCCGCAAAAAGCGCTATTCTCTCTTCCTCGCCGTTCCTATGGAAACCCTGCAGTTCAGCCGATAATCTGACTGCTCCCGCCAATGGCTCCATAGCTAAAACAAACAGCAAAGGGGACAAGGGGCAGCCCTGCCTAGTTCCTCTTTCGAGAGGGAAGCTTTCCGAGAAGTCATTGTTTACCTTGAGTCTTGCCTTTGGGTGGTTGTATAGGGTTTTTAACCAGCTGATAAATACGGGGCCAAATCCAAACCTCTCCAGGACCCACCAAAGATATTCCCACTCCAGGCTATCGAAAGCCTTGGCGGTGTCTAAGGACAATATGGCTCTAGACCCCTCATTCTCCGCCGGTACCTGAAGATTCAAGTAGGCCCTTCTGATATTGGTGCTGGTGGACCGACCGGGGATAAACCCCGATTGGTCTGGATGCACAAGTTTTGTAATGCATTTATTTAGTCTGGATGCCAATACCCTTGCGACAATTTGGCGTCCGTACACAGTAATGATATTGGTCTGTATGAGGAGACTTCCGATAAATCTTTCCCCTCCTTTGGTATCACCACTATATCGGCCTCCAACATCGACAGGGGTAACCTTCCGTCCTTAATCGACTGCTCCAGTACTTTTAGGAGCTCTGGAAGTAGCACTTCCCCATACTTTCTATAGATCTCCAATGGCAAGCCGTCCGGGCCTGGAGATTTCTGGCCTGACAGCTCCGCGACAGCTTTTTGCAACTCCTCTAGGGTCAGGGGGGAATCCATCTCACTCCTGTCCCTATCCGAGAGCACAGGCAACTCTACCCCTTCCATAAACCTGTCCATATCGCGCCGGTCCGGCCCCCTGCGCGACCTGTACAGGTCCCTGTAGAACGCCGAGAAAGTCTCCAGGACCTTGGCGGGGTCGGAAGTAATTTCTCCAGACGATGTCTTAATTGAAAGAATAACTGATGGGGATATGTTAGACTTAGTTATGAGAGCCAACATCCGGCCCACCCTCTCCCCTTCACCAAAATAATTTTGCTTCTGGAAGAGTCTTTTGTTTTCTACTCTTCTGTTAATTACTTCTCTATACTCTTGTTGTCTGCTGAGCCATACCGCCTGTTTTTCCGGGGTTGGGTCCGCCACATATTGTGCTTCTGATACCGTAGCTTCCCTACTAGCCCTCTCCTCCCATTCCCTTGACATTTTCTTAGCTATGACAACCTGCTGGTGTAATAGTCCCCTAAGGAACGCTTTTAAGGTGTCCCACACTACTCCCGCAGGGGCTGAGCCAGAGTTAAATGTTACAAACTCTTTTAATTTAGAGGTTACTTCTGCTGGACCACTTATTAAATCTAACCACAATGGTTTTATTGTCCACCTCTTGCGGCTAGACTTAACAGTTAGGTTCAGAGTCAAGATCAAGGGAGAATGATCTGAAATTCCCCTCGGCTTGTACTCTATATTCCCTATTAATTGCATAGCATCCCCGTTGCCTACCGCCATGTCTATGCGCGAGAGAGTGGAGTGTGTCCCTGAGTAGCAGGAATACTGTCGGATATTTGGGTTGTGGGATCTCCATAGGTCGCACCACCCCACCTCCTCCAGAAGTTGGCCTAAGCGGCCCTCTGATAGCCTTTCCGCCCAGGTTCATGGGTGGGAAACGATCCAATTTATTATCCAGAACTGTGTTGAAGTCCCCCACTAATATAATCGGTACGTCTACTTTACTTTCCACAAACTCCAGCAGGTCCAAAATAGTTTCTGTTTTAAACGGAGGGGGGATGTAAATATTTGCTATCACCAGGGGCTGATATTCCACAACGCAGCTCAGGAAGACATAACGACCCATCGCGTCTATTCTGGCTTCCCTGCAGGAAAACGAGAGACCTCTCCCCACAAATATGCTCACCCCTCTTGAATATGAGGTGTAGACTGAGTGGTACTGTTCTTGGAATTTGTGGTTCCGAACCTGTGATTTAGTATCGTTGGTAAGGTGGGTTTCCTGCAGACAAGCCAGTCCGACGCCGTGGGCTTCCATTGCCAAAAATACTGCTGCCCTTTTGGCGGGATCACCCATGCCCCTGATGTTCCAGGAGCCTATCCTTAATGTTTTAAAAGGCATCTTAGAGAAAAAAAAAAGAAACTAGAAAAATCCAAGAGAAAGAAAAAAAAAAAAAAAGGAAAAATCATTTGTGCATTTGTGGGTTCCAAGCTCATCGTGAACTCTGTGATTGTGTTAGCCAAGAGAAAATACAAAGAAAAATAAAAAAAATGAAGTGAGGAGGACAAGGGGCCCCCGCGTCCGGGGACCCCCCCCCCCCTACAATTCCTGACTGCAAATACAGATTACTTGTGCTAATATACATTGCATTTGTTTTTGTGAACCGACCCTTCATACCTATGTGTGGCTTGCTTTTACGCCATTGCCTATCCCTATAACTCACTGTAAACCCCCCTTCCCACCCCCCTTCAACTTTATCCAGCCCCCTTCTTCCCGCCCTTATTCGTGACCCCCCCCTGCCTAGTTAGGCTAGCCCTAGGGGCTGCGCTTGTGACCTTTTTCCCCCCTCCCAACCATACAAGAAGTGACTTCCCACACATACACTGAAAGGATACATTGTGATTTGCTACCACACTCATCCCCCCCGCCCCCCCTCCCACAACTCACTTCCAAGCCCACAAAAGAACATGTGCAACTAGTGGAATCACCTCCTTCATCCGTGCTTCCACTCTCGTGCCCCCCCCAACCCCCCACCCCCGTGTCATCTACTAATTTGCTATGAGGAAAACAAACAAAAGAGGAAAAAAAGACAAAAAATGGGAAAAAATCAAAAAGAAAAAAAAAAAAGGTTGCATTTTCCTCCTTTCCTGTCCAGGTTTAGGTAACCTTATTTGGCCCTTAACTCTGTAGGCCCGTTTTATTATCTTCCAGCCATTTTGTTGCCCCTGCTGTTGTATCGAAAAAATGGGTAGACCCTAAGGCAGTAATGCGTAGCTGTGCAGGGTATAACAGGGCGTATTCTATATTGTAAGTCCGTAAGTTACGCTTGATGTCCCTAAATTCAGCCCTTCGTTTCTGGAGGTCTGGGGAATAGTCAGGAAAAAATAAGATCTTGACTCCGTTGTACAAAATATCCCCCAGTTCTCTGGCCCCACGCATCAATGTTACCTTATCTCTATAATTAAAAAGCTTCATTATTATTGGCCTGGGGTACCCCCCTGATGATGGGTTCCTAGTTGGTACTCTGTGGGCTCTTTCAATGGCAAAAAGATGAGAGAAAGTTTCCGTCCCGAATATACCCCTAAGCCACTTCTCCAAGAACTCCTCAGGGTGGGGGCCCTCACACCGCTCCGGTAGGCCTACCACTCTCACGTTATTCCTGCGGGACCTATTTTCAATTTCCTCTATTTTCGCTTTATATAGACCCATCTGCGTTTTTAATAACTTGAGGTCTTGCTTTAGTGGGGTTAAATCGTCTTCAGCCTGGCTTACTCTCTCCTCCAGTTCAGATGTTCTAGTTATAGTCCTTTGCAGTTCTTGGCTTACCCTATTTATCTCTTCCTTTAATCCCGTCAGCTGATCACTCAGGTCGTTTAAGGAGGCTTTGCAGGAGTTGACAGCCTGCAGAACATCTTTCAGCGTGGGTTCAGCGTCTGCTGATGCGTTTTGCGCAGCAGCATTGCTGGTTGCTAATCCCGCGGAGTCGCCCGCAGAACCTTTACTGGTCACCATTTTCATTGTGTGCGTTACAGCTGGTCCTTTTCCTAAGCTCTTTCTATCCCCTGAGCCCCCTGCTTGCGGCCTGTCCTGCTGCTGCTGGGTGTTTTTAGATGGTGGTGAAGTGGAGGGGTGAGCAAACTTTTCCAGTTTGGCCGCTGCTGCAACTGCTGCCTGGTTCGCCTTTTCTTTTGAAGTATGGGTCATTTGGGAGCTAGTGTTGTCCTGTTGTTGTAATTCCTCTCCTTTTTTCCTGGTCATGGCTTGTTGTATAAGCCGGGGGGATGTGTAGGAAGGTTTGGCCGCTCGTGGGGTTAATATTTCCCCCCCCCCTCTCTTGTCTTTTCCCCTACTCCTCTTCTCTTCGCTCGATGCTGTCTCAGGCCCAATAATATCCCTTATTGATATAGTCCTCCACCAACCGTCATATAATAACTTTCCCCAAATATACACAGGTCTCTGTGTGATAGTGTAACAGGCTGCTTAAAGCAGCCTAGGCTCAGGACTGGTCATAAGCTAGTAATATGTCAGGCTGCCAGGGCTCACCTGTGTCTCCGCTCCCCCTTCGTCCACAACGATAGACTAACCCCTGGGGAGGGGGGAGAGATAGTCCACTTCTAATACACCCCCTAATGTGGCCACAAAAGCTTGTACCTTGGCGCTGCCGGATACCTGGGCAGCACAGGGACGCTCCTTTCTCTGGGAATGCTTGATGGCTCCTTTCTCTGGGAGCGCACACCGTCCACGCCGTCTCCTTCCCCTTAGTGCTGAAGCCGAAGCCGTCGCCCTGGCAACCGCCCCTCCTCTCCGCTCCAAGGGGTTCAGATGTGCAGCTTCTCCCGAGCGGCTGAGCTGGTATTGCGGCGTTGCGCTCCGGGACAGACAGAGGCGGGGGAGCCGATCAGCTGGCTAGGGGCCAAGTTCAACGGGGGGAGAGAGCACTCACAGCCAGGTCGGAGGCGTTGGAGTAGATTCCTGTAGACACCGAGGCATCGGGCTGGGGGAGGTTCACTCACTCCTCCACTCACTCCCGCATCCGGTCACGCCCCCGACTCCGAGATTTTTGCAATACTTTAGTCTATTGGATTTCTTCAACATAAGCCCATAAGTGACGTAATCATTTAGGAATACACATATTAAGGCACATTACGTGTGTTGGTTTCACTGGGGTGCTGTTCCGCAAATGCACCAGTGCTGCAGCACACACGCAGCATGCAGTAACACCCTATGTGTTGCAGTGCGCTGAATGGTTCGTAAAATGCATTGTTTCATTTCTGGTCTGTTGTGATGCATTAGGCAGCTCATTTAAATGAATGGGCTTCCTTAATAGAGCATATGTTAATGCGTGATGTAATGCACATTAAATACACTACAAAGTACTGTCCTGGTCAATGGGCCCCAAGAAGATCTCTCATACCTGAAGCAATATCAGCAGAGCACAGAAGAGTGAAACATTTTAGGGACAAATCCCAGGCATTAAATATTTCACTTCAAGAGGCAGAAGTAGACAGGCTCAAGCCTTTAATAAAATTTAAATGGAGCGACTCATCGATCCAATATCTGGGGATAAACCTTACTCCCAAGTTTGAGCGGCTTTTTCAAGCCAATTTCCCTCCCATGTTCCGCAAATTAGAATCTGACATTCTATCCTGGTCCCATTACAATATATCCTGGCTAGGTAGAATACATTCTATCAAAATGACTTTACTGCCCAAGCTCCTCTATTTGTTTAGGTCGCTCCCGATAGACATTAGAAAACACCATCTCAAATCACTCCAAGGGAAGATCATAAAATTCATATGGGGTAAAAAAGGATATAGGCTAGCCGCAATATTCTTTTTAGTCCCAAAACCAGGGGGGGTTTAGGTCTGCCAGACCTATATAGCTACTACCAAGCTGCCAGACTGGCCCAACTCTCAATGGTATACTTCAGAGTTGAGAAACCCGATTGGATAAATATTGAGAGACAAGCTGTCCCGACACACACCATAGACTACCTCCTCTGGTGCTCCATGAAATCAAGGCCCTCCATATTAGCTCCGGCATTGTCCCAATCCTTTAAATTATGGGACACCGTGAAACATTTACCAGCACTGACCTCAATCCACCCCCTAGACCACATTTTCCATAATCCCCGATTTGGACCGGGCATGGACATCAAGTCCTTCCAATGGTGGCTGGACAAGGGGATGTATCGTATTGGCCACTTTTTTACTCCCTCGGGTCCGATTACGTTGAAGCACTGTATAGATAAACTTGAACTTCCAGGCTCAGAGAGATTTAGATTTATCCAGATCTCTCACTTCCTCTCCTCACTAACGAAGGGACAGGCGCACCCTATGGAATTCACACAATATGAGCGCTGGTGCGGCCAAGCTTTAGACATAAAGGGGGGGATATCTCTCATATACGCGTCTCTTATGGAACCTACCACAAAATTTTCGTACATGGAGGCGTGGGAGAGGGACCTGCAGGAGACCTGGAACCTGGAGGAGTGGCATCGGAGGGGATCTAGAGCCTTTAAAGGTATTTTAAATATGTCACTAATAGAAGCTAATCTAAAAGTGTTAATGAGATGGTGTTAGTACCCGCCAGACTAGCGACTATGTTTTCTTCTGCTCCCCTGTTATGCTTCAGAGGTTGTCAAGCTCAGGGCTCCATAATTCATATCTGGTAGGATTGTCCGAGATTAAGAGGACACCACTAAATTATTCGAGGCAACATGGGAGCCCTGGGCTAGGCATATAGGCATTCCCCTTACCCCTGGCATTCAAACGGTATGGACAAGCTAAAAAAAAAAAAAAAAAAAAAACCCGGACCGGGCACAACTGTATTCAACCATCCTAGCTTTCTATCTCTCTCTTCTTTCCTTCTCCTCTGTCCTTTCTTTCTGTTAATATAACGATCTGAAATCACAACCGCCGTTTATCAGTAATATTTACCTCACTAGTCTACAATGGAGTAGAATTTCTTAAGTAAACATAAGATTTTGAATAGTGAGTTGAAGACATGGATTAAAAACGGATTATTAACAGTTAGATAGGAGCTGCTGGAGAGGACTGTTTACTTCTCTAGCAGTCCCTATTTTTACCTCAGGGACTGTGGCAGGTACCTGGGCGCGGGGCCAGTAGGGGTCCCGGGGTAGCCATAACTCTTTCCCTGGAGATGGGGGGGCACCTGAAACAGTGTGAACCCATTAGGGGTGTTGGGAGTGTCAACCCACTCAGGGAACATAAGATTCCGCTTTCCCTACTGCTCTAATAGCAACTATAAGTTGTTTTGAATGATTGATTAATATATTTGTACATTTCAAATGTTACTCCCTTATTTGTACGGGATTTGTCAGTATACCTTTGGATTTAATTACAATGTACTGCACTGCTCTTTAATAAAGCTTTTTTCAAAATAAAAATAAAAAAAGAAACATTTTAGAAACTGCTGCCGCTTTTTAAAACCATGTTGAAATTAGTAATTACCAGTCAGTGGTTTTGGTACCTTAGATGTAAAAACAGCATCTAATACTGTATTAAAGTGCCTCTAATCAGGTGAATAGAAACTGCCAGATTTGCTGGTTGGAAGCTGAAGAGTGGGAACTTTGAGTGTAGAGTGAACACCAGTTTCACTGGTTATTGCTGTGTTTGCATTTTTAGGTTTTTTTTTGGTGTCTTTCTTTGCAGCTTTTTAACACCTTTTCTGTCACTTTTAAAAAACATATTTTTTTCTATTTTCTTTCGTTCCTTCAAACTACTAATTAAGGGGAGTGGTTAATTGGTCACAGGTGCTTCATGTCATATATAGCTTTCTGTAGAACTCATTTCTGAGCCTGCTCATCCTTGAGCTTGTCACCTTTTAGCTTGCTGGAACTCCGGCCAAGTGGAACTGGACTAAGTGGTGAGTTGAAAACCAGATTTGAAAACAGGAGGTTATAACAGGAATCATCTAACCTGTAACATCTAAAATTTCCTGTTAGTAATATTATTATTGTAACTGGGAAAATGGGGGTTAGCAAGATTGAAGGTTTTGTGCAGTGCACAGTGTGCCACATGTATACAACAATGGAGCAACAGCTCCAGGATGGATACTGCTGCGACAGATGTGAGCAGGTTACCCTTCTGGAATCTCACATTAGAGATCTGGAGGAGCAAATTGCAACACTGGGCAGAACTGACAACCTTGAAAGGGGTCCTCTGCTCACTGAACAGGTGGCTAGTGGGGTTAATGGGGAGGGAGGAGGGGTAAGTCAGAATTATCAGGTAGGAAGATGGGTTAATACCTTTAGAGGGAGTGGTAGGGGCTCACAGAAATGGAAGGCCAGCCCTGGGTTTGAGCACCCTAACAGATTTGTCAAGTTGGGTAAGGTGTGGGGGTATCAAGCTTAGAGGTGGCAGCCCTAGATGTCACTGCTCCCCCTAACAGCTGGGAGAGCAGCCCATCTAGTAGTGGTGCTGAGGGGAGTGCAGGTAGGCCTAGATAGTTGGTGGTAATAGGGGATTCTATATTCAGAAGGACTGATAGAATAATTTGTCACCAGGATCGCCTCAACCGAACGGTTTGCTGTCTCCCTGGTGCCAGGGTTCAGCATGTGGTGAAGCGGGTTGATAAATTCCTGGGAGGGGCTGGGCAAGACCCAGCTGTCTTGGTCCACATTGGAACCAATGACAGAATATATGGAAGGTGGAGGCTCCTTAAAGGTTGAAGGGAAGGACCTCCAATGTGATATTCTCTGAAATAATGCCTGTGCCATGCGCAACACAGGAAAGGCAGGGGGTGATTAGAGAGCTGAATGCATGGCTAAAGACTTGGTGTAAGGAGGAGGGATTTGGGTTTTTAGATTTGGGTTTTTAGAGAACTGGGCTGACTTTTCATTGGGGTGCAAACTATATGCTAAAGATGGTTTGCACCTGGGAAACAGGAATTACTAGTAGTAGTAGTAGGAATTACTACTATCCTGGCTCAAACAAACCTTTGGAGCTGAATCCTTCTCCCACCTGTTTGCTACTGAGAGCGCACATCATGTGCCGCTGAGGGTCCCACCACCAGGTCGGTTTCCCAGACCCATGCTGGCCCGTTTCCCATACCTCAGGGATAAAGAAACTATTCTTCACAAAGCTCGCAATATTCCAGAATTACTCTACAACAATAATCGCATAACTATTTTCCCAGATTTTTCAGCGGCTACGCAGAAACAGAGAGAAGCGTTCCAGAGTGTGAAGCAATGCCTGTGTGACCGTAGTCTACCATATAGCATGCTCTATCCAGCAAAGCTTAGAGTGAACCATAAAGGAAAAGTGCAATTCTTTACCTTTCCTAAGGTAAAGAATCATTAAGTATTGCCTGACCTGGGAGACAGTGTGCTGAGGGAATGATCCCTGGTCTCTTGGTTTGAATTTCCAAAGCCCTACAATGTGCCTTACTCTTGGTAATTAGCTCTTGTTTGCATCTGATGCACTGTTGACTGGCTGCAATGAATAATCCTTCTATCAAGCTGCTCACCAAGTTATCACACTTCCCTTTCTATCCGGCTGGATAAGTAAGGACTCCCTCACTAGGGTGACTTTGCTGGTTATTGGTTGGGGAAGAGGCCTGTAGTATGTTGGGGACTGCGGGCAGGGTGGGGGGGAGGGGGGTATGTCTTCCTCTGTTGTGGATCACTACTTTTATGGTTGGGGGTTTGTTATGTTTTTTTAAATAGCTGATAATCCTCTTTGTATCTCTGAAGTTACCTATTCTCTGTTGACACTGTCTGATACCGCATGTTACCCTCTTAGAGGGCTGATAAATGTATTGCTTTCTGCCATCATCCCGCTATGGAGGGTCCCACATTATAAACATCTCTTCTAATGACACCATCACTCCACACACTCAAACTTTTGCCCTGGAATGTAAGAGGCTTCAACTCTAGGATTAAAAGGGCACTAGTCTTTAATTATATTCAGAAGCGTAAACCTCATGTAATTTTCCTACAGGAAATGCATCTGGTAGGCTCTAAAACTATGGCCCTTAAGAGGGCGTTTGTAAAATATGCATTTCACTCAACTTGCAAGGGGAGTTTCCGTCCTGGTTACAAAATCTCTGATATGTACCCTGGAGGAGGTTGTAAGGGACCCCTTTGGAGGGTTTATAATAGTGATCCTCATTATAGATAATACCCCCTATACATTTGTGGTGATTTATGTGCCACCACTGTTCACCATTGCGTTATGGGATACTGTGATGGCAAAGGTGCTCCAGGTGGCAAAAGGCCCAATTATTATGGCAGGGGATCTAAACACAGTACTGTCCCTGGAAATGGATAGGTTCCAGGCAGTCTCTAAATGTGCCTCCTCCCTAGCCACGTGTAAAGAACAATATAATTTGGTGGAGGTGTGGCGGTGTAAGAATGCTGATGCTCAAGAGTATTCGTGTTTTTCTTCCTTTTACAACACTTTATCCAGACTAGATATGTGTTTTGTGAATAGGGAGGTGTTGCCGAGAGTGACTGATGTACAATATCTTCCGAGAGCCATTTTTCGGATCACTCCTCCCTGTTACTCTCCATGTCTATGGGTCTGTCCCAAGGCTATATGTTATGGAGACCCTTGTGGTTAAAGGAGGAGTGTTTTGAGAGGCACAGCCACAGATATAGCAAACTTATGGTCAGAAAATAGAGGGGAGGTTTCTCTGGGAATTACCTGGGATGATTTTAAGGTCACTCTCCGGGGATCCATTTTGGGGATAATTGAAAAACTTAGATCTGACAGGGAATGGAAGGTTAGGGACTGTGAGCAGGTTGCCACAGACACAAAAGTCGCCTTCCTCTGGATAAACTGTGGGTGAAGGATTGTGTATATGGGATTGTATTTTTTTTTGGTTGCACTAGATGGTCTATTTTCAACCTGACTAACTATGAAACTATGCACAGTATCTCACAAAAGTGAGTACACCCCTCACATTAAATATTTTATTATATCTTTTCATGTGACAACACTGAAATGACACTTTTCTACAATGTAAAGTAGTGAGTGTACAGCTTGTATAACAGTGTAAATTTGCTGTCCCCTCAAAATAACTCAACACACAGCCATTAATGTGAGATACTGTACAAAGCCCAGGCAATACCAGGCAATTTCATGTGGCCTTCGCACGCAGGGCTTTTTTTTTTAGCCTGAACCCTGCACACATACCCCCAAACCCTGCACTCTGTACACATTGCGCCCCTTGAGCTCTGCATGTAGCACACACCTGAACTCTGTACATAGTGTATCACTAAACTCCACACAGAACACACTCCTGGTATTTATTGCCCCTTTAAGATCTTCCCACTGTTAATGCAACTTGGCCATACTTATTGGATGCAATTCAGCATGTGAGTTCCTGCACCTATTTTGAGAAAAAAAGCCCTGGATACATCTTTATAGTCTTACAGATAAAACTGGCCCCTTTAGGGCAACTATAACGCTGATGCGGCCCGCATTGAAATTGAATTTGACACCCCTGGCATAGAGGGTGCTTAAACTTTGTAGAGAATTCCACAACATGGCTGGGCAACTTTGTAACATTTTGACCCTAATTTGGATATTTATAGAAACCCAAAATACAAACTTACTGGATTTCTGTACCTGCAAGCAGTTTCAGGGAGGTGACAGTTTGTAAGTTCTTACGAAGTAACTCTAGTCCGCAATAGGCATATTCGCTATCTTCCATGACTGCTACTGTATTGGGGAACCTATTCACATTCTAAATGGTACTGGCTGCAGACCTCAGCTTAGCTTAACTGTCTAAAAATTTTAGTAAGAGGGAAACAATGTCCATGCAGTGGATTCTAGACAGCTTTATCAAAATATTGGCATATGACAGCACTAATCTTTGTTAAAGTGTATAACCATAATCTTTTTAGTTGGATAGAGCAGGTTTATTTTTCGCTGTATATGTACCATTAAGGAATGTTCCCTTTACTTTCGGCCACCCTCTGAAGCGTTTTGTCACACCACTGCAACTTTCTCATAGGGAAGATGACATCATTGTGCATGAGCCGACCAGAAACGAGGAATACATTACATGTAACTAATGCTAATGTATCTCTTAAATGGGCAATATAACCAAGGGGACGATTGTACTGTGTGCACCGGATTATAGTGCACTTACATTGTGAGTGAGATTTAACTTTGTTTTAAGTTACAGCTGAT
The DNA here is from genome assembly GCA_037952925.1 of Lithobates clamitans. Lineage (NCBI taxonomy): Eukaryota > Metazoa > Chordata > Amphibia > Anura > Ranidae > Lithobates > Lithobates clamitans. The sequence goes on along the minus strand of JBBGZY010000156.1, from coordinate 1,786,541 downwards.
TTTATTACATATTGAGCAATCAGAGATATTTTTATGTCTCTAAGCTGCTATCATTCGGAGCCAGTGGTGGCATATGGTATGGAGAGAAGTGTAATATCTGATGGTGGAGGTGTAAATTGGTGACATAAGGAGTGGAGAAAAAAGCTATACCTGGTGCAACAGGGAGCAGTGGTCCTATTTAAAGGGCAGGGCGTGTCCTGACCATTATTAAAGGTGATATATAAATATATATATATTTTTGCCGGGACATAAGGCGACCAGGCGTATAAGATGACACCCTAATTTTCCAGTTAAAGCGCTGGTTTTAGGCTATACTCGCCGTATAAGATGACCCCCTTCTGACTAGTCTGTCTGCCTGCTGGATGTGCGCTAATACCATATGTACAGTAGCTTTGGCAACATACAGTATACATACAGAGCTGAGCCAATCACAGCGAGCGATGTATTCTATTAATGAATACAAAGACTGCTCGGATTGGAAAAGGTTGTAACATCATCTGCCCGCATCTCTCTGATTCTCAAAGCCAATCTGAGCAGACTATGTATTCATTAATAGAATCGCTCACCATGATTGGCTCAGCGCGGTGTATTGTACGTAGCTGAAGCTACACAGTGATGTAGTGGATAGCACTTTTGCCTAGCAGTAAGAAGGGTCGCTGGTTCAAATCCCAACCTCGACACTACCTGCCTGGAGTTTGCATGTTCTCCCTGTGCCTGCGTAGGTTTCCTCCGGGTACTCCGGTTCCTCCCACACTCCAAAGACATGCTGGTAGGTTATTTGGATCCTGTCTAAATTATCCCTAGTGTGTATGAATGTGAGTTAGGGACCTTAGATTGTATGCTCCTTGAGGGTAGGGACTGATGGGAATGTACAATGTATATGTAAAGCGCTGCGTAAATTGATGGCTCTATATAAGTATCTGAAAAAAATTAAATAAATAATAAATAAGCTGCATACGGTATTACTTTACATCCAGCGGGCTGACAGAATAGGGACGTTCATTTTGGGTCAGCTTGGCCCAAACAAACTAAAAGTGCACATTTCATACCAGCATATAAGACGACCCCCAAAATTGGGGGGATATTTTTAAATATATATATATATATATATATATATATATATATATATATATATATATATATATATATATATATATATATATAAATATACACACACATATATATATATATATATATATATATATATATATATATATATATATATATATATATATATATATATATATATATATATATATATATATATATATATGTTAACTTTATATTTATATATATATTTATATAGATCTATATATGTCAATCATACGCACTCCGAAGACACACAGGGGTACTAGAACTGGTGCACTCAGAATCTGGTGCAGCTGTGCATGGTAGCCAATCAGCTTCTTACTTTAGCTTGTTCAAATAAATTTTGGCAATAAAACTTGGAAGCTGATTTCGGTTTTGGTTTCTATGCAAAACTGCACCTGAGTTAGCATTCTCCGGTTTTAGTAATTAAACCCTTAGGATTTTTTACCGGGACTTTTATTGATTACATTTATTAATATGAACACTAGAGTTTTTAATGTGGTTACCATTGTTGCATGTATATAGTAAATGTATATTGAATAATTAGGTGGCGAATAGTGGTTGCACTGCACTTTTTTCGTTGTTAAGATCCCCACTCTTGTTATTTAAAGCAATTGTGTATCTTTTATTGTTGCCCTTCCAGCCTTATTAAAAAAAAAAGACATTTCCCACAAACTATATTTGTTTAAAAAAAGTATTTTGCATTGGTAGTGCCCAGCTTTTTCACCAGAAGCTTGCAAATTGGCTCTAAAAAAAGCCAGAAACAAATTATATTGGGCTCCCATAGATTTCTATGGAGTACATTTGAGGATTGCATATCTTTGGTTCACTGGTCACTAAAAGTTAGATACTTAAGTTAAAAAAAACACATGTCCATCGAGTTCATCCAACAAATAAATCCTGCATAGATAAACAAAAAAGTAGACTAGCAAGGCGCAGTCATGTACAGCTGATACTGCTCAATGGACAATATCCACACTGAGATCCATAGCATAAATAAAAAAGAGAAAAAAAATTACCAGCATCCTTTTTCTTGTCTCGGGACAGTTCATGCACAGTGGCCCCAATATCTTGCCTCAGACATCGGGCAATCTCATCCAGTGCTGTGGTACTTTTGTTGTCCAAATTGATGAAAAACTGGTACTCATCTTTGTTGAGACGAGAAGGTCTGGACTCTATGTGGGTCAGACTAACTCCCCGTTCCTGTAAGGAAAGACATAGATTTAAAAGTGGATCATTCAAAAACATTTACTTAGATAGTGTTATTTCACAGCAATGTTTTAATGTGATATTTAAGGAGGAGGTGCAAGTTTTGACTTTGGGTTCAATGCGGATGTTACAGTTTTCCAGTTCAGCAAAACTCTGTATTTGTAGCTGAAAATTTGCTTCTGATTCCATAATATACTGCATAACCCTTGTCCCTGAGAACCAAAAATCTTTAAGACTAAACAATCCACCCCCCTCAATTCAGAAGAGCGGGAGCCCAGCAGCCATATTGTCATTGTGTCTTGCTGAAGGTTAGGGAAAGCTGTGTGGAGGAGGATGCTTTGCTATACAGTGGTATACAGTTCTATGCTATAATATACAAAATGTACTTCAGGAAGAATGGTTAAACATTCCCATAGCCACACACCTAAATCTTGTGGACAGCCTTCCCAGAAGAGTTGAAGCTGTTATAGCTGCAAAAAGTGGGCAAACTCAATATTGAACCCTACAGGCTAAGACTGGGATGCCATTAAAGTTCATATGTGTGTAAAGGCAGACGTCACAATACTTTTGGTAATATAGTGTATATATATATATATATATATATATATATATATATATTTGTGCTCATAAGTTTACATACCCTGTTAGAATTTATGTTTCTTGGCCATTTTTCAGAGAATATGACTGATAACACAAAAACTTTTCTTTCACTCATGGTTAGTGTTTGGCTGAAGCCATATATTATCAGACAATCAACTGTGTTTACTCTTTTTAAATCATAATAACAAAAGAAACTACCCAAATTAGTCTTTTGTGGTAGTTGTGGATGAGGCTCTTTATCTTCTCAGATGGTAAAGCTGCCCATTCCTCTTGGTAAAAAGTCTCCAGTTCCTATAAATTCTTGGGCTGTCTTGCATGAACTGCACATTTGAGATCTCCCCAGAGTTGCTCAATGATATTGAGGTCAGGAGACTGAGATGGCCACTCCAGAACCTTCACTTTATTCTGCTGTAGCCAATGACATTGTCATGTTGGAATGTCCAAGTACGTCCCATGAGCAGCTTACTGGCTAATGAATGCAAATGTTCCTCCAGTATTTTTTTCTAACATACTGCATTCATCTTGCCATCAGTTTTGACCAAATTTCCTTTGCCTTTGTAGCTCACACATCCCCAAAAAATCAGTGATCCACCTTCGTGTTTCACAGTAGGAATGGTATACAGTATCTCACAAAAGTGAGTACACCCCTCACATTTTTGTAAATATTTTATTATAGCTTTTCATGTGACAACACTGAACAAATTGCACTTTGCTACAATATAAAGTAGTGAGTGTACAGCTTGTAAAACAGTGTAAATTTGCTGTCCCCTCAAAGTAACTCAATATACAGCCATTAATGTCTAAACTGCTGGCAACAAAAGTGAGTACACCCCTAAGTGAAAATGTCAAAATTGGGCCCAAAGTGTCAATATTTTGTGTGGCCACCATTGTTTTCCAGCACTGCCTTAACCTTCTTGAGCATGGAGTTCACCAGAGCTTCACAGGTTGCCACTGGAGTCCTCTTCCACTCCTCCATGATGACATCACGGAGCTGATGGATGTTAGAGACCTTGTGCTCCTCCACCTTCCATTTGAGGATGCCCCACAGATGCTCAATAGGGTTCAGGTCTGAAGACATGCTTGGCCAGTCCATCACCTATACCCTCAGCTTCTTTAGCAAGGCAGTGGTCATCTTGGAGGTGTGTTTGGGGTCGTTATCATGTTGGAATACTGCCCTGCAGCCCAGTGTCCGAAGGGAGGGGATCATGCTCTGCTTCAGTATGTCACAATACATGTTGACATTCATGGACATTCCCTCAATGAACTGTAGCTCCCCAGTGCTGGCAGCACTCATGCAGCCCCAAACCATGACACTGCCACCACCATGCTTGACTTTAGGCAAGACACACTTGTCTTTGTACTCCTCACCTGGTTGCCGCACATACGCTTGACACCATCTGAACCAAATAAGTTTATCTTGGTCTCATCAGACCACAGGACATGGTTCCAGTAATCCATATCCTTAGTCTGCTTGTCTCCAGCAAACTGTTTGCAGGCTTTCTTGTGCATCATCTTTAGAAGAGGCTTCCTTCTGGGACGACAGCCATGCAGACCAATTTGATGTAGTGTGTGGTGTATGGTCTGAGCACTGACAGGCTGACCCCCACCCCTTCAACCTCTGCAGCAATGCTGGCAGCACTTAAATGTCTATTTCCCAAAGACAGCCTCTGGATATGAGGCTGAGCACGTGCACTCAACTTCTTTGGTCGACCATGGTGAGGCCTGTTCTGAGTGGAACCTGTCCTGTTAAACCGCTATGTGGTCTTGGTCACCATGCCGCAGCTCAGTTTCAGGGTCTTGGCAATCTTCTTATAGCCCATGGCATCTTTATGTAGAGCAACAGTTCTTTTTTTCAGATCATCAGAGAGTTCTTTACCATGAGGTGCAATGTTGAACATCCAGTGACCAGTATGAGAGAGTGAGAGCGATAATACCAAATTTAACACACCTGCTCCCCATTCATACCTGAGACCTTGTAACACTAACGAGTCACATGACATTGGGGAGGGAAAATGGCTAATTGGGCCCAGTTTGGACATTTTTACTTAGGAGTGAACTCACTTTTGTTACCAGTGGTTTAGACATTAATGGCTGTGTGTTGAGTTACTTTGAGGAGACAGCAAATGTACACTGTTATACAAACTGTACACTGACTACTTTCCATTGTAGCAAACTGTAATTTCTTCAGTGTTGTCACATGAAAAGCTATAATAAAATATTTACAAAAATGTGAGGGGTGTACTCACTTTTGTGAGATACTGTACCTTTGATCATAGTCCTTGTAGACTCCTCTCAAAAAGAAGCGTTTATGGTTGGGGCCAAAAAGCTCAATTTTGGTCTCATCACTCCAAATGACTTTATGCCATAAGGTTTGAGGCTTGTCTCTGTGCTGTTTGGAGTATTGTAAGCGGGATACTTTGTGGCATTTGCATAGTAATGGCTTTCTTCTGGTGACTCGACCATGCAGCACATCTTTCTTCAAGTGCCTCTGTCACGTACCTTACAGCGGAGCCCGAAATGATGAGGGTGGCCTCTTGCACGGTTCTGGTCCAAGCACCCCTGGTGGTGGGTACAGGGAGTTCGAGGGCAACGAAAGGGTGCAGGTGCCTGCAGGCAGGAGGCTGGAACTTGGAGATATAGGAACCTCTGCTGAGATGTGGAAACTGATCACCAAACTTGTTCAGCGGGAGCCAGATCAGGACCAACTGCAGAATCAGGAACAGGCAGGAGTCGGCAACAGGCTGGCAGCGGGGTACCAAGTCAGAAGGCAAAACCGTAGTCAGGAACAGGCAGGGGTTGGCAACAGACAGGCAGCAGGGTACAGAATCAGGGGGCAGAGCCGTAATCATAAGTTCAAGCCAAGGTCAGTATTGCATGTAGAGGCAGGTTCAGCAGGCAGGGGAGATCCAAGAGAATGGTCAGAAGATAGCCGGGTTTTCAGGAACAAGGTCAAACAGGCAGAGTAACAACAGGAACACAGGAACAAGCTGAAGACAATCCAGCACTGATGATAGGCAGACTCTCTGTTTATTTAGGGTGCTGTGTGCCAGGATTGGCACCAGCGTACGTGCGTACGCGCATGCGCATTAGCAACTTAGCACATTGGCACATGCGAGTTAGCACATTAGCACTTTGGCACATTGGCGCATGCGCGTTAGCATATTAGCGCTTTGGCACTCGCGGACGCGCGTTAGCGCGCGTGCGCATTCGCATAGAGGTGCCATTGTGCATGCCCACCCTGGATCTCATTTGCCTCTGGCTATGGTTCCGTGCATGCACCTTGGCATTAGCAGAACGAGGATTGGCAGCTGCTGCATGGAGACGGGTGCTTGCTGTGTGAGTTCCCTGACAGCCTCCTTATTGTACATCTTGAAACAGCCACACCACATGTTTTCAGAGAGCCCTGTATTTCACCTAAAGTTATTTGTGGGTTTTTCTTTGTATCCTGAACAATTTTCCTGGCAGTTGTGGCTGAAACTGTAGTTGGTCTACCTGACCGTGGTTTGGTTTCAACAGAACCCCTCATTTTCCACTTCTTGATTAGAGTTTGAACACTGCTGATTGGCATTCTCAATTCCTTGGAAATCATTTTATATTCCTTTCCTGTTTTATACAGTTCAACTACCCTTTTCCGCAGATTATTTGACAATTCTTTTGCTTTCCCCATGACTAAGAATCCAGAAAGGTCAGTGCAGCACTGGATGAAAGATGCAAGGGTCTGTCAGGAGTCCAGAAACTGATTGACCTTTTATACACACTAAATACAAGCAAACAGATCACAGGTGAGGATGGTTACCTTTAATAGCCATTCAAACCCCTTTCTGTCACCTTGTGTGCATGTTATCATGCCAAAATCACCAGGGTATGTAAACTTTTGATCAGGGTAATTTTGGTAGTTTCTGTTGTCATTATGTTTTAAAAAGAGTAAACACAGTTGATTGATAATAAAATGCTTCAGCCAAACACTAACTATGAGTGAAAGAAAAGTTTTTGTGTTATCATTCATATTCTCTGAAAAATTGCCAAGAAATCATAAATTCTGCCAGGGTATGTAAACTTATGAGCACAACTAATCACTTAAATTGCCCCAGTAACTATCACTCTCAGATAGAAATAAAAGGTTCGCCGCTAAAAGTGAGTTAAGTATGCCTGAAATCCAATCGAGTGCTAGCTCCGACCAGCCGCCATGGGTATATTAGAATGAAGAAGAAATGGCTGCACATCGGTAGATTCCAAATGCTGTTTATTAGTCACCAAAGTGACACCAGGGGACACCAACACACAGCCTTGTAGACGCGTTTCACACAATACAATTGTACTTAATCAATTGTGCTTAATCATTACCAGGCTTAATCAGTACCAGGTAATGATTAAGCACAATTGTACTGTGTGAAACGTGTCTACAAGACTGTGTGTTGGTGTCCCCTGGTGTCACTTTGGTGATTAATAAACGGCATTTGGAATCTACTCATGTGCAGCCATTTCTTCTTCATTCTAAACTTTCACTCTCAGACTGCTGGTGTTAAGACTGTTGTACCAGAGCATGAAAATCTCTGCACAATGTTGAGTGTATAATGCAACACATTCTGGTCACAGCGGTGGAGTTCTGAGAGTTTATCACAATGTGACACCTTTTGTTTCTCAAAGCATACCCAGAAGAAAGTTGACTTGGTTGACAAACACCTTCTTTCCCTTAAGTGCAGAACAGCTTTTTGACTGCCAGCATTACTAATAAGTACTCTTCCCACTCCTTCTCTCTGGGGCTGTTCTGTAACACCATGTAGCACCATCCTAGCATAGGATGCTAGGTAAATTTCGTTTTGGTTTGCTCTGTAATCAGAGGAGCAATGATCATTTACCTTGACCTGCTCATGGTTTCACGGGCTAGGAATTTTGATTATTTCCCCCCGTCTATCGAAGAAGCTTCCAGAGCTTATGGTAGGAAAATTAAATGACTGGCCTGTATATTTACTATGCTCTGGCAAATCCAGAATACTAGACCTCACTATTAAGGGATTGAGTCTGAGGAGCTGGCTGCTTTAGGAGTAGAGAACCTGGCTAACTCTTCTGCAGATACATATTTCATGGTCCTCAGCTATGAGACCTTAACTATTATGGAGCTATCTCAAGGTCCCAAGCCATGAGACTTTAACTATTCTGGATCTATTTCATGGTTCACAGTTATGAGACTTTAACTAATTTTTTAGTTACCTCATGGTTCCCAGTTATGAGAAAATAGACTGCTCTGTAAACTTACTCATGGTTCCTAGCTGTGAGAGCTAGACTGTGCTACTTTTACCAAGTGAAGAATGTCCTCTGCCAATTGTTCGTAGGCATTTTGGAGTATCTTATACCCACTCATCCCTCTTTTGTTAAATTTCTTTGGCAATAAACGTAAAAAGACATCCCCCTAGACCAGTGATGGTAAACCTTGATGTTTTGTAACTAAATTTCTTATAATGCTCATGCACTCTGCAGTGTAGTTGAGCATCATGAGATTCAAAACATGTTCCAAAACATCTGGGGTGCCAAGGTTCGCCATCACTGCCCTAGACTGTTTAATGGGACTGGAGCGAAAGGACTGTTGCTTGTGTTACTGACAGCCACTGTACTACATAGGGAGAACCCATTAAATTCTCAGCGGCCCCTTCAAGGGTAGTGCCACGTTCAGGCACAGCTTTAACAAATCCCCTATAAACTTATAACTTAAAGGATTTAGGTATTTTCAACAGACAGCAAAAGCACCATGAAAACAGCCTCTCTCTGCTATATGTTTTTTTTTTATTTTGCCTTTGTTAAATGTCCACCATGGCAGTGCATCGGTTCTTATGCCTCTTCATTGACAATAGTTTGTTTATTTGCCCCACAAGAAGAACACATTTATTTTTAAGATTCGACCCATGTAGACTTTAGTGGGATGGAGGGAAAAGTTTTGATTTTTCTAATTTAGAGGATGTTTTGCAAAATTGAACCTAGGCAGATTTTATCATCCCTATTGATATTCATTCAAAAAAATGTTACATCGTTTTCCAGCCCTGCTGCTTGCAGTCTGTCAAAATCTATGTGGCAGGCTTAAATATGCTGTGGTAGGATGGGACTAAATGCTGTACCGATTGGTACTCACATTTAGGGTCCTTTGCAGTCAGGGCATTTGTCCATGAATGTACAGGACCCATAACACATGGTTTGGCACATGTTCTCCTGGCCCACAGGTGTGAATGGGGGCTTAATCACTTACCACTAAGAGTATTAATAAAAATTTCACACAGTTACAAATGATAGTATACTGAAAAGTGACAATGTACACCAGTATAGCAATGTTTTAATGCATCACTTCACTATCTGAATGTAGCCTTCTGATCTAATACTTCAGTCTACATGTATTTGTAATGCCCCTATCAAAGGTCAAACGTGTTTTAGTATGTTGGCCAATGTTAGGCAGGGAGGAGAAAAGCAAATGAAGTTCAGTGATTTGCAATACCCAAATACACATAGGAGGGTGGATATTCTTTCTTAAAGCTTATAGGCTGGGGAAACTATGGTTATCTGACGAGCCCCAAATCAGTGTGTTTGATAAATAGGGAAACCGCCCCTAACACATTGCTTAAGCTATGGATAGTATTCAAGAGCATCTGAAGTGTATTAGCTAAACCCACATGTTTTTCTGTCATGACCATTTATTTAGCGTAACATCAGAGAGACGGAGGAATTACCAGTAATGATGCAACTTCCAGAAAAAACACTAATTGTTGCCAGAAAATGAAAAGGATTGGTCTGCAATGTTAACATGCATTTGAAAAGTACAAAAAATGCAAGCTCCCTGGTTATTTCATTGGCCTTAACACTTCTTTATTAAACATTGCAGAATGAATATCCTTATACTTTTTTCAGGTCATGTGTTAAAGCATTTTCAGAAGGGAAGGTAAAACCACGGCAGCCCCATGTTTCTCTCATGACAAGTGTTCTTTAAATATAAGCTTTAAACTCTTTAACTGCAGAGAGAAGATTTGAAATCAGAAGCATGTCTTAAAAAAGGGATAGTATGGATATGATCATAGTAGTTATTTTTCTTTCCTTGAACGGCACATGGTGTTACCACTGACATTTTGGCTTCACGTGGTCCATAGAACATAATTTGACAAGCAATGTTCAGTTGATTTCCTAAAGTAGTAGATACTGTTCACTTTGGAAAAGTAAAGTTAGTCAATAAGGTGAAGCTATGTTCATTTTGAACATCCAATCATATGCAAGGGATAGGATTTTGTTTCTTGCACTTGATTGGATTTTTGATGTGTACACAGCCTTGTTTACTAAGCTCAGTGAACATTCATCCAATGTCCAAAAACAATACAGTTCACAAAGGGCTGCATACTCTATGACTCAAAAGACCTGCATTTCTCTACCAAAGATGTGCATATTAAAATTATTTCTGCAGACAGTGCAGAATGGTGATTGACATGTAGAATGAAAGGGAGATGAAAAGGGAGATAAAATTAAGGTTTTCTTAGTTTTTCTTATAAAATTTTGTAAACAAATAATCTTTCTTCATAAAGTTAGGCCACCATCCAGTCTGCTATGGTTCTTTGGTAAAAAAAAAAAAAAATAATAAAAACATTACCCAGTGCATATTATTTAGTCTACAAACTATGGTATCAGTGCATATTATTTAGTCTGCAAACTATGGTATCAGTGCATATTATTTAGCCTACAAACTATGGTATATACTGTATATTTGAAAATTCATCCTGACTGCCTATCTCATTTTCTGAGGCCCTGGAAGTTGTAATTTTTTGTTACATTTTTTTTTGGAAAATTAAGAAATTAAATATATTTGATTTTTCAAAAATATTTTTTTCCTTTTACATACTGTCACAAGTGCAGTACAGTGTCATCATATGACTGGTTTAGCGGTGATCAGGGATGCTGACTGGTGACAGTATGTAAAAAAATGTATTGCATTTTTTAAATAGTTTTTCCTTTTTTTAACTTTTTTTATTCTTTTTTTACAATTTTTTGTACATCCTGTCATCAGAGTAGTTCATTTCCACCATAGTGACACTGTACTACTCTGGGGGATAATCAGGGATTTTTTTTTTACACTGTGATTGCTTGTTACAGTAATGATCACTGTAACAGCAATCGTTTGAACTGTCATGAATGGCATTCATTCATGACTCAATGGTTACTATTGTGATGCTGGGATTGGCCCACAGCTATCACGTGGTACAGGGCGCTGTGATTTTCCCAGGTACCATGTGATTACTGGGGACCAATCACAGATCATACACAGTATTAAACAATGATGTCATGAATGGATTCCATTCATGACTAATGTTTACTATGTGCCATGTAATCGCACAGTGATCACATGGTATCTAGGCCACTCACAGTGGCCTGATGCTGAGCATCGAAATCTGCTGTGTCTGGTGGACAGGCAGTTGTGGATCATGAGTGTTTGATGTAAATGCCCAAAACAGGTATGGAGACACTCATGGGTCTTGCAGAGGAGATAGATCAAAACAGCAGTGTTTTTATTGTCAAAGTTTTGATGATGCTCAGCCCATCTTTCTCAAGACATTTTGCGAAAGTCTTGAGAAAGATGGACTGAGTTTGATCGAAACGTCCACAATAAAAACATTGCTGTTTTGCTATATCTCCTCTGCAAGACTCGTGCGTGTCTCTTTACCCGTTTTGGATATACTGTATATAAATTATATACTGTATATGTTCAGCAAAACCTTTTGATCTGTGCTTTTATTACACTGCACTGCTGGCAGATTCACTGGCAAAGTAATGAAGTGTAACTGACACATCATTCATGTCAGCATTCTTGCCCAGTTTCGCTAAGGAAACTTTTGGCCTGCGTAGTAAAGCTAGTTCCCGAACATAAATTTAAAAGTCAAAAACCCAGTCCTCTTCTAAACTATTTACTGGCCCTTTTCTCTGCTCTGTCATGGCTAGTGGAACAAGATTCCAGATACACATGTGGGAAAAATAAACTGTCATTACTGCCTACAGAAGATAGGATGACAAGTCCTACATGTTGTACATGCATTAGTTATATGTGTTCGAGCCCCAGCAGTACAATCCGCAGGGAAATCTATTGCATCTAACGCGCATAGATTTCTATGGGCATTAGTTTTTTTGTTTTTATTTTTTTTAAGCACATGAGGGCCAGGGACCCTAATTGGCTTCAAAATGGGTGGACTCGGGGCGTAGTGCTCTGCGCCCTGAGCCCACCCACTTGTGTGACATTAGCAAATGAATTTTCACTTTTGTCTTCCGGCTTCTCCTCCAATCAGGAAGCAGGTCTTAAGACCTGATTGGCCAGGAGGAGAAGCGACCGGATTGGCCAGTAGAAGAAGCAGTGGGGAAGACATCACTTTAAGAGACAAGCAAGTCAATCTCATGATCAGCATGGGTGAAGAACCTTTTATTTACAGTTTAATTTTCACTTTAGCCATATGGTTTTGGGAGAGCTTACTCTGTAGGTTGTTTATTAATCTTTTAGTAACCCATTCTATTCAAATCATCAAGATCACTTGTACCCAAACAGAATACATTATAATATGTGTTTACTAGGGATGCACCAATACCGATACCAGTATTGGTGCCGATACCAGGCATTTGAGCGAGTATCGGTACTCGCCCAGATGCTTCCAATACCGCAGCCGATACTTTGTGGCGCTGAGGACTAAACAGACTGGTGACATTGAATGGGTGGATCGGGGGCCTGTGCGTGGAATTGGTGGTGTGCCGGTGGGGCGATGTGGCCGCAGGTTTCATGGTTTGCTTTGCTGGGCCTGGTGGGGTGGGCGGGTGCCTCTGGCCAAGGGGCTCCTGGGGGCGGGTGGTGACCTGACAAATCACGGAATATTTGGCTCTTCCTCGTTGGTTGCCCACAGAGCACTGTCTCCATAGTGGAGCACTTCCGCCTGCTCCTGGCGTTTCCCCTGGCCAGCGGTGAGGAGCTGTCAATTCCGGGTGCGCCGGCCGTTGCCAGCTCCATCCATCAATCTGCCATCCATTGGGCTCCAGGGTTGGGGGCGTCTGTTCACTCTGCCGGGCTCAGCAGAGTCGGCTGTCTAGCCTGTGGGTCGCAGTGCCTCGCTGGCACGCTGCCGTCTCCCTGCATGGGCTTGTGGTCTCCCTGTATGAGCTTGTGGTCTGTTTGCAACACACACACGCGTATTTTCAGTGCTATTTGCACTTTTTTTTGTATTGGTGAAAATTGCACTGCAAAGTATCGGTACTAAGTATAAGCGAGTACTGGACCGAAAGTATTGGAACTCGTACTCGCTGATTAAAAAAATGGTATCGGTGCAACCCTAGTGTTTACTTTAATTTTTGCAACAGAAATCAATAGTTATAGAAAGAGTATTAGGAGAATATGATTGCATTTTGTTTTATCTGATTGTTTCTTTGACAAGGTTCACTTTGAAGTTATACTTTTCCATGTGCAGCCTAAACAAAACAGACAGTGAAACATTGTGACCCTTCCTAGTGTCCTTGAGGACTATTTGAAGAGTCAGAACACAAACATTTACTACAAAATGTGCAAACTCTTCTAAAGAGGAACACAAGCTCCCTTCATTTCACATGAAAAGCAAACAAAAAGCCGATTACAAACTCAAAGCAGTATTAGGATAATTTCAACAACATAAACTGTCATGAACTGCCAAAGTAAATCAAAACCCAAACACTAAAACCCCATATACACGTTAATACATTTATTTAAATTTTTTTTCAATACTTTGAAACCTACAGCTTTAATTAAAATAATACCTGGTGATCCTTCCATCAAAGTCTTTGTTCAGGCACTCACCGTTTTCAGGGTATAGCCAGGTGCTTGGCTAAGAATGGAGAATGAGAGAAACACTGGCTGAATCTGCTCTCTGTTGATGCTGCTCTGCAGTGCTGAACTGGTTTTCAGCTAGAGGAGTTAGAGCTAAAGCTTCTGAGCAGAAAGAGATTAATAGACTGAGTCAGGCAGCACTGCACTGTTGGAACTGTAGTCCAGATGAGAGAGACTCTATTGTAATCAAGAGATTTCAAACTGCATTTCTCAGAGGGAAATTGCCAGGAGGAGGGGAAAGAGCTGTATTTTCTCATGCTGCATAGGACACAACTTTCTCCTGCCGTGAAGAGATTGAAAGTGCACATCTCTGGGATTAGTTAGCTTCTTCTGTGGGAATTTACTATCTGCTGCTAAAGAAAGAGACTGAGCCTTTAGGAATTGATCATACAGTCATCTGGTACCTCACTACTCCCTTTAGACTTGACTGGGACTATTCCTACGTGCACTATCGGTACAACTGGGCCCCAATGCTAGCTGGATGAGCTAGGACAAAAGACTGTCACTTTACAGCTGCTACACAGAGACCTTTACCTATTGCTTATGCTAAGAGGTACCTCTCAGGGTACATTGCACCATATCCCAGCCATCCTCCTAGAGTGCACTCTAAACTAGTTAAAGTATTATTATTCACATTGCAGTTAATGCTGATATTCACTGTGATGACTTTACTTATTCATGAGTTAATCCCAGTCTTGTGGTATCGAACTCTATTCTAGGTTACCTTGGCATAGTGATTATACTGTCTAAAGGACTGTATCTGAATCTTCCATGTGTTCATTTATGCTCAAACCACCATTGATTCTAATCTGTACCAATACATAAAGGTAAAGTGGTTGTAAAGGCACAAGGTAAAAAAACCTTCTGTGTGCAACAGCCCCCCTAATACTTACCTGAGCCCCCTCTTGATCCAGCAATGTCCACCAGAGCCTTGGCTCTCTGGGGACTCACACTCCTGATTGCCTTTTGGCAGTCAATCACAATGTCAATCACAGCCAGTGACCCAATCAGGAGACAGAGGGGGCATGGCTGAGCCGCAGCTCCATTTGTCAATAGAGAGCAAGCTGCTTGCTGTGGGGGCACTCGGAAGGAGCAAGGAGCCAGGAGCGCCGGCGTGGGACCTGAGAAGGGGAGGAATGTGGCTGCTCCGTGCAAAATGACTGACAGAGCAGATAAGTATAACATGTTTGATATTTAAAGAAAACAAGACTTTAATACCACTTTAATTTACCACTAAATGGTCTTGTGTCTATTTTCTGCTGCTAATTCACAGCCGAGTTAAAGGTACCTATGCTAGTGTTATAAGTGTTAGCAATAACTTTTACTCAACCAGGTATGTCAGAAGGGCAAAGGTTATTTTTGGAATTGAGGAGCAGAACAAATAACCCAAATCACCAAGCGGCTCAAAGGGGGTAGCGCTACAAGGGTGACAACTTGTAACGGAGTGTTAGTCTCGCACTAATATGCCGCACTTATGGGCACTGATAGGTGGCACTTAT
The DNA here is from genome assembly GCA_037952925.1 of Lithobates clamitans. Classification (NCBI taxonomy): domain Eukaryota; kingdom Metazoa; phylum Chordata; class Amphibia; order Anura; family Ranidae; genus Lithobates; species Lithobates clamitans. The sequence continues at coordinate 1,771,289 of JBBGZY010000156.1, read as the reverse complement.
GAGCACTGATAGGTGGCACTGATGGGCACTGATAGGCGGCACTGGTGGGCACTGATAGGTGGCACGGATAGGCGGTACTGATGGGCATTGATGGGTGGCACTGATGGGCGACACTGATGGGCACTGATGGACAGCAGTGATGGGCATTGATGGGCAGCACTGATAGGCAGCACTGATAGCCAGCACTGTGTGGCATCACTAATGGGCACTGATTGTTGGCACTTGTGGGCAGTGGTGGGCACTGACTGCTGGCACTGGTGGGCACTGATTGGTGACACTGTTGGTGCTATATTGTAATCAGGGCACTGATGATCAGTGCCCTGATTACATGTGTAGATGTCACCCTGTGAGGAGATGCCGCTGATCGGCTCTCCTCGCCACACACTCTGTCAGCGTGAGGCGAGGAGTGCCGATTACCGGCATCTCCGTGTTTACATGAGACCGGCTGTGATTGGAAACAGACAATCACATGGTTAAAGAGCCGTGGACGCGGCTCTTTACAGACATCGGGGTCGTGCCATGACCTAGCAACATGGCTCGGCCACGATCGTCGCGAAGCACGCCCCCACGGGCGCGCGAGAGCAGCCGTTCTGGGACGCCGTCATATGACAGCATCCCAGAACAAGAGCCACACCGCCCCGCCGTCATTTGACGGTGTGTGGACGGCAACTAGTTAAACAAGCACAGAAATTTCAGTCTCAGAACCTAGATTCGTGCACACCCTCTATATGGTTTTTCCCTCACATAAGCAGTGTATGAAAAAGATTTTTTTCTTGACATGTTTTGGGGACTTCATTTGCCACTTCCTCAGAAAATTAGCAGGTTATGTATAATTTGCAATGTAACATTAAAGTATATGTAAACCTTTACCTTGTAAAATAAGACATTAAGTTTAACATAGAAATGAAAGTCAAAACATTTGTGTGCATATATATATATATATATATATATATATATATATATATATATATATATATAATCTCATCTTTTCTGTGTTTTTTAGGTGATCACATAATCTTTGTTCTTAGCTGCATAAGGGGCTTGGCAGAGTGGGGGTGGAGAAACAGCGACATACTCATCTTCCTAGTAAATGGCTGTGCAAAGCCAGAAAACTGACCACACTGGAATGGATGAGCTTCGTTGTCTAGCTTGGTCAGTTTGAAATAGGAAAGCAGTGAGACTGGTAGCAGTTTTGCCAACCAAAAGTATTTTACTGGCAGCCAGTAAAAAATGGCAGTTTTCTCCTGCCAGTAAATGTCAGTGACAGGAAAACGTGCCAGGAAAAAAAGATGGCTGTGACACTGGGTTCAGAACTGCGTATCCGAGTGCCTGCTACCATGTGTTCGGATGGTGCTGATAGGAGGCAGTGCCTGAGTGCGTCATGTGATGTTGTGTGCGGGTCTGCGGGACAGGAGCAAGGCAAGCCGGGAGCGGGACTGTCAGTGCTGTGTGGACTGAAGTGGACTGAAGGGACCACCTGGCATGGAGAGAGACTGTCATTGTGACTCAGAAGGGGATGTGTCATGTTAGTGAGGTGTCATCATCATCTGTGCTGCTGCACACTGCTGTCAGTGTCACTGTGAGAGTCAGTTTCATGTGTGAGTGCCACCCATTCTAAAGTCCTGTCCCTGAGCTACCTACTTACTATATTAAAAATAAAATAGGATATATGTTTTTTTGCCTTAGTATCTACCTTAAATCAAATTGCTAACTGTATATTGTACTTAGTAAATAAGCAATATTGCGATAAGTGCATATAGAGTAAATTAAGTTATGTAAGTGACACGGATGATCCGTGACCGACAGCAGCTCTCACAACAATGTACACTTCATAACAAAAATTTAAATCAAAACATGTAGCGCTGTCAAACCATGACCTTAATGATTAAAGTGCAAAAAACATCTAATATAATGCAATAAAGATGAAAACGTGAAAAAATGAAAAAGGGAAAAAGAAAAATTATTAGTGAGCTTTCATCCCTCACTATGGGCTCAAGTGCATGTCAGTAGCATGCCTGGGACTCTGAACTCTGACAAATGTTGCGCAATGAGTTTATCTTCCTCTTTCATATGATGAATGTGTGACCGTTGTTTGGATAAAGAATGTTTGGGACAGTGAAAAAAACAGCATGCTTGTTGTAAAAATGTTTAACTATGACCCAGGGGCGGCCCGTCCATTAAGGGTGGGCGGGCGCCGCCCCCCATCCATGCCGCCACCGCCCCCCTATCCATGCGTCCTGACCCTTGCAGGGTGCTGGGCCCGTGAATTACAGTGGCAGGGGTGTTTTTTTGAAGCACCTAATTAGAGCCAGAGGCTCTAAAAGGCTTCAAAATAGCATTGTGTCCGGAGCCCACCCAGGTGTGTTGCAATAGCGAATGAATATTTGCTGTCGTAACACTGATCCTCCTCCCAGCCAATCAGGAAGCAGGTCTGAAACCCGTCACCTGGTTGAAAGGACAGGCGAACCCGTCACCCGATTGGCTATTGGACGCCTAGGAGGAGGGGAGGAGACACACGGTGGAAGCAAGGAGGAGGAGAAAACACAGGAGCCCGATGCCCACCGCTGCCTGATACCAGACGGTGCCTGCCGCTGCCTAATGATGCCCGCCGATGCCCACCACTACGCGGTGTCCGCCACCTAGATGGGGTAAGTTCCGGAGGATCGACCAGCGTACAGCAAGCGCGCAAGGAGTGATGGTTGTTGTTCGCACACCCCCCCCCAAAAAAAAACACCATCCGTCACTGGAGCTATCTATTTAAACCTGGAATATCATTGCTGTAGACATGAGCTGCCTACACAACTCATAAAATGTTGCTAAATGGTAATTTTAAATCTGTGTAGATTCCTCTAACTGTCATCTATACTCGCAGAGAATTACTACACTGTACTATATTGTACTACATTGGTACATTACCCTGTAGAAAGTGGTGGTGTACCACAATTTAAACAATGTGGCAAGGATTAAAAGCATATGTAGAAAACTCATAGATCCTTACCTCAAATATGCGCAGGACCTTGGCCAGAGCTCCAACTTGTTCTTTGAGTGAAAAGATCAAAGAGATCCTGTTGTCCTTAGTGCTCTCTTCAATATAGTTAGAATTCTGCATACCAAGGAAAATTTTGATTTACTGAAAAGCTTTTCCAGAACAACCAATATTCCTAGAACACCAACAAACTGTAATACTCAAATTCAAACGTAAAAACAAAAAACAAAATAAAAATTCAAACTATAAAATATAAAGTTGAACCTCAAAAGTATTTCAATAACATCTATTTATTACAGTCATTTATATAGGGCCAACAATTTATGCAGTGCTGTACATATAGTGTACAGTTACATCAGCCTCTGCCCTCAAAGAGCTTACAATCTAGGGTCCCTGTTTCACATGCATACATACACTATAAGGCCAATTTAGACAGGAGCCAGTTAACCTCAACGCAAGCAAAGGGAGAACATGCAGATTCTATGCAGATAGTGTCCTGATCAGGATTTGTAGCCAGGGACCCTGTGCTGCAAGCCAGAAGTATTAACAACTAAATCACTGTGCTGTTCCATATTCTATTAAAGAGGAAATATGCATGCGATGCATACTAGCTCATTATGTCCTTGTGTTGCAGGTTTTTTTATTTTTTATTCATGGGGGTTTACAACCTCTTTACCTATCATATAAAAGTAGCAATATTTAACTGAATTCTATTCTGAACTTTCTGTATGTTTTCTGTTTTCAAGTTTTCTGATAAAAATGCTTTTGAAAATAAAACTGATATATCAGAATTGTTTAAAACTGATGACACCAAAAATGTCATCCTGTACAAGTGCATCCTTGCTGCCGCTCTGATTCTCACTATAAACCATAAAATATCTCTAGCAATACTGACAGATCCTGTATCATTAGACTACACTCCCTAGCTTGTTATCTGATAGCATTGGACCTTAGCAACTGGCCATTTAGACAAAAAGTAGTGCATTGTGATGAGGCAAAGGGTATATCACACATTCTTCTATACCTATAAATACCAAGATTTTACTGAAAAGCCAAGTTGGGGATCCGAGTGGCATTATGCATTTGTAAAGGCACCTAAGGGTGCCTAGGACAAAGCAGAGGTTGGTTTGGATTCAATGTGCATTTAAATCCAAGAACGAAAATATAATATATTGCAGCTTTGCAGTTCTTGGATGTGGTGGCTGCATTTGTTTTCTTTTATTCAGGTTAATTCCCTCTATTTATATTGTGCATAGGCGTGCGCAGCCAGCCTATTGCATTAGGGTGTGCACCCGAAAGCTCAAGCACACATATATATATATATATATATATATATATATATAGTCAAAAGTATTGGGACACCTGCCTTTACACGCACATGAACTTTAATGCCATCTTAGTCCATAGGGTTCAATATTGAGTTGGCCCACCCTTTGCAGCTATAACAGCTTCAACTCTTCTAGGAAGGCTGTCCACAAGGTTTAGGAGTGTGTCTATGAGAATGTTTGACCATTCCTCCAGAAGGGCATTTGTGAGGTCAGGCGCTGATGTTGGACAAGACGGCCTGGCTCGCAGTCTCCACTCGAATTCATCCCAAAGGTGTTCTATCGGGTTGAGGTCAGGACTCTTTGCAGGTCAGTCAAGTTCCTCCACCACAAACTCGCTCATCCATGTCTTTATGGACCTTGCTTTCTGCACTGGTCCAAATCATTTGAAGAGAGGGGGGATTATGGTGTGGAGTTGGTTTTCAGGGGTTGGGATTTGCCCCTTAGTTCCAGTAAAGGGAACTCTTAAGGCGTCAGCATACCAAGACATTTTGGACAATTTCATGCTCTCAACTTTGAGGGATGACCCCTTCCAACATGACTGCGCACCAATGCACAAAGCAAGGTCCATAAAGACATGGACTTAGCAGGGGTGGTGGGAAATTAACTTCAAGTGCAATAATTCACATTATAACTGTAACTAAAACATATAAAATTAAGGGTAACACTCTAAAAAATAAAAAATCCAACGTGCTATAATGGTGTGAACCTCCCAACTAAAAAGTTGTTGCACTCGAAGGTAATTTGTATTGAAATTATCTGTAGAGGGGTTTCCACCATCCCTGCTAAGGCAGCACTGATGGGCACTGATAGGCAGCACTGATGGGCACTAATAGGCTGCACTGATTGGCAGCGTTGATGGGCACTAATTGGTAGCACTGATGTGCACTGATAGGTGGCACTGATAGGCAGCACTGATTGGCACTAATGGGCACTGATTGGCACTGATAGGGGGCACTGATGGGCACTTATATGCATCACTGATGGGCTCTTATTGGTAGCACTTATGGGCACTGATAGGCTCTGATTCGCAGCACTGATTGGCAGCACTGATGGACACTGATTGGCAGCACTGATGGGCACTGGTAGGTGGCAATGATAGGCAGCACTGATGGGCACTAATTGTCAGCACTGATTGGCACTGATAGGCAGCACTGATGGGCACTGATATGCAGCACTGATGGGCACTGATATCCAGCACTGATGTGCACTGATTGGCAGCACTGATGGGCAGCACTTATGGGCATCTGATTCGCACTGATAGACAGCACCGATGGACACTGATATGCAGCACTGATAGGCAGCATTGGTTGGCACTGATAGGCAGCATTGGTTGGCACTGATAGGCAGCATTGGTTGGCACTGATAGGCAGCACTGGTTTGCACTGATAGGCAGCACTGGTTGGCACTGATAGGCAGAATTGGTTGGCACTGATAAGCAGCACTGGCACAGATAGGCAGTACTGGTTGGCACTGATAGGCAGCATTGGTTGGCACTGATAAGCAGCACTGGCACTGATAGGCAGCATTGGTTGGCACTGATAAGCAGCACTGGTTTGCACTGATAGGCAGCACTGGTTTGCAATGGTTGGCACTGATAGGCAGAATTGGTTGGCACTGATAAGCAGCACTGGCATGGATAGGCAGTACTGGTTGGCACTGATAGGCAGCATTGGTTGGCACTGATTGGCAGCATTGGTTGGCACTGATTGGCAGCATTGGTTGGCACTGATTGGCAGCATTGGTTGGCACTGATAGGCATCATTGGTTGGCACTGATAGGCAGCGTTGGGTGGCACAGATAGGAGAGAGGGGGAGTTTCACATTCAGGAGATCGTGAGAATTGCCAGAGCTGTTCAGTGTATGAAACTGTCAGATAATGACACTGCATGCAGGGAGAGACACCAGCTGTTAAAAGTCAGCGATGATGATGGTGGTAGGCGGGACTGAACAGTTACCAAACACCAGCCAATAGGATGGGTCTGGGCGGGCCGCTACATTTCTCTGGCTCCGCCCCCTCTCTGAAGCAGCCCAATCATTGGCTGGTGTTGGAGCTTGATCCCGCCCACCCCCGACATCGCGGCTGAGTTGTGATGACTTACAACTCAGCCGCGATGTCGGGAGTGGGCGGGACCAAGCGCTATAAACACAAGCCAATGTTTGAGCTGCTTCAGAGAGGGGGCGGGGCCACATAAATGTAGCGGCCCGCCCAGACCCCATCCCATTGGCTGGTGTTTGATGGCCGTTCTGTCCCGCCCACCCCCGACATCACCCCGACATTTTGACAGCTGGTGTCTCTCCCTGCATGCAGTGTCATTCTCTGACAGTTTCATACACTGAACAGCTCTGGCAATTCTCACGCTCTGCTGCCTGTGAAACTGTTTCACATGCAGCGCGGGCCACACACTCTCTTGGATGCAGCATTTTGGGGCAAATCTCTGGACACAGCACGGGGTGATTAGGGTGTGCCTAGGCACACCCGGCACACCCCGTGCGCACGCACGCCTATGATATTGTGTAATCTTGTGCCACCAACATGCTTCCTGTCCGAGGGTGACTCTGTGGACTCTTTAAAAGAGTAGTGGTGTCATCATAGGACAGAAATTGTTTACCCCATAACATTGGGTTAGTTCACAGATATAAGTAGGAGCAAATAAACTGATAAGACTGCAGCACAAACAGAAAGAACAAATTCAAGGAAGTTATCAGCTCAGGTTTTGTACTTACAGATATAATAAGGCCCTTTCAATGGTATATTTACCAGCCCAAAAGGGAGAATACAAGGGAAGTCAATTGTTAAGGTTTATATATTCTAAAAATATTGGGCATTGTCTAATTCCGGTAAGTTAAAGTGATTGTGAACGGTCACCTTGTCAAACAATCCACTCAGTTTAAAATAGAAATGAACGGCAAAACGTGTATAGATATAAAAAAACAAAAAATACCTATTTTACCTTTTGTTAAAAGTGATCACATTCCCTCTGTTCTCAGCTGCATAAGAGCTGGGGTGGAGGGGAAAAAGCAGCACACTGATCTTCCCAGTGAAAGGCTGTGCAAGGAGGGGGGGTGGGGTTGTTGGGATAAGTCTGGTCATTGGAGGAAAGTACACTGAGTTCCCAGCCTAACTAGGTAACTGACCACAGTGTGTTTTCTGCTTAGTGTGGTCAGTTTTTCATAGGAAAGCAGAGGGACCGGTAGGAACACCAGGGATTTCACACAAAGGATGCAATACAAAGAGATAGATTACTTTTTCATACGTGTGCATTGTACAGCAGGCACAATTTAGGAATATGAAATGTTGGGTTTACTTTCTCTTTAACCACTGCAGTTACTATTGCTTTAGACCCGGTTTACACATGGGCAACCTGTCAGGCGACTTAGCCGATTGGCAAGTCGCGCTCCATTCTGTACAATAAAACCATTCTAATAGGAGCGACTCAAGTCGTCCGACTTAGAAAAAGGTTCCTGTACTACTTTGGGGTGACTACAGAAGTTGTTTTGCAAGCCGCGCTGAAGTCGCGCTGTAGGGGACGGCTTCAGAGTCGGGCAACTTAGAAGCCGCCCCTGTGTGAACCGGCATTTAATCAAATCCATATCTATCCTGTATCACAGGTCTATTCTTGGTTGTTTTACAGACGTTTTTCTTGTGAAATTACTAGAGACCCAGTAAAATTAACATATTCTTATTTATCTGCTCTCTATTAACAATGACTCTCTAAGTGAACAGTCTCTACTCATTTAGGAAATCAACCCCATTGTCCATTTGCTAATTGGGTGAGTACAAGGAGACCTTCAAATTAGAAGGCAAAAATTTGTTTATAGTTACATACACTATAGATCTACCTGTATATATGCATATGAGGATTTATTCTGGGAGGGGGGATTGGGAAGAAAAGATAACTTGTCCTGGGGTTGAGGGTATTTGTGCTGGGTAGAGAAGAGGATTTTTGTTGGGAGAAGGAATGGGGGGGGGGGGGGGGGGTGCTGAAAGGGGGAATTTGGAGAGTTGGAGGAGAATTTGTGCTGAGGAGGAGATTTGTTCTGGGAGGGGGCCAGAGGATTTATGTTTGGGGGGCAAAGATTTGTTCTGGGAGGTGTAGGCGTGCAGAATATTACTGGATTTATTTTGTAGGGAGGGGTGGGTAGTGAGGATTTTTTGCTGAAAAGGTATTTTGGGGTATAGTAACGTATAGTATTGCATGCAGTGTGAATTTAGTACTCTCCTGACCCCCTACACTGTGCATTACATACCCCGACTCTTTTGTTTTGTACTTCAGACTCCTACTGTGCATTAAACACTCATTTCACCTGCATTCTGTGCATTATGTTCTCCTAGACCTTGCTTTGTGCACTGGTCCAAACCATTTGGTGGAGGGGGGATTATGGTGTGGGGTTGTTTTTCAGGGCTTGGGCTTGGCCCCTTAGTTCATGCTCCCAACTCTGTGGGCACAGTTTGGAGATGGCCCCTTCCTGTTCCAACATGACTGCGCACCAGTGCACAAAGCAAGGTCCATAAAGACATGGATGAGTCCTGACATCAACCCTATCGAACATCTTTGGGATGAATTGGAGAGGAGACTGCAAGCCAGGCCTTCTTGTCCAACATCAGCGCCTGACCTCACAAATGCGTTATGGAAGAATGGTCAAACATTCCCATAGACACACTCCTAAACCTTGTGGACAGCTTTCCCAGAAGAGTTGAAGCTGTTATAGCTGTTATAGCTGCAAAGGGTGGGCTAACGATTGAACCTTACAGACTAATGCCACGTACATATGATCGCACATTCTGACAACAAAATCCGACGGATATTAGCTCAAACTTGTCTTGCATACACACGGTCACACAAATCTTGTCGGAAATTCCAAACGTCAAGAACGTGGAGACGTACAACACATATGACAAGCCGATAAAAATGAAGTTCAATAGCCAGTGCGGCTCTTCTGCTTGATTCTGAGCATGCGTGGAATTTTGTGCATCGGAATTGTGTACACACAATCGGAATTTAACGGATTTTGTTGTTGGAAAATTTGAGATCCAGATCTCAAATTTTGTTTGTCAGAAATTCCGACAGAAAATGTCCTATGGAGCCTACACACAGTCAGAATTTCTGACAACAAGCTCCCATCGAACATTTCCCGTCAGAAAATCCGACCATGTGTACACGCCATAAGACTGGGATGTCATTAAGTTCATGTGCATGTAAAGGCAGGTGTCCCAATACTTTTGGTAATATAGTGTATGCGCGTGCTTGTTTAAGCACATGCACGCCTCTGGATGCAGTCTGTCTGCATCCAGGGTCATGCATCCATGTGGGTGCGCATGCTTGTGCAAGTACCTGCATATACCCGTGTACAGTCGCAACCTTATAACTGGCTCCTTGGCAGGGAAATGTGCCCACATTTTAGGTCCTAGTGCCCCAGGCAACTGTGATTAGTTCACAATGCTGTATGCAAAATTACATGTAATTATGTGTAAGGGCATATAACTTTTAAAGGCATTTCATGGTGTTTTTTTTTATATTTGACTGTAGCTCAACCTTAAAATACTTATGCAATAAACACCTATTTCTGCACCACAGTTCTTCATATGCCCTGCTGTAAAGGACCTGATGCTAATCTGAGATATTTTATTTATGTATTTGCAGCAAATTTAGGAAACGATTCACTATTACTTCAAAACTAAATGTATCCAGTTACTACCCTACTTTTATAAGATTTCAGAGTAGAAATAAGTTCTAAGTGAGCCCGCTATATCTTATCATTTTTAGCATGAGGTCCTCATCCAGAACCTTTACATTTGTGGTATTAGGATAAAATTATTATACAAAATTCCAAAACTTACATGAGCACGGGGCCTGCTGATGTGAGAGGATGGCTCAGAACAATTCAGTGAAGTAAAGCAGAACAAAGCGAAGTCCTGCTTTAGACATCACCAGTATCCGTGTAACACATAATAAACGTACTCATGTTTGATGGGCTTTAAGTTGTACCAGCTGTAAAGTCAACGTTAAAAAGTAAGAAATGCCTTTGCGAGCCCAACTATTATGTTGTGAAAATGGCAGTGACATCATCATTGTGCTGCACGTATCCTGAGCAGAGCTGTGTCAGGGGCCTGGAGAAAACTAGAGGAGTGGGCGGATACAAGACCAGTCACCCTGCACAAGGAAAGAGAGCAGCAGTGACTGGTCTTTATTACTAGAAGCTCCTGCACAGAGACAAAGTTTTACCCTGAATTATTGTGGAGATTTCCTTAAAGCCTGACTCAAGCCAAAAGTGGAACTTCCACTTTAAGCACTCCTTGCCCTCTTACATGCCACATTTGGCATGTAATTTTTTTTAGGGGGGGAGTGGGTACCTTGTTTTAAGAGGGACGTCTTGTGCCACTTCCTGCTTCCATCTGTTGTCCGCCTAGGCGGCGACTCCTCTCCCCCTTTGCAACCTTCTGGGACACGTCACAGGTCCCAGAAGATTGCCTGGCCACTAGCAGAGTCACATGCGCAGTGCCCATCCAGCTGGGAAGCCGCAAGCTGTCACGACCAGATGCCCACAGTTGCTATGACGGCGCCGCGGGGAAGGAGGGGGTGAGGAGCGAGGCTCCGTGCGGCCACATCGCTGGACCATAGGACAGATGAGTGTCTGTTTATAAACTAAAAAACAATTGTAACTCCACTTTAAAAAAGAACCCTTGCAGTGGAGTTGTGAAAGCATTGCAAGGGTTAATTGCTTGTTTAGTTTGAGGAAGAGGGAAAGCACTTTTATCTCTTATTTAGAGAAGAAGAAGCTGCAGGAACCTATCTAGCAGCATGGAGCAGCAGAGGATTGGGCAAGCGCATATTGTATAGTCATAATAACATTACCCTAGCCCTAAACAAGCAATTACCCTTGCAGTGCAGGTATATTAAAATAATTACCCTCCCTTCTTCTTCTTCTGGTGACGGCTTTAAAATTTTGACATTCCCATCACTCTGTGTCCCAGTTTAAAATGGCCACAAGGATAAATAGAGAGGGTGAATCTACCTAGCTAGGACACAGACAACAATACATTTTCCCAACTCTAACCAAAACTAGGCTATTGGATCTTAAGGTGTACTAGGTGATGCTGTATGTCAGAAAACCTTAGCAATCTTCAAGTGTAATCTTTAAAGCGGAGTTCAGCTTAAAAAAAAAAATTAAAAGTCAGCAGCTACAAATACTGCAGCTGCTGACTTTTAATAATAGGACACTTACCTGTCCCAGGGTCCAGCGATGCGGGGGATCGAAGCCCCACTCGTCTCCCCGTCCGCTCATCGGCGCCGGCATTGTAACTGTGGGCGCCTGGCTGTGGCTTCACAGCCAGGCACCCACTGCGCATGCGCGAGCGGCGCAATCATCTGGGACCTGTGATGTGTCCCAGATGATTGACAAGAGGGAGGGGACAGAGCTGATCTCCCTTCCACCATCAAGATCCCAGGCGCTTAAGGAGTCAGACTACGAGGGACCCCCTAGCAACAGGCATTTAGAGGTGAGTAAAAAAAAAATGTTCTCCAAATTTTTTTTTTTACTTTTTTTTATGCACATAAATTAATTTTTTTTTTTATGGGTGGAACTCCACTTTAAATGTGAAGTATGATGAATACTAACCTTTTTCCTTATTTTTTTTTTCCATACACGATGCAAATAAAGAGTAGTAAGGGCTCATTTACACTTGTTTTGCTCTGCGAAGAGCAATCCACAGCTGGATCACTTTTCAGAGATCATTTGACAGGCGCTAAAGAGGAGTTGTATCGTCTGCCTACCACCTGTTTTAACCTCCTAAATGCCAGACTAACACGCCTCAACTGTGTGCGTTGTGTGTGGTTGCAGGATGGTTGCAGCGTGACAACATTTACTTGACAGGGAGTATAATTTCTGTTGCGACATGTGTACAACCCACACACAGCATTCCCAGGTAAAGGAATGATTTTCCTGGACTTAAAGTGGTTCTAAAGGGATTTTTTTTTTTTACCTAAAATAATAAAAATGCTATACTTACCTGCTCTGTGAAATGGTATTGCACAGAGCGCCCCCGAACCTCATCTTTTGGAGTCCCCTGACGGCACTCTCCGCTCCTCCTCTTCTAAACAAGCTGTGTGCTATGGGGGCACACACACAGATGAGCTCCTGTGCCGGGTTGTGTGCCTCCATAGACAAATACAGCCCAGCCTGGCCCCACACCCCACTCTCTGCTCACAGGATTTAACTGACAGCAGCAGGAGCCAATGGCTTCTACTGCTGCCTTTATATCCTGTGAGAGCAAGGAGAGAGGAGAGCGCCACTGCAGATGCGCACAGCGCTGGATCGAGTGAGGACTCCAGTAAGTGTTAGGGAGTGGGGGGGGGGGGGGGGTGGCAATACAGCTACTGGGATATTTATTATTTTAATGCAAGGAATGCATTAAGGTAAAGATGATTTGACTTTTAGAACCACTTTAATAACTTAATTTAATAACATAGTGCATATAACAATGTATTACTGTAACACATTTCAACCAATCCGAGTTTAGCTTTTGGTGGTGCTTAGTGAGCAGAAAAAATTCTGATTGGCTGATACAGCAAGAAAATATGTTGACACGTGATTCTCTTATTTAATTATAAAGTGCATATTGGGTAAGCAGCAACATTTCTGATTGTTAATACTAACTAATATGATTAAATTATTTATTTTATATATCTACAACGGTTCTTAAAAAAGTTTCGGCACTTTTTCAAAGTCTATTATATATTTAATAGACTTTGAAAAAGTGCAGAAACTTTTTTAAGAACCTTTTTTTATATTAAAAAGTTTCTGTACTTTTTCAAAGTCTATTAAATATAATAAAATATTTTTTTTTTACATTTAATAGATTTTGAAAAAGTGCAGAAACTTTTTCATATTTAATAGACTTTGAAAAAGAGCAGAAACTTTTTTAAGAACTGCCGTAGATATAAAAAATAAACTTTGTGAAGAACCCATATATATATTATTATTATATATATTATTATAATATATATATTTTGATCTTCAAAAAAAAACACTAGTCCATGCAAAATGCATTGCAAAAAAAAACACATTCTGCAATTATTACATGCAGTACAGAGGTTCCATTTTAAATGTGTACAAATAGTTTTGCGTTATTTTGCAATACCCGTTTTAGAATAAAACATAAACCTTGTGACATAAGCACAAAAACTGGATAAATACACTGACAACATTTTTCAACTTACATAGGTATGTCCTCCATTCATCTTGCTTGTATCTACATTCATTTTGCTAGTGGTGGTCTCAGAAGAGCAGAGGTCAGCCAATGAACCTGTGCGAGATCTGTGACACAATGCAGCAGAAGAGTATTTAAAGCCCTTCTCTTTCCTCAATAATCCAGCCTGTTTAAAGTTGTTCATCAAAGCTTCTCCAATCACCATTCAGCCTAAGGAGGCGCTGCCATCATGTGACTGGTTGGATGTGGACATCGCCTCCTCACTTATCTATGTTCATGAAATGATACAAGTGGCTTTCATAAACACAAGCAACAAATTGCAAATATTGCTGCCTGTTTTTCATCCAAAACATATGTCATGTATCTGTGTTTCCGTAAAATGCTGTTAACAGTTAACTCGTGTAACAGAAGAATTATGGTCTGCTACGCTTTACCATATAATATAGTGGTGTAGCATCTGCTATCTTTATCTATTACCAGTAATCTATATTATTATGAAGAAAATAGTTAAACCATTTAGTAGACATGCCTCTTAAATAACAATTTACCTGCAGTGGCTGACCACCCAGCAGCTACACAACTGAAGATGAATGTGTCAAATACAGACTTCATGGATTGCACAAATGTACAGAGCCTTGCAAAATAATTCACCCCCCTTGGCATTTTTCGTGTTTTGTTGCCTCACAACCTGGAATTAACATGGATTGATGAGGATTTGCATCATTTAATTTACAGAACTTTGAAGATGTTTTTTTTTTATTGTGAAGCAAACAACAAATAGGACAAAATAACAGAAAAAGTCACCTTTTGCGGCTATCACAGCTCCAAGTCGCTTTGGATAAGTCTCTATGAGCTTGCCACAGCTTACCACTGGGATTTTTCCCATTCCTCCTTGCAAAACTGCTCCAGCTCCTTCAAGTTGGATGGTTTGAGCATGTGAACAGTAATCTTTATGTCTGACAACAGATTTTCTATTGGATTGAGGTCTGGGCTTTGACTAGGCCATTCCAACACATTTACATTTACATGACTGCTGAAAAACATCCCCACAGCATGATGCTGCCACCACCATGTTTCACTATGGGGATGGTGTTCTTTTGGGTGATGTGATGTGTTGGGTTTGCGCCAGACATACAGTTGTCTTTGATGGCCAAAAATTTTAGTCTCATCAGACCAGAGCACCTTCCTCCATACATTTTGGGAGTCTCCCACATGCCTTTTTGCAAACTCAAAACGTGCCATTTTGTTTTTTGCTGAAAGTAATGGCTTTCTTCTGGCCACTCTGCCATAAAGCCCAACTCTATGGAGCGTATGGCTTATTGCCGTCCTATGTACAGATACTCCAGTCTCTGCCGTGGAACTCTGCAGCTCTTCCAGGGTTACCTTAGGTCTCTGTGCTGCCTCTCTGATTAATGCCTCCTTGCTCGGTCCATGAGTTTTGGTGTGTGGCCGTCTCGTGGCAGGTTTGCTGTTGTGCCATGTTTTTTCCATTTCGTTATGATAGATTTGATGGTGCTCCTAGGGATCATCAAAGATTTGGATATTTTTTTTTTACCTAACCCTGACTTGTACTTCTCAACAACCTTGTCTATTACTTGTTTGGAGAGTTCCTTGGTCTTCATGGCAGTGTTTGGTTAGTGGTGCCTTTTGCTTAGGTGTTGCAGCCTCTGGGGCCTTTCAAAAAGGTGTGTATATGTAATGACAGATCATGTGACACTTAGATTGCACACAGGTGGAGATTATTTCACTAATTATGTGACTTCTGAAGGTAATTGGTTGCACCAGAGCTTTTTATGGTCTTCATAACAAAGGGGTGAATACATACGCACATGCCAATTATCAGTTGTTTTATTTCTGAAAAATTGTTTTATGTATATATTTTTACTAATTTTACTTCACCAACTTAGACTATTGTGTTCTGATCCATCACATATAATTCAGATTAAAAAAAAACATTGAACTAAAGGCTGTAATGTAACAAAATAGGTAAAAAGCCAAGGGGGTGAATACTATTGCAAGGCACTGAATATAACAGCCTTTCTCAACAAGGGTTCTCTCAAAGGTTGCTAGTGGGTCCGTGAGCAGTGAGCACTAGCATATTGATCTCCCACCTGATAGTTCCAGTGCCAACAACATATGGCAGAGCCAGTGCTGTGGAATCAGTGAAACATATCCTCCCATTTCTTAGGTAAGTAACTACTGCTGCCAATTATTAGGTCTTTGTCCCCACTGACCATAATGCTGGCCATACACTATACAAAAAATCAGCCAATATTCGGTCATTTAGACAGTTTGTTCGTTGTAAGAGGGGTATTCCACACTGACTACTCCAGGAAATATGCACTAGATGAGACCAGCAAGTAGCAATTATATCATGGGGAAAAGCTGCTCCATCCCTAATAAACTATTGGAAAGATATCTCCCATGGGACTTTGTTGCAGTAATAGAAATCACACAATTTCGAATATATACAAATAGAAAATCTTTATTGGACAACAGGTTTAAAAAGTGGCTGGTCTAGACAATTTCCATCCTAATCTTGAGGACATTCCTACTAAGCACATATGAAGGAGGGATACATAAAATTAAAATAAATTGCATATCCATCAAATCAACCCAACGCATTTCAACTTATGCAATGTCAGGGGATAAAGAAGTGGAAGCAATCCTACATACATCGAGAAAACAAAAAAAAAATGCACAGTAAAATTTGTATTGACTTTACCAAGTTATGCATGATTTTATTATTTCATACCATATTTGTAAAGAATATATTACATTTACAAAGATTTGGACGTGTCCAGACCAACAGGATTTGGCTCAGTGGTGTAGACCGCACAGGACTCGGCCCAAACCAGGCTCCAAGCCCCACAGAGGATCAATGGCCACCAAAAAGGGGCAACAGAGGCGGCTTGTTTGCATTCACTAAATAAAATCAAAACATAGGGACACTCTATCACTAATCAATGACATGTTTGGAAATGTTTTATCTATACATTTTAGATATCTAATAGTTTTAGAGATCAGGATGAAGGTAACATTGTACATGTTTAAAAACAAACATACAATTTAAGTATATTAGACATGGCAGTACAGGAAAGAAACATACCTGTTTGAAAAGTGAGAGATCACAAAAGGTATAAGCTGGATAGTGTGCTACAGCAACAAGGAGAAAGCAACCTCCTGAAAAGCCCTATATTTAGACAAAAAAGGGGAAGCTATATAAAGGCATTTCAAGGTTTATGTCTATTAAAAAGAAGGGCTTTTCACACACATATCCAGCATGTACTGACGGTATGGACTCCACTGGCTGAACGTGGGCAGGGAGGGAGCTCTATATATCTGTGTGGAAATGCAGGCCTACATAATCATCCCCAACTGATGCCATTCAAAATTGATCCCCCTTGGCACCCATTCCCATCCCCGCTGTCTCCAGGGGGCGTGAATGGCTGCTGCTGCTGACGTCATGCGCTCCAGGCAGAGCAGCCAATGCAGATGGCAACCAGCGAAGATGAGATGGGGACACCAACAGCGCGGACGTGTGCCCAAATCTGCCTGCGAGAGCATTCAAGCAGGCCGAAAGGCAAGCAGGGGGAAAGCTGGGGAACCTAGAGACCCATATGGGCCATCACTGAACAGCCGCACCGACTGAGCCATTAGCCTGAGGTCACATCAATGCTAGCGAAATCAAATCTTGCAACTTTTATTCAATATTATTCAAAAAGTTAATAGAAATTCATAGAGCTGGGACAATAGATATTAAAAATAACATCAACCACAAAAAATAAAATTATTGGATAGTCAATCAGTTTTTCCTGACGCAAATCCCTTCAAAAAAGGTTTCAAGGTGATGGCGTCATTTAACCCTGGAGGAGAAGGGGCCTTTAATTTATATATCCATCTCTGTTCTGTTTGTAAAAGTATCTTTTACCTGGGGGGGTGGGAGCTATACTTTCTCTCACATGAGGAACTGCCCGTGTACAAGGTACATAGGCGTCATATTCCTTGTCTGGGAGGGTCCAGAGGACTTTTTTTGTAAATGTCTTGAAGCTATGAACAATAATTCATTCAATTTAAAATTCACTACTGTGACCTTTTTGGAAATGAAGTTCACTAAAATGCCAGATGTCTTACCAGCGGCCTCTATCTGGCAATACTATACTCCATGCCCAGAGCTTCCATCCAACCAATCTTGTCATTTCAATACCTTTCAGGTCAGTATCTGCGGTTGAGAGGGAAATGTTCCATGGATTCCACTTTCAAATTAGAAGCTGACAAATTTAAGAATAGATTTTTGGAAAGGGGTTATAGCAAAACTTGTCTTCAAAAAGCTTTTAACAAAGTGAATAGACTCCCTCGTGAGGCGTTACCCTTTAAACACAAAAAAGCCCCTAGTGATCTTCCATTCTCATGTGTAATTCTAAGACACACCAATCAACAATCAGAAATCAAAAGAATTCTGAATAGGCATTGGCCTATTTTAGCTGAAGACACGTAATTAAGCAGTTCATCAATGAAAGGCCAGCCATTACTTTCAGAAGGGCTGCCTCATTGAAGGACAAACTTGTGAGCAGTGAATTCCAGAATGGAAAGGGTGATCCATGTTGACAGGGTGGCACGTTTGCCTGCGGTCAATGCTCCTATTGCACATACATGTTAGGGAAAAGTCATCTAACTCTTCCCAGTGGTGAATTCTGTGATTTAACCAATTCAGCCACGGAAGGTTTTACCCCCATAATGACCAGAGCACTTTTAACAATTTGGCACTGCGCTGCTTTAACTGGTAATTGCGCGGTCATGCAATGCTATACACAAACAAAATTTAGGTCCTTTTTTCCCCACAAATAGAGCTTTCTTTTGGTGGTATTTGATCACCTCTGGGATTTAAAATGTTTGCGATATAAATGAAAAAATACAGAAAAAAAATCCAATAAACTTAATATTAGTCATACATTTTGGCAAAAATGTATTCAGCCACATGTCTTGGGTAAAAAAAGTTTCAATAAGCATATATTTATTGGTTTGTGCAAAAGTTATAGTGTCTATAAACTATGGTGCATTTGCTGGAATTTACGCAGCTTTTAGTTTATGACTGTCTCATTTCTTGAGGTGCTAAAATGGCGAGCAGTACAACTAACCCCCCCCCCTCCAATTTACCAATTTATTTTTTGGAAAGTAGACACCCCGAGGAATTTGCTGAGAGGCATGTTGAGCCCATTGAATATTTTATTGTATGTTTTATTTATATATTTTGTTTGTATATTTTATTTTTTTCACGTGATTGGACCCGGAAAACCAATCACCGTCTTCAGGATTTCTAAGGGCGTAAATTTTTGATTTCCCTCCTCACTACCCATCACAGTTTCGGAGGCCATGAAATCCCAAGATAGCACAACCCCCCCCCCCCTAAATGCCCCCTGTTTTGAAAAGTAGACACCCCAAGCTATTTGCTGACAGGCATGTTGAGTCCATGGAATATTTTATATTTGGGCACAAGTTTGGGGAAAATTACAATTTATTTATTTATTTTTTTTTACACAAAGTTGTCACTAAATGATATATTGCTCAAACATGCCATGGGTATATGTGAGTGAAATTACACCCCAAAACACATTCTGCTGCTTCTCCTGAGTACAGGGATACCACATGTGCTTGGGAGTCTATCTGCATACAGAACTCTGAAAACTAATCCCCGCCTTCAGGATTTCTAAGGGTGTAAATTTTTGATTTCACTCCTCACTACCTATTATGCCGCGTACACACGAGCGGACTTTACGGCGGACTTTGCCCGGCGGACTGGATTTCGTTGGACAATTCGATCGTGTGTGGGCTCCAGCGGACTTTGTTTGCTCAAAAGTTGGACGGACTTAGATTTGAAACTTGTTTAAAATTTATCCGACGGACTCTTCTTTCTAGCGGACAAACCGATCGTCTGTGTGCTAGTCCGACGAACTCAAACTGACGCATGCTCTGAAGCAATTACAAGACGGAAGCGCTCGGTCTGGTAAAACTAGCCTTCGTCTTGAAGCTAGCACATTCCTCTTCTGTGGTCTTTTAATACAGCCTTTTTTTAGGATTGATAATGCGAGAGGAATGAAGTTGTTTTTCTGCTTTATATTCACACAGAGTTCTCACAAACTACTTTCTTCATGATTTATCCTCCTGCTATGACTAATATAATATTTTGTAAAAGCCAGATCTCCATAAATTATAAATTTTAAAATCGATTTTGGACTCATTTTTTTTTTTATTTTTTATTTCAATACTTATCTATTTTACAATGTGTGTTAAATGATAACCACATTTTTTGTGTGTATTTTCAAGTTACCACAATTAACATTCATATTTTGTGTTGTTTTAATGAACCTTAATGAGGTTGTTGTCCCTTGTTCATTAGACATAGGGGGGTTTATTTAACAAAGGCAAAATCATTTTTCACTACAAGTGCTAATTCTACATTGAATTCCACAGAAAGAGCATTTTGAAGTGCCTTCGTTGTGGATCCGAGGGGCACATGCAAGGAAGCCCAAAAAAAAGCAAATAATTTTTATTAAACATGATTTTCTGAATAAATCAGCAGAGCTTACCCGAATTTAAGCTCTTCCCCTCAGATTTTCAGCGACTGCACTTCCAACAAGTGCACTTGCTGTGCAATTTCTCAAGTGAACGTTTCACTTGATATTCTAAATGATTTAGCCTTTTGTCAAAAACACACATAGGGGTTGATTTCCTAAAGGGAAAAAGACTGTGCACTTTGTAAAGTGCAGTTGCCCTCTGCAAGAGCAGTTGCTCCCAAGCTTTATTAAATGTGAAGCAGCTCTGCTGACTTCCATCATCCAATCATGTGCAAGCAAAAATGATTTTTTTTAAATTTTACTTGCACAGGATTGGGTACTCTTTGCAAAGTCAAGCTTTTAAATAATTTCTGATGCTCTGGAGCAATTGCACTTGCAGAGGGCAACTGCCCTCTGCAAAGTGCACAGACTATTTGCTTTTCTCAAATCAACCCCATAGTCTTTTGGACCTGTACCTGCCTACTCCCAAAGAAAAAGGCGTTTTTTAATCAAAACACATAGGCAAGAATGTAAGGTAACCAAAAATGTATTTATTTTATTATAAAGGCAATACTGGAGACACTTTTAGAATCTGGGAAGCCTTTTGTCCCCCAGGACACACATCAAGTTTGAGGACAAGAAAATTGGTATCTTGCGACTATAGGGAGCACAGGGAGCACAGTCAGACCAGACAAAAACCAGGCAATCACTTTCGACTCTTCCGTGGAGCCTTCCCTCCACGCTTCTCTGCAGCCTTCCCTCCACGCTTCTCTGCAGCCTTCCTTGGAGGTTGTGCCTCTGGTGGTGTACTTGGGGCAGGAGGAGGAGGAGGAGTGGCTTCATCTGCCAGATATGTGGTAGCAGTAAGCTCCCCTCTCAAGCCCTTCTGGTAAGCCTCAAAAATCAGACCCTCACAGAGGAGGCGTTGGCCCTTTTCCAACTCCAGCATTCTGCTGGCTATATAGGTGCCATACGCCTCCTTTGCATTGGGTGGTTTGCTCAGGATGAGGCTTGCTTCCCGTATGAGGGCTAGGGATTCCTGCTCAGTTGGTGTCATTCTCCTGGGTCTCCTGGGCCTTTTGTGGAGAATGCGGAGGGGAGGCACCTGGCACTCTGTGCGGCTTCGACTTGGCCCAGCCACAGCCTCCTCCTCTCTCCCACTGGGCAAGGCCTCCTCCTCTCTCCCACTGGGCAAGGCCTCCTCCTGGCTGAGGTCATCCTGTGTAAAAAAAAGGGACATAGTTGTAATTTTGTGTTATGCAATCACACACAATTTTCAGCTCATGACTTTCAAATATAATTACACAAAATAGTAAAGGCTATCTATTTGACAACACCATTATTTCAGATGATCAACAAGATCTGAAGTGAAGTATATATTTGGCCACTACTGTCTAGTGATATGTCTACATATTACTCTTTGTGCAGAAGTCATTTTTTAGGAAGCACTTTCAAAATTAACACCTTAACATCATTAATAACATTTACACAATCCCAAATTAAAAAAAAAAGGATACCTGGCTGAAGCTGGGCGCATCAATTTCATCAATGCTGAAAAGGCCCAGGTCATCCTGGGACTCCTCAGCTGGGGTGGAGGTGGATGGAAGGCTGGAGGGAAGAGTGGAAGGAAGGCTGGAGGGAAGAGTGGAGGGAAGTCTGGAGGGAAGGGTGGGGGGAAGGGTGGAAAGTGATTGCCTGGCTTCGGTCTGGTCATCCAGGAATCGCAGTTTGTTGTAGTACCACAACTTGGGTACATATACTTGGTCAGCTGCTGCCCCAGATCTGAGCGACTCCTGGATTTTTTTGTGTTCCCGCTTATACATGTTTCGCAAGATACCAATCTTCTTGTCCACAAACTTGAGGTCTGCCTGGGGGAGTCGAGTCTTCACAAACTCTAAAAGTGTGCCCAGTGTTGCCTTCCCAACATCCCTATTATAATATAGGGGGTGTTTGACCTCCCACAGGTTTTTCTTGTCCTCATAGAGCTCAATAAATTGGCACAAAAATTCTTCCTCTTTAAAGGGATTCATTTTTTCTGCAAGACAAGACACAAGATCCAAACTTAAATGTCAGTCCCAAATCACAGGATTAGTTTGGGTTGTAATCTAGGGGACACATACACACACACACACACACACACACACTTTAATCTTACCTTCGTTTGTGACGCTCGCTACTTCCGCACGGACATACGTAGGCCATCGTAATAGCTTTATATACACTGCGCATGTGTAATGCTCCGCCTGCGTCGCCCGCCCCTGACGTTCGTAAGTACAATTTGGCCCCGCCCCTTCACTCTTCGTTGCGCAGTGGGAGTAGATAGCAAAAGATGGCGGAGAGATTAAGTGGAAGTAGCGCGGAGGAAAGCCCGGAGCCCCAAACATCCACATCCCGGAGGAGATATAAGGCCACCAACATGGCTTTTGAAGAGATGGTGGAGATGGTGTCCATATTGAGAAGGGAGGACTACGATGGCAAAAAAGGACCGTACACACGACCGAATATGAGGAAGGACAAAATAATGTCTTCAGTTGTCACCGCTCTTGAAGATAAATTTGGTACAAAACGTTCGAAAGAACAATTGCGGAAGCGGTGGTCTGACATCAAAAGTCGGGAGCCAGAACAATATTGGCGAATAAAGAAGCTGCTTAAAAAAAGTAAGTACTTGTGTTTTACTATTGAGATACTTAACTTGCATGCTGATCCTTATTTTTGGACTTTTTTCAGCATCGTTCGTAAAGACCGTTCTTTAGAATAGATATGATACTTTATAAAGTGACGTTATTTTTTCGCCAAATACGATGGGACAGGGTTGGACATACATTTATGTCTTGATAATTTGTCGAATTCCCACAATTAGTTGATGTGGTGTAGATGTGTTTGAAAATATAATGCTTCTTCAAAAATGATTCAGTGTAATGTAGGGACAGGACACGTCAGCTGTTTCCACATCTGGACTCACGAGCACTATAGTGTACTATGTGACCATAAATACATTTTAGAGGGGTTATACACATAGGAGATCATTGAGGTGTCAGCATCTGTGAAACTTGCCCGAAAATGAGCATTGTTTATAATTGTTGTTCAGAGGTAATGTTCATCCTGTCTTCAAAATTTATTATGATGAAAAATTGGCCACAACTCATAACCAACGTTTAACTTTATTTATTAAAAGCTAAAATATCAGTGTGTTTTAACTATACCTTTTGTTCAATTCTCATAGGGGAGAAAAGACTCAGACAACAGTCCAAGGATCTCAGGACCCCCCCAAGTCACCAGCCTGAGGCAGAAGATACCCCAAGCCCCAGCCCAAGACCACGCCCACCCGACGACCTTGAGGAAGGAGAGGTGGAGGAAGTGTGCGAGGTTTCAAGCCCACCAAGTGAGTGACTGACACCCCAGCTTGAGTTACTGTATTTTGGCGTGCATATTGTAAACCTTGTTTTTATTCACTCATTTTAGGTGAGTTTCTGGTTGTGGAAGGCCAAGCGGCAGAGCCCTTCACCACAGACAGTGCGCAAAGACTAATTGGCCAGATAATGCTGTGGAATGGCCACATCGATAAAATACGTGACCAAATTCACAGCATGCAACTTCGCCTGGACTCCATGCAACAGGAAATGAAGAACATGATTGATGTTTTGGGCCGAATATAATCACGTTTGGCCTAAAAACATCAATCATGTTCTTCATTTCCTTGGGAAGTTTGTTTGTTGCAAAAATTGTATTTTAAATTTTTGGGGTATACCCAAATTTACATTGTGATGCACACGGTGTGTCATCATGTGCTATCTTCCATCATGGGTTAGCAATATACTTGTTTTGTGTTTGCAACCCCTTCATCCTGAAAATTCTTTGGTGGTGAGAGGAACCAAAAATGGGATTGCACACACAAAACACGTACATTGCTCACCCATGATAGGAGATAGCACATGTTGACTTGACCCTTTTGTAAAGCTCAATTTTGAGCATATTCTAAATGAACAATTTCTGCAAGGGTGACATCACATGCACCGTTCTCTAAATGTTGAACTTTGTAAGTTCTTTTTTTTTTGTTTGGTTTATAAAAACACTGTTGTGTATGTAAATCTTTTTATATAAAGGTCTATATATTTGTGAAAATATGCCTTGAATAAGTTAGTAAAACTAAAATTTTTTACACAACGTAAAATAATTTAACAAAAATTCAAAATAAAAAAAATTAAAATTTTTTTTTTAAAAATGCACCTTTCAATGTGCACAAAGTAAATATTTTTACGGAATACAATGTGTGTGGCTGATTCTTGAAGTCAAATTTTGTGGTTTGTTTTTGTGGGCCTGATTAACTAAAGCTAAATGCACTTGACACTACTACAAGTGCACTAGGAGACAGACATAACTAAATGTAAACAACAATAAAAACAAGATATTTAGATAAAACTATTTTCTTTTTAATTTTTGGAAGAAACTTACAGCTGTTGCTGAATAGCAATGGCCCCCCGACCATTAAAATAATTGACATACCGGTCACGCACTTGACGTGCGGTTCGGGGGGCCAAGCCAATATGGCCAATTTCTAGGCCTGTCAAAGTGCTATCCTGTTCCAGTCTGGCCTCAGGCCCAACAGAGGATAGATATATTGCTGAATGTCTCCTTAAAAAGTTATGCAAGATGCAGCAAGCAAGGATGACGTAGTTTAGTTTATAGTACGCCAAATTAATTGAAGAAAGGAATAAACAGAACCGGCTGGCCAGAATCCCAAAGGAATTCTCCACAACTCTTCTTGCTCTGGCCAGCCGATAATTAAATACCCTCCTCTCAGGGGTGAGTGTCCTTTGGGGGAACGGCCTCATCAAGTTCTCACCGAGAGCAAATGCTTCATCAGCAATAAAAACTGAGGGGAGTCCATCCACATTCTCGTCATCAGGTGGCAATTCCAGGCCACCGGTCTGGAGACGATGGCACAGCTCGGTCTGTGCAAAGACTCCTCCATCAGACATCCGGCCGTTCTTCCCCACATACACAAACATAAAGTCCAAATGTGCCGAGACCACCGCCATCAAAACTACACTATGGAACCCCTTGTAGTTATAGAAATAAGACCCCGAATGTGGTGGTGGCACAATCAAGACATGCTTCCCGTCAATCGCCCCTACACAGTTGGGAAAGTCCCAACGGTCAGCGAACTGGGAGGCCACAGTCTGCCATTCCTGTGTACTTGAAGGAAACTGTGGAGTGCAAAAAAATAAGATAAGGACTTTAAAACATAAATTGTATATCAGATTACACCAAAACATTAGTAAACAACAGCAGTCAAATATTATTAATATGTGTGTTTGTAATTGAAATGTTCAAAAACATAAGGCACACTTATAAGATTACTCACCCCCTCTGATGGCCCATTGATACATTTGAATGTGGGGGGAGGGGTTCTAATTAGGTTAACAAACACACCTGACTGGTTGAAACATTTGTGGGGTGGGGGAGGGGTTCTAATTAGGTTAACAAACACACCTGACTGGTTGAAACATTTGTGGGGTGGGGGAGGGGTTCTAATTAGGTTAACAAACACACCTGACTGGTTGAAACATTTGTGGGGTGGGGGAGGGGTTCTAATTAGGTTAACAAACACACCTGACTGGTTGAAACATTTGTTGGGTGGGGGAGGGGTTCTAATTAGGTTAACAAACACACCTGACTGGTTGAAACATTTGTGGGGTGAGGGAGGGGTTCTAATTAGGTTAACAAACACACCTGACTGGTTGAAACATTTGTGGGGTGGGGGGGTTCTAATTAGGTTAACAAACACACCTGACTGGTTGAAACATTTGTGGGGTGGGGGAGGGGTTCTAATTAGGTTAACAAACACACCTGACTGGTTGAAACATTTGTGGGGTGGGGGAGGGGTTCTAATTAGGTTAACAAACACACCTGACTGGTTCAAACATTTGTGGGGTGGGGGAGGGGTTCTAATTAGGTTAACAAACACACCTGACTGGTTCAAACATTTGTGGGGTGGGGGAGGGGTTCTAATTAGGTTAACAAACACACCTGACTGGTTGAAACATTTGTGGGGTGAGGGAGGGGTTCTAATTAGGTTAACAAACACACCTGACTGGTTCAAACATTTGTGGGGTGGGGGAGGGGTTCTAATTAGGTTAACAAACACACCTGACTGGTTCAAACATTTGTGGGGTGGGGGAGGGACAAACAAGACAATGGAGCAGACAATATACATTGTTCAAGGGACTATAGGCTAGAGATATAAATGGACCCAGGATTGCATGGTGGGGAGGTTAATGAAAGAAATTATGCATGTAGGGCAATAAATGATTAAAACAGGCATGCATGAAGATAAAGGGGACATTCACAGCATATTGAAAGCATGGCAATTAGGTAAAGAGGACAGTTCTACAATACATTAAAAAACATTTAATACATATCATGTAATGTTAAAGGATAAAACTTACCTTCATATATTCCTTCTGCAGGACCTGAATAATAGCAGAACAGGTCTCTGGGATAATGATCCCCAGAGCCTGGGGGGAGATGCCTGTTGAGAACTTCAAGTCCTGAAGACTTCTCCGTGTCGCCAAGTAACGTAACGTGGCAACTAGCCTCTGCTCTGCACTGATGGCTTGCATCATGCAGGTGTCCTGTCTGCTGATATAGGGGGTCAGCATAGCCAGCAGACGCTCAAAGACGGGGTCCGTCATCCTGAGAAAATTCCTGAAATCCTCAGGATTATTCTCACGGAGCTCACGGAGCAAAGGCATATGAGAGAACTGGTCACGCTGGCGCAACCAATTCTTGGTCCATGAACTCCTCCCCACCCTGTTCATGGACTGGACTCGGGTCAAAGTATTAACCCCAACACCAAGTCCCCACGCAGCACGAACTCGAGAACGAGAACGTCCACGCGACATGGCTTCAAAACGGTCGGCTGCTCAAACCAACAAACTTATAACAAACGCACTGAAGAACAGCAAGGCCTATGAAGAACGACCTGAAAATCAGGAACGAGCGGACCAGAACGGCCTGCAAGGCAGGTTACGAACTGATCAACACGCACTGAAAAGCAGATACAAACCTCACAAGCACAAACTGAAACACAGAAAACGAACGAAATAAGCTGAAGTGTGAAAAGCGCGAATCGTCTCTAACCAAACTTCTACTAACACGAGATAAACACGAGATTAGCAGAAGGAGCCCAAAGGGTGCCGTAGTGGGGCTTGAACTTCCTTTTTCTAGTCCCGTCGTACGTGCTATACGTCACCGCGTTCCAAACCAGCGGACTTTTGCAGTGAGTGGCCAAGTCCGTCCGTTTTTAAGTCCGGCGCAAGGAGCCAACAAAGTCCGACGAAAAGTCCGCCGGGCAAAGTCCACCGTAAAGTCCGCTCGTGTGTACGCGGCATTACAGTTTCAGAGGCCCTGAAATGCCAAGATAGCACAAACCCCCCAAATGACCCTGTTTTGGAAAGTAGACACCCCAAGCTATTTGCTGAGAGGCATGTTGAGTATTTTGCAGATCTTGCTTTTTGTCACAAAGTTTTAAAAATTGAAAAAAGAAAATTTTCCTTTTCTTTCTTCATTTTCCAAAACAAATGAAAGCTGCAAAATACTCACCATGCCTCTTAGCAAATACCTACATTTGTAATTTTCCCAAAACTTGTGGCAAAATATAAAATACTCCATGGACTCAACATGCCTCTCAGCAAGTAGCTTGGGTGTCTACTTTCCAAAATGGGGTAATTTGGGGGGGGGGGGGGGGTTGTGCTATCTTAACATTTCAGGGCCTCCGAAACTGTGATAGGCAGTGAGGAGTAAAATCACCATTTTACGCCCTTAGAAATCCTGAAGGCGGTGATTGGTTTTCGGGATCCTGTACGCGGCTAGACTCCCAAAAAGCCTCACACATGAGGTATCCCCGTGCTCAGGAGAAGCAGCAAAATGTATTTTGGGGTGTAATTTCACATATACCCATGCCATGTTTGAGCAATATATCATTAAGTGACAACTTTGTGTAAAAAAAAAAAAATTGGAGTTTTCCCGAAACTTTTGGCAAAATATAAAATATTTTATGGACTCAACATGCCTCTCAGCAAATAGCTTGGGGTGTCTACATTCCAAAAAGGGGTCATGGGGGGGTTTTGAACTGTCCTGCCATTTTTTACCCAACATTAGAAGTTTATGCCACACATCACCCACTCTTCTAACCACTTGAACCACCAAGTCCTTTCTGACACTTTTTGTTTACATGAACAAATACATTTTTTTGCTAGAAAATTACTTTGAACCCCAAACATTATATATTTTTTTTAAAGCAGATGCCCTACAGATTAAAATGGTGGGTGTTGCATTTTTTTTTCACAAAGTATTTGCACAGCGATTCTTCAAATGCAATTTTTTGAAAAAAAAAAACACTTTTTTGAATTTAAATGCACAAAAACACACTATATTGCCCAAATGTTTGATGAAATATAAAAGATGATCTTATGCCAAGTACATAGATACCAAACACGACATGCTTTAAAATTACGCACACCAGTGCAGCGGCGACAAACTTTATACATGTTTAAAAGCCTTTAGATTTACAGAGTAGGTCTACTGCTAAAGTGACTGCCCTCGATCTGACCTTCGTCGTGATACCTCACATCATGGTGCAACTGCTGTTTACATATGACACAAGACCAATGCTTGCATTCGCCTTTGCGCACGTGCACGGGGGGGGGGGGTGCTTTAATTTAATTATATTTTTTTAAATGTTTAAAGGGGTTGTAAAGGTAAACATTTTTTCACCTTAATGCATTCTATGCATTAAGGTGAAAAAACTACTAACAATACCGCCATCCCCAGCCCCCCCGTTTTACTTACCTGACCCCTCGAAATTCGGCTGCTCGTTCACGTACTCGATTCCGCTGCTCAGCCTGGCCGCTGATTGGCTACAGTGGATGGATTGGAAGCAGCGCAGCCATTGGCTCGCGCTGCTGTCAATCACATCCAATGACGCGGCGCACTGGGGGGCGGGGCCGAGTGATACAGTGAGCGGCTATAGCCGCCGGCTGTATCACGGGAGCGCGCCCGCAATAACTAACCACCATGCGAGGGAGCTTAAGGTGGTTAATTATTGCGGGGAGGAGCTGAGACAGCCGCCGAGGGACCCCAGAAGAGCAGGTTCGGGGCCACTCTGTGCAGAACGAGCTGCACAGTGAAGGTAAGTATAACATGTTTGTTATTTTTAAAAAATAAAAAAAATACCTTTACAACCCCTTTAATTTTGCTTTTTTATTTTATTTTTACACTGTCCCTTCATTTTTTATTTTTTTTAATCATTTTTTATTGTTATCACAGGGAATGTAAATACCCTTTATGATAGCAATATGTAGTGACAGGTACTCTTTTTTGAAAAATGTGGGGTCTATTCAACGCTAGATCTCTCCATAGCCCCTAAAGCATCTGACCACACCAAGATGTGTGATAAGATGCTTTCCCAATTTCCCAATGGCGCTGTTTATATCCTGGGAAAACCGAAGTAATGAAATGCTCGTAGCTTCCGGTTTCTTAGGCCATAGAGATGATTGGAGCCATTCTGGTCTCCGATCAGCTCTATGGTCAGCTGGCAGAACTACTGGCTACATTCTCGGGTTCCCCGGTGGGACAGGAGAGCCTGAGAAAACCATGGAAGATGGCGAGGGGGGGAGGACGGAAGCTAATTAGCCGCTAGGATTGCTTTTACATGAAAGCCGACCGCCGGCTGAAAAAAACAATACCCAGATGATACCTAAACGTGCAGGTATCATTCTGGTAAAACCACTCAAAGTCCAGCAACATACCAGTATGTCGCTGGTCCTTGTTGGGCATATATTGTAATGTTCTTTTTTTTCATGGAGTCTGTGGGTTAAATGAAAAAAGATAACAGATTCCTCCATTCACATTGATTGATTGGTGGTATGCCCACCATTAGAATACCGCTTTGCGTCCACCCACTTCTAATGATGGGCATACATGCACCATTCTTTTTTTTTCATTCAGCCCATGAGCTGAACGAAAAAAAAGAACCTAACAGATTCCTCCATTCACATCGAACGATATGGATGAAGAAATTTCACAGCAAGCAATTCATTGGACCTCAAGCAGGCTCTCTCCCCAGTCTAAGTTGGGCATCTACAAACCGTTGGGGGAAGCCCCGGCAATTAGATCACACGGTGCCACATGCGCCAATTCTTAATTGAAAGAGGTGTCCAAAAAGTAGCACGCTTGTATAAAAATGGTCCACGTATAAATGGTACCCCTTTCGGAATAAGGGTGACACCAAGTTCCAAACAATCTTGCCGTTGTTTCATTGCAAATTGGAACCGATGAAAGAAAATTTTTACGAAAATTCTTACGAATATTCTCCTACGACAAAGTTTTTTGTTTTTTTTTATTGTTTCTGATCATGCGCAGTCTTGGTTTTCCAAATGTTTCTTGTACGAAAACTGTACACATTAAACAAAAATCGTTCGTTCTGTTCCTGCACGAGAAAAATTTCGGAGCTTGTCCCTTCGGGAATTTTCATACGAACATTTGGAATCGGCTGTCGAAAAGTTGTGTACACACTATACAAAAATCGTAGGAAAATACTTTGGATGAAAATGTTCACCCAATTTTCTTATAGTGTGTACGAGTCTTTAGTGATATGGATCCATTTTACATATTTCACCTGCTGAAACTCTCTTAAACTCCACGTGTATGGAATGAAGGAACCGTGACTATAACGACATCTTTTCATAATAGAAATGGCTAGACCCTTTAAAAATTACATCACTTAAAGATGACTACAGTTTCAGCCCAAGTGCCTTTGCTCCTAGGATGTTGAGCAATTCCATATGAAACTTGAGCTATTATTTTGAAAGGATGAAAGTGTGGCATGTTTTAATTATGTTTGTAGACAAATTGATGTTATTGTGGTTTGCAGATTGCTTCCTTTTGACGCTAGCATGCAAAATTGTTGATGAAAAATAACAACGATCTTCATTCAAAGAATCCTCTAAATTCTTTGTTAGGAAACAGACAGTGTATGTTTTTTACATGTATAGATATTATATATTTGATGTCTATTTAGGTCTTTATGCATTCTAAGAATCGTGTCTATGATTAAGAAAGCACTCTGCTTTCTTCTACCATTTGTGTGTCTATATTTCTGTCTACCTAGCAACACCACAACAGACACACTACCCTGAACCAATCCATCCTGGTGATATTTGACTGATCCTGTCTTTACCAGAAATAGGGATAAGTGAAATTTAAATTTTTCACTTCACTGAAATTTTGGTTAAAAATGTGGGAGTTTTTGGTGAAAGTAGCCATGGACTCAAGAGGACGCAAAGTAAAGATACTTTTTTTTTTTTTTTAAATGCTTTTTTTTCGTTTTTAAGCGTGTAGTGGTCTTAAAAAGAGCTTCCATAATCTGTAGTCATGGAAAAGAACTTCCATAACCTGTAGTCATTTAAATAATCCTGGACCTGTTCTTGTGCCAAAATGACATCATTATCTGGGAACATGATGTTGGTTCTTGGGAGAGTAAAATTGGGGGTATAGGAGGAAGCTCACAGCCCCCTCTATTTAAGGGCCTCTGACAAATCTTTGCTACCAGAGGACTTGCTCTGACTGGCAGCCAAAGAAGCAGCAGCAGCATACACTGGTGGTGTTGGGGACTTGGAGTGGGAAGAATGGACTAAAGGTGTTAGAAGAAATGAAGAAACACATGCATGTTTCCCCCGCACCTTTGAGATGCTTCCACTGCATCTGTGGTGGTGATTTGTGTATGTGTGTGTGTGTGTGGGGGGTATTAGGGAAGGAGTACCTAAATAAGACCAAGGGTGTCTTTAGTGTTTCCTCTGCCATCAGAGACACATTTTCTGCTAGGTAGGAGAAAAAGGCCTACAAGGCAGGTGATCTTGTTGGCAGTGGCTCAGCAGACAGGGATTCAGCAGCTGCTCTAGGTAGCTAGTGCCTATGTGTTACACTCAGGTAAATGAGGAAAAGCTTCACTTTTGCAAAACATGCCTCACCCATTTATCCCAGTGGGTGGGTGAATATTCCAACACTACATGCTGCTGAGTGAAAAGGACTTACAGTGGATAGCCTGGGGCTGGGTATCAGAGTGCGCAGACTAAATTAGCTGCAACACCCCACTACTACTAAGGCTGAAAATAGTATGTGTAAACATGGCAGGTAGAGTTTGACCTGGATTAAACAGTTTAGATGGCAAAACACTTCACCTAGGTTACAATCCAGAAATCCAACACTGAACACAGGAAGCCTACTCCCTAAAGAATGAGGGATGGGCATCCCCTTTTTGGTTGTTGCTGACGCCATCACGCCACATGTGACCCCTGAACACGGGTGTTTGTTTTTTAAGCTTGCCGGCTGTTTTTATTTGTATTGTTGCGGTTCCTTTTTAAAACATTAATTCACTATTGGAGTCCTCTTTTATCCTTTTTTTAACACTCGTGGCTTTGGGTCTGAGTGTATACCCCCAGATTGGAGTGTCTGCTTTTTCTGGTTCCATCGAGCTCTGCTGAGTGGCTCTCGGTCATAACAGGAGGATGTCGGAGGTGCTGGAGATCTATTAGTCCCCGCAGAGGGCATAATCTGCTTACGCTTACGACCTCGCTCTTGAGGGTGTCCACCGGTTCAGGTAAGGGTTCCCACATACAGAGTGGGATTTTCTCTTCAGACCGAGAATTTCACCCCCCCCCTTCTTCCTTTTGGTGAAGGTGGACAATATTTGTAACTTATTACCGCAACTGACTCATTTTTTATTCACTTTTTTGTTTCTTGCTTTTTTGTTCCCCTTGTCACAATTATTTTTTTCTTTACTTATTTTGTGTTTATGGACTTCTATGATTGTGCACTATTTATTAATTTCATTGCACTATATGTCATTTATTGTGTGATTTCTCATATTAAACGCAACTTATATATTTTTTATTTTTTGGTTGTTAATGGTGACTGGTGGAGGGGGATCACAGAGCTTTACAAAGCAATATGGAAATATTTTCTCAAAGACATACTTTTTTTTTTTGCAGGATGCAATTTATCTAAACAGCTGTCACTTGGAGGAATTGGAGGCTAATACAAAATCCCATCTAAGGCAAAATTGCACTTTTTGTGTTAAAATCAAGTTCAGTGGAATAACTCCACTCCTCTTGTCTTCATTTTTCTAATAAAGAACATAATATCTATGTATTCATGTAAATAACCGCTAAATTCAAGCACACACATTATGAGATTGACTGGTTAAAGGAGCATAGGCTGGTGACATTAGGAAGGAAAGCAGACACTACTCCTTAGTAAATCAACTCATTTGCTTCATATGGAATGGGTCAAATCAAAGTTTTTGCCTTACAGAAACTGAAAAGACCAAAGAAAAGGTAGGAAAGCAGAAAAAGGTGAGCAGGGCTGTTCACTTGCACAAAACAGGGCTGGTTGTGTTCATTCCACCAGCAGTTTTCCTATAGCCAGACTGACAGAACTACAAATCAGTACAATGAATTCATGAAAAGGGCCCATTCTCATTAATTATAATTCCATTGTTTCCATGTGCTACTGATGCCAAGTCTGCCAGTCAAACTATGGTATGCTAGTGGCAGTGGCGGAAGTATAGGGGTCGCTGAGGTCGCCATGGCGACTGGGCCCCATGCTGCAGGGGGCCCTTGAGGGCCCCCCTGTTTATCTTGATAGGAGGAGCAGCTGAGATCGATCTCCCCGATCGTCGGCCGAACTGTAATCGGCACTGTGCAGGGAGCTTGTCAGACTGTTCTAAAGTGAAAGCAGTGTGTGCTGTGCTCTTTGTCTCCCCCTACAGTGCAGTACCCGGCAGGAAGAGGTAAGGTAAAGCACTGCCGTTTTTTAAAAGGCTTTCTGTATGTGTGTATGTGTGTGTTCTTATGTGTGTTTATATGTGTGTTCATGTATGTAATTGTGTGTGTTTTATATGTGTGTTCATGTATGTAATTATGTGTGTTTTATATGTGTGTTCATGTATGTGTTTGCATGTGTTTATGTGTGTATTTATATATGTTTGTGTGTGTATATATACAGTATATGTGTGTGTGTATATTATGTGTGTGTTTATCTATGTGTGTGTGTTTAGATGCAGTGGTGGCCCATGCATTAAGGGCGCACGGGCGCCGCCCTCTCTCTCCAGCCACCCCCTCTATCACCAATAGATAGATTCATGCATTGCATGAATCTATCTATGGCTGCCGCTGCAACCCCCTATTCAGGCGCCCAGCCCCTTTTTGGGCGCAGGGAACCTGAATTACAGCAGCGGGGGTTTTTTTGAAGCACCAGATTAGAGCCATAGGCTCTAATAGGCATCAAAAAAGGTGACCTCACAGGCCACTCAGCTGTGTTAGAAAAGCGAATGACTATTCGCTTTCCTAACACTAAACTGCCTCTCTGCCAATCAGGTGCTCAGGTCTGTTACCTGTCACCTGATTGGCTGAAACGACAGGCGCCGCTATTGGACGCCTATCAGGAGGAGAGGACGGGAGATGTGGACAGCAGGAGACGCATGGAGGACCCCACTCGTCGCAGTCACCCGCTGCCCCACCGAGACTGGGTAAGTGCCGATGAGCGGTCGGGGGCATTCAAGGGCACACTGGCAGCATTTAATGGGCACACTGGCAGCATTTGATGGGCACATGGGCAGCATTTGATGGGCACATGGGCAGCATTTGATGGGCACACGGGCAGCATTTGATGGGCACAGTGGCAGCGTTTGGCACAGTGGCTGCGTTTGATGGAACACTGGCAGCATTTAATGGGCACAGTGGCAGCGTTTGATGGGCACAGTGGCTGCGTTTGATGGCACACTGGCAGCATTTAAGTGGCACAGTGGCTGCAATTGATGGGCACAGTGGCTGCAATTGATGGGCACAGTGGCTGCATTTGATGATTTTTTTTCAAAAAATGTTTGCGCCCCCAAAAAAATTTTGAGCACCAGCCGCCACTGTTTTGATGTATGTATGCACATTTTATGTATGCACGTTTAATCCTGACACCCTATATGTGTACAATCAGGACTGATTTTTTTTTTTCTTGCTCGTTCAAAGTACGAGCAACAAAATGCTGTTCCTCTGAAAAGCGATCCATGCTCAGATCACTTTTCAGAGGCATTTGACAGCCGGTAAAGAGGCAATATGTTGCCTCCTGACCACCTGTTTTAACCCTTTAAAGTGATTGTAAAGTTTTTTTCTTTTTAAATAACAAACATGTCATACCTTCATTGTGCAGTTAGTTTTGCACAGAGTGGCCCCGAACACCGACTTCTGGGGTCCCTCGGCGGCTCTCGCGGCTCCTCCTCTTATCAGACATCCCCCTAGGAAAAACGCTGTCCTTCATGATTTCTTGCATCGGGGCCCTGAAGGTTTTAGTTACGCCACTGGCTAGTGGCATTTGAATTTGAACTTCAGTTTACGTTGTGCAGCACCCTCCTATTTAGGCTGCTAAGTAAATTTAGCTTTTGGCTTCTTCTTTAAGTTTGGAGTTTGATTGCTTTTTCTTGCCTCTAGAATGAGTTTCTGGAGCATAGAGAGGGAAAATTCAAATGATTACCCTGAATTTTAAGCAGGGCCTAGCCAATCGCTGGGGGTAGTGCCCAAATGGTGGCTGGGATCTGCAGGGACTGCAGTCTGCTCACATAATTTGTAATACAAACATTTTTTGCCATTCTGAAGCTTCCCTCCAACCACTTTGCATATTATTTTATATAAACTGTGATTCTGTACTTGCCAAATATGCTGCAGAAATTTCACTCCACTGAGTCTGGCTACAACCATTTTAACTGTGGGCTGCTGCCCGATCACTTCCTGGATTTACACAGGCACACCTTCAGCTCTGCAGCTCTCATTGGCCCTCTTATGACCCATAAGAGGGCCAATGACCCAAGCTGTGCATGATGTCATAAGCCTAGGCTTTTTTCCAGACAAGAAACAGGAAGTGGGCTGTATAAGGTATTTACTGGCAACAAAAATGTTTTACTATTTAAAGTTAAAACAACAGGGGCAGAAGATTTAATAAATAGAAAGTTGAAAAAATGACTGAAGGTGATCTTTATATAGCCTGGAGCCCAAAGAGATTTTGTGTTTTTCTCTGCTGAGGGAATAAATATGTGAGCTGGAAGGAGGGGGGCTGTTTGCCCCTGGAGCCCTTTGGACTGGATGCTGGACTACTCTACAAGAGGCTGCACCTATGGACTGAACCTGTTCTATGATTCTGTGAGTAGAGACTCCTTTACCTCTTGTCAAACCTACTTCATAATCCCCAGCCAATAACCAGTGGACTGTTCCAGTCTGCCTTTACCTGTACTGAAACGTACTTCATAATCCCCAGCCATTAACCAGTGGACTGTTCCAGTCTGCCTTCACCTGTACTGAAACGTACTTCATGGTCCCCAGCCATTAACCAGTGGACTGTTCCAGTCTGCCTTCACCTGTACTGAAACGTACTTCATGGTCCCCAGCCATTAACCAGTGGACTGTTCCAGTCTGCCTTCACCTGTACTGAAACGTACTTCATGGTCCCCAGCCATTAACCAGTGGACTGTTCCAGTCTGCCTTTACCTGTACTGAAACGTACTTCATGGTCCCCAGCCGTGAACCTGTGGACTGTTCCAGTCTGCCCTTACCCATTCTCAAACCTACATCATGGTCCCCAGAAATGAACACATAGACTGTTCCAATCTAATTTTACTTGTGCTACTGTTACTGAGAGAGAAGTGTCCTCAGCTAACAATACTTAAATGTTACAAGTTTCTGCAAGCAAATAAACTTTAAAAGACAACCCCTTAGATTGGTCAATGAGCCGGAGTGAGTGGACTGTCTCTGTGTGCCTGGTTGCCTCTGCTCTGTTTTTGGGAAAGAGCCTTGTATACTACAGCAGCCCCTTCAAGGGTAGCGCTACCGTTGGTTCATTTGAAATAAGGCTGAAATCCAGGCATACAGCTAAATGCACAGATTAAATACATATAAGAGAGCTGTTTTACCTGCCAAAACATTTGTATTTCCTTGCATCTAGTCCTGAGATTTAAAGAGTTCTGCCCCTGTCTTTTTTCTTTCTGTTTTAAACCTTTCTATTTTCTTTCTGTTTTATTTTTGTTTTTTTTCTTATTTAATTCCATTTCTGAATATCTTGATCAAATTCGACACTGATTTCTTAAAGTAGTATTGCATGTTCACCTTGCAAAATAAAATGTAACTTATCTTAGTGAATAGGTTAAAACAAAGTGAAAAGGCACTTTGCAAGGTAAATTATAAAAATTGATTTTTACTTGCACGGGATTGGAGGCTTGAAGTCAGCAGGGCTTCACCTCATTCATCAAGCTAAAAGAAAATTGACGTTTCAAAGAGAAATGTCACTTAGCTAAGTAAATGAGGTAAAGTGTGCACATTTCATCATCATCCAAACATGTGCAAACAATAATCCTGTTTTTGTTATTTTTCTTATTTTTACATATGATTGGGTATTATGAATGATTGAATTTTTACTCTGATTCATCTAGTTTACTAAGTAAGTACTAGTGAAAATTCAGACTGCAAAGCAAAAATTCAGGCAGGTGTGAAGAAAGTACTGTAAAATAAGAATGTTTTCAAAAATATACATTAAAATTGTTTATTTTTATCACTTTACAAAAACGCAAAGTGAGTGAACAGAAGAAAAATCAAAATCAAATCAATATTTGGTGTGATTACCCTTTGGCATCAACCCAGCATCAATTCTTATGCCCCGTACACATGGTTGGATTTTCCGACGGGAAATGTTCGATGTGACCTTGTTGAAAAGTCTGACCGTGTGTATGCTCCATCGAACAATTGCTGTCGGACTTTCCGCCAACAGATGTTTAATAGCAGGTTCTCAAATTTTCCGCCAACAAAACTTTGTTGTCAGAAAGTCCGATCGTGTGTACACAAGTCTGTCGTATGCTTGGAATCAAGCAGAAGGAGCCGCACTGGCTATTGAACTTCCTTTTTCTCGGCTCGTCTTACGTCTTGTACGTCACCACGTTCCCACATTTGTTATAGTTGGCCAACATTTGTGTGACCGTGTGTATACAAGAAAAGTTTGAGCCAACAACTTTCGAACAAAAAACCATGGTTTTGTTGGCGGGAAGTCTGATCGTGTGTACGCGGCATACTTTGTACACTTGCACAAAGTCAGGGATGATGTAGAATTATGCCGCGTACACACGATCGTAAATGCCGCCAGCAAAACTCCGATGAGAACTTTTTGTCGGAAAATGCGACCGTGTGTATGCTCCATCGGTCTTTTGCTGGCGGAATTCTAGCCAGCAAAAGATTGAGAGCATGTTCCCTATTTTTCGGTCAGGAAAAGTTCCTATCCGAAAATGCGTTCGTCTGTATGCAATTCGGACACACAAAAAATCACACATACTTGGAAAAAATTTGACGCATGCTCGGAAGCATTGAACTTCATTTTCTCGGCTCGTCGTAGTGTTGTACGTCACCGCGTTCTTGATGGTCAAAAGTTCAGAGAACTTTTGTGTGACCATGTGTATGCAAGGCAAGCTTGAGCGGAACCATCCAAGTTTTTTCTGACGGAAATTCTGATCGTGTGTATGCGGCATTAGAGTCAGGTGTATGATTAACCAATTATACCAAACAGGTACTAATGATCATCAATTTCATATAAAAGTCCAACTGTCCAATGCCTCAGAAATACGTTACCTGCCAATGGGGAGTACTCTCCTGTCACTCACTTCCCCAGACTCTTACTAGATTTTCTGACCCACATGTATCAAAATGGGTATAATAAAGCTTTGTAACACCCCCGTCTCTGTGTCCTCTTTTATGCTTGATTGTCACACATACATGTGAGCACAATATAGTACATTTTTATGGTCATTTTATAATTATTGTACTATGAGTTTTTACCTGTCTCACTCCCTGCCCCCTCTCTATGCCCCTCTCTCTTCCTGCCCCCCTCTCTTTCACTGCCCCCTCTCTCTCTCCCTGACCCCTGTCTCTCTCCTTGCTACCTCTCTCTCCCTGCCCCCTCTATCTATGCCCCTCTCTCTTCCTGCCCCCTCTATGCCCTCCTCTTTCCCTGCCCCCTCTCTCTTTGCCCCCTCTTTCTTTCCCTGCCCTTGCTCTCTCCCTGCCACCCTTCTCTCTCTCCTGACCCCTCTCTCTCCCTGCCCCCCTCTCTCCCTGCCCCCTCTCTCTTCATGCCCCCTCTCTTCCCATGCTTCCTCTCTTTCTCTCTGCCCACTTCTCTCTATCTCTGCCCCCTCTCTCTCTCTGACCCCCTCTCTTTCTCTCTCTGCCCCCTCTCTCTCTCCCCCTTCACCCTCTTTTTCTCTCTATATGCCCCCTCTCTTTCTTTCCCTGACCTGCTCTCTCCCTTCCCCTCGCTCTCTCCCTGCCCTCTCTCTCTCCACACCCCCTTTCTCTCCCTGCCCCCTTTTTTCTCTCTTCCTGCCCCCTCTCTCTCTGTGCCCTCTCTTTCTTTCCCTGCCCCTGCTTTCTCCCTGCCTCCTCTCTCTCCCTGCCCTCTTTCTCTCTCGCCCGCCCCCTCTCTCTCCCTGCCCTCTCTCTCTCCCTGCCCCACTATCTCTCTCTGACCCCTCTCTCTATCCCCACCCCCCTTTTCTCTCTCCCTGTCCCCTCTCTCCCAGCCCCTCTCGCTCTGCCTCTTTCTCCCTGCCCCCTCTCTTTCTCTCTCCTTGCCCCCTCTTTCTTTCCCTGCCCCCACTCTCTCCCTGCTCCTTTCTCTCCTTGCCACCTCTCTCTCCTTGCCCCCTCTCTCTGTGCCCCTCTCTCTCCCTGTCCCCTCTCTCTCTCGTCCCCCTCAATGCCCTCCTCTCTTTCCATGCCCCCTCTCTCTTTCCCTGCCCCCTCTCTCTCTCCCTGCTCCCCCCGGTCTCTCTCTCTATGCCTCCCCTTTCTATCCCTGCCCCTCTCTCTCCCTGCCCCCTCTTTCCCTCAACACCCCCCTTTCTCTTCCTGACCCCCTTCTTTCTCTCTTCCTGACCCCCTCTATCTCTCACTTTTCTTACCCCTTCTCTTTCTCTCCTTGCCCCCTCTCTCTCCCTGCCCCCTCTCTCTTTCTCTCTCCCTGCTCCCCCTCTCTCTCCCTGCCCCATCTCTCCCTGCTCCTCTTTCTCTCTTTGCCACCTTTCTCTCTCTCTCCCTGCTCCCTCTCTTTCCCTGTCCCATCTCTCTCCCTGCTCCCCCCGCTCTCTCTCTCTCTGTATGCCTCCCCTTTCTCTCCCTGCCCCTCTCTCTCCCTGCCCCCTCTCTCTCTCAACACCCCCCTTTCTCTTCCTGACCCCCTTCTTTCTCTCTTCCTGACCCCCTCTATCTCTCACTATTCTTACCCCTTCTCTTTCTCTCCTTGCCCCCTCTCTCTCCCTGCCCCCTCTCTATTTCTCTCTGCCTGCTCCCCCTCTCTCTCCCTGCCTCATCTCTCCCTGCTCCTCTTTCTCTCTTTGCCACCTTTCTCTCTCTCTTCTTGCTCCCTCTCTTTCCCTGTCCCCTCTCTCTCCTTGCCCTCTTTCTCTTCCTGCCCCCCCTCTTCCTACCCCCTCTCTCTTTCTGCCACCTCTCTCTCCCTGCTCCCCCTCTCTCTCTATGCTCCCTTTTTCTTTCCCTGCCCCCACTCTCTCCCTGCCACCCTTTCTCTCTCTCTCTCCTGCCCCTCTTTCTCCCTGCCCTCAATCTCTTATCTCCCTACCCCCTCTATCTCTCTCTATTTCTGCCCCATTCTCTCTCTCTCCCTGCCCCTTCTCTCTTGACCTGCCCCCTCTCTCTCTCTCCCTGCCCCCGCTCTCTCTCTATGCCCTCCTCTCACTCTCCCTGCCTCCTCTTGCTCTACCTGCCCCCCTCTCTCTCTCCCCCTGCCCCCGCTCTCTCTATGCCCTCCTCTTTCTCTGCCCCCTCTTTCTCTACATGTCCCCTCTCTCTCTCTCTCTCTCTCAACACCCTACTTTCTCTCCCTGCCCACTTCTTTCTCTCTTCCTGACCCCCTCTATCTCTCACTATCCTTTCCCCCTTCTCTCTCTCTCCCTGCCTTCTCTCTCCCTCTCCTTGCCCCTCTCCCTCCCTCTCCCTACCCCCTCTCTCTTTCTCTCTCCCTGCTCCCCCTCTCTCTCCCTGCCCCATCTCTCCCGCTCTCTCTCTCCTTGCTCCCTCTCTTTCCCTGTCCCCTCACTCTCCCTGCCCTCTTTCTCTTCCTGCCCCCCTCTCTCTTTCTGTCACCTCTCTCTCCCTGCTTCCCCCCCTCTCTCTCTACGCCCTCTCTTTCTTTCCTGCCCCCAACTCTCTCCCTGCTACCCTTTCTCTCTCTCCCGCCCCCTCTCTCTCCCTGCCCTCACTCTCTTTCTCTTCCTGCCCCCTCTATCTCTCTCTCCCTGACCCCCTCTATCTCTCTCTATTACTGCCCCATTCTCTCTCTCCCTGCCCCCTCTCTCTCGCCCTGCCCCCCCTCTCTCTCCCTGCCCCCGCTCTCTCTATGACGTCCTCTCTCTCCCCCTGCTTCCTCTTTCTCTACCTGCCCCCCTCGCTCTCTCTCCCTGCCCCTGCTCTCTCTACGCCCTTCTCTCTCTCTCCCTGCCCCCTCTTTCTCTCCCTGTCCCCCTCTCTCTCTCCCTGCCCCCTCTCTCTCTCCCTGCCCCCATCTCTCTCTCCCTGCCCCCTCTCTCTTCATGCCCCCTCTCTCTTCATGCCCTCCTCTCTCTCCATATTTCCGCTCTTTCTTTCCATGACCTGCTCTCTCCCTTCCCCTTGCTATCTCCCTGTCCCCTCTCATCCTGCCCCCTCTCTCTCCACACCCCCTTTCTCTCCCTGCCCCCTTTTTTCTCTCCACACCCCCTTTCTCTCCCTGCCCCCTTTTTTCTCTCTTCCTGCCCCTTCTCTCTCTCTATGCCCCCTCTCTTTCCCTTCCCCTGCTTTCTCCCTGCCCCCTATCTCTCCCTGCCCCCTTTTCTCTCTCTCCCACCCCCTCCCTTTCCCCTTTCTCACTCTCCCAACCCCCCTCTCTGTCCCTGCCCCCACTCTCTCTCTCTGACCCCCTGTGTCACTCTCTCTATCCCCACCCCCTTTTCTCTCTCCCTGTCCCCTCTCGCTCTGCCTCTTTCTCCCTGCCCCCTCTCTCTTTCTCTCTCCTTGCCCCCTCCTTCTCTCTCCCTGCCCCCTCTCTCTATGCCCTCTTCTCTCTCCATGCTCCCTCTCTGCCCCCTCTCTCCCTATCCTCCCTGTCTTTCTCCTTGCCCCTCTCTCTCTATGCCCCCTCTTTCTTTCCCTGCCCCCACTCTCTCCCTGCTCCTCTCTCTCCTTGCCACCTCTCTTATCCTGCCCCCTCTCTCTCTCTCCCTGCCCCCTCTCTCTTTGCCCCTCTCTCTCCCTACCCCCTCTATGCCCTCTCTTTCACTGCTCCCTCTCTCTCCCTGCTCTCCTCTCTCTATGCCCTTTTCTCTCTCCATGCTCCCTCTCTCTCCCTGCTCTCCTCTCTCTATGCCCTTTTCTCTCTCCATGCTCCCTCTCTCTCTGCCCCCTCTCTCCCTATCCTCCCTGTCTTCTCCTTGCCCCTCTCTCTCTATGCCCCCTCTTTCTTTCCCTGCCCCCACTCTCTCCTTGCTCCTCTCTCTCTACCTGCCCCCTTTCTCTTTGCCCCTCTCTCTCCCTGCCCCCCTCTATGCCCTCTCTTTCACTGCCCCCTCTCTCTCCCTGCCCCTCTCTCTCTCTATGCCCCCTCTTTCTTTCCCTGCTCCTGCTCTCTCCCTGCCCCCACTCTCTCCCTGCCCCCACTATCTCCCTGTCCCCAACCTCTCCCTGCTTCTCTCTC
This sequence comes from Lithobates clamitans, assembly GCA_037952925.1. Lineage (NCBI taxonomy): Eukaryota > Metazoa > Chordata > Amphibia > Anura > Ranidae > Lithobates > Lithobates clamitans. Next base: position 1,728,384 of record JBBGZY010000156.1, on the reverse strand, counting down.
TCTATGCCCCCGTCTCTCTCCTTGCCACCTCTCTCTCCCTGCCTCCTCTCTCTTTGCCCCTCTCTCTCCCTGCCCTCTCTATGCCCTCCTCTCTTTCACTGCACCCTCTCTCTCCCTGCCCCTCTCTCTCTCTATGCCCCCTCTTTCTTTCCCTGCTCCTGCTCTCTCCCTGCCCCCACTCTCTCCCTGTCCCCGCTCTCTACCTGCTCCTCTCTCTCCCTGCCCACTGTCTCTCTCCTTGCCACCTCTCTCTCCCTGTCCTCTCTCTCTCCCTACCCCCCTATATGCCCTCCTCTCTTTCCATGCCCCCCTCTCTCTTCCTGTCCCTCTCTCTCTTTCACTGCCCCCTCTCTCTCCCTGACCCCCCCCCCTCTCTCTCTCTATGCCTCCTCTTTCTTTCCCTGCCCCACTCTCTCCCTGCCCCTCTCTCTCTCTCTCTCTCTCTCAACACCCCCTTTCTCTACCTGCCCCTTCTTTCTCTCTTCCTGACCCCCTCTATCTCTTACTATCCTTACCCCCTTTCTCTCTCTCTCTCCTTGCTCCCTTCTCTCTTTCTCTTTCCCTACCCCATCTCTCCCTGATCATCTTTCTCTCTTTGCCACCTCTCTCTCTCTCCTTGTTCCCTCTCTCTCCCTGCCCTCTTTCTCTTCCTGCTTGCCTCTCTTCCCACCCCCTCTCTCTTTCTGCCACCTCTCTCCCTGCTCCCCCCCTCTCTCTCTCTCTATGCCCCCTCTTTCTGTCTCTGCCCCCACTCTCTCCCTGCCATCCTTTCTCTCTCTCTCTCCCACCCCCTTTCTCTTCCTGCCCTCACTCTCTTTATCTCCCTGCCCCCTCTATCTCTCTCTATTTCTGCCCCATTCTCTCTCTTCCTGCCCCCGCTCTCTCTATGCCCTTCTCTCTCTCTCACTGCCTCTTCTTTCTCTACCTGCTCCCCCTCTCTCTCCATGCCCCCGCTTTCTCTATGCCCTCCTCTCTCTCTCCCTGCCCCTTCTTTCTCTACCTGACCCCCTCTCTCTCTCCTTGCCCCTGCTATTTCTATGCCCTCCTCTTTCTCTACCTGCTCTCTCTCTCTCTCTCCCTGCCCCCTCTCTCTTTCTCTCTTACTCCTCCCTCTGTCTCTGCTCCTCTCTCTCTCTCCCTCCCTGCTCCCTCTCTCTATGTCCCCTCTTTCTTTTCTTGCCCCCTGCACTGTCCCTGCCCCCCTTTCTATCTCCCTCCCCACCCCTCTATCTCACTGCCCTCTCTCTTCCTGCTCCCTCTATATCTCTCTCTCTCTCTCTCCCTGCCCCTCTCTCTTTGCCTCTCTCTCTTCCTGCCCCCCTCTCTTTCTCTCCCTGCCCCCTCCCCCCTTCCTGAGAGCACTGGAAATTGTTTTACCCCAGTTTGTTTATTGAACTTCTTCCTACCCATCATCTACCTATAGATGTGATGTATAACAGAATAATTTTATTAACTTTATCCACTTAAAGCGGTATTAAACCCCAAAGAAAACATTTATTATATTGCAGCTTACTAATTCTTAGATGTGATGGCAGCATTAGTTTTCTTTTTTAGATTTTCTTGGTGATCCTGCCAGTAAGTCTGTTATTGTTTAAAAGAATGAGCTGTCCTGCAGATGTAGCAGTTAGAGGGTTGACACAAACTATTTAACACTGGCAGGGGTACTTACAATGCTCAGTTTTCATTTATTTATGTAAAACCTTTATCCCAAAAGGAAAAAAAATGTTTGCTGTAATTGCTTATGAATTATTAGCTGGAGTTTGACTACAATTTGTTTAGTGTACCTAAATCTATAAGTACATCTAACATCCCCCACCTCCCTGCTCCTCAGACTGCTGTCCAAAGGTGTCTGTGTTGCGCCTTCATTCAGAGTGGGGGCACTCTAATGCAAGAGGTGTGTAATATATTATATTTTGGGTTTAATACTGCTTAAATTGTTCCATTATATTGGTAATATTTGCACTGGAAATTGTAGTCCTCACCATTTACAGCCTGAGCCCCCATACCCCCCATGCAGAGGCATAACTAGAATCTTCAGGGCCCCGGTGCAAGAAACCATGAAGGGCCCCCACCACCAGGGGCATTACTAGGTCTACAAAAGATCTCGGGCTAGAGCCAATAGCAGTGTAGCAAGTAAAGAAAGTCATATGCTTGGGCGGGCATACACAATGATACAATATACATGTGTGTGTGTATGTGTGTATATATATATATATATATATATATATATATATATATATATATATATATATATATATATATATATATATATATAAATCAATACATATCTGAGTGTGGAACCCCCCCTTACATTAGGATCCCCAGAGATCCCACACTTACATAGCATCAGGGTTCCCAGAGAGCCCCCATTACATCAGGGTCCCCAGAGAGCCCCCATTACATCAGGGTCTCCGGAGAGCCCACCCCTTACATCAGGGTCCCCAGAGAGCCCACCCCTTACATCAGGGTCCCCGGAGAGCCTCCCCTTACACCAGGGTCCCCAGAGAACCCCCTACTTACATCAGGGTCCCCAGAGAGCCCCCTTACATCAGGGTCCCCAGAGAACCCCCTTACATCAGGGTCCCCAGAGAGCCTCTCCTTACATCAGGGTCCCCAGAGAGCCCATCCTTACAGCAGGGTCCCCAGAGAGCCCCCCCTACATAAGGATCCCCAGAGAGCCCCTCCTTACATCAGGGTCCCCAGAGAGCCCCCCTTACATCCCCTTACATCGGGGTCTCCAGAAAGCCCCCCTTACATCAGAGTCCCCAGGGAGCCCCCTCTTACATCAGGGTCCCCAGAGAGCCTTCCCTTATATAGGGATCCCCAGAGAGCTCCTACTTACATCAGGGTCCCCAAAGAGCCCCTCCTTACATCAGGGTCCCCAGAGAACCCCCCTGACATAAGGATCCCCAGAGAGCGCCTCCTTACATCAGGGTCCCCAGAGAGCCCCCCTTACATCAGAGTCCCCAGAGAGCCACCCCTTACATAAGGATCCCCAGAGAGCCCCTCCTTACATAAGGATCCCCAGAGATACCCTCCTTACATAAAGATCCCCAGAGAGCCCCCCATATATCAAGGTCCCCAGAGAGCCCCTCCTTACATCAGGGTCACCAGAGATCCCCCCATATATCAGGGTCTCCAGAGAGCCCCCCCTCTTACATCAGGGTCCCCAGAGATCCCCCTCTTACATCAGCGTCCCCTGAGGCCCCCCTTACATCTGGGTCCCCTGAGGCCCTCCTTAGATCGGGGTCCCCAGAGGGCCCCCATTACATCAGGGTGTCCTTACATCAGGGTGCCCAGAGGCCCCCCCTTACATCAGGGTCCCCAGAGCACCCCCTTACATCAGGGTCCCCAGAGGCCTCCCTTACATCAGGGTCCCCAGAGGGCCCCTGTTACATCAGGGTCACCAAAGAGCCCCCCATATATCAGGGTCTCCAGAGAGCCCCCCTCCTACATCAGGGTCCCCCCTGAGGTTCCCAGTGTACCTGGCTGGTCTCCGCTGTCTGTGCACCTCCAACTCCCAGCTCAGGGGAAGGTGGGAGGGGGCGATCGGCAGCTCTATGGTGCCTGTGGACCACTCAATCTCCCTGGGGCTTGTAGTTCTCCTCCCGAGTATATACAGTGGAGAGGGGAGGGGCCTCTGACCCGGACAGCTATCAGCAAGAGTGTACAAGCAGAGCGACTCATTTGTACACTAAAGAGTGAAACTGATAGCTGCCTGGGTCAGAGGCCCCTCCCCTCTCCACTGTATACACTTGGGAGGAGAACTACAAGCCCCACGGGCACCATAGAGCTGCCTCCCACTCCCCCCACTGCATCCCAAACTGAAAGCAAAAGGTGCAGGGCGAGATGCCGGGTCTTGGAGCCCCCCTACAGTGACAGAACGGCAGGGCCCAGTCGCAAGTGTGACTGCTGCGACCCTGAAAGTTCCGCCACTGCCCCCATGGCTCCAGGTGAGGGGGTAAAAAAATATGAGGAAAGAAGGGACATCCATTGCCTCTTCCCATCCCTGTTTGTCTCTTCTTTAATTCCCCCTACCTTCCGCCAGGTTTATTATCGGTTGCCTGCTCTGCTGTATATAAAGGTTTCTTGTTATGTACAGCTTGAGCCTCTGATTGGCTGCCCACAGCCTTTAATTATTGTTAGAATCTGAGAAAATATCTTTTTCACTACTGTAGTCAAAGAAATATCTTAGATTCAACCAATATTAAAAGAAAAGGCTGAAGGTAGCCAATCTGAGGGTTGGGCTGTAAGACCTAATGCAGCAGATGAAAGACACATCGTGCTTATTGCCCTTTGACATCATAAGATGTCCAGCAGAGCCATCAGCACAGAACAGGTCTAAACCAGTGGGACCCAGGCACACCCATCTACTGTCTGGAGAAATCTGGACAGAAGTAGTCTTCATGGAAGAATTGTGTCCAAAAAGCCATACCACCTACGTGGAAACAAGGCTCAGTGACTCAACTATACACAAAAACATAGGAACTGGGGTGCAGAAAAATGGCAGCAGGTGCTCTGGACAGATGAGTCAAAATGAAATATTTGGCTGTAGCAGGAGGCAGTTTGTTTGCCAAAGGACTGGAGATCGGTACAATAATGAGTGTCTGCAGGCTACATTGAAACATGGTGGAGGTTCATTGAACGTTTTAGGCAGAATTTCTACAAATGGAGTTGGAGATTTGGTCAGGATCAATGGGGACTTCAATGCTGAGAAATACAGGCAGATACTTATTCATCATGCAGCAGGACAACAACTCCAAACATACAGCCAATGTAATTAAGAACTGTCTTCAGTTTAAAGAAGAACAAGGAGTCCTGGAAGTGATGGTTTGGCCCCACAGATCCCTGATCTCAGCATCATTCAGTCTGTCTGGGATTACATGAAGAGACAGAAGGATTTGAGGCAGACTACATCCACAGAAGATCTGTGGTTAGTTCCCCAAGATGTTTGGAATAACCAACCTTCCAAGTTCCTTCAAACACTGTGTGCGAGTGTACCTAGAAGAATTTTTGAAGGCAAAGATTGGTCACACCAAATATTGACTTGATTTGGATCTCTCTTCTGTCCATCTACTTTCCATTTTGTTAATTGATAAAGATAAACTATTAACACTTCTATTTCTGAAAGCATTCTTAATTTACAGCATTTTTTAACACCTGCATAAAACGTTTGTACAGTAGTGTATGTCAGTGCTAGAGCTACTTCTTCTCCACTGAAGTATTAACTCCTGAAATGTCACTAAGGGGTTAATTTGCTAAAGGCAAATAGACTGTGCTTTTTGCAAATGCAGTTGTATTCTTTAAGTTTCAGCTGATTAAGAGCTTAGTAAATGAGGAGGAGCTTAATTTTGCAAACAATACCCAATCACATGCAAGGAAAATAATTAAAACAGTATTTTGCTTGCACGTGATTGGATGATGGAAGTCAGCAGACCATTCCCTCATTTACTAAGTTCTGGAGCAACTGCACTTACAGAGTGTAACTGCACTTGCAAAGTGCACAGTCCATTTGCCTTTAGTAAATCAGTGTCAAGACACAACAAATTGGCCACCAGTTGAATGCTCCATCACTGCATTTGAAGCCTTGTTTGTCTGATACCACAATATACAGTATATGTCTTGTGTGGATCTGTAAGAAACATTATGTAATATACAATAAAGTTTATATAAAGGTTGTTAAGTAACAAATTGTTTTTGATGTTATTGTGTTTTCTTTCATAACTGCTCATATTTTGCTAGTTGTGGCTTCTTTGCTGGAAACAGGAAACATATGATTAAACGAATACCAATCTACAGTAAATGTAATGTTATTACCACACGAAACTAAAAATTCTGAGAAAATGTAGAATACAACATTTATGTAAAAAAAGTGGTGCATTCCATTATTCATGACACAATATTTATTTTTATTCTATATGCTTTATTAAGCAGTACAGAAATCAGTGATGGTGAAAGTGCATCAGTAGCTGAGTCTGCTCTGTCCAGCCCTATGTTCTGGGGTTCTTGAACGCAGCAAATTTATATAGCACCAGAAGTACAATTGCTCTAGAGTATTTGGTAAACACAGTGTAGTAATGAGAAAATTCAGCAAGATTTGCCTCTCTTGTAGTTTAGCAATGCCTGCAAGGTGTTTGGCTAATGTGAACTTTCAGGCAAAAAAAAATTCAATGGGTGGCAAATCTGGATACTCAATTCTGGCCATTTTTGGGACTACTAGGCAAGCTATTGTCTAAAAAAATAATAAGAACACAAATAAAAGAATGCAGCAAAGGGAGTGGTTGACCAAGAGCTAGCAATAAAACTTGTTTCTAACTGAAACAGTAGTCCTAATAAGGACTTAAATGCTAAGTTTTTTTTTCTAAATCCCAGCTTCCCTATGTACCAATATACCATTAATGTACTTCTGTCGCAGAAAAGATAAAGCTTTCTTAGTATTTTAGGACAGCCTTGCCTGTCCATCTTAAGCTTGCTCCATAGAAAAGTTCATGACTTCCTGGTATGTAGATTTGGGACGTGAAAACTGGTAAAGTGATTGTTTCCCCCAAAAAAGAAAAAAAAAGAAACACAAAAAAACATTCTCCTGTCCCTTTCAGGTACAAGCTGTAGCATAGTACAAGCTTCTACAGTACCTGGTTGATCCTGCCTGGTCCTGACGTCCCCTCTGTGAGCTGACCATGTTTATCATGGCTGCTGAGCCATGAAAGTGTGGTCAGTTTATGTGCCTCTGTCATAACAGCTCTCCCCTGTGCATCTCCCCCTCCTCCCCTTCTCCTCCCTCTCCCTGTCAGTTCCACAGTCAGCAGTAAGAACAAAATCTCCTCCACTCCCTTCCCCGCACCTCCCCTCTCCTCTTCTCCCTGCCCCTCCTGCCGCTAAATAGCTTTGTTCACATTGCCGATGTGACCACTTGGCTGATGTCAGAGGGGAAATTCAGCACCTCACATTGAGACCGTACCATACCTCCCAACTTTTTGAGATGGGAATGAGGGACACCTATCAGCAAAAGTATGCAGGCATAGGACACACCCCCTGCCACGCACCCTTACAGGAAAATTGTACAAAAAAAAAGATTAATTAAACCCACAAGTGCTTTTTTTTACCACTACTATTCCTTTATATTGGCTTTTAGAATTTACAAATGCAGCACTTTAGTAATCAGATGAAAGGTTTAGCACTGGAAAACACTTTTTGATAGATAAAAAGTGCATTTTATATACATCTATATAGATAAGACCAAAATGAGGGACAAATGAGGAGGAATGAGGGACAGAGGGACATTGCTCCAAATTTAGGGACAGTCCCTCAAAATCAAGGACAGTTGGGAGCTATGCCGTACATTGGGAAGGGAGAGGGTCACGCGACCGCAGATTGGCGATATGAAAAAAGGTATTTAGCTGCTGAATTGAAACAAAAAAAAAAAACCACACACACACTGTATAGTATACCCTGTTATGGCAGAGGGTTGCAGGAATTGATAATCAGCCCTAACAACCCCTTTAAGACAGGAAATAATTCACCAGCTGACCTCATTATCACACACCCTGCACTTGTTCTCCTCCTCCAGGAAATTGTTCCCACCCATCCACCTCTGTACTCTGATTGTACACCCCATCCACCCCTGTACTCTGATTTCACAATTTCCTTTAGATCTACAATCAACTATGGAGTGCAAGGGCCTGCCTGATTGGATACAGAGCGTTTGGATAGATGGGTGTTTCCTTCTATTATATAGTATTGGTAAATATAAAGGAGATTGTACAGAGATTTTACAATCAGATTGTATAGTGTATGATGAGCTTTACAGATTTCACCCATTTATAATACTACAGCCTGCATGTGAGTACAGGGTCAGTGGGGAAAATTTTCTGGAGGAGGAGAACAGGTGCAGGGTATGTGCTAATGAGGTCAGCTGGTGAATTACTTCCTGTATCTTAACAGTTTATACATCCCAAATCTACAGTACATACCAGGAAGTCATGGACTTTTCTATGGAGCAAGCTTGAGATGGACAGGTAAGGCTGTCCTATAATACTAAGAAAGCTTTATCTTTTCTTCAAAAGTAGTTCATTAATGGTATATTGGTACATAGGGTAAATGTGGAGCTGGAATTGAATAAAAAAAAAAGTGAACTTAGCCTTTAAGCTTAATCAAAGAACTATGAGCCGGGAGGGAGTTTAACATTAAACTATCCAACAGTTGTACCGGTTGGGCTGTCCAGTATTCAAAGGAGTCTTGGCAATGAGTGGCAGCGTGGGAGCATGTGTTCAAGAAATTAACCAGGTGAGCTTCCTGCAGTGTTTGGTGTACATATAAATGTATAGGGGCCAGCATGGAGTAAGTGCTGGTATATGCTGGGGGACTAAAAGGGCAATAAATTTGTATTAATACATTAAAAAGTAAGAAAAAATGTTGGGCCAGTGATGTGCAAAGTGCACAGTGAGTGGTAAAGGGCAAGGGTTGAAGGAAAAGGCAAACAAATATGCTAAAATGTCAACTAGGCTAAAAAAACAACACAAATTACCTGAGTGTAATGTGAAACCTTCCCCTCCTGGAAGTGCAGCTGATGTGTGCAGACTCATGCTGAAAGCACTCATCGTCATTGGGGCCGCAATTGTACGGTGTCCCCCACTGTTCGGGGTGTTCCACACAGCCCAAACGTGACAGCGCCGGGATTGGCGCCATCTGATGGGCGTGGAAAACATGACGTCGATATGTGAGTGCCCCCCCCCCCCCCGGAAACGCCAAAGGTGATATGGATGGTCCAGAAATATTTACACAGAATAAAGGTGGATAAAGCACCTGGACCTGATGTCATCCACCCACGGATCCTAAAAGAATTGAGCTCTGTAATTTCAAAGCCATTGTATCTAATTTTTAGGGACGCATTAATGACGGGAATAGTACCACTGGATTGGCGCAGGGCAAATGTGGTGCCTATATTTAAAAAGGGATCAAAGTCTTTACCAAGTAACTATAGACCTGTTAGTTTAACTTCTATAGTCAGGAAGATACTGCAGTGTTTAATAAAAGACCACAGACGAGTTCTTGCTGAAAAAAACATTTTAAGCAATGGACAGCATGGATTCATGAAAGACAGAAGTTGTCAGACAAACCTGATTTCTTTTTATGAAAAGGTAAGTAAAACCTTGGGCAGAGGGGTGGCGATGGACGTGGTATACTTGGATTTTGCAAAATTGTTCGACACAGTTCCCCACACGCAGCTCATGTGTAAAGTAAAGTCTACAGGCCTGGAAATATCAGTTTGTAAATGGATAGAAAACTGGCTAAAAGACAGAATTCAGAGAGTAGTGGTTAATGATTCTTACTCTGAATGGTCTAAGGTTATCAGTGGTGTACCCCAAGGTTCAGTGCTGGGACCTTTACTCTTTAATATCTTTATAAATGATATTGGGTCTGGGATCAAAAGTACAATTTCTGTCTTTGCAGATGACACCAAGATATGCAGTGGAATAACATCCTTACAGGATGTCTCCAATTTACAAGCCGACCTCAATGCACTGTCTAATTGGGCGACTATGTGGCAGATGAGATTTAATGTTGAGAAATGTAAAGCTATGCACTTGGGGGCTAAGAATATGCATGCATCATACATGCTAGGGGGAGTACAACTGGGGGAATCCGTGGTGGAGAAGGATGTGGGGGTTTTGGTATATCATGAGCTCAATAATAGCATGCAATGCCAAGCTGCGGTTTCCAAAGCGAGCAAAGTCCTTTCTTGCATTAAGAGAGGTATGGACTCCAGAGAGAGAGAGAGATATCATTTTGCCCCTGTTCAAATCATTAGTAAGACCTCATCTGGAATATGCAATTCAGTTTTGGGAACCAGTTCTCAAAAAGGATATCGGGGAACTGGAGAAAGTGCAGAGAAGGGCAACCAAACTGATAAGAGGCATGGAGGAGCTCAGTTATGAGGAAAGATTAGAGGAACTGAATTTATTCACTCTTGAGAGGAGGAGATTAAGGGGGATATGATCAAAAATGTTCAACCATATAAGGGGTCCATATAGTGAACTTTGTGTTGAGTTATTCTCTTTAGGTCAACCCAGAGGACACGGGGGCACTCGTTACGTCAAGAGGAAAAGAGGTTTCAACTCCAAATACGGAAAGGTTTCTTTACAGTAAGAGCTGTGAAAATGTGGAATAGACTCCCTCCAGAGGTGGTTCTGGCCAGATCAGTAGATTGCTTTAAGAAAGGCCTGGATACTTCCTTAAATGTACATAATATAACTGGGTACTTACATTTATAGGTAAAGTTGATCCAGGGAAAATCTGATTGCCTCTTGGGGGATCAGGAAGGAATTTTTTCCCCTGCTGTAGCAAATTGGAGCATGCTCTGATGGGGTTTTTTGTCTTCCTCTGGATCAACTGTGGGTATAAAATTGGGTATATTGGATTGTATGATATTTTTTATTTTATTTATTTATTGTTTTTAAGGTTGAACTGGATGGACTTGTGTCTTTTTTCAACGTGACTAATTATGTAACTATGTAAAGGGATGGGAGGGGACAGCAGGAGGTCTAGGAAGACCCACTTTGACACATATCGCAGCTCCCAAGCTGAAAGACAGGAACAGCTGCCGGCGGGGAGCAGCAACAGGGAACAGGGCAATCCCAAAAACAGTCTGCCTATCTTTACCCAGCCAATTGTGAATATACCGATATATAAAAGATTGATGGCTAATAGTGGCAACAGACCAGGTTGTGGGCTAAATGGGTGTCTTCCACCCGAGTTACATAGGAACATAATATAAGGTATGGTGTCACCCCAACATCACCTCCATCCCTGCTACAATACATATACACATGGGGTTCGCCCTAGGACTTTAAATGAGGTGAATATGGTAAGCCAAAAAACATATCATGATAGTAAAAAGTAGATTTATTACAGTTTGTTGCGCATGTAAGACACAACAGTAATAAATACAGGTCGATAAAATATGCATACAATGTGAACATGGGTCAGTCCACATACATGGTAAACAGTATATACCAATTACAAACATCGGAGAAATGTGCAAGCATCAGTAGTACCCGACGACATTTCGCGAGACCGCGCTCGCTCTTCAGGGGTAAATGCTTTGCTATATCTGTAATACAAGTAGTAAATCAAATGAAGGTATGTAGCAAAAAATAGGCAGGAAGGTGAGTCATCATTGGGGTCAAACTGTGGAACACCATACTCACCAATGTAATATGGTGAAAAAACCTTGAGGCTTTACAACCACTTTAATCTCGCCACACAAGCTAGTGGCTGCTCCCCAGTCTGTCCTGCAATGACATCTGGTTCTAGGTTGGAGCATCCCCCCTAAGCAGTCTTGGAGTTTTATAGAGCCCAGAGTGGTCAGCCTGCTCCAGCTGAGCTCACTATCCCCGTAGTGAGCCAAACAGGCTCACTACACAGCACAAAAAGAAAAAAAATATTTGTATACAGCATGAATCTGGGACTCCCATTCTGTAGTTTGGACACAACCCATAGTTTTTCCTGGCTTCCTGTCACAATACATATATATATATGTAAATGTAATTAAATTGTGTATTTTGCTGTTTACCTGGGGTCCCGTTTCAAAAGCATGCAGCACTGTTGTATAACCATCAGTTTAAATCATTAATTCCTAACTGAGTATAATAGGTTCATACATGAGAAACAAGCTCGCCTCTACTATACCAAAAATGTGAAAAACTGAAAGTGTAGATAGATGAAGATCCAGATTCTTTAGGCTCAGCCTGACATTAAGTTGTAATCGCAGGGTTATGAAATTTAAGGAGATAGTATGAGTTCAGTTCATTGTGCAGTATTACCCATGCTATACTTTAGTGAAAATGAGATGCAAATGTCATGCTAATGAAGTGCTGGCAGTCCCACTTCCTATTTATCCCTAATTCATTTTATAATCCAAATGTGAGCAGTCAACATTGTGATGTTCACTGAGTCAGAGTTAAATCCACCAGTATGAAAAGGTACATTCTGCCAGATCTTAAATAGCACAAATAAATCATCCCAGCAATAAATGATCTCTGCCTACTGTCTGCAATGCTGCCATCAGGCAAATAGGCCCTTAGGGATGTCCTCATTGCCTTTGTGTCTAATCTAAACGCTTCCCTGGAGCAAATAAGAAACCCCGCATCTTGTTTACTGACTTTCCCATGTGCCCCGATTATGGTAATCAGTGGAAGATTTTCTCGGGCACATCATCTCACAAGTAAGTGGCTGGGAAAACTAATTAAACATTTAATTACCATGCACTGATTCCCAACAATAGTAACACATTAAGCCATGACTTGTGATTAAACATACTGCATGCTTCATTAGTGCTATACATGTGAATTTTCCAACAGACATCATTCTTAGACCATGGGTAACACCTTCTGACTGGGGGCCAAGGTCTTTGGAATAGGTCTAAAGAATTGTCTAATTAAGGATGCTTCAGCTCAAATAAGTCCTTTCTGAACTTGCTACAAAGAGACATCACTAACCTGAGGTTGGCTCACTGTTTCACAAAGGAAGGCAAGCCTTTTCTGAAATCTCCTAACACTCTAGGTTTAGGTTCAGTTACTCTTAATATAAGATGCCCATTGTTAGATACCTGTGATTTCAAAAGTTTTAAAGACAATCCGATTATCTATATCTACAGTGAACAAAAGCAGACGCACCGCTCACCTCTGTCACAGTAAAGGTGTCAACCAAATTGGAAAATTTTACATGAAATCTCATTATTTCACCGATTATTGCAAACATATGCATATGTCATAGGTCACAGCACTGACATATTCATAAGATGAGAGCTTACAAATAATATATGCATTGGGTGACAAAAATGTTTCAGAGAAAAGTTAATCTGTAAGCAGGTGCAGTTAGCTAAGTCAGCCACTAGGTGTCTCTGTCCCAGAATAGTGTGTGATAAAAGAGAATAGTGTAATCTGGGGTTAGGTCCTTTTTAGCTAGAGCCCTCCTGCAGTGATGTCATTAATGAGTAAGTGGGCATATGGAGGAACCAATTGGAGCCAGATACCCCACCAGCATGCAGATGTAGTCAGCTAATGCAGAGGCCCTAGATAGGGCCAGAGGACAAGATGAGATAGTTCTGCACTCAGAAGAGTCGTCTGTAGTCGATCTGTTTTTTATAGTTAGTAGAGGATGGAGTGGGTTGCAAAAGGCTTTTCAGGCCCGGCCAAGTGTTTTCTGAAGTAAGTTATATTCCCCTGGAGGATCTGGGAGAAGTGCACTGAAGCTAGAGGTGCAGCTGCATGCAGTGATCCTGTCTCTGGAATCACAAGAAGGGAGTCGTGAGCTGGATACATAGAGCCTATGGCAAGTCAGAGCTCTCTGAGTGAGTAATAATGACCCGGAAAAGGTGTAATAGACTGTTCTAAAGAGGAGACGATGACTTAAGGGTGATGTGCTGTGTGATGCTTTCACATAATGACTGATAGTTTGTCCACTATATGTGGTTTACAAAATAATGTCAAGTGACCCTGGCTAAAATGTTATCAATATGATATGACATCAGTAAAATGCGGAAACTATGCTTTTTTGTGTGGACAATCCTTTGTTTTGAATATAAAGGCTAATGGCTGGGGATTTCATGGGAAGGCCAAGGAATTGGGCACAATATGGCGCAGGTAGAGGGCTACAAACAGGTGGGTTGTTGTTCTATCTAAGAAGAAGCAGGGCAGGGACTTGTATTCTTTGGCACCAACACATAGGCAATCACAAGCCCCTTACAAACCCATAACATTAATTTAATATTGGAAATCCTAATTTTTAACTTCCATTTAATTCCTGTTAGTGTGTTTAGTCTACGTCCAAATGTATTAATTTATGACAATCTGTGATCCTTGACAATTGAGGCTGATCTGTTAAAGGAGTTGAAAATCTTGACTGGATAATTGAAGTGAATTTTCACCCTTTTGAGTGATGATTCTCAACAACTTTAGTAAATAAGCCACACTTCTGGCCTCTTTCACATGGGTGTTCTGTCAATTAATTTTGGCTCTGTTAAAAAAAAGACTGCAATGTATCCCTAACTGTGAATTAAAAAATACTAATTTTCCTTTTAATCATTGCCACCATGTGTGTATTATCAAACTTGTTGGCAGGTGTAGCACCCTTTATTTGTTGCCCCTCCTCTGGCAATGTAGTGGGTGGAGTCTGTGCCCCCTTATTACCAGCTGTGGGTGGGGATTGGCAGTTCTGGTATGGTAACTGGTCTGATCAACACCATGTATGTGTGTGGCCTGTGCTGAAGTGGAAGAAAGCCCTCTGCAGGGCAGAACTGCCAGGAGGAATAGATATTGACTTTCAAGAGAGAAGGCGGAAGAACCTTTCCACCCCTGACCTTTGCTTAGCAGGTCTGTGGCTTGGATTAGGACAGCCTCAGGGCCTAGGACTGAGGAACAGCTGGTGTGTGAAATCCATTTTGGAGACTTACTGGATAAAGCTGGGTAGATGGCTAGATGTTATGGTACTGTGTAATAGACCTGAGTGTTCTGCACTGAGGTTGTGTTGTATGAAGAGGATGTATTGCTATGTGTGCCTAAGTTTATACAGTAAAGCGTTAAAAAGCACCTGGACTGAACATTCTGTATTTAAGGGAAAAGGGCTTCAGGCCAGCAATATGTGGGAAGACAGGCCTCAGGCCAGGAAAGTGAGTGACACAAGATGGCGGAGTATCTCCAAAAAGGCGGGTACATGACTTTCCCAGCTGGAGAAGAGGCGGGATGGAACCTGGGCCAGCTTGCTGTGAACAGCTGTCCAATCCAGGTCCCTCACAAGCTCTGCTAGATAGCTGAATTTGGTCTTACAATATTGCTATTGTAGTGCTACCACCAGAGGAGCCACTGGTTAGGATGGGTCCTCTGTTCTCCCCCACAACCTTTCAAAGGCTTTAGGCCTACTGACACACCAGGCTACTGGATAAGGGAATAAATACACCAGTGGTTCTCCACTCCTGTCCTCAGGGCCCACTAACAGGCCAGGTTTGCAAGATAACTGAAATGCATCACAGGTGATCTAATTTGCTGCTCAGTGATTGCAGTATTCTAGTTTGCATCTCCCCAAGGTAATACATAAAAACTGGCCTGTTAGTGGGCCCTGAGGACAGGAGTTGAGAACCACTGAAATATACACACAGTAATTCCTTAACACCCAGTACTCTGATTATCTTACGTGAGACCACAGAACCAAGGGTGTTAAATAAGTTGTTGGCTATTATTAGGAGAGATGATTCATAAAAAAATGCAAGTCAGTAACAATTACATCTACACAATTCAGCACACTGGGTAGATATTAATCAGGAGAGAAAGTCCAAAAAACTACGGGCATTAATGATGTAATAGCCCAAATCATCATAAACTGTAGTGATTCCACCCAAAGTACTAGGTGGGCAAAGAGTAAATCAAAGAGGCAAAGAGGGTTTGCGTAATAAAGAAAGTAAACCATGGCATAGGGAATGAGATAGTGTGGAAATGGGAATGTACAAAATGTCATATGGAAGGAGATAGTGTGAAAAAGGGAACATGGAGCATGGCATATCAAATGAGGCAATGCAGAATAAGGAAAACACAGCCAAGTGAGGCAGCAAAGGTTAGGTACAAAGGACCTAAAAACTGGCTTACTACTACTCAGGCTATCTCCATCCAGACCTCTATCAGCACCTGACAACTTATCGACTTGCCCCTGGCACTTGTAAACACAGAAGCCAGCAGAGGCAGTCTTCTACTATTTGCTTTCCCTGCTGCACTTTCCATTTGACCATGTCATCTGTGAGGTCTGTAGAGAAAGCAAGCAGTGAAAGCATCAAGTTGGTGAGCTGTCACATCGGGTCCCTCCCTGATTGAGATCTAGATGGGGCAAGACAGACAATTTAACTACCTCTTGGCACAATGGGCAGGTAGTCCACTTGTTCTCATCACTGGGGCCTTGACCGGGCTTAGCCCCCAGCTCAAGCCACATAGTACTCACTCCCCCAGCGATAAGTATATAAATACAGAAACCTGGAGTTACATCATTACTTACCAGTATACGAAAGAAAGGTGGTGCATGGCGACAACACCCTGTTCAAGTCTATCTTGAAAATTTGGTATGATGTCTGGAATATTTAAAAAAATAATACCAGCATTTTAAAAACACATTATAAAAACACTAATATATAAACAGCCCTAAATGCAATAACCAAGACACAAACTGCATCACAACACAAAGACACTTAGGCAATACTACTCTGTGTATTTCAATTCAAACCAGATATTTTATAATACTTTTTAAGACATTTTAGCAGCTGTGCGATCATATACTTCAAAGAGGAAGTAGGCAGCACGTAGACTGTAAGACACCCTTGGGAAGAATAACCTCACTCCATTCTTCTCAGTGGAAAGAGCTCACAGGTTGCCATCCAGACCACCGCCACCAGGGGGCCACGAAAGACAGATAGACTCTGGATAGACTCCGTCTATCCAGGCAGAAGGCTGACATGGAAATACAAGGATCTAAAATATTCATATACCCAGACTTTTCAGCGGCTGTACAAAAAACAGAGAGCAAAATTCTCAGAAGTGAAAAAAGAATGCGTGCAATTCCACTGATATACTCTATGCTATACCCGGCCAAATTACGAGTAGTGGCAGATGGATCAGTGCACTTTTTTGAAAGCCCTAACATGGCTGCTAACTGGCTCGACCGCCACGAGCGACACTTACGGGAGGATGCTCGAGGTCATGCGCCAAAATGAAAGCACTACACAACCTGCGTACCCTAAATCCTATTGCTCAATTTGTTAATTCAGGAGTTCAAGAGAGACACAAATGACTCAAGTTGATACCCCTCACCTTATGAGGTACCAATAACCTTTGTGACTTGACTTTAAAGACACAGGGCCCCAGCCCTCGTTATTACCCCCCAAGTAGCCCTGTGGGGCACTCACGGTCATTTTTTGATGGTTCTGCCTCAGTGTATAACTACTATGCCTACGTTTGTTATAGGCAGACTGTGTTCTACTTTTTTTGTGTTCTTTTTGTTTTCCAGCCCTGGTTAGGTGGGCTGTATCTCTGCAAGTGCCTATACTATGCAACTCTGCTGTACATCTTTGCATCATGGAACGGACTATGTGTGAATGCGGGTGGACAACGCATACTACCTCTTGCTTGCTCAGGTCACATGTGGTTATGGGTGCAGTGGTTCACCTTTCAATGACCTACCACCCAGAGGCGTGAGCGCCTGTTATGGTACTCTCCTTCTTCTAATGGGTAAGCAGAGAGATACAATCTTCTCCTGGAACATCAGAGGATTACATGACCCAACAAAGACGACTGCCTTATTTACTTTCCTCTCACAGCAAGACCCCACTATTATATGTATACAGGAGTCGCACCTTACTAGGGACACTACCCATCTACTACATATGTCCAAGTATCCGGTGCAATTCCACTCTGTACATACCAGATACTCCAGAGGGGTTAGTATTCTGTTCTGTTCTCCAGGACCTCAGCATTTACCAAACATGATGCACAAATAGACTCTGAAGGCAGATTTATTTTTCTAATGGTTGTATGGGATTCTCAAACCTGTGTTATTGCAAATGTATATGTGCCTCCACCTTTTACATTAACGGTATTACAATGCTTGGCTAGATTATTATCCAAACACCCCCAGCTACTGATATATATACTGGGGGACTTTAACAGTGCAATGGATATCTCTCTTGATATACACAAAAAGTACTGTCCCCAGGGTCCCAGGGCGAGCACTCCTCTGGCTAGGTTTGTAGGAGAGCTCGGACTGGTAGACTTTTGGAGATGTAAGTCTCCCCTCCAGGCCCAGTTCTCCTGCCACTCGCTGACGCATTCTACACTATCTCGTATTGATTTTGCACTAGTAAATGACTTAACTTATTGCTATGACCCGAAGGTGACATATTTGGCCAGGGGTTTGTCCGACCACTCTCCGGTGCAGCTTAGCCTGAACCTTCAAAAAACTCACCTACCTGTGCACTGGAAGCTGAACCCATTTTGGCTTCAGTTATTCACGGAGGCAGATAATATGCAAATGCAAATTAAATATTTTTTAGAAGCCAATAAACCTTCGACTGCACCTGGGGTGGTATGGGACACCCTAAAGGCTTTCACTAGAGGGATGTGCATAAAATAAATTAACTCATATAAAACTAGGACCAGACAATGGGCCAGCAATGTGGCTCAGGCGGTGGATAAGCAGAAGAATTGTATCTGCAGAGTCCCACGCCTGAACATGAAAGACAATGGACAGACAAACAGAAACTATATCGTACTGTACATTTACAGCAAGCTGATAACAAAAGATTTTTCACATCCAAAACATACTTTGAAGAAGGGGAGAAAACTGGCCACATGTTGGCCATGATAGCTAGGTCACAACAGCCACCTCCGGTAGTACATAGTATTACAGCATCATCATCATTAACTGTCACTGACACACCCTCCATTCTGAAGGAGTTTTGCTCCTTCTACCAGGACTTATACTCCTCTAGGGTGTTGTACCCTGTAGAGGAGTTGACACAATTCCTGGACTCAGTCACATTGCCCCAACTTTAAGAAACAGCCAAAACACTTTTAAATGCCCCCCTCACCCTTGAGGAACTGCAACTTGCTCTAGCTACGTTCCCAAACTCAAAGGCCCTGGGAAATGATGGCCTACCAATTGAATTATATAAAAAATTAGGAGGAGTACTCCTACCGGTATTACTCCATACACTTATAGAGGCGTTTAACTCAGATTCCTTGACGAGATCTATGTATGAAGTGGTGGTGGTAGTCAATCTATGTCGCCTATATCTCAACATACAAATACCCACCGATAACCAGGGACAAAGAGCTATCCTTTCATTAGATGCCGCTAAGGTGTTCGATAGTGTTGAGTGGGATTATTTATGGAGAATACTGGAAAAATATAACTTGGGAGATACTATCATTTCTTGGATTAAACTATTGTACAAAGCGCCAAAAGCCTGCATTAGAATAAACAACACTTTATCACCCTCATTTGATCTATACAGGGGGACTAGACAGGGCTATCCCCTATCACCCCTACTTTTTGTCCTAGCCATAGAGCCACTGCCAGTTGCCATAAGAGGGAATGTGAAAATAGTTGTATTTAAGCGGGGTGAAGGGGAAGATAAATTGGCACTCTATGCCGATGATGCACTTCTATTTCTAGGCGACACGTCCACCTCTCTGATTAAACTTATGGAATTAATCCAAACATTCGGAAAATTTTCCGGATTTAAAATAAATTGGGACAAGTCGACAATACTACCCTTAGACCCACTGACAGGACCCCTACCTCGGACAGCTGAACAGATTAAAGTAGTGGATAAATTCAAATATCTGGGCATAGTCATACACCCTAAGTTGGACCAAAATATAAAGCTAAATATAGACCCACTTCTTAAGAAATTTCAAGAAAAAAATGACCAGCTCGATTAATTTGCCCCTCTCTGTTGTCAGCAGATGCAACTTGATAAAGATGATCTGGAACCCACAAATATTATATGCAGTCCACAATGCCCCTCCCCTCCATGTATTAAGGAAATGTAATACCATTTATTGTGCATTGATATGGAGAAAACAGGTCCCAAGGATCAAACTGGAAACCTTACAGGAGGCAAAGGACTCGGGTGGATTGGCAGTTCCAAACCCATTTTACTACTTTATGGCAGCTCAACTGCAGCACCTAACTGGCTGGCTTTGCACTGAGTCCTCTGATCCTATTCGGAATATCGTGCGCACACAGACATCTGGTGATGGATTTGTCGAGTGCATAGAGGCAGGCGAACTGGGAGCTCTGACTCAATACCCCACACTATTACTGATAGATAAAGTATGGAACAAAACCAAATAACACCTACAATACACAGGATACACAAACTGGTCACGCATATGGAATAATCGTAACTACCCAGAACTAAACAAACTACAAGGCTTTTCCAATTGGTCAAGGAACGGAGTACACTATATCCCACAATTTTATTGTGGGGGGTTCTCTGAGACTTCCAATCACTACTCACAGAATTTAAATTACCTAACACTGCATTTTTCCAGTACTTACAACTTAGGCATGCTATAGCGACACAAGCTACAATGTCCACTTGGGAGCTGACCAGGCCCACAGTGCTTACACAACTAATAATGTCATCATCCGGGAAGGGACAAATTTCCTCCGTATATAGCTCCCTCCTTTGTCATGTATCTAAGGCCATGACTTTGAATTGTAGAGCTGGATGGGGAGATGACATAGTATTTCAGATGAGGAGTGGAACACCATACTAGATAACGTACTTAAAGTGTCCCTGTCCTCCTCTCAAAAACTTACCCAATTATTTATTATTCACCGTACATATCGCACGCCTGAGAAGTTACATAAATGGCACAGAAGAGATGACCCACTCTGCCCCCGTTGCCTTATCAATAATGGTACACTTGTCCATATGCTGTGGAAATGTCCAAAACTACAAAGGTATTGGACAGCAGTGAAAAACACTATCAACAGCATATGGAACCTCAAACTTATAACTGACCCTAAACTGTGTCTACTGGGATGGCTAGATGAAGAGCAATACACACCCCACACCTACATTGCCATTTTGAGGACATTATTCCTGGCTAGGAAACTCATTGCTAGAAAATGGTTGTCTGCGACGGCACCCACACAGAGTTGATTACGTCCGTAAATGACTCCCTTATTAGAGAACAACTTACATACAAACACCGAGGTAGTACAAGAAAATTCAAGAATATATGGGACCCCTGGCTGGACACCCCTGGACTAGCTCGACTGCGCCTGGTCCATAATAGAATCCTGGGAGGTAGAGCCACATCGTCAAATGTACCACTTTAGAACTTAGCATTAAGAAGCTTCTGCTTAATTTGAGAAAGGGGGGGGAAACGCCACTCCATTCACACAACTGCCTTAGATGGGAGTTACTACGAGAATAATGGGGACTGCAGAGGTTGAACTGTATATAGTTGTTTTACCTAATGGTTAATAAATGAAAATGTTACACATCGCTCCCCGCTGGTTAGTGGACGATTGTACCCCGCTCTGCTGGCCAGCCCTGACAGGACCGGGAGCAGAAGGGGCGAAAAGACATAAGACCTATAGAGGACACACTTGATCAGTAATGAGACAAGGAAATCATAATCACAGTAGCTTTACCATACAAGCCTATTTTTATTTTTGAATGTGATGATCCGCTTGTTTCATACATAGCATGTTAAAGAGTTCGGTCATGTAACAGTGATTTTTATGTGTCCTCACAGAATATAGAATCTGCTTTGTATAATGGAATGAAAAATTTGTCGCTTTTTGTTTTTTGTGTTTGTTCTCAATAAAAATGATCTGATTTAAAAGAAATCCAAAATGCTACAATTATCACTAGACTGGACGTGAAGGGAAATCTATCAGTGGGCACAACTGCTCCAGTGGTAACTGTCTAAGGGCTTGTTCACACTTGACTAAATTTCTAACACTAAACAAGCACCCCTATTGTGTTAGTATGGGCGTTAGACTCGCGTTAATGAGCTTTAGTATGGCATTTTACAAGAGTTAATGACGAGTTAAAAATGCTCCCTATGGGTAGTATTTAAGCATTTGATGAGCGTTAAGGCATGCTAAAACTGCTCCACAAACGCCTATTTCATTATACAAAATAAACAAATTTATTACTCTTTCACTTAGGGGTGTACTCACTTTTGTTGCCAGCGGTTTAGACATTAATGGCTGTGTGTTGAGTTATTTTGAGGAGACAGCAAATTGACACTGTTAAACAAGCTGTACACTCACTACATTGTAGCAAAGTGTCATTTCTTCAGTGTTGTCACAAGAAAAGATATAATAAAATATTTACAAAAATGTAAGGGGTGTACTCACTTTTGTGAGAAACTGTATATTCATTGCATGCAAAGTTTTCTTTATGTTAATAAGTTTGGGGAGTGGGTCCATAGTAGGGATGGGCCAAACACCCCTCAGTTTGCACCAGAACACCTCGAACAGGCAAAAAGTTCTAGCGAACATGCAAACCCTATTAAAGTCTATAGGACATGAACATGAAAAACCAAAAGTCCTAATTTTAAAGTTTTTAAAACTATCGTTTTTTCAGGAGCAGTGATCCCTGTCTGGGATTTAAACACAATGCATAATTCTGCAGAAGCATTAGTGTAAATTGGTGGTTTAGGATAATAGATCCTTAGCTGATATTGTTTGATTCCCTTTCAGTCCTACCAGTTTATTGTTTAACCTTAAAGCCAAGCCCAAATCTGGCACAGCAGAAAAAAAAACTTACAGTGGCCCCTCCTGCATAGCCTAAGGGGCAGAATGAAAGGCTGCATTATTTACCTGTCACCCCACTCCAGGATGCTCTGGCGCTGTTCTCTTCTTCCTAAAGCTCTAGTCTGTGAGCCTTAGCAACATCATGAACAATGTAGGGCTATTACCACTGCTGTGTACATGAGGCAGGAGTGCAACTGTGGCCAGGAGAAGCTTACAGGGAAGGCAGAGGGTGAGCCGTGTGGATCAAGGGAACCTACTGCCGGAGCAAGAAAAAGTAATACAGCCTCTTCTGCAAACCCCCCTAGACTTTGAGGCTTTGCAAGCATTTAACCCTTGCAGCCATGGAGGGTGGGGTACTGAATATATATATATATATATATATATATATATATATATATATATATATATATATACACAGTGGGGGCGGAAAGTATTCAGACTTCTTTAAATCTTTAACTCTTTGTTATATTGCAGCCATTTGCTAAAATCATTTAAGTTCATTTTTTTTCCTTATTAATGTACACACAGCACCCCATATTGACAAAAAAACACAGAATTATTGACATTTTTGCAGATTTATTAAAAAAGAAAAACTGAAATATCACATGGTCCTAAGTATTCAGACCCAGTGGCGTAGCGTGGGTTGTCAGCACCCGGGGCAAGGCAAGTAATTTGCGCCCCCTAACCTGTGGGCTTTTAGCACCCAAAAATGGGGGCCCAGGTTCCTCCACTCACAGCCTGAGCCTCTGATTGGCCGCCTGCAGCCTTTTATTAATGGTTAGATCTGAGATATCTCTTTGATTACAGTAGTCAAAGAGATATCTTCTCAGTATCAGCCAATAATAAAAGGCTGCGGGCAGCCAATCAGAGGTCTAGGTTGTAAATAACAAGGAGCACCTTATATACAGCAGAGCAGGCAGCCAATAGTAACCCAGACGTAAGGGTTGTGCATATTATTTAATGCTAGACATACTACAGGAGATGGTCAGAGACTGCAGACATACTACAGGAGATGATCAGAGACTGCAGACATACTACAGGAGATGATCAGAGTCTTAATGGAGCATTGTTAAATACTACTTGTGCATTCTGCGCAGAGTGCAGAGTTCAGGAGTGTAGTATGTACAGAGCTCATGAGTGTACTGCGTAGAGGGTACAAAGATCAGGAGTGTGCTATATACAAAGTGCAAAGATCAAGATTATGCTACGTACCAAAAATCAGGAGTACCCTATATACAGAGTGTAAAGTTTAGGAGAGCGCTAGGTACAGAGTTCAGAGTGCAATTCATACAGAGTGAAGAGCTCAGGAGTGTACTGCATACACCGTGCAGAATTCAGTAGTGAACTACAGACAGAGTTCAAAGATTAGGAGTGTGCTAAATACAAAGAGAAAAGATTAAGATTCTACTACACACTGAGTGCAAAGATCATGACTGTCCTATGTACTGAGTGCAGGATTCAGGAGTGCACTACATACAGAGTTCAAAAGTGCAAATAGTTCAGGAGAGCGCTACGCAGAGTGAGCAGAGTTCAGAAGTGCACTGCATAGAGAATGCACTGCAGAGTTCATGACTGTGCTACGTACAGATTGCAGGGCTCAGGAATGCATGTCTCACAGGACAGTAACTCCCC
Source organism: Lithobates clamitans (assembly GCA_037952925.1). NCBI lineage: Eukaryota > Metazoa > Chordata > Amphibia > Anura > Ranidae > Lithobates > Lithobates clamitans. The sequence continues at coordinate 1,704,432 of JBBGZY010000156.1, read as the reverse complement.
TTCCAGTACAGAGCTCTCCTCCCACCCCCAAATCCTCTCTTCCCCACCTACAAAGTATCAGGAGAGGGGCTGCTACAGAAGTGCAGCTACAGCTTACAGTAGGAGTGCAATGTTGTTAGGTGGGGAGAGGGGGCATTAGTGCAAAGAGGGGGTATAGGCAATGATATTGGTGCTAAGTTAATAGGGCATTGATGCTAAATGGGGGGGGGGGGGGCAATGTGCTAATTTCTAACTTGGGGTAGAGTTGGAACATTGGTGCTAAGTGGGGGGAAATTTGGGATAAGTGAAGAGAGAGGGGTTACTTGGGATAAGTGGAGGATATTGGGGATACATGGGAGGAGAGGAGAAACATTTGGGATAAGTGGCGGGACAGGAGGGACATTGGGGATAAGTGGGGGGAGAGGAGGGGCATTGGGGATAAGTGGGGGGAGAGGAGGGGCATTTCGAATAAGTGAGAGGAGGGGCATTGGGGATAAGTGGGGGGACAGGAGGAACATTGGAGGGACATTGGGGGGGGCAGGAGGGACATTGGGGGACAGGAGGAACATTGGGGGGACAGGAGGGACATTGGGGGGGCGGGAGGGGAGGGGGGACATTTAGGATAAGTGAGGATAAGTGGGATAATGGGAATAAGTGGGGGGACAGGAGGAACATTGGAGGGACATTGGGGGGAATGGGAGGGACCATGAGAATAAGTGGGAGGACAGGAGGGACACTGAGGATAAGTGGGAGGAGGGGAGGGACATTGAGGATAAGTGGGGGGAGAGGAGAAACATTTGGAATAAGTGAGAGGAGGGGCATTGGGGATAAGTGGGGGGACAGGAGGAACATTGGAGGGACATTGGGGGGGGCAGGAGGGACATTGGGGGACAGGAGGAACATTGGGGGGACAGGAGGGACATTGGGGGGCAGGAGGGAGATTGAGGATAAGTGGGGGGACAGGAGGGACATTGGGGGAAATGAGGAACATTGGAGGGACATTGGGGGGACAGGAAGGACATTGAGGGGACAGGAGAGACACTGAGGATAAGTGGGGGGAGAGGAGGAACATTTGGAATAAGTGAGAGGAGAGGAGGGGCATAGGGGATAAGTGGGGGGACAGGAGGAACATTGGAGGAACAGGAGGGACATTGAGGATAAGTGGGGGGACAGGAGGGACATTGAGGATAAGTGGGGGTACTGGAGGGACATTGGGGGGACAGGAGGGACATTGAGGATAAGTGGGGGACAGGAGGGACATTGGGGGACAGGAGGAAAATTGGGGGGGCGGGAAGGACATTGAGCATGAGTGGGAGGATAGGAGGGACATTGGGGGACAGGAGGAACAGGGGGGGGGGGTGGGAGGGACATTGAGGATAAGTGGAAGGACAGCAGGGACATTGGCGGACAGGAGGAACATGGGGGGGCGGGAGGGATATTGAGGATAAGTGGGAGGACAGGAGGGACATTAGGGGACAGGAGGAACATGGGGGGGGACGGACGGGAGGGACATTGAGGATAAGTGGGAGGACAGAAGGGACATTGAGGATAAGTGGGGGACAGGAGAGACATTGGGGATAAGTGGGGGACAGGAGGAACATTGGGGGGGAGGGAGGGACATTGAGGATAAGTGGGAGGACAGGAGGGACATTGGGGGACAGAAGGGACATCAGGGATAAGTGGGGGACAGGAGGAACATTGGGGGGGGACAGGAGGGACATTGAGGATAAGTGGGAGTACAGGAGGGACATTGAGGATAATTGGGGGGACAGGAGGGACATTGGGGATAAGTGGGGGGCAGGAGGGACAGGAGGAACATTGGGGGGGCGGGAGGGACATTGAGGATAAGTGGGAGGACAGGAGGGACATTGGGGGGGACAGGAGGGACATTGAGAATAAGTGGGGGAAAAGGAGGGACATGGGGGGGACAGGAGGGACATTAAGGATAAGTGGGGGACAGGAGGGACATTGGGGATAGGTGGGGGGCAGGAGGGACATTGGGGGACAAGAGGAATATACAGGGGGGGCAGGAGGGACATTGGGGGACAGGAGGGACATTGGGGATAGGTGGGGGGCAGGAGGGACATTGGGGGACAAGAGGAATATTCGGGGGGCAGGAGGGACATTGGGGGACAGGAGGGACATTGGGGATAGGTGGGGGCAGGAGGGACATTGGGGGACAAGAGGAATATTCGGGGGGCAGGAGGGACATTGGGGGACAGGAGGGACATTGGGGATGAGTGGGAGGCAGGAGGGACATTGAGGATAAGTGGGGGTACTGGAGGGACATTGGGGGGACAGGAGGGACATTGAGGATAAGTGGGGGACAGGAGGGACATTGGGGGACAGGAGGAACATTGGGGGGGCGGGAAGGACATTGAGCATGAGTGGGAGGATAGGAGGGACATTGGGGGACAGGAGGAACATGGGGGGGTGGGAGGGACATTGAGGATAAGTGGAAGGACAGCAGGGACATTGGCGGACAGGAGGAACATGGGGGGGGCGGGAGGGATATTGAGGATAATTGGGAGGACAGGAGGGACATTAGGGAATAGGAGGAACATGGGGGGGGGGGGACGGACGGGAGGGACATTGAGGATAAGTGGGAGGACAGAAGGGACATTGAGGATAAGTGGGGGACAGGAGAGACATTAGGGATAAGTGGGGGACAGGAGGAACATTGGGGGGGCGGGAGGGACATTGAGGATAAGTGGGAGGACAGGAGGGACAATGGGGGACAGAAGGGACATCAGGGATAAGTGGGGGACAGGAGGAACATTGGGGGGGGACAGGAGGGACATTGAGGATAAGTGGGAGTACAGGAGGGACATTGAGAATAAGTGGGGGGACAGGAGGGACATTGGGGATAAGTGGGGGGCAGGAGGGACAGGAGGAACTTTGGGGGGGCGGGAGGGACATTGAGGATAAGTGGGAGGACAGGAGGGACATTGGGGGGACAGGAGGGACATTGAGGATAAGTGGGAGAACAGGAGGGACATGGGGGGGACAGGAGGGACATTAAGGATAAGTGGGGGACAGGAGGGACATTGGGGATAGGTGGGGGGCAGGAGGGACATTGGGGGACAAGAGGAATATACAGGGGGGGCAGGAGGGACATTGGGGGACAGGAGGGACATTGGGGATAGATGGGGGGCAGGAGGGACATTGGGGGACAAGAGGAATATTCGGGGGGGCAGGAGGGACATTGGGGGACAGGAGGGACATTGGGGATAGGTGGGGGGCAGGAGAGACATTGGGGGACAAGAGGAATATTCGGGGGGGCAGGAAGGACATTGGGGGACAGGAGGGACATTGGGGATAAGTGGGAGGCAGGAGGGACATTGGGGGACAGGAGGATTATTGGGGGGGTGAGAGGGACATTGAGGATAAGTGGGAGGACAGGAGGGACATTGGGGGGGCGGGCGGGAGGGACATTTGAGATAAGTGGGGGAGAGGGTGATGCTCTGTGTATGTGAAGTGTACATCTGTTTCACATACCGCAGTTCACTTGGTCAGGAAGATCCGGTTCCCCGGAGATGTTATCATTGCATGTGGGGTAGAGCTGGACTGGCTGCCGCACTGTAGAAATGGGAGATCCAGTCCAGAGCGGCAGAGAAGACAGCAGCGGTTCACACAGTAAGGCGGAGGCAGGACTCCTGGAGCAATCCAGCCCTGCCACCGCACGTGACCCCCGTTCATCCAATCACCGGGCACCCGCTGCCCATGCCGGAACCTGGTGGCCGGAGCACAGCCAGTGATACCGTCCATACACAGTTAGTATTTGGACGGAGTGTCACTGGCACCTGATGCTGCGCCCCCCCAAATTTTGCGCCCGGGGCCACGGCACCCCCCGCACCCCCCACACTACGCCACTGTTCAGACCCTTTGCTCAGTATTTAGTAGAAGCACCCTTTTGATCTAATACAGCCATGAGTCTTTTTGGGGTCAGATGCAACAAGTTTTTCACACCTGGATTTGGGGATCCTCTGCCATTCCTCCTTGCAGATCCTCTCCAGTTCTGTCAGGTTGGATGGTAAACGTTGGTGGACAGCCATTTTTAGGTCTCTCTTCAGAGATGCTCAATTGGGTTTAAGTCAGGGCTCTGGCTGGGCCATTCAAGAACAGTCACGGAGTTGTTGTGAAGCCACTCCTTCGTTATTTTAGCTGTGTGCTTAGGGTCATTGTCTTGTTGGAAGGTAAACCTTCGGCCCAGTCTGAGGTCCTGAGCACTCTAGAGAAGGTTTTCGTCCAGGATATCCCTGTTCTTGGCTGCATTCATCTTTCCCTCTATTGCAACCAGTCATCCTGTCCCTGCAGCTGAAAAACACCCCCACAGCATGATGCTGTCACCACCATGCTTCACTGTTGGGACTGTATTAGACATGTGATGAGCAGTGCCTGGTTTTCTCCACACATACCGCTTAGAATTAAGGCCAAAAAGTTCTATCTTGGTCTCATCAGACCAGAGAATCTTATTTCTCACCATCTTGGAGTCCTTCAGGTGTTTTTTTAGCAAACTCCATGTGGGCTTTCATGTGTCTTGCACTGAGGAGAGCCTTCCATCGGGCCACTCTGCCATAAAGCCCCAACTGGTGGAGGGCTGCAGTTATGGTTGACTTTCTACAACTTTCTCCCATCTCCCGACTGCATCTCTGGAGCTCAGCCACAGTGATCTTTGGGTTCTTCTTTACCTCTCTCACCAAGGCTCTTCTCCCCCGATAGCTCAGTTTAGCCGGACGGCCAGCTCTAGGAAGGGTTCTGGTTGTCCCAAACGTCTTCCATTTAAGGATTATGGAGGCCACTGTGCTCTTAGGAACCTTAAGTGCAGCAGAAATTTTTTTGTAACCTTGGCCAGATCTGTGCCTTGTCACATTTCTGTCTCTGAGCTCTTCAGGCAGTTCCTTTGACCTCATGATTCTCATGGGCTGCACAGTGGTGTAGTGGTAGCACTCTCGCCTAGCAGTAAGAAGGGTCACTGGTTCAAATCCCAACCACACTACCTGCTTGGAGTTTGCATGTTCTCCCTGTGCCTGCGTGGGTTTCCTCCGGGTACTCCGGTTTCCTCCCACACTCCAAAGACATGCTGGTAGGTTAATTGGATCCTGTCTAAATTGTCCCTAGTATGTATGAATGTGAGTTAGGGACCTTAGATGGAAGCCCCTTGAGAGTAGGGACTGATGTGAATGTACAATGTATATGTAAAAGCGCTGCGTAAATTGACGGCGCTATATAAGTACCTGAAATAAATAAATAAATAAATTTGCTCTGACATGCACTGTGAGCTGTAAGGTCTTATATAGACAGGTGTGTGGCTTTCCTAATCAAGTCCAATCAGTATAATCAAACACAGCTGGACTCAAATGAAGGTGTAGAACCATCTCAAGGGTGATCAGAAGAAATGGACAGCACCTGAGTTAAATATATGAGTGTCACAACAAAGGGTCTGAATACTTAGGACCATGTGATATTTCAGTTTTTCTTTTTTAATAAATCTGCAAAAATGTCAACAATTCTGTGCTTTTCTGTCAATATGGGGTGCTGTGTGTACGTTAATGAGGAAAAAAAATGAACTTAAATGATTTTAGCAAATGGCTGTATTATAACAAAGAGTGAAAAATTTAAGGGGGTCTGAATACTTTCCGTCCCCACTGTATATATATATATATATATATATATATATATATATATATATATATATATATATATATTCTTTTTTTTTACCAGAGTTGGGCTTTAATAAATAGTATATTAAAACCTTTTTATGTCTCTTTATTTACTTTCCAATGTCTACCCTGCCTTTACAATTGGCTAGCCAAAGTTCAGCACTGTCTTATAAGTCCCTCTATTGCCATCTTGTGGCAGAACTATATTGCATCAAACTGAGAAACTTCGGTAATACCTGGACTTTGTAGTTGAATTTCTGGCTTGATCTTGGTCATTTTGTAATTAGCACCATATTTGGAAGTCAGTCGTAATGTTCATTTTCATTTTTTTTTTTTTTTTTTTTTTTTTTTACAATAGTCTGTGGATCTCTGTCTTTATAGAGGATCAAAAACCAATTACTAAAATCTAATATACACTTTAAAGCAGAACTTTATTTAAAACAAATACAATTCCTACCAAGCTGACCTTTTGTTTACTGCTTAGCATGTCTCTTCTACAGTAATGAGTGGGTCTAGTGTGGATTTTTTTTGCCTGTGTTCACCTCTAAATCCATACCAAACCCTTATCAAGGGTAAAGACCTGGTTTGGATTTCGGGGAACACCCATGTGTTTCTTTGCATTTGCTTGCTTTTTTATTATTATTCTGCAGAGCTGGTATGCCTCAGTAGAGAGGACATGCAATTTCTTGTGAAAAAAAAAAAAAAAAAAAGAGAGGGCATGCAAAGATAAAAAAAAAAGTCAACGACTCTTTGCGTCTGGCATAGACACAGAACCCGGTCCCCCCCACCTATTTGAATGGGTATCGGGTACATTGTACCCCTACCCATTCACCAAAAAAAGTATCAAAAAGTAAAAACCACAACAGACAGTTTTTGACAATTACTTTATTAAAAAAGAAAACAAAAGTGTCCCGCGATGTCCATCCATCTTCAATAACGCCGCCTGATGGACCCGAAAAATAGAAAAAAATTTAAAAGCTCTGCCTCGATGGGAGGATGGGAGGATTCCCAATGACTGCTATCTCTTGGCTTTGATAGCTGTTATATAGGCAAGAGTGGGACCACCCGGTGATGTAACCAAGTGACCCCGCCCCCTTCTGACATCATGTGATGTCAGGGGGGGTGGGGTCATCCGATTACATTAACGGGTGGCCCCACCCTTGCCTATATAAGCTGTCAAAGCAAGAAGACAGCAGTCGCCAGGAGGCGACTCCCATGGAGGCAGAGCTTTTTCGTTTATTCTATTTTTCAGGTCTGTCGGGTGGCATGATTGAAGATGGATGGACATCACGGGACACTTTTTTTTCTTTTCTTTTTTCATAAAGGAATTGTCAAAAACTGTCTGTTGTGGTTTTTACTTTTTTACACTTTTTTCGGAGAATGAGTAGGGGTACAATGTATCTGATACCGATTTACATGGGGGGGGCGGGATCTGGGGGCCCCCTTATTAAAGGGGGCTTCCATATTCTGATAAGCCCCCCACCCACAGACCCCGACAATAACCAGCTAGGGTTGTCAGAAAGAGGCTCTTGTCCCCATCAACGTGGGGACAAGGTACTTTGGGGGGGACCCCGAAGCACCCTCTCCATGTTGAGGGCACGTGGCCTGGTATGGTTCAGTGGAAGGGGGCGCTCGCTCGTCCCCCCCCCCATTCTGACCTCCAGGCTGCATACTCGGATAAGGGCCTGGTATAGACTGGGGGGGACCCTATGCCATTTTTTTTCCTTGATTTTTCATCTATATTACCGGGAAACGGCAATACATTACAGCCGCGAGCAAGTTTAAATGACATTTTTTCCTTTAGAAATGTCATTATTGCTGCGGCACTGTTCTACACATCGCACAGATGTGCCACTGTACGGGCAGACTAGGAGGACCCCCCAGGCATGATATTTAAAGGAATATTTTATTTGTTTCACTTTAAGCATTATTAAAATCACTGCTACTGAAAAAACTATATTTTTAAAAACCAGGGGGTGTTTGGCCCATTCCTAGTAAGAATACTACTACTACTCAATCCCCCCCAAAGAATGAGTCACCAGCTAAATGTAAACAAAGGGGTAGGAATAGTGGCTGACGACACTGACTAAATATGGCATGTCCATATTTGGTTATGTTCATGACCATATTTGGTCATCATCCCTCTCCCTTTATTTAATAACAAGCTTCTTTGCCAAGGTTCTATTATTCTCATCTCGGAGTGTGACAGGCGCACAAGGGAAGGGCTCACCTTTTTTGTTTTAGTGGGTCACCAGCATCGTTCATCATGACTGATGAGGATCTATATTTGTAAATGTTATCTGTAGTGTACTACTTTTTTTGCAACGGAATGTGGCAGAACTCCATTCACCTCCGTTTCTTGCCCTCAGCCTTCTGCTCACCGCTGTAACTTATGAACACAGAAGATCAACTGCCTTTCCCGGTGGCTCCCACAGATCCCGCCCTGCCCTGCACTCACAGCAGGGACAAGGGAGATGCAGGTACCCAGGGTGCACTCTGTATGTAGCACATTCCTGAACTCTGCACTCTATATGTAGAGCACCCTTGAACTCTGCACTCTGTATGTAATACAGTCCTGAACCCTGCACTCTGTACTTAGCACACTCCTGAACTCTGCATGCTGTACATAGTGCACCCCGACCTCTGCATTCTGTAAGTGGCACACTTTTAAATTCTTTGCATAGCACACTCCTGAACCCTGCATTCTGTGTACAGCACACCCCTGTACCCTGCACGCATGTATGTAGTGCACTTCTGAACCCTGCACTCTATACATAGAGCACCCCAGAAATCTGCATTCTGTGCATAGCACACCCCTGTACACTGCGGTATGTGCATAGTGCACCCCTGAATCTGGCTCTCTATACGCAGTGCACTCCTGAACCCGGCTTTCTATACGTAATGCACTTCTGAACCCTGCTGTCATGTACCTGACTGAATGGATCAATTGACCCATTTTATTGGACCATACATCCTCCCATTCATACGAGCAAATGTTTAGTGATATGCATATATGCTTTCATTAAAAAAGAAATAATTTACTATGTCTTTTGCATTCACTGTCATTTGAACCTCGTTTCTAATTAGACATTATTGTTTGATGGTAGCTGTAGGTAGACCATAACACTAACTTTGCACAAATGTTTTTCACCACATATATACATGGTTCATTACCTTCCTTGCAAAGTTCCCATGTGTTTTGAATTGATCTAAGAGCTGTGGTCTTCAAAGAGGTAGATTGGTTGTTTATTTCATATAGTAATCAGTTTAGTGAGATTGTTACTTATCTATGATATAAACACATATTGGATGGACCTGTCATGTGGTCGCTGTCAATGTTGTACTGTGGTGACAGATGCGCAAACACTGCATTTTGCCCCATTTTTATCTACCTCACATAGTTCTGCCCATACACTTGAAGACAATTCATCGAGAGATGTGATTGCTTCAAAGAAAGACGTTCAGCAACGTTAATGTTGTTGCTTGATTGGGATGAATGCGTCCCATACGGAGTGATGCAAAGTTTTTGAATGAGCGCTTTTGTGAAACTGGAGTGGCGGGGTTGATAGTGAGTGATAAGTTTTGCAATCCTTCATGTGCTGTAAAGTTTAACATTCACATATGTAGGTATTGAAGTAAAAGCACTTATTCACATATATATTCCTGCAAATCAGAAAACTATTGATCGCATCATTGCGACAGGACGCTAGTTTTCTATCCAGCTTCCTATTTACATACGTCATCACATTTTTTGAATACTTGAAATCATCGTGTATATATATACACATATATATAAAGATCTGCTTTTTATTATTATTTTTATTTTTATTTTTATCTCTATGTCGTTTAATTTTTTGTATACATTTATGCACCATACACATAAACTTAGTTTTTTATTGTAGACACCGACAGTGGTGTTGGATGCACATCTTTTTACCATTTTCACTCTACACACCATTTACATTATACCGTAGCCACCAGCTCACATAGTTTGCCCATTCTTGCGCCTATCCGTATGAAATTTTATACGTTTGAACGTCGAATTCCAGCACCCATCTCAGTCTTGTGGTTTTGGAGAACAACAAATATGTTTTTTCGAAAACCTTGAAAGGAATTTTTTATCATTTATATATGTTGACATTTGTCAATATGAACACATTTCATTTATGCATTCATGTCTTCATTAGTGATTCCACTATAGGACGCACATCCAATCACATCTATGCCAAAAAGATCCCACACAGACTAATGATCAGCTGTTCAGAATCAGATAATCAATATGTAGTCATGTGGTAGACAAATTATGTGTATATAAGTGGTGATCACCTTCGTACAAACCAGCTATGAGTAAGCGCTCTATGGGAGCGTGAAACGCGTTAGCGGTTATGCTGCATTATCCCAACAAAGCCATGTACGGATTTTAATCATGTTATTACTTTTTCAATAAAGAGGATTTTATTTTTCACTTTTCCAATCCGGAGTGCGGCTGTCCAGATTTTTCCACCACCCACATACCCCAGGGTGCAGTGAGGTCATGTGTGGGAAGGAGAAATCGGTTGGTAGGATCCACCCTCTGTGGACCTCATCTGTTTCTAGGTGCACAGATGCCATTGCTGACAGATGATCTTGCTGCAACAAGAGAAGCGGAGCCACCTACAGTGTAGGAAGGTACTAGAGCCAGCCAGGTATGTTTTGAAAATGTAAGACAGATGGAAGTTAGTGAAGCTTTGAAAAGGAAGGGGAGGAGACATGAGAGCAGTGGAGGGGAGTGTGTGCACAGACGCTGGGGATGGAGGGGGGAGTGGTGCAGAGGTCAGAGCTGAGGAGGGGTGGATATGAGATGTGGATGGGTGTTGCACAGGTAAGAATTTGTGGAAGAGAGCTAAACCCTGCACTCCGAACATAGCGAACACATGGATACTGCACTCTGTACCCTGTACTATGTATGCAAAACTGAATGCCGTACTCGTAGTATGTAGCGCACTCCTGAACCCTTTACTTTGTACATAACACACCTTTGAACCTTCTTGAACCACTTCAGAATTTGCACAATGTACATAGCACACCCCAGAACATGCACTCTGTATATAGCACACTCCTGAGCCCTGCACTCTGTATGTAGCTCACTCTTGAACTCTGCGCTCTTTATGCAGCACACTCCTTAACTTTCCATCCTATCTGCAGTCTGTGAGTGTCCCTCTGAACCCTGCTTTTTTCACATAGCGCACCCCTTAACCCCACTGCACTCTGTACGTAGTACACTTCTGAACTATGCACTCTGTGGTTAGTGCACTCCTGAACTCTGCACTCTCTGAGTAGCACCCCCCAGAACCCTGCACTCTGTACATAGTGCACCCCTGAACCTGCACTTCGTATGTAGTGCACCCCTGAACTCTGCACTCTGTAGCGCACCCCTGAACTCTGTATTAGGTATGCAGTGCACCCCTAAACCCTTTACTATGTACATAGCGCACCCCTAAACTCTGAGCATAGCACAACCCTGATCCCTGCACCTTGTGCGTAACGCACCCCTACACCCTGCACTCTGCACACAACGCATGCCTGAACCCTGCACCCTGTACATAACATACACCTGAACCTGCACTCTGTATGTAGCACATTCCTGAACTCTGCACTCTATATGTAGAGCACCCTTGAACTCTGCACTCTGTATGTAATACAGTCCTGAACCCTGCACTCTGTACTTAGCACACTCCTGAACTCTGCATGCTGTACATAGCGCACCCCGACCTCTGCATTCTGTAAGTGGCACACTTTTAAATTCTTTGCATAGCACACTCCTGAACCCTGCATTCTGTGTACAGCACACCCCTGTACCCTGCACGCATGTATGTAGTGCACTTCTGAACCCTGCACTCTATACATAGAGAACCCCAGAAATCTGCATTCTGTGCATAGCACACCCCTGTACCCTGCGGTATGTGCATAGTGCACCCCTGAATCTGTCTCTCTATACGCAGTGCACTCCTGAACCCGGCTTTCTATACGTAATGCACTCCTGAACCCTGCTGTCATGTACCTGACTGAAGGATGAAGTGATGGGAGGGCTGAGTGCAGAGTACCCCTCAAGGTGGTGATAGAGGGTGCTATGAACAAAGTTGCACAGGTTGCCTAAAGGTGAAGCTGCCTGATGGTTTCAGATGTGAGGACACCCAAAAGCAGAGAAGTAGTCACAACAGATGATTCTCTGAGGTGCTGGTGGATCTTGACAGATGGGTAAAGCAGGAAGCAGGGTCAGAAGCCAGGCTGGGGGTTAAACACAGGAATACAGTCAGGAGCAGAGGCAGAAGCATGGTCCGGATCAAGCCAGTGTCAAACACATAATGTCCAAAGGCAGAAGTAGGTTCGTGGAGCAAGCCGGGGTCAGAGCCAGGAAAGAAGCCAGAGCAGGTCAGGGGTAAGCTGGGATGGTAACATGTAATCAAGCAGAAGCACAGAGCACAGAAACACAGGATACAAGGCTGACGATAATCCAGCAATTAGTGAGAGAAGCTGCTGTCCTTATATAGGCCAGTAGATGCTGGCAATTATCTCGCCTTGCGAGCGCCGATGCGCTGTCACGCACAACGATTTGCCACTGCGTGCTGCTCGCTACTGTGCATGCGTGAATTAGCGCTGGCATACTGGATATTGCCATGTTTGCCAGGTCTTCTACGAAATCTTCTCTGACACCTGGTCTCTGTACATAGCACAACCCTGAACCTGCACTCCTAAGTCCTGCACTCTGTAAGTAGTGCACTTTTGAACTCTGCTCTCTGTATGTAGCGAACTCCTGAACTTTGCACTCTGTGTGTAGTGTACCTCTGAACCCTGCTCTTTGTACATAGCACACCCCTGAACTCTACACATTGCATGTAGCGCACTCTGGAACCCTGCACTCTGTACATTGCACACTCCTGAACTCTCTGAGCAGCACACCCCTGAACCCTGTACTCTGTACACAGTGCACTCCTGAACCTGCATTCTGTATGTAGCACACTCCTGAACTCTGCACTCTGTACCATACCCCAGAACTCTGCACTCTGAGTATAGCACACTCCTGAACCCTGCACCCTGTGCTTATAGCACCACTACACCCTGTACATAGCACACCCCTGAACCCTGCACATGGCACATGACCGAACCCTGCACTCTTTGTCCAGAGCATTCCTGAATGCTACACTCTATGCATAGCACACTCTTAAATACTGCACTCTATACATAGCACACTCCTGAACTCTGCAATCTGTATGAAATGCACTCCTGGTATTTAATGCCCGTTTAGGCACCGATCATTTGATTTGTTTCATTGTGGGGTGCGTGGTTTTGCTCGTGCACCCGAGTGTACTGTATACTTTGTACAGGTTCACCACTTTCACGTTGGAACCAATGACAGAATATATGGAAGGTTGAGGCTCCTTAAGAACCAATTTAAAGAACTAGGCTGCAAGTTGAAGGCAAGGACCTCCAAGGTGATATTCTCTCAAATATTGCCTGTGCCACACAGGAAAGGAAGGGGGTGATTAGGGAGCTGAATGCATGGCTTAAGACCTGGTGTAAGGAGGAGGGATTTGGGTTTTTATAGCACTGGTCTAACTTTACATTGGGGTGCAACCTATATGCTAAATATGGTTTGCACCTAAATGTAAGGGGGTCTACTGTGCTGGGAGAGAGGTTTTTAGGAAGGCTGGAGGAGTATTTAAGCTAGAATTGTGGGGGGAGGGTGAATTGAAATATAATGGGGCAGACAGGTTAGACAGGGGTCAGCCCCTATCTGTGGGTGGAATGGGGAAAGATGGGGGGGGGGGGGCTATGGCAGATGATATGAAGGTTCCTATGTGACAAACAACCATTGGAAATGGTACTATTTGTACTAAAATAAAAAAATATGCAACATAGGTTTGCAAAATGTGACAATGAATTAAAGTGTTTGTTCACCAATGCCAGAAGTCTGCCAAGCAAAATAGGTGAGTTGGAAGCTCTGGTGCACGAGGAGAACTATGATCTAATTGGTATGAATATTGGCCTAATTTTTCTGCTGATTGGGCTATTAATATTCCTGGCTATGCTCTCTTTCGGAAAGACAGGGTAAAACGGAGGGGTGGTGGTGTCTGTCTCTTTGTGAGAAGTGATCTCAAAGTGAGTGTGAAAGAGGACCTAGTTGATGGCGAGTGTGATGAATTTGAAGCATTATGGGTGGAACTGTACATGGGTGTGCGTACTACAAAGGTTGTCATTGGAGTTTGTTATAGGCCACCCAGTGTTAATGAGGAGGTGGAGACTCAGCTCATTGCACAGATGGAAAGGGCTGTAAGGGCTAGGACAGTGATAATAATGGATTTTAACTACCTGGAAATTGACTGGAGTAATGACACTGCTGGTACAGTTAATGGGCAAAAATTTACAAACCTATGCAAGACAATTTTATGGTCCAGTTTATTGAGGCCCCGACTAGGAATGACGCTCTGCTGGACCTGGTAATCTCAAACCATGCAGAGCTTATTACCAATATTCATATAAAAGAACATCTGGGTAGCAGTGACCATAACATGATTTCATTTGATGTTAGTTGTAAGCAACAAACCCATACGGGTAAGATAAAAACACTTAACTTTAAAAGAGCAAATTTTCCAAGGATGAGGGCTGCTATCCAGGACTTAGACTGGGAGGAAATATTGGCATCAATGGACACAGAACAGAAATGGGAATTCTTCAAAATGACTGTATGTAAACTCACTGCAAAGTATATTCCCATGGGCAATAAGTTTACAAGGCTAAAAATAAAACTTATGTGGCTCACGGCCAAAGTTAAAATGGCTATAAATAATAAAAAAAGAGCTTTTAAAAAATATAAAAATGAAGGAACGCCAAAAAATTCTTCAAATATATTATTATTAAAAAGGTCAGGTCTGAGCATGTAGGCCCTTTACAAAATAATCTAGAGTGGGTGTCTGGGGACAAAGAGAAGCCAAACGTATTAAATACTTTCTTCAGCTCTGTGTATACAAAGGAGCATCGGGGAGCTCATGTCCATAATGGGGGTGGTCTTTACCAAGTAACTATAGACCTGTTAGTTTAACTTCTATAGTCGGGAAGATACTGCAGAGTTTAACCCCTTGCCAACCCCCGCACACCGATGCACGGCTGGGCAAATGGGCGTACCCATACATCCCTCCATTAAAGCTGGCTAGCGGGCACGCGCAAAGCCCGACACACGCCGTGGGATGTCCACTGGTGGCCCGCAATCGGGGTGAGGAGAGGCAGAACAGGGAAATGCAATGTAAACAAGGCATTTTCCCTGTTCATCACCCCCATTGCTAGTAAAAAAAAAAAACTAATAAAAAAATGTCCCCTATTTTGTAGATGTTATAACTTATGCGCAAACCAATCAATATACGCTTATTGCGATTTTTTTATCAAAAATATGTAGAAGAATATATTTTAGCCTAAACTGAGAAATTTGGGTTTTTTATATATTTTTGGGGATATTTTTTATAGCAAAAAGTAAAAAATATTGCTTTTTTCCAAAATTGTCGGAATTTTATTGTTTATAGCAAAAAAAAAAACGCAGAGGTGATCAAATACCACCAAAACAAAGCTCTATTTGTGTGGAAAAAAAGGACATTAATTTTGTTTGGGTACAACATCGCACAACCACGCAATTGTCAGTTAAAACATTGCAGTGCCGTATTGCAAAAAATGCTCTGGTCATTAAGGGGGTAAAATCTTCTGGGGCTGAATTAGTTAATAAAAGACCACATAGACGAGTTCTTGCTTGAAAAAAATATTTTAAGCAACAGACAGCATGGATTCATAAAAGACAGAAGTTGTCAAACAAACCATTTCTTTTTATGAGGAGGTAAGTAAAAACCTTGGACAGAGGGGTGGCTGTGGACGTGGTATACCTGGATTTTGTAAAAGCGTTTGACACAGTTCCCTACACACATCTTGTGTGTAAGGTAAAGCCTACAGGCTTGGAAAGATCAATTTGTAAATGGATAGAAAACTGGCTAAAAGACAGAATTCAGAGAGTAGTGGTTAATGATTCTTACACTGAATGGTCTAAGGTTATCAGTGGTGTACCCCAAGGTTCAGTGCTGGGACCCTTACTTTTTAATATCTTTATAAATTATATTGGGTCTAGGATTAAAAGTAACATTTCTGTCTTTGCAGATGACACTAAGCTATGCAGTGGAATAACGTCCTTACAGGATGTCTCCAATTTACAAGCCAACCTCAATCTCTAAATGGGCAACTAAGTGGCAAATGAGGTTTAATGTTGATAAATGTAAAGTTATGCACATGGGGCTAAGAATATACATGCATCATACATACTAGGGGAGCAGTACAACTGGGGGAATCCATAGTGGAGAAGGGTCTGGGGGTTTTGGTAGATCATAAGCTCAATAATAGCATGCAATGCCAAGCTGCTGTTTCAGAAGCAAGCAAAGTCCTTTCTTGTATTAAGAAAGGTATTGACTCCAGAGAGAGAGAGATATCATTTTGCCCCTGTACAAATCATTAGTAAGACCTCATCTGGAATATGCAGTTCAGTTTTGGGCACCAGTTCTCAAAAAGGATATCGGGGAACTGGAGAAAGTGCAGAGAAGAGCAACCAAACTGATAGGAGGCATGGAGGAGCTCAGCTATGAGGAAAGATTAGAGGAACTGAATCTATTCCCTCTTGAGAAGAGGAGATTAAGGGGGGATACGATCAACATGCACAAATATATAAGGGGTCCATATAGTGAACTTGGTATTGAGTTATTCACTTTAATGTCATCACAGAGGACACAGAGGGGGCACTCTTTACATCTAGAGGTAAAAGAGATTTCATCTCCAAATAGGCAAAGGTTTCTTCACAGTAAGAGCCCTTGCACACTGGGGCGGGGGGCGGCGTCGGCGGTAAAACGCCGCTATTATTAGCGGCGTTTTACCGTCGGTATGCGGCCGCTAGCGGGGCGGTTTCACCCCCCGCTAGCGGCCGAGAAAGGGTTAAATACCACCGCAAAGCGCCTCTGCAGAGACGCATTGCCGGCGGTATAGCCGCGCCGTCCCATTGATTTCAATGGGCAGGAGCGGTAAAGGAGCGGTATACACCCCGCTCCTTCACCGCTCCGACGATGCTGCTGGCAGGACTTTTTTTACCGTCCTGCCAGCGCATCGCTCCAGTGTGCAAGCCCTCAGGGCTTTCACACTGGGATGACAGCAGCGGCACTTTCGGGGCGGTTTGCAGGCGCTATTATTAGCGCAATAGTGCCTGCAAACCGCCCCAGTGTGCAAGGGCTCTAAGAGCTGTAAAAATGTAGAATAGAGTCCCTCCAGGGGTGGTTCTGACCAGCTCAGGAGATTGCTTTAAGGAATGTCTGGATTCTTTCCTAAATGTACATAATATAACTCGATACTAACATTTATAGGTAAAGTTGATCCAGGGAAAATCTGATTGCCTCTTGGGGGATCAGGAAGGAATTTTTTCCCCTGCTGTAGCAAATTGGATCATGCTTTGCTGGGATTTTTCGCCTTACTCTGGATCAACTGTGGGTGAAGGATTGTGTATGTGGGATTGTTTTTTTTTTTTTGTTTTTTGTTTTGGTGGTTGAACTGGATGGACTTTCAACCTGACTAACTATGTAACTATGTAACTTCACAGGTAGGCTTAAGGCACCCCCAAGCATGATGTTTTTTTTGTTTTTACAAATTCTATTTATTAAAAATTTTGAAATTGTGGAGATACAAAACATAGCCTTTGGAGCATTCCACGACTAGCGAAAACAAAACAAAACAAAAACCACATACAAAACTTAAGTTACAATTTAAAGGGGTTGTAAATCCCCATGTTCTTTCACCTTAATGCATCCTATGCATTAAGGTGAAAAAACTTCTGTCACTGACTGGCCCCCCAGCGCCCCTGTTTTATTCACCTGAGTCCTGTGAATCACACGCTGGAGACGTGCTCTTCCCCTCTACCTGTTGTCTCGGCTCTTGATTGGATAGATTGATAGCAGCGCAGCCATTGGCTCCCGCTGCTATCAATGAAATCCAATGACACGGGTGCCGAGGGAAGAGTCCAGCATTCTGCATCTATGGACGCAAATGCTGGACTCGGGAGCATGCTTCTCCTAGGGGGTTATACAATGCGGGGAGGAGCTACCAGCGCCGCCGGGAGACCCCAGAAGTCGAGGATCAGGGCCACTCTGTGCAAAACAAACTGCACAGTGGAGGTAAGTATGACATGTTTGTTATTTTAAAAAAAACAAAGCCTTACAATCACTTTAACCTACTAATAACCTATTGCTCAGGCCCACAACAATAAAGGAGTACTTCTGAAGGCTATTCATTCCAAAATAATGTTTCACTCCCCCTCACACACCAGGGCAGTCTATAATGATGACATTCGTCTTTAGCTGTTCTCACACTTATATCACTATACCATATCTTATTTCTGAGGGCAATCTCAGACCAGGTTGTAGGAAAATCATATATCTTCCCACAAATTGTCAACCGTGGAGTCAGAGTCTGTCCATAGGTTCCAAACCTTTTCAAATTTCTTAGGGCAGCCCCAGGATAAGTAAGTAGCTTTATAAAGGGGAAGGATAAGGTAGGAGCCCTATCCAACTTCCACTTGAGTACGATTGCTTTTCTGGCATAAAATAATAATAGACCCAGGAGGTATGCGTGGCCCTGGCAAAAGCTAATGAATCAACCAGTCCCAGAAGACAGACACTAATTCTCATGGTAACAGGTATAGTGGTCAAGGTGGACATAAATTGGATCACCTCCAGCCAATAACTCTGATATGTTCTGATATGTTCCAAAAAGATGTGGATGAAACCTGCCGGTTCACTAGGGAATCTCCAACAGTGAGCAGAGGTAAGAGTCAGGGTAAGTATGGTGAAGATGCTGTGGTGTGAAATAAATTATGTGAAGTATCTTGAATTGAATTAATTTATCTCTAGTTCTATGAGTTCTTGAAATGGATATTCCGACATAGCCTCCCAGTCCTCACTATCAAGTTTCTGATCCTCCACAGTTGGGTAGTTGGAATTTGCTTTTAAGCCTGTTATGCCTGCACTCCCATCACTGACATCAGCTAAATATTTAATTCCTCTAGTAGCCCATATGCAGGGATCAGGCATTAACTGAAATTCTGGAAGTATTGGGTCAAACCAAAGTGGTGTATTAGGGGACCAACAACCACTTGTGAAATTGGGTTTAGGTACTGTAATATACCAGGCCTTGATGACCGCACTCATTGAAGGAATCAATGGTGGGTATGGGGCTCTCATTCCTCTATATAGGAGATTGCAGAGAGTCTCATAGGATCCCGAATACGCTGATTCTATAACTACTGAAGTGTTAGTGTCATTAGAAGTCAACCAATTATGGACATGCATAAGCATGGCCGCTAATAGGTATAGAAGTCTGGGCAAGCCAAGCCTCCCTGTGTCCAAGGCCTGCACAGCCTCTTTTTACTAGATCTGGCTGATTGCCATAAAAACGAGGCTATGAGGGAGTACAAATGTTTAAAGAAAGACCTCGGGATCCAAACAGGACAGTGTCATAAACCATACAGCAAGACTGGGAGAATTTACATTTTTATCAAATTAATTTTTCCTATAAGTCTCTGCCTGCCCCACTGCAGTGCTGGAAACAAATTGAGTTTGCAGAAAACCTTAACATGAGGCAGGATATTAACCCCAAGAAATCTAATAGTATCTGCCCACTGTAGTGGTAGATTGGGATCAGCCATTACCCTTGCTCCTGGGTCTATTTTTTTGCAGGCCCAAGATCTCCAAGAAGCAGGCCAGGATCCTTAGTGCCTTCGAAAGTGAGTGACCAGGGTCCCAAAGAAAAATAATTAAATCATCAGCGTAAAGTGCTAATTTTTCCACAATTTTGCCCACTCGGATCCCGACGACTCTGGTCGAAGCCAGTAGCACCTCTGCCAAGGGTTCCATAACCAGTGCAAGCAACGCAGGGGAAAGAGGACACCCCTGCCTTGTCCTCTTCTGGATTGGGAATGGAGGTGATAATTTTTTATTTTTTTTCCACTTCAGCGAACAATGGTTAGAGGGCTAAATCAGCTCAATGTTCATTAATTGTCGCCTTCTCAGGTTCACATCATAGTGGATTATACATTTCCTCATTTCCTTTTATGTCAACACAATAAAAGACTTTATTACATAACTTTACCAGCAAATCCCTTATTTCTCCAACCTCCTACGCCCAGCTGTAGCTATGCTAAGGCCCGATATCAGGTGAAGCTTGTCTTATTCTGAGCCAGTTTGGAGAAAGAAGGAACGAGTGAAAGGAAAAAGAGAAACAGGGAAGAACAAAAAAAAAAAGAAGGGTATATAAAAGCAGACTTATGGACTCCCCATGCCCGTCTTCTACTGACTTAGGCGGTGTTATACAGAAGAGAAAAAAAAAAAAAATGTGCCTGTTCCCAAATCCACCCCCCCCCCCAGCCCTCCCCAAATGTTTAACATATGCTCATCTAGATTATTTATTTAGCTAAAAAATATACATATCGAAACCACCTCACTGTAACACCCATTGCCATCAAGGGTTCCAGTTACCCATATACTAATATTAAACCCATCTCTTGGTCTACTCCGCGCCTTGCCCACTATTAGGGGCACCTCACCTTCTCTGTCCATAGCTTCCACATACTTTCAAATTCCTGAAGGTTGAAGGTGATAATTTGCCAATTTAATTTGTGTCATTGGAACCCTATTTAACAAACGAATCAATTTCCTAAATACAGGGCCAAAACCAAATAGTTCTAATACCTTCATCATATTACTCCAACGGACTGTATCGAAGGCTTTCTTAATGTTGAGTGGTACCAACACTCTTGTAGCAGTTTTATCAGGTGGGAGCTGAAGATCAGTGTTAATTTCGTCAACGTTTTCGTCAAAGATTTTGTCAGTGGCATTTTTACAGTGATGAAAACTAAACTAAAAGTACAGCACATTTTCGTCCACTGACGAAAACTATGATGAAAAGCAAATCCGTTTTCGTTCCTTAACGAAAACAGGACGAGAATGACAAGGAGGGACGTTTACCGTCATGAACTACTGTATTTATCGGCGTATAACACTGTGCATACGCGTTATATGCCAATATTTGTTTTTACTAACAGGGGGCGGGGATTGGGCGGTTCGCCCCGGGTGCCACACATTGGGGAGGTGGCCGCCCCGCCCCTCCTGGCCCTGGGACAGCATTGCCAGCATAGTCTAATGTTAGGAAAAAATCACTACCAGCCCCTTCTCCTACACCGCTCCTCCCGTGTCACTCTCAGTGTAAAACTAAGCTTCTAAATACCGAAATTGGTCCGTTCTTGTCGGCCGCTCTCTTCCTCCTGCTCCTCCTGCTCCGAGTGTTGCTTTAGATTGGAGAAGGAGAGCGGTCACATGACCATCCATGAAAGATCAGAGGAGAGCATTCATGTTACCGGGTTAGTGAAAGAACAGAACTATTGAGGTATGTAGAGACTTCGATTAACAATGAGAGTGACACAGGAGGAGCTGTGTATGAGAAAGGGTTGGCAGTGATTTATTCTTAACTTTAGAGTATGCTGGCAGTGCTGTCCCAGGAGACTGGGGGTCTCCTGGGAGTGCAGGGGGGCTGTGTACTGTGCAGAGGGTGGGGGCTGTGTATTGTGTAGAGGGTGGGGGTCTGTGTACTGTGCAGAGGGTTGGGGTCTGTGTATTGTGCAGAGGGTGGGGACTGTGTATTGTGGGGGTCTATGTACTGTGCAGAGGGTGGGGGTCTGTGTATTGTGGGGGTCTGTGTACTGTGCAGAGGGTGGGGGGCTGTGTACTGTGCAGAGGGTGCGGTTATGTGTACTGTGCAGAGGGGGGTCTGTGTACTGTGCAGAGGAAAGGGGGCTGTGTATTGTGCAGAGGGGGGCTGTGTAGCGTGGGGGTCCGTGTACTGTGCAGAGGGTGGAGGCTGTGTATTGTGCAGAGGGTGGGGGTCTGTGTATTGAGGGGGTCTGTGTATGGAGGGGGCCTGTGTATTGTGCAGAGGGTGGAGGCTCTGTATTGTGCAGAGGGTGTGGTGTATGTTTTATTCTGTAATATATACTGTATTCACGTTAAATGAAACACATCACGTTTTTTTGCCACACAGGTTCTGGAACACTTATTTTTATATTTATATCTGTGTAATATATGCTTTTAATACTTTTTCACATTTATACACTTATGGTACCTTAGCAGCGCCAGACCCACTCCCCATTTTTTCCTTTATTCTACCCCTGACATCTACCTTTGGTAGTTGTTTGCAGTGGGGGCAGAAGCTTTTAGGCGTTACATCTTATATTATATATCATGAGGTCTATAGCATGCAACAATACCTTTTACTTTTTTCTACATATTTGTTAATATTAATTATGTGATAAGCACTATTTTGCACACTTAGTTGCATTTCATATGGCGTTCTTGCACGGATGTATATTAATATTTTGAGAGTAAAGTTGAGTAATGCCCTTGCTATAGGTGTAGGCCATTTACCTACCCCATGAAGCCTGACTGGAATACTTCTAGGATGTTGCTAAGGATGTGGCTAAGAGAGGCCCAGCTATTACTGTTTACCTTTACCATCACAGGAGCGAGCTCTCAAACTCTCACTTTTAAGGCCCCATGCACACAGGGCATTTGCCTAGCATTGATGCCTGTTTGTAGGCATTCATATGCATCAATCATTTTTTCTGCCACACTGCTTATGCTCCTCGACACACTGGTTGTTTCTTTTTTTTTCTGCCTCTAAAAGCTTATGTGTGCATTGACACCTAGGCTAACATGGAGGGGAATTTAGAGGCAGAAATAAAAATGCCAGATGCACCTAAAAGCAGCGTTTTTAATGCTCAGTGTGCATGATAGCTTCTTTTTAATGCATTGGATTTGCACACAAAAGTAAGTTGCCCCCAAAAAGTTGCTATGCCGACAAATTATTTAAAAGCATATAAAATTACGCAAACATTGAAAATCCCCCAACATAGTAAAGTAATCACCAACAACAGCATGATTAAGAAAAAAAAGTTAAAAGTAGAAACAAAAATTCCCAAAGGGACATATCAAAGTTCCCTTCCCACATGCAGCAATAATAATTGTATTTTAAATGTGTAGATGAACTATGTGGTACATAAGGTCCAGCTTTCATAAACAGATTACCTGCATCAATAAAACAGATTAACTAAATCGAGTACTATATCATATTTTTAACTTAGTATTTGATGCTGTATATAATTAAAAATATATATTGAAATGACCAAACTCACTAACAGCACGAAAATAATAATTATTTGCTATAGTAGTTAATAAATTTCGCATTAAAATATACATCATCAAAGGTTTATAGTATTCAAAATAGTTACAAATATAACAAAATAATTATTGTCACAAAAAAAAAGCAGCTGAAGCAACAGATAAACATAATCCCACTAAACCACTTAATAGAAGCAGAGGCAATGAATAGAAGATTAAAGATCAGCATACCAAAAGGACCATGTTAAGGACTGCCTATATGCTTGGTGCATAACACTGAAGAGAACCTCTTTGTTGGAGCAGAATCTTCAATGAATCTACATTCTACACTAGTCGTCTTTATCAAGAAACCTGTGCAGTTGGAGCAAGTTTCTTGCTTGTGGTAGAGGTTAAACAAAGTCCTTGTGATAAAACTAATGCAATTATTTTCATTAATTTGCATATTTCCATATGAGTGAAGCTTAAAATGCAATTGACACTCAATCAACATCATATTTCAGTATGATTATAGTTATGTTGCACATACCTCCCAACACTTTGAGATGGAAATGAGGGACACCTACTAACAAATGTATGTAGGTGTAGGACATGCCCCCTGCCACACCCCCATTAAAGGAGAAGTAACCCCAAAAAAAAGGTTAATTAAATAGACAAGGACTTTTTTTTATCACTACTATTCCTTTATATTGGCTTTTAAAATGTACAAATGTGGTAATTTAGAAATTGGATGAAAGGTTTAGCACTGGGAAACACTTTTTGAAAGATAAAAAGTGCATTTTATATACAACTATATAGATCAGACCAAAATGAGGGACAAATGAGGTGGAATGAGGGACAGAGGGACATTGCTCCAAATCAGGGACAGTCCCTCCAAATCAGGGACAGTTGGGGGCTATGATGTTGCATATGAACATTTCCCTTTTATTTTTCCAGCTAACATGGATTTACTAGGTTAACAATTACTGAACTTTTATGAAAAAAACAGAACAAACAAAAAACATAGCTAGTTCTTCATCCTCCCTACTACACCAGTCATGCGGGAAAAGAGCTACTGCTAAGGCAGAGGGAATTTTTTAGGCAGCAAATAAAACAAACAGAGGGTCTCAGGGGGGCTACTTCTTAACTAATCTGACCTTCAGGTACAAAGAGATTTTGTACATTTTTTCAGTAATCTTAGATCTGAAGTGCAAATTGCTAAGACACATGGTTATAATAATTGTTGCAATCACAGTGTTGCAACTTTTGAGCTACTTACACGTTTAGGAACACACATATATACAATGTAAATTACCATATTACATATTACAATAATATCATAAATGACATTATATGGTAAATACAATAATATTAAGGGATCTGTGATCTGTGAATCTGTTGATTTACTAAAAATATAGGTTGTTTACTGAGCAAAGTGGATGTTCACTTTGAAAAGTGTTTATGGGCCATGTGCTTGTTTCAATAGCATCAGTTTGACAGGAGTTTAGGTAGAACTAAAAGCAAAACTTTTTTTTTTTTTTTTCGTTTTGGAGATGTTGGAGAGGAATTAGATCCCTGTCAGTTTTTATCGCTGTCTGTGCCCCCGTTAGGGAGATTCACCCTCTCTATTTGTCCTGTTTACCATTCATATTGAATGGTAAACATTCATATTGAAAGTGAAAGTAAAAGAAAATACCAAATTTTGGGTTGCCAGAAAGTTAATAGAGGAAAAATCTTCCAATGAGGACACTAGTTCTGTTGACCCAGGGGGGCTAAGAAATTCCCTTAATTTCCAGGGATTTCTTCCCATTTCTCATGTGGCTGTGGGACAGGAAGTGATGGAAAATCTCTGCAATTGGACACAAATGGCGAAAAAAAATTTGGACAGGGGTTATAATCCTGCCTTGCTCTATTAAAAATGAGAAAAAAAAGTTTTCCCTATAATTCTACTTCAAGATGATTTTGAGATCTTTCAGAATTCATTGAAAAAATAGATAATCGGCTGAATGATCAAGCAGGGAGTTACCACAGCTTGAATTTTACTAAACAGGTCCAAAGCAATAATGCAAGGTTTGTGGGCCCCTGAGAGTACAGCCAAACATAACATGATAGGTTAATTGTCCTGTTGATGAATGTACTATATGGTTGTATGTCCAGACCCATTTTGCTAATTAATAGGTCCATTTTCATTTGTTTTTAATAGGCTAACCTTCTCAACAGTTGTAGCAGGGTGCGTTTTAGCCTAGGTTCACACTGACAGTGGGTTAGAAATCGTGTGAGTTCAGCTGAACTCGCATGATTTCATACCCGCTTATCAGTCCGTCTTCGGGAGCGATTTTAGAGACATCTGTGCGGGTTTGCCTTGTAGGTGGTTTGGGGTAGTGTGCAACTTTCAAAAACAGGGTTCCTGGTCCAAATGTATTTTTGTTGAAAGCCGTAGGGGAGGCAGAAGTATTTCAACGTCATTTGGGCTGTGGCCTTGATGGTCTGATGACAGGTTGGTGCTTCCACCTCAAACTTGGTGAAGAAGTTCACCATGACTAGACCATGACAGTGTCTGTCTTCTAACTTGTCCAGGGTAAGAAAGTTGATGGTCAGTACTTCCAGCAGGCAAGACATATCCCAAGTCAAATGTGGGGTTCAGACCCCAGCACCCTTCAACACTAAACAGACTACACAGTTACACAGTTTGGGCAGACTGGTTCAACCAACTAAAACAGACCCACACACCTGGCTTGTCTCTTGAACCAGGTGAACATTTTGAACATTTTGTGAACAACCCTCCTTCCACATGGATTCTCTGTGTCACAGAGAGGGCCAAAAACTTTGACAATACAACCTTTCAAGTCACTGACAAGTCATGGGGAAATATTATTCTGTAGTACATTATACCATTCCACAAGAAGAGATTGACCACTCACTAGGCAACCTTTTAGTTTCTGGTAGTAGCTTCAATAATTGATTGGGCCACTACTGTAACCGTATCACCTCAATTAGAGGGGCAACCGTTGGATCCTCTCTTTGAGTTTCTGCCCAATTTAACTTTTTTAATACAGTACTGACCACACCAAGGTCAACAGCTTCAGCTTGAAGGAGTTAATCCAGTTGCCCACCACCTCCTATAGATTTACTTCTACAGGGTGGCCGCTGTGTGTAGAATCATGACTATATACGTGATTCTGCAATTCCGGGTAGGGGGTGTGTGTGCCCACCCGCCTGGCTGTGCTGTCACTGGCTCAAGCACATGCCAATCACTGGTTTCCAGCCAATAATTTATTGGCCGGGACCCGCCAATCTTCTATAAAGGACACAAAGCTCTCTTCTGACAGCAAAGAGGTGCTGGTTTCTGTTTCCCTGCAAAGCATGGAATAAAAACTGGCACATCCCTTAGTAAAACCACCTAACAGTGCATCCAGTAAACATAGTTAGGCACACATTTAACCTTTTGATTGCCCCAGGGGTCCAGCCAGTGTCATTAGTACAGTGTCAGTGTATACTATTAGCACTGATCACTGTATTAGTGTCACTGGAGATGTCAATGGAAGCATTCTAATTGGTCGGGGCCATCACATGGGCAGCGCCGACCAATCAGAACCTGCATAGCCCAAAGAAGAGTGAAAGCTGCAGGGATTTCTATGCCCCAGACCCCTGAGGCGGCTATATTGGGGCTCAGAACAGGAGATTGCCATGCTGCAGGTCAGCGGGACTGGGGGGGATGCTGAGGGGGTTCTGTGTAAGTTCACCTTACAGATTTTTCTGTAAAGGTTAACTTACACTTTAGTTGAATCAGAAAATGGCTGGCCACTCGGATGCTCTTCAATAAAAGTCCTTTATTTGGTTACATGGGTACACAGGTACAGGCTACGCTAACTTACACTTTAAGGTCATGGAGTGGCCTGGTCAGTCTCCAGATCTTAATCGTATAGAAAATGTATGGAGGGAGCTGAAACTTTGAGTTGGCAAGCGACAGCCAAGAAACCTTAATGATTTAGAGAAGATCTGTAAAGAAGAGTGGACCAAAATCCCTCATGAGATGTGTGCAAACCTGGTCACCAACTACAAGGAACGTCTTGCCTCTGTGTTTGCCAACAAGAGTTTCTCCACCAAGTACTAAGTCATGTTTTGCTTGGGGATCAAATACTTATTTTACCCACTGAACTGCAATCTACAGTGGGGACGGAAAGTATTCAGACCCCCTTAAATTTTTTACTCTTTGTTATATTGCAGCCATTTGCTAAAATCATTTAAGTTCATTTTTTTCCTTATTAATGTACACACAGCACCCCATATTGACAGAAAAACACAGAATTGTTGACATTTTTGCAGATTTATTAAAAAAGAAAAACTGAAATATCACATAGTCCTAAGTATTCAGACCCTTTACTGTGACACTCATATATTTAACTCAGGTGCTGTCCATTTCTTCTGATCATCCTTAAGATGGTTCTACACCTTCATTTGAGTCCAGCTGTATTTGATTATACTGATTGGACTTGATTAGGAAAGCCACACACCTATCTATATAAGACCTTACAGCTCACAGTGCATGTCAGAGCAAATGAGAATCATGAGGTCAAAGGAACTGCCTGAAGAGCTCAGAGACAGAATTGTGGCAAGGTACAGATCTGGCCAAGGTTACAAAAAATGTTTTGCTGCACTTAAGGTTCCTAAGAGCACAGTGGCCTCCATAATCTTTAAATGGAAGACGTTTGGGACAACCAGAACCCTTCCTAGAGCTGGCCGTCCCGCCAAACTGAGCTATCGGGGGAGAAGAGCCTTGGTGAGAGGTAAAGAAGAACCCAAAGATCACTGTGGCTGAGCTCCAGAAATGCAGTCGGGAGATGGGAGAAAGTTGTAGAAAGTCAACCATCACTGCAGCCCTCCACCAGTGGCAGAGTGGCCCGACAGAAGCCTCTCCTCAGTGCAAGACACATAAAAGCCCACATGGAGTTTGCTAAAAAAGCACCTGAGGGACTCCAAGATGGTGAGAAATAAGATTCTTTGGTCTGATGAGAACTTTTTAGCCTTAATTCTAAGCGGTATGTGTGGAGAAAACCAGGCACTGCTCATCACCTGTCCAATACAGTCCCAACAGTGAAGCATGGTGGTGGCAGCATCATGCTGTGGGGATTTTTTTCAGCTGCAGGGACAGGACGACTGGTTTCAATCAAGTGAAAGATGAATGCGGCCAAGTATAAGGATATCCTGGACGAAAACCTTCTCCAGAGTGCTCAGGACCTCAGACTGGGCCGAAGGTTTACCTTCCAACAAGACAATGACCCTAAGCACACAGCTAAAATAACGAAGGAGTGGCTTCACAACAACTCCGTGACTGTTCTTGAATGGCCCAGCCAGAGCCCTGACTTAAACCCAATTGAGCATCTCTGGAGAGACCTAAAAATGGCTGTCCACCAACGTTTACCATCCAAACTGACATACCTGGAGAGGATCTGCAAGGAGGAATGGCAGAGGATCCCCAAATCCAGGTGTGAAAAACTTGTTGCATCTTTCCCAAAAAGACTCATGGCTGTATTAGATCAAAAGGGTGCTTCTACTAAATACTGAGCAAAGGCTCTGAATACTTAGGACCATGTGATATTTCAGTTTTTCTTTTTTAATAAATCTGAAAAAATGTCAAAAATTCTGTGTTTTTCTGTCAATATGGGGTGCTGTGTGTACATTAATGAGGAAAAAAAATAACTTAAATGATTTTAGCAAATGGCTGCAATATAACAAAGAGTGAAAAATTTGAGGGGGTCTGAATACTTTCCGTCCCCACTGTAATTCATAACATTTGTTTTATGTGTTTTTTTCTGGATTTTTGGTTCATATTCTATCTCTATCATTTAAAGTACACCTATAATAAAAAATGATAGACCCTTCATTTCTTTGTAAGTGGGCAAATGTACAAAATCTGTAGGGGATCAAATAATTATTTTCCCCACTGTATACAATGAGTATGGTCATGTTATATTTTGTCGCGCCACTTAAAGCCCCTTTCTTTATTCGCGCAATTTAGCCAAAGCCACTGGACATGACATGCTTCATTATTCTAATACCTAGAGTGCCCAGTGGTGCCTGACATCGCACGATTCCTGCTTTTCCATCCAAACACAAGGAAAAGTATATTGCTGTGCTGCTCTGTGCTCAGTCTCGTAAGGAAATACAGATATGACTTTTTGCCACTAGATGTCGCCCTGCGCTTAGCAAATATGTATTTCCTTTCTCCTCTGGTGGAGTCTGACCAAGTGAAATATAATCAGAAGTTCAATACTCTCTAAAAAGACTAGAGATTGTGAAGGTTGTGTGTACTATAGCAAAGAATCTATCCGTAAAACTCTAGTAATTAAAGCATTGTACATATATATCGCTGCTAATGATATTTCAGCAGTGTGCAGGAATCCAGGAGAATGTAGGTAGAGTGTTGTTGCAATCAGATCTACAGACATAACCAACCTAAAAACAATCTGTACTGTCACCATAACATGATATTTTGTTTCTTTCATTTGTATTTAGAGAGGAACTTCAGTCCCCTGAAACTGTTGCATTGACTCTACCCCTCCCACATCGCCATCTTTGGGTGTCTTTTCCAGAACCCAGCAGAAAGACGTGTGGCACAAGTGTTCTCGGGCATCTGCAATCACACCCGGTGAAGGTAAGGGCCCTTGCCAGGGGTCAGGGGCGCCATTTATGGTTTTCTCAGGGAATGGCATCCAATCAGAGAACACTGCATTAATTAAGAAAATATACAGTGTTCCTGAATGGCGTCTGTGCCGAGCGAACAACCTCCTGTGTTCACAACGCAACAGGGCAGCCGATTGGCACTGGAACCGAAAGCTAGAGGCAGTGCCTACTATAGTGATTTCCATCTTGCACAGGGATCCCACAGGTATGGCACATATACACTTACATTGGTCCCAGCTGGAGCAATGGAACTAGGTAAAAATGTCCTAAATTTCAGCTTTAGGGCTCATTCAAACCATACATGCATGAAAACTGATGGGAAAACCTCGCAGAGACATCGGTTTTCATGCACGCTGACATCAGTTTTCATGCGCGTCAGTTATGTGCCCTATTTATACCAATGTTGATGTAAAAAAAAAATCTGGTGTTGTTGTGGTGTGAACAGGGCACATAGAGAACCATACCTCCCAACATTTTGAGATGGGAATGAGGGACACCTACTAGCAAACCTATGTAGGCATAGGACATGCCCCCTGCCACTCCCCCTTAAAGGAGAATTAACCAAAAAAAAAAGGTTAATTAAATCCACAAGGGCTTTTTTTTACCACTACTATTCCTTTATATTGGCTTTTAATATTTACAAATGCAGCAATTTAGAATTTGGATGAAAGGTTTAGCACTGGGAAACACTTTGAAAGATAAAAATTGCATTTTATATATAACTATATAGATCAGACCAAAATGAGGGACAAATGAGGTGGAAAGAGGGACAGAGGGACATTGCTCCAAATCAGGGACAGTCCCTCGAAATCAGGGACAGTTGAGAGCTATGGAGAACCATTGTTTTTTTTGTGCCCTTGCAGAACGCTTGCAGAAAAACTGACGTCTCTGCACTAAGGTTCGATACACATCTATGCATATTGTTTTTGAGCGTTTCTGCAGTGTTTTTTGCGGTGTTTGCCGCATTTTTGACCATCGTTTTTACAGCGTTTTTGCGGTGTTTTTGCAGCGTTCTGTGTTTTTTTTTTACAGTTTTTTTTATACTGTATACAGTGTTTTAAAAAAAATGCAAAAAATGCAAAACGCGTCAAACGCCGCAAAAACGCTGTAAAAACGCTGTACTTGCGTTTTTGATGCTGGTCCATTGAATTCTATTACATGCAAAACACTGCATTTTGCATGAAGAAAAGTCCCTGACCCTTTCCAAAAAACGCAGAGGCACAAAAATGCATTGATGTGAACATGTTCCATAGGAACCCATGTTAAAAAATTCCCATGCATTTCTGCAAACTGCATAATGCATCAAAAAACGCATTAGTGTGAATGGAGCCTTAGGCTGGATTCACACCTATGCATTTTTAGTGCTTTTTGCATTTTGCAGATTTGCACTACAGAACGTGTCCCATAGGAAACCATGTTCAGTGGACTGTAGTGCAAATCTGCAAAATGCAAAAAGCACTAAAAATGCATAGGTGTGAATCCAGCCTAAGGTCTGGTTCACACCTATGCATTTTTTGGTGCATTTTCAATTTTGCGGAAACACACTACAGTCCATTTTAACATGTTTTCCTACGGATGTAGTTCCCATCTGTGCATTTTATGGAAAAGGCCGGGGACTTTTTTCTGGTTTTTGGTTCCATAGACTTCAATGGATCAAAAGCCTGTATTGAAAAATGCAAAATGCACCTGGAATATGCAAACTGCAACCTGCATAGGTGTGTATCAGAACTTAGAACATCAGCATTAAACAGGTTTTTTTTTACAGAGTGTCACTTCTGTTTAATTTTTCCACTTTGACTTATATACCACTTACATGTCAGTTTGAAGTCGCCGTATATATCCATTATAATAACAAACGCCATTGTCTAGAGAATAGTTAACTGATCTGCTTTAGACCTACTTCATTCAACTCATGCACACAATAGCATGTGACATTGCAATGATGAATCATTTTATAGCTACTATTTGCCCAGATTTGCATAACTGTCGCAGGAGTAAAAGGGTTAACACTTGAAACCCAGAGGAGCTGAGCCCAAAGTACAGAGGTTAAGTATTACTTCCATACAGTTCCCTCCGCGGCTCTAGATGAGTCAATATTTATCCATTATTGGTTGACATGGGGGAGTAAAAGAGAGAAGAGAAATGATTTATGGGGAAGAAGTGCCTTTTCCCCTCTGTGTGCTGAGCACTTGCTGGAAAGGGTGTGGGCTCCCTGTAGGAGATGATGGACAGGGGACATGTGAGCTGACAATGGAGACACACGACTGGCCTCAGCCACTTCTACAAACTAACCGCCATGGGGGGAAAAGCCCTGGAGGAGGTAGAAGGACAGGCTAGTAAAAGAGTCAACAAACACCTGGGAGGAACTCTGCTTCTTCTGTAAAGATCTTCAGATCTCTGGCATTGTGCCTAGCAGACTAGACATACACTACTTAACAATCACCAAATGGAATGTGTAGACAACTCCAAGCCCTACACTTGTCAAGAGGCAAATAGGAAGCAATTGTTTCTGTCTGCCAATGTTCATATTTGTCCGTCTGCTATATGGATCGTCAGATACACTTCGTTTTGTAAAAGTTTATTGCATGACTAACCCATAGGTCAGGTTCACATCTATCCACGTCTGCTTTTTAGTGCATTTTTAATGTAGTGTGTTGCTATGTGTTTATATTATGTGATGTGGTGCGTTTTTGATGCATCATGCATCTTGGGTTTGGCCAATGACGATTGATTTCCTGCAGTGACATCATTGTTGAGGACTTTGGAAGGATCTAATTTCAGGGGCTGACAATGCATGAAAATGAATTAAAATGCACTATATCTGCGTTTTCATGCATTGCCATAGATGTCTATTGGCTCACAGTGCATGAAAATGCACAGAAAAATGGATGTGCTTCAATGAACAACCTCATTGGGTATGCTGTATTCCTTTGACGCATGGATTGCTTTGCATTCTGCAGTGTGCGCTAGAATGCAGACATGTGAACAGGGTCTTAGGAAGTAATTGAGGGAACCAAGACTACAGGCAATAACGTCCAATGTGAAAAAAGTGATTACAAGGAAACAGTTTATTGTGGTTGAGTGTTTCTATTCTGTAAAAACGTTTCAGGCTCGGTTCACATATATGTGGTGAGGGAAACGCAGCGTATCCTGTGCGTTTCCCGCACTGCATTGAATTTGCACGGCGTTCGTGCGAACTGCAGCAGGTGTCAATGTTAAGTTAACACCTCAAACGGTTTGCAAAACGCAGTACGATTGACAGAATCAGATTGCATAGGTGCGAACACCCAAGCGATCTGATTCCGGTGCAGGAAAAAAGGGTCCTGCACCAGTTTGATGTGCGGATGTGGTGCGATTAGAGCCATACAAATGAATGGCTCAAATCGTACTGCACAGACATCGCGTGTGAGATGAATAGGAATATGGTGTGATTCCAACCTAAATCACATGCCGTGTCCCGCACCACATATATACTGTTGTTAAAAGTATTGGGACACCTGTCTTTACATGCACATAAACTTTAATGGCATCCCAGTCTTAGTCCGTAGGGTTCAATATTGAGTTGGACCCCCCTTTGCAGCTATAACAGCTTCAACTCTTCTGGCAAGGCTGTCCACAAGGTTTAGGAGTGTGTCTATGGAAATGTTTGACTATTCTTCCAGAAGCGCATTTGTGAAGTCGGGCACTGATGTGGACGAGAAGGCCTGGGGGGTCAGCCATGGGGGGTTCAGGTGGTTGGGTGGTTTGTTTGCCCCCCCCCATGGCTGGAGCACCAGCCGCCACTAAAATCACATGTTTGCTTTAAAATCTTTCTAATGACAAATATTTTTTTTTTAGTCTAGGTAAGGCCTCGTTCACACTGGTGGCAAATATATTGCCCTGCAGAAAAGTGATTTGCAGTGGATTGCTTTTCAGAGGTATTTGAGCGGCGCATTGCATGTGTTCAGGAGGCGATACTGCCCCCTCCTAAATGTCTGGGTTTTTTTTTCTGATCACATGGTGGATTTTGCATGGCAATAACATGTCGCAACCACGTGGCAAGCATTTGGTACACAGTTACTGTGCAGTCCCATTGACTTCAACAGACACATTTTGACAAATATGTTGCACAGGGAAGTAAAGTATCATGCCCACGGTAATGTATATGGACCTGAGCAGCCATGATTTTTTGTAGGTGAGGTCGGGGGGTCAGGCGGTAAAAATATGGCATGTTTTTACTGTCCCTCACCCTTTTTGAACACAGCTATAGAGTGTGTAAGTGTTAAAAAACCCTATTATGTTTTTTTTTATTGCCATGTCCCTGCTTGGGTATGTCACCCTATCTGTTTACCCTAGTTACCATGGTCACTGGGACAGAAATGATGGGAAATCAGAAATCTTATAGTATAAGATTCTCCATGTAGACTCAATGTAGACTATGTAGACACCTACATATAGCTGATGACAGCTACAGCATATGTATAAAAGAAGATGCAGAGATTCTTTTTCCACTTATTATTGCTTCTATGGGACAGGAAGTGAACAGAAATCTTTCCAATGGAACACAGAAAAAATGAACCTGACAGGGGTTCTAACCAATCCTTACTCTATCAAAGAAAACAGCAAGAAGGCTGAAAATTCAAATCTCTCCATCTTAAAAAATGCTGGTTGCCTGGTTGCTATGTGGAGCTTAAAGCTTCAATACATTCCTAATAACTGATCCGTAGGTATGGAGATCAATACTTCTGACTTCACTTTTTGGATGCTTGTTACTGATCAGTGACTTAGGAGGTGTAAAAGCAAGAGAGAGATGTCAAGAATGCACCAAGAATTTTTAGAATGAGGCTCACAGTGGCAGCATACAATATTGGGTAGGTTCCCCTTTTGCCACCAAAAGAGTCCTGATCCATCGAGGCATGAACACCACTAGACCTCTGAAGGTATGCTGTGGTATCTGGCACCAAGCCATCAGTAACAGGTCCCTCAATTTGTATACGTTCACAAGGTGGGGCCTCCATAGGGTTGCCACCCCAACCCTTTAAACCCAAACACATATTATTACACAGGTTTAGAGTCTAATTTAATGCAGATAAGACACCAAGTGAATTAATGAACCACCTTAATCAGCCACAGAACCTGTGTAATTAATATGTGTTTGGGTTTAAAGGGATGAGGTGGCAACCCTAGGCCTCCATTGTTTTTCCAACACACCCCACAGATGCTCGATTGAATTAAGGTCTCGAGAATTTGGATGCAAAGTCAACACCTCAAACTTGTGTTCCTCAACTATTCTTGAGCCATTTTTACAGTGTGGCAGAGTGCAATATCCTGCTGAAAAAGAGGCCACTGCATTCAGTTAATACG
Organism: Lithobates clamitans; assembly: GCA_037952925.1. Taxonomy (NCBI): domain Eukaryota; kingdom Metazoa; phylum Chordata; class Amphibia; order Anura; family Ranidae; genus Lithobates; species Lithobates clamitans. Next base: position 1,669,514 of record JBBGZY010000156.1, on the reverse strand, counting down.
GCTTCAATTAAGGGGTGTAATTGGTCTCCAACAATGTCTAGGTAGGTACTATGTGTCAAAGTAACATCCACATGAATAGCAGGACCCAAGATTTGCCTAAAGCATCGCACTGCCTCCGCCAGCTTGCTCTCTTCCCATACTGCATCCTGGTGCCATCTCTTCCCAGGTAAGCAACGCATACGCGCCCAGCTGTCTACATGATGTGAAAGAAAATGTGATTCTTCAGCCCAGGCCACCTTCTTCCATTCCAGTTCTGATGCTCATGTGTCCATTGTAGGTGATTTTGGCTGTGGACATGGGTCAGCATGGGCACTCTGACCAGGCTGTAGCTAAACAGCCCCATACACAACAAACTATGATTCCCACTTTTTCTGCTTTCAACACAACTTCATGGACAACATGTTCTGCCAAATACTGCATATCCCACTGACTTACGGGTGCCATTGCAACGAGATAATTAATGTTATTCCTTTTACCTGTCAGTCATCATAAAGTTATGGCGGATCTGTATTTTTTCCCCAGTGTACATTTAGACAACAGATTACTTCTTATTTTCAGCTTAATGCTCTAATATGGACAGATGATGTTTCTGAGTCTATGTGACACAGAGGAATGTTTTCCTTTATTTCAGTCACGGACAATTTACTGGAGCAGGTGCTATGTGCTCAGAAAGCCTTGTAATATGCAAATCAGCTTGCTATTTTGCTTGTATTCTCTTTATAGAAAATTCCAGCAGTGGGCTTACTTTTATTTTATGTTTAACTGCGGTCTTTGCAAGCACCCAAGTTCCATATAATAACTATAGAAAAATTTGCTTATCTCATCACCTATGCACAAACGGTATTGTGTAGCTATAAGTAAATAACATTTCTATACCAACGTTGACATATGGGATCATTTAATAACAGTGTGAAGTGTACAGAGCCATGATGTGCACTATGCCATGACAATGACAAGCAAACAAAAATTACCCGTTTTCAGGAAGGGATGCTACAGATTGTGCCAAGCAAAGCTGTGGCCAATCCTTTGGTGGTACCTTTTCCTATGAAGGGTTACACATAGTCGCACAGTTACATAGTCAGGCTTGAAAAAAACCTCCATATACAGAAACTCTAATGTGGTTGTGAACCCTATAAATGAAATATGAACAAAGCATATTCCTCTATACTGTGTACTTGTCTCAATCCAGAGCACAAAATGTAATTTCTGTCTGCTGCTTCCTTCCTCTTCTATCTGCATGAGTTGCTTCTGACAAGTTTTATCAACACCAAGAGAAGAAAAGGTAACAGGGGAGAGAGCTCCAGCTGATTGACAGCCTCAGCTCTGTTCATGTGTGCTGTGTGGAGTGGGGTGTGTCACTCCCCACCAATCAGCTGTCAGAGCTCTCCCCACTGATGTAACTTCAGCTCTCTGCCCCCTGCTTTTCAGAGCTGAAAGATCCCGTGTAAATTATGCACTTTAAATGAATGTAGGGGAAAGATGGCCATAGATAAACAGGTACAATTTATGTAGGAGGATTTGTTTAATCTCTTTGTACCACCTGAGGTTAGTCACTTCACTGAGTATTTGTGAGGGTTTACAACCACTTTAAGTACAGTAGCCTAGTGGTTAGCAGTCCTGCCTTGCAGTACTAGGATCCTCAGTTAAAATTTCTTGTTTGTGCCTCTTCCAACACTCCAAAGATATGCTGGTAGGCAATGGTCCAAGAATGGTCCAAGGTATGTATGTATGTATGTGAAAAAGGGACATTAGAGTGTAAGCTCCTTAAGGACAGGGACTGACCTGAATGTACAATATACATCAATTGTTGGCACTATATAAATTAATAAGTCCAAGGGAACTTATGGATACATAGATCTCTAACTCAGAATACAATGCAGTTAGAAATTACTGCTCTGCGATGGCCTCCTCAAATATCCTTCTTGATTCTAAGTACGTACAATGAATATTATTTTTTCCCATTTACCTGTAGTATTGCATTCTCTTCAATACACATGCTCACCTGCACAATGAATTCAGCATTGTCCTGCTGCAATCTGCTGTTCAGGACATAAAGTGGGTCTGTTTAACCACTTCAGCCCCGGAAGAATTTACCCCCTTCCTGACCAGGCCATTTTGTGCAACACGGCACTGTGTTGATTTAACTGACAATTGCGCAGTCGTACGATGTCGTACCCAAACAAAATGTATGACCTTTCCCCCCCCCACAAATAGAGCTTTCTTTTGGTGGTGTTTGATCACCTCTGCAGTTTTTATTTTTTGCTCTATAAACAAAAAAAGGCTGACAATTTTGAAAAAAACACAATATTTTGTACTTTTTGCTATAATAAATATCCCCCCCCCCAAAAAAAAATAAAATAATATAAATAATAATATAATATAAATAATAATATAATATAAATAATAATAAAATAAATAAATAAAAAATAAACTAATTTCTTCATCAGTTTAGACCGATATGTATTCTTCTACATATTTTTGGGGTTAACTGTGTTCCCTCATTTGTGTTCTAACTGTGGGTGGAATGTGGCTGACTAGAGGAGAAGACCGATCGGTGTTCCTAGTTAGTAGGAACACACGATCAGTCTCCTCTCCCCTGACTGTTTACACACACAGATCCCGGTTCTCGCTCTGTCACAAGCGATCGCGGGTGCCCGGCGGCCATCGCGCCCGATACTGCAGGCAGGCCCCTTTTGCAGGTATACCTATGTAAAACATTAAAATAAGTGGCTATACTGTTTAAAACCCACTTATACACCGTCTCACCCTGCTCTGCACATGCTCAGTTGATTTCTATTTTTAGGCACTGTCGAATTTGTAGAAGGCGATCTGCTGACAGTCTTAAAGCGGAATTAAACCCTTCTATTCTTTACAGCCAAGGAAGCTGCTTCTGTTTGATCTGCAACTGCCATGGTGCTGCACATGTGATCAGTTATGACACCAGCCATTTGAGGGTTTGACAGTTTGGTTGAGGACACAATCAATGTGACAGCAATTCCGGCATTCCATGAATGTAACTGTTTTTTTAAACCATTAAACGAGAAGTATGGACTTGCTTTTTATTGTAGAATCAAGTTGTTATGGGTAAAGTTCCGCTTTAGGTGTGTGTGAGCTTAATGGAAATTGTACAATCACCTTGCAAGGTATATGACCAGTAGGGATGAGCTCGATGTTCGAATCAAACGTAAGTTTGACTCGAACATCCGGTGTTCGTCCGTTCGCCGAACAGTGAATATTGTGGGGCATTCAAGGGAAATTCGAGAGTCGGGGAATGCCCCATAATGCACTGCGATATCACAGTGCATTGCTGTATGATGATTGGCCAAATCATGCACCTAACCTTCCTGCTTTGGCCAAACACAGCGCGCTCTGCTGAGAGAGCCATAATTGGCCAAAAGCAGTGTGCCTTTGGCCAATCATGGCTCAGGGGGACTAAGGCCACGCCCCACACTATGTAAGGCTGCTTACATAGCGGCCGTGTATAGTGTGTGGATGGAGAAAGTTTGAGCTAGATTAGGCAGGCAGGTTAGTTAGTGGCAGTGTATTTGATATATATATATATATATATCACTGCAGACAGGCCCCTTTTGCTGGTATAGCTGTAAAACATTAAAAATAAGTGCCTATACTGTTTAAAACCCAGTAATACACTGTCTCACCCTGCTCTGCACATGACGTAAATGGATGACCCTGCCCCCCTCTGACATATCTAATACACTGCCAGTAACTAACCTGCCTGCCTAATCTAGCTCAAATTGGGTCGCCGGGTGGCCCCCACCCTTGGCTATATAACAGCTGTCACCGCGAAAAGGCTGCAGTGATTGAAGATGGATGGATATCACGGGACACTTTTTTTTTCTTTTTTAATTGGCAATTGTCAGAAACTGTCTGCTGTCGTTTTTACTTTTCTGACACTTTTTTGGTGAATGAGTAGTGGTGCAATTCACATGGGAGGGCGGAATCTGGGAGCTTCCAGATTCCAATAAGCCCCCCACCCGCAGACTCCCACAACCAGCGGGCAAGGGTTGTGGGGATGAGGCCCTTGTCCCCAACACCAAAGCACCCTCTCCATGTTCAGGGCATGTGGCCTGGTACAGTTCAGGAGAGGGGGGGAACTCTCTCGTCCCGCCCCCCCTTTTCCTGCGGCCTGCCAGGTTGCATGCTCTGATACGGGTCTGGTGTGAATTTTGGGGGGGACCCCCATGGCATTTTTTTTAAATGTTGATGTGGAGTTCCCCTAATATCCATACCAGACCCGAAGGGTCTGATAATAGATTGAGGAGGGAGGGAACCCACACAATTTTTTTCAATGATTTTTTATGTATATTGCTGGGATCCGACAATACATTACAGCCGCAAGCATGTTTACATGACATTTTTTCCTTTAGAAATGTCATTTTGCTGCGGTACTGTTTAAAACATGGGAAAGATGTGCTACTTTACAAGCAGACTAAGGGGACCCCCAGGCACCATATTTAAAGGAATATTTCACTTTTATTGTTTCACTTTAAGCATTATTAAAATCACTGCTCCTGAAAAAACTGCAGTTTTAAAAACTTATTTTTGCATTGATACATGTCCCCTGGGGCAGTACCCGGGTCCCCAAGCACTTTTTATGGCAATAACTTGCATATTATCCTTTAAAATGAACACTTTTGATTTTTCACATTCATGTCCCATAGACTTTCACAGTGTTCGCATGTTCGCACAAATTTTTTGTCTGTTCGCATGTTCTGGTGCGAACCAAATGGGGGGTGTTCAGCTCATCCCTAATGCCCAGGCTCGAACAAACATGAATTCAAAATAACACAACTCACAATAACAGATTTTTCTTTGGTGTAAAGCAAGCCTTAGAAGAGAAAGTGTTTTTTTTCCTATTTGTCTTGTTAAAATAAAACACATCTACAACCTCCTGTTTCTGGCACATCTCTTCTGCTCCGGGTGCTTCTTGTTTGTTCAGTAGTGGAGGTGTTCCTATAAAGACTACAGCGTCTAGTTGTCATATTAATTATTACACAGGCTAATGACTGAAACAGACAAAATAAGGAGGGGGTGGAGGAGATTCAAGAGTCCTTTCTTGATGCTCAAAGATTTAGCAAAGGAGGCCTGCAATTGGTCTGCAGAAATAGTCTGACAAGGCATGGAAGATAGGTTTCATACAGCCAGGCAATTGAGAAGGGGGGAAGAGGTTTGTGAATAGACCCCACGCTTCTTTTATAAACTCTCTTGCTGAGCAAAAAATGGACTTCATCTTGAATACAGGCCTGATCTTGAATGCTATACCCAGCAGAGAAAGAAAAAAATGCACCATTTATTGAAAGTTTTTCTTTTCCTCCGGCTATTCATGTCTTGTGTGAGGAGAATCAGCTGGATTTGTTTACCACGAAAGACTTTTATTTTCTCTCCTAGTGTCCCAGAACTCAGACCACATCTAGGCTAACAAAATCACCTACAGCTAATATAAAGATGTTTCTAATGTTTAGAAGACTTTACAGATATGTAATTTTATCCTACCTGTTCAAGCAAATAATTTATTTCACATAAATGGATCTGTAGGAGAGAAAAGAAAACAACTTAAGGAGAAAAAAAACAACTTATGGATCTACGAGGCCAATCCTATTTATAGCAATAGCAGTGCTAACCAGTAAAAAATTATTTTTCTTTTAAATTGTAAGCTCTCAGGAGCAGGGCCGTTCTAACCCTCTTGTTTTGCATTGTATTGTAACTGTACTGTCTCCCTTTATTTTTTAAAGCACTTCAAAAACAAGCCTGCATAATAATAATAAAATTATTAAAAATGTAAAAACAGTATGCACTGAATCCCCTGGGGTCTTCAAACATTGGATTACTTCAAAAGCCTTTCTCAACCTTATCAACACAGATGAACCCTTTAAATAACTTTCCGGTTTCATGGAACCCCTGCTAAAAAAACAACTCATGATTCATAATGTGATGGTCACAGGGAAGAATACCCCTTACATCTGTGGTCATTGGGAAGAGTTACCCCCTTACAGATGCTGTAGCTTAGAAGATCTATGGTGTCAGTGGGAGGCAGAAATTGCTCATTGATCAAGGAACCCATAGCAACCACTGGAGGAACCCTGGTTGAGAAACCCTGCCCTAGAGGATTCAAACCTTTTGCCGACCCACCAATTGCATTCTTCTAAACTATTTTGGTACCTGCAGGTCAAACATTATGTGACGTCAACGGTGTGCCTTAAAAGAGATCCTATAACCTTTACAACCCTTGAGTCTAAATTAAAGAAATGACCACCACTCAACAGAGCTAATTACCCTACTTCATGGAACTTCTAAACAAACGCCAATACTCCTAAATTCCATCCATGTGTGGGATTGTGATCTACAATTGTCTGTTGACCTTGAACACTGGGACCCTTAAGTCCTGCACATGCATGTGGCAGCTAAAACTAACTACAATGTATTACTCTGTTGGTACTTGGTTCCTACCAGATTAGTACATACTAAGCCTATTGATTCTATGCATTGCTTCCGTGGCTGTTCATAGGTCAGCTCCTTTATTCACACATGGTGGACTTTTTAGGTGGTGCAACGGTTCTGGCGACAGGTTAACTATGAATGCCCGCGCTCTAGCTGCTGTTATACTGTGTTATATTAAACATCAGATAGTGAAAATAAAACAAAAATTAACTGTGCTTGTAAGCAGGGGTTAGAGAGTTGCGTGGGTGGTGGTCACATTTTCCATGTTTCCCTCCTCGTTGGGTGCCAAACAAGGGTCACATGAGAAGCCTCCCCTGGGGTGCGTTCTGCTGGGCTACGCTAGGCACCTTTTACAGGGTCACTTTACCACACATGGGGTACTTTGTTTCATGCAGTTTTCATTAATGCCATGGGGCAACGCTGAAGCTGCTGTGGGGTAATACTGATCCTTAAGGTGGACCTCTACTCTTAGAGATGAACATACAGCGTGTACACTTGCACTGCAACAGTTCTCACAGTAACTCTGGGCTCCCTGTGATGATGTACACCTTTTCTGTAGTCTGCATATAGGAGGGACATGCTGAGCCTTGTCCACGTCCACCTGTCCAGGGTTTCCCACTACCATTCCCCAGCAGGGGAGTGGGCCCTGTAGTGCACTTTGCAGGTGCTCCACAAATGCACTCAATTTAACTCTTGAACCTCTGTGCCTCTGTACAGGATGGGAACCTCTGCGGCCTGATTTCCCTCCCGTTGCTCTGGGAGACAGACCACTGGCAGAAGGAGTGTCGACAACATCTGCCTCGCTGCACGAGGCCAGTCCACCAGCGACAGGCACACGCTATCGACAGGCTATTTTTAAGACTTCTGTTACCCCAGGTAACCATTTGTGTCTTCACACCAATCTACCCTAGGTAACCATTTGTGTTTTCACACTAATCCACACCGATATCTTCATACCCCAATGTGTTTAAGACTCAGTCGGTGAACTTTGTGTACTGGTTACTTGCATCACACCCCTTTCAATAACTTCAGACCAGGCAGGGACAACGTTTCAATACTTTACTTAAAGCGGAGTTCCACCCAAAAGTGGAACTTCTGTTTATCTATCTCCCACATCTGTCTCTGGCACCTTTTGGGGGGAGGAGGAAGCGGATACCTGTTTTTGACAGGTACCCCGTCCCCACTTCTGTCGGACCTCGCCGTCGTGAGGTACGTCAGAAGTCCGGCCCCCTCCTCCTCCCTCCTCCTTCCCCTAACGTCGGGCCAGTAGGAGAGCGCAGCGCTCTTCACGCATGCACAGTAGGGACCCAGCCGTGAAGCTGAAAGGCTCCAGGGCCAGGTTCCCTTACCGGCAATGGCAGAGGTCAAATGTCTGAGGTCAAATCCTAAGTCCATTGGACTTTGCTCAATTAAAAAGTGAATGGCTAGGCTCCAGGGCAATATGTCTATGTTTCGGCGAGCCTGAGAACCATGGATCGCCAACCACCTCCCACAAGTTTTGATCGTCAACTGTTGGAATTGTAGTAACCATCACTTTTGGGTATTTGGACCCACGCTTACTTTCACTTCTCCCCTGCTGACTCCACCCCTCCCCACCCTTCTCCCCCCTCTTTACTCCTCTCAACCCTCTCTTTCTATCCTGATCCACACTTTACCACTTTGCTTCTACTGTTTTTTTTCCCTTTTCATCTTTCACAATGATCTGTAGGCCATATGCAAAAAAATGTAATGGTTCATTCAATATTCATATGGTGTTATATATAAGATGTTCATGACTTCCAAAAAGTATAAAGCTTGTGTTGTTGATCATTGTTCTCATATGTGAATTATTACTTGCACAAATGGAAACAAAACTTTTGACATTGCTCTTTTGACTCTGTCAATTGCTCTTTATACTCAAATAAAAATGTACTGAAAAAAAACAGCTAGCACAAAAAGTTAGTACTTTATTTCATGTTACCCCAGCATTTCCGATATGTGTCTGTGTTACCATATACTTGTATTAAAATGCATTCTGTTCTCTTTGTATTGCTTATTTTGTGTGAAATACCTCCCAGATAGCAAGGATAACTTGCCATACATTTGTGGCAGTACCTAATTGTAATGCCCCGTACACACGGTCGGACATTGATCGGACATTCCGACAACAAAATCCTAGGATTTTTTTCCGACGGATGTTGGCTCAAACTTGTCTTGCATACACACGGTCACACAAAGTTGTCGGAAAATGTCTAGTTGACACTTAGCAAATTTGTGTGGCAAGTCTCTAGCAAGAGCAAAGTTGCAGTGGTGAGTCTACAGCAAGAGCACTGCAAGTCACAGTGACCCCTGTGGTGGGATGACTATTACACAACATAACTGAACCAGAACTTGCAGCAGACTTGTAGAATATTTGCAAAAAAGTTGATCTGGAGTCATGCAATGCAGACTTGCTGCAATTGTGCAACAAACTTGTGAAGCCTGGCAAGTCTAGCAATTGCTTAGCAAATCATTTTCAAACTGTCAGCACAATTATTTGCTATCTGGGCTGGTGATCCTGAGAGTCTCCTTGGCACCAGACATGGAATCACCTCCCATCTTGGTCAGTTTTCTTCTTTTCATTCTACTTGGGAGTACAACCTGCCTGCTCTCTGTTCTTCAGTCTTATGCTGACAGACCCCCCCCCCCCGCCGCCCACACACACGCACACACACACACACACACACACACACACACACACACACACACACATACATAGTCTCCACCCCCACCTCTCTAAGCCCCTAATGCAGCTTAGAACAGAAGTCGTGATAACTTATAAAAAAAAAGAAAAAAAACATATTTATATCTCTAAGGGTTCACATATACTTTAATGCATTCTGATTGAGGAGCTAACTAGGGGTAGCAGATCCCTAACCCCTTGTTGGTCATAAAAGGAATAAACACATACTGATAGTTTTGAACATCACTCATTTGGAAAACTACACTTGACACATTGTTCCTGAAACCAATCATGTTAAGCACTAAAAAATGGATATAGAAGCAAAAATTTTACCCTACTCTCAACCCCCCCCCCCCCTCCTCAATCTTACATGAACAGGTGCTGATTAAATGTTACATAAAAACATACACTTTGCTTTCTGTTTATTTTATTACAGGTATTTATATAACACCAACAGTATACATTTTATTTACTGTACATTCACATCACTTCCTGCCCTCAAGGAGTGTACAGCCATGGCCAAAAGTTTCACAAAGTCTGCTGCCTCAGTTTTTATGATGCCAATTTGCATATACTCCAGAATGTTATGAAAAGTGATCAGATGAATTGCGAAAAATTGCAAAGTCCCTATTTGCCATGAAAATAGACATTAAAAAAACATTTCCACTTCATTTATGAAGAAGGCTTCAGGGGGCCCAAGAAAGTCCAGCAAGAGTCAGGATCGTCTCCTACAGCTGATTCAGCTGCGGGATCGAGGCACCACCAGTGCAGAGCTTACTCAGGAATGGCGGCAGGCAGGTCTGAGTGCATCTGCACACACAGTGAGGAGAAGACTTTTGGAGGATGGCCTGGTGTCAAGAAGGGCAGCAAAGAAGCCACTTCTCTCCTGGAAAAACATCAGGGACAGCCAGATATTCTGCAAAAGGTACAGGGATTGGACTGCTGAGGACTGGGGTAAAGTCATTTTTTTTTTATGAATCCCCTTTTCGATTGTTTGGGGCATCCGGAAAAAAGCTTGAGAAGAAAAGATAAGAGCTAACATCAGTCCTGTGTCATGCAAACAGTAAAGCATCCTGAGACCATTCATGTGTGGGCTTGCTTCTTAGCAAGGGGATTGGGCTCACTCACAATTTTGCCTAAGAACAAAAGCCTTGAATAAAGAATGGTAAAAAAAACATCCTCCGAGAGCAACTTCTTCCAACCATCCAAGAACAGTTTGGTGATGAACAATGCCTTTTCCAGAATGATGGAGCACCTTGCCATAGGGAAAAAGGGATAATTAGGTGGTTCGGGGAATAAAACATGGAAATTTTGGGTCCATGGCCAGGAAACTCCCCAGACCTTAATACCATTGAGAACTTCATTGGTCAATCCTCATAAGGCAGGTAAACAAAAAAACCCCAGAAATCCTGACAAACTCCAAGCATTGATTATGCAAGAATGGGCTGCCATCAGTCAGAATGTTGCCCAGAAGTTGATTGACAGCATGCCAGGGTATATTGCAGAGGTCTTGAAAAAAAAGAGTCAACACGGCAAATTTTGAATCTTTGCATAAACGTAATGTAATTGTCAATAAAAGCCTTTAACACTTATGAAATGCTTGTAATTATTACTTCAGTATACCATAGTAACATCTGACAAAAAGATCTGAAAACATTGAAACAGCAGACTTTGTGAAAATTAATATTTGTGTCATTCTCAAAACGTTTGACCACTCTAAGGTTCCTGTCTCACATGGAGCCGCATACTAGGTCCAATTAGGATAGGGGACAGGTTACTTATCAGCATGTCTTTGGAGTGTGGGAAGAAACCAGGGTACCACAAATCCACACAAGCACAGGGAAAACATGCAAACTCTATACAGATGATTCAAATCAGGGACCACAGTGCTGCGAGGCAGAAGTATTATCCACTAAGCCACTGTGGCACCAATATTATAGGAAATGGATCCGGTGCCCATCAGCAAGGAAGGGTTGTTTGACCCACTCTGTTCTTACTCTCCACAATCCCACTAATGGATGGGATGCTCAGGGGTGTTTTATCCTAATTCACAAGTGAAGAACGGGCAGAGAGTTGGGCACACAATAAACAATCTCCCTGCTGACAGCAGTAACATTTACAAATTTAAATGATAGGATAGCAAATTAAGGGACATTCCCCAACACATCCCTTTATGAGGGAGTCCTGCACAGCTCTGAAATGTTGCACCGTGGTGTGATTATATGATGCAAAAAAATTTGACTTTTGAATAATGATGGTTACAGCACCACAGTTACAGTGTATTCTGGCATGATGTGCAATGGGAGTATGATTCTAATTTCCCAACAGGCACACAGTAAATCACCATAACCAGACATCTTTTCTCTAACCTACTCAAAATTGAAAACAGTAAAGCACAGTTAACCACCATAACCAGACATCTTTTCTCTAATCTACTCAAAATCGAAAAAAATTTGGGTAACTTAATTTTAAGGGCTGGTTCACATACAGCGCATTGCTGCGTGATCCACATGCAGTGCACTGTGGTGCAATTTAAATCGCACTGGACTGCACCATAAGCATGCACTAAAAAATGCACTGCAACCAGATTGTATAGTACATCTATACAATGCAATCCAATGCAGACAAATGCACTGCGTTTGTGACATACGTTTAGGGTGTTGTTAACTTAACATTGACTGCAAACTGCAGTGCATTTTGATCGCGGTGCGGAAAATGTGCATGGAATGCGGGTTTCCCAAATTGTGTTCTGATGTGAAAAGCAGAAAATCCAGTCAAAAATAACAAGCTATAAATGATTAGCCCATTAAAAGTTAAAATACCAAAAAACGGCTTCTGCTGTAATATTCACCTTCACTTCAGACATTTGTTCCCCAGTGCTGTTTTTCTCCTGCTATATGTGCTCAGTCTGATGGCCAGCATCATTCAACCCAATTTCTCTGAGCCCAGGGTGTTCTGGACTCTCCCCAGCCTGTGACCAGACAGAGAAAGGAGAAGCAGCGCAGTTATGAGTCGTCTCTCTGTCACTCTGCTTTCTTCTCCTATCATCATGCTTGGCTCCTTGTGCCTCTTCCTCTTCTCACACTCCAGCACTGCTGTACAGGGACTGCAGGAGGCCGGTGCCAGGTGAAATTCAGCTACTTACAATGCTTAGATTTAAAATGCATTGTACAATTCAATACAGAACTGCATTCATTTGTCTTTTGTATCTGCCTAAAATTCAAATCGTTTTTGATTCAAATTTGAATTTACAATGAGAATAAAATAGAACAGAAAATAAAGGAATAGATTAGGAAAGAATATAACAGAAAATACAGGAACAGAATAGGAAAGAATATAATAGAAAATAAAAGAAAAGAGTACAATAGAGTAGAACAGAACAGAATGCAAAATAAAAGAATAGAAAAAAATGAATAGAAAAAAGGGATAGAATAGAAAATAAAAAATAGAGCAAAAGAGAACAAAATAGAATAAAAAATAAAATAGAAAATAAAGGAATAGAATAGAATACAAAATAGAATAGACTAGAATAAAATAGAAAGAATATAACCATCTTCTGAAATTCAAATTTCTAATAAAATAAATTAGAATTTGTATAGAATAGAAAATAATAGAATAGAATAGAAAATAAAATAATAGAATAGAAAAGAATAGAATAGAATAAACAATAAAAAATAATAGAATAAAATAGACAGAATATAACAATATAACCATTTTCTGAAATTCGAATTTCAAATAGAATACATTTTAATTTGAATAGAATAGAAAAGAATAGAATATAATAGAAAAGAAAATAACAGAATAGAAAATAAAAAAATAGAATAGAAAAAAAACAATAGAATAGAATAGAAAGAAAATAACCATCTTCCAAAATTCGAATTTCGAATAGACTAAATTCGATTTTGCATGGAATTCGATTCAAATGCAATTCAAATAGAATTGGAATGGAATTTGATTCGATATCGAATAAACAAAACAAATCTATGTACATAATGCATCCAAATTATACGAAATGAGACTAATTTTTCGTTCTGCACGTGTCTAGTTTCTATAAGTGTGTCAGTTTTATTATAAGGAAATGGCTACATTGAATGGACTTCAGTAGCATCTAGATACAGACAGCTAAGTGTTCCAATTCTAATTTCAAAAGAGCCAACTTCCCTAAACTTCGAACCTTGCTAGAAGGCATAAATTGGGATAAAATCTTAGGAACAAAGAACACGAAGGAGAGATGGGTTTGCTTTAAGAGCATATTATAGTTGTATACTCATTATTATGAATTTGCATTGAATTCTCAATTGTATTGATTAAAATCATTTGCCATCAATAATTTTTTATTTACCTACTTCTGTTGCGACTTATCGCTATATTAGTTAGTGATGTCATATAACGCGCATGCGCCGTATCTTCTATTTTTCCGGCAAGCCGAAACCCTTCCGGAAAAATGCTGTGTCTATGTCGGGGCTGCGTCATTTCCTGTTGTAGACATCAGCCCCGACATCCTGTGATGCTTCCTCCTAACTCTTCCCCAAGAGGATCCTGGTTACCTTGTGACTCGCTACGTCACAGGGTGGAGGAGACACAGACGGAGTGAGCAAGCTGTGATTCGATATGCTTCGTTTCTGTAGTAACCAGAAACAAAGAAGAGGCTTGGATATTTTGCTATTACTACGAATGCGCAGGATTATGGAGACAAATATGTACTGTGGGCAGAGATAAATATATATTCAGGCGCAGAAGACCACAGTGGAGATGGCGCCGGCTAATATGAAGAACAAGTGTTTATAATATAAAGAATATTTACAGTAAGAATGACTTTTATAATTATTCAAAGTGACCATTTGAATCTTAATTAATATTTATTTGATAATATTGTTAAAATAGTTTTTATGTGGGAGGGTTTAATACCACTTTAACCAATGCATCCCATTGGGTAATACATTTAAAAGAGCGAACAAAAGTCCTGGATGATTTAACTCCAATGTAAAATTGCATATAAGAGTAAAGGAGAAGGCCTTCAAAAAATACAAGGTTGAGGGATTATCATCAGCATTCAGACTTTATAAAGAATGCAACAGGAAATGTAAGGGTGCAATGGGGGAAGCTAACATGAAACATGAAAGACACATAGCGGAGGAGAGCAAAAAAAATCCCAAGAAATTCTTTAAGTATGTAAACAGTAAAAAAGGGAGGACAGACCATATTGGCCCCATAAAGAATGAGGAGGGACATCTGGTTACAAAGGATGGGGAGATGGCGAAGGTATTGAATTTATTCTTCTCCTTAGTCTTCAGGAGGGAATCGGGAGGCTTCAGTAACCAAAACTGCAGTGTTTATCCTCATGACACATCACAGGAAGCACCTCCATGGTTAATAGAGGACAGAATTAAAATTAGACTTGGGAAACGTAACATTAATAAATCACCTGGAACCAGGTGGCTTGCACCCGAGGGTACTTAGGGAACTCAGTCAAGTAATTGCCAGACAATTGTTCCTAATTTTTACTGACAGTTAGGGATGAGCTTCCAGTTCGAGTCGAACTCATGTTCGACTCGAACATCGGCTGTTCGCAAGTTCGCCGAACAGCGAACAATTTGGGGTGTTTGCCGCGGAACACCCTTTAAAAGTCTATGGGAGAAATCAAAAGTGCTAATTTTAAAGGCTTATATATGCATGGTATTGTCATAAAAAGTATTTGGGGACCTGGGTCCTGCCCCAGGGGACAAGGATCAATGCAAAAAAAGTTTTAAAAACGGCTGTTTTTTCGGGAGCAGTGATTTTAATAATGCTTAAAGTGAAACAATAAAAGTGTAATATCCCTTTAAATTTCGTACCTGGGGGGTGTCTATAGTATGCCTGTAAAGGGGCGCATGTTTCCCGTGTTTAGAACAGTCTGACAGCAAAAGGACATTTCAAAGGAAAAAAAGAAATTTAAAACTACTCGCGGCTATTAATGCATTGCCGGTCCGACAATACACATATAAGTTCATTGATAAAAACGGCATGGGAATTCCCCACAGGGGAACCCCGAACCAAAATTTTTTTTAAAAATTACGTGGGGAGTCCCCCTAAATTCCATACCAGGCCCTTCAGGTCAATTTCTCTGTTAATTTCTACCATACTGAATTTTTTGTTTTGTTAACTTGAGAATAGAGATGGGCCAAACCCCCCCCCCTGGTCGGTTTGCAGCAGAACTCACAAACAGGGGAAAAATTCTAACCGGAACGGCGAACCCCATTGGAGTCTATGGGAGCCAAACAAGAAAAGTAATTTTGAAGGCTAATATCGAAGTAATTATGGGGTTCCGGTTACTGTTCGCACTGGGGAACATGTATCAATGCAAAATGTTTTTAAAAAAACAATAGTTATTTCAGGAGCAGTGATTTTAATGATGCTTAAAGCGCAACAATAAAAAATAAAAATGTATTTAAATATAGTGCCTGGGGTATACCGTTAGTCTGCCCGTAAAGTGGTGCATCTGTACTGTGTAAATAACATGCTTCAGCAAAAATGACATTTTTAAAGATAAAAAACTAGTCAAATCACATTTAAATTGACTCGCGGCCCAGCGAGTGGGACGTATTCTGAGGCCTTTGATATAGAGCTTGCACAAGGCCGCAGTAAAAGAGGTAATGTTTACGGTTGAGGAATCTTTGTAGGATACAGTGGAGCCTTAGATTGCGAGTAACGCGGTAACGAGCGTTTAGCAAAATGAGCACTGTATTTTTAAAAAAAGTAACTTGGTTTGCGAGTGTTGTCTCACAAAACGAGCACGATTCAGGCCAAAGCGGTGTGCAGTACCGCTTTTGGCCTGAGGTGGGGGGGCGCTGGGGCCGAGCAGAGCCGAACGTCACGTTTGGAAATGCACAGAAAGACCCGAGTACAGCCTTGGCAAATCTCGGGTAGGAAGTCTTTCCGACGTTTGCCGACGTCAGCCGAAGTGTATTCGGGCCTTTTCGGCCACTTCCAAGGCTCTCCGGCACCCCCCCCGCCTCTGGCCGCATGCGGTATTGCATCCCATTGAAGTCAATGCGGAACAAGTTATTTTCGCTTACATTGACTTCAATGGGAAAACTCGCTTTGATATGCAAGTACTTTGGATTACGAGCATACTCCTGGAACGGATTATGCTCATAATCCGAGGTTCCACTGGTATATTCACCATAATACTAGAATAAACAAGGTACGGTTTATAACGGCATATGTTGATTGGCCTCGAAAACACAAAAGGAGGGTTCCTTACATATATTATATTGTATTTATATTGTATTGAAGATACTGTACAATGCTCAATGTGATGCCGAGATTTTTGTTACATGTTTTGTAAAAACTTCAATAAAAATCATTGAAACATAAATTGAATCGCGGTTGGAATTGCCGGCTATTAAAAATTTAAAGAAAAAAAATGGCGTAGGGTCCCCTCAAAATCCATACCATACCCTTATCTGGGCATGCAGCCTGGCAGTCCAGGAATGTGGGGGGGGGTGAGCGAGTGCCGCCCCCCCCTCCTGAACCATACTAGGCCACATGCCCTCAACATGGGGGGGTGTTTTGGGGCAGGGGGGCTCTGTCAAAACAATTGGGAAATGGCCAGCATCCCATAGATACTTTAGGTAATCTTCAACAGAAATTTATGTTTGTGAATGCTGCGCATATGAAACCCTCACCATCATTGATGCAAGAGCAGTTTTCAGGTCTATGTTTTTATGGAAAAAAACAGAATCTTCCTATATAGGCTCTGGAATTGTCCAGCATGATGGTAGATGCTCGGCCAGTTATAACTTTTTTCCTGTGCTCCTTTATATCATCTGCACTGCAGTTATATTATTATTTTCTACTGTGTCCAACTATAGTAAGTGTTGCTCTGATCAGGTGCATTGTCGTGAAAAATCAAAATGGATTTAGCTAGTTTTAGGGTGATCGAGCAATGAACCCAAATTTAAACATAATTTGTAATGACTGGACCATTTGGGACCTCCTAGAACACAACAAAAAGTTCACCTACTGACTAAAGGTGCTTGCTATTAAACATTTTGGTCTTCCCATTTTTGTACTGCTACCACTGTCAGGCAAGTATCAGAGTAGGTCCCTGTGCTACAATCGGTCAATCATAGATGTCACTCCTCTAATTTTTCTACCTGTCTGTGGACCTCCCTACAATGGTGGCTCTTCTGAGATATAACTATCTATACTAACTCAAGTATATTTTTCCCTCTGGGAACTTTTTAGGCAATATACAGAACTTGAAATGAAAAGCAATATATGCCAGTCTTTATTAAAGTACAAAAAAGATAAAACGTTATAAAATTACAACACCTATGTTGGCTTTTCTTTGTCTGAATAATTTGCTTACAGTCAATAAAATTTTTGTTAAAGAAAATTACAACACAGCTGGTATTGGTATACATATACAACATAACATAATATGCTTTATCGGATACCCAGTTGTCTATGGTTAACCCATATTATCTTCCATGATATTTAACTTTATCTGCATCAATGTTAAACAGGACAGAACTGACGCATTTTGGAGAGAAAGGGAAGAGAGGGTATACCGTATTTACAGTACAATCAGACCATTACATATACATTAATTTGCAAAATAATGTACCACATCATTGAAAGATCCCTATTATACTTACATACCAAAGATAAAACTTGACTTGTTTTCAATATACCATTGGATTAGTATATCTTTAGTACAACATATAATGTAAGTATGGAATGAATCTTGCAATGATGTGTTACTTTAGTCTGCAAATGAATATACTGTATACTTAATGATCTGATTGTATAGTAGATTTGGTATACCTTCTATTCCCCTGAGAAAGGAGTTCTCTCTGAAGCGTGTCGGGTCTGTCCTGGTTTACCATTGATGCAGATAAAGTTAAATATCATGAAAGATAATAATGGTTAACCAGGGACAACTGGGTATCCCATAAAGCATATTATGTCATGTTGTAAATGTATACCAATACCAGCTGTGTTGTAATTTTATAAAAAAAAAAGAATTTGTACTTTAATAAAGACTGGCATATATTGCCTTTTATCACAAGTTCTGTATATTGCCTAAAATGTCCCCGGGGGGAATACACTTGGTTGCATGTAATATTTTATTTATTTATTTATTTTATTTCTTTCAGTTACTTATATAGCGCCGTCAATTTATGCAGCGCTTTACATATACATTGTACATTCACATCAGTCCCTACCCTCAAGGACCTCACAATCTAAGGTCCCTAACTCGCATTCATACATACTAGGGATAATTTTACACAGGATCCAATTAACCTACCAGCATGTCTTTGGAGTGTGGGAGGAAAATAAAGTAGCCGGAGGTTACCCACGCAGGCACAGGGAGAACATGCAAACTCCAGGCAGGTAGTGTCTATAAGACTCACAAGACATACTGTAGGTAACCCCCAAAAAAGTTTAAACCTAATCACTAAAATCTGATATAAGCTTCGGCATGAAAATTCAATAACGGTTTTCAATCTAAGCTTTCATTAGAAGAATAACTAATGAGTCTGTCATAAAGTTCTTTGTTCAGGCTTTTTCTGTTTTAGGGTGAAAGCTGCCTCCCAATTGTGGTCACCCTGTCACGTGGTTCACCATTGCAACCATTGGGGAACTAGTCCAAAGCAACGACTTGCAGCTAAAGCTGAGGTTAGTGCATGTAGACAGGAAGTGGCTAAAAAATACTTGAGATAAGCAGCACTGATATGTATAAAATGATGAAAAAATTGGAAACCGTAGTATCGTATGAAAAAAAGGCTTTAACAATCGACATGTCATCCACTGAGAGTTTAAATGCATTAACAGTATATATTTTCACTTATAACTTGTCTATGTGCTTTTATATCTTCATTGCTGCTGGATGCTAATACTAATGGCTTAAAGTTTTGCCTTTTAAGCTTCTATCTGAAACAAGGGCTAAGATGCAGCTTTAATGAGCACTTTGATTTTATTGGTGTGCAAAGTTCACTTCATTGAAAGGCTTGTTGGGCGTTATTTTCAATGTGCCTTTGTCTAGAGGAAGAAGGAGGGTTTAGCAATCCCCCTGGCACACAGAGCTAAACCTGTGTCCTTCTTCACAAATGCACTCCTGGGCTGGGCACACTACCTGATTCAAAGATAAAGAAGAGGAACTTCTCAGCACTGCTGGCAGGAGAAACAAGTGTTAAATTATATCACACAACCACACTTATAAACTGCAACTGTTGCTTTTATTGAGTGGTAACCAATTACTTTTGCTACAATGAACAACTCAATTCTTTACAGGCCTTATTAGTGTAAAGGCAAAGGAAGTAGGTATATCAGCACTCCATCCAACATAAACGCCTTGGTGTACAAAACAAATATTGTAGAAACAAGTATGGTAAGCACTCAAAGGGTTTCCACAGATGAACAAAGAGGATGGGCCTTGAGAAAGGCAGGCTGTGACTTGCTGAAACATTGGTGCAAAACCAACCTGTATAAAACTTAGGCAGGTAAAAAAATTGCTGTAAATTAGGAATGCTTTCAGAATTAGTGTTAATAATTTTTTTTTGTTTGTTTTTTTTTTTTTATCAAATAACAAAATGGAAAGTAAATGAACAGAAGAGAAATCCAAATCAAATCAACATTTGGTGTGACCAATCTTTGCCTTCAAAACAGCATTAATTCTTCTAGGTATTCTTGAACACAATCTTTGAAGGAGCTCGGCAGATAGGCTGTTCCAAACATTTTGGAGAACTAATCACAGATCTTTTGTGGACGTAGGCTGCCTGAAATCCTTCTGTCTCTTAATGTAATCTAAGATAGAGACTCAATGATGTTGAGATCAGGGCTCTGTGAAGGTCAAACCATCACTTCCAGGTCTCCTTGTTCTTCTTTACACTGAAGATAGTTTTCAATGACATTAGCTGTATTTTTGGGGTCCTGTTGCAGAATAAATTGGGGGCCAATCAAACACCTCCCTGCTGGTATGGCATGATGGATAAGTATCTGCCTATGTTTCTCAGCATTGAGCACACCATTGATCCTGACTAAATCTCCAACTCCGTTCGCAGAAATGCAGCCTTGAACGTGCAAGGAACGTCCACTATGCTTCACAGTTGTCTGCAGACATTCATTATTGTACTGCTCTGCAGTCCTTCAGGGAACAAACTGCTTCCTGCTACAACGAGATATTTAAAATTTTGACTCATCAGTCCAGAATACCTGCTGCTTTTTTTTCCGCACCACAGTTCCTATGTTTTTGTGCATAGGACGTGAAAACAAGGCTAAGCAATTCAACTATGCAGGAAAACATAGAAACTGGGTATACTGTGTGTGTGTGTATATATATATATATATATATATATATATATATATATATTTATATACTGACCAGTCACTTTTTTAGGTACACCTGTTCCATTGCTTGGCAACACAAATTGCTAATTAGCCAATCACGTGGCAGAAACTCAATGCAGTTAGGCATCTAGACGTGGTGAAGGCGACTTGCTGAAGTTCAAACCAAGTATCAGAATAGGGAATAAAGGGGATTTAGGTGACTTTGAACATGGCATGGTTGTTGGTGCCAGACGGGCTGGTCTGAGTATTTCAAAAACTGCTGATCTACTGGGATTTTCATGCATTCCTGTCAGCTAAGAACAGAAAACTGAGGCTACAATTTGCACATGCTCACCAAAATTTGACAATAGAGGATTGGAAAAACGTTGCCTGGTCTGATGAGTCTTGATTTCAGTTGTGAAATTCAGATGGTAAGGTCAGAATTTGGCATAAACAACGTGAAAACATGGATACACCCTGCCTTGTATCAATGGTTCAGGTTGTTGGTGGTGTAATGGAGTAGGGGATATTTTCTTTGCACATTTTGGGCCCCTTAGTAACACTTGAGCATTGTTTAAATGCCACGGCCTACCTGAGTATTGTTGCTGACCATGTCCATCCCTTTATGACTACAGAGTACCCATCTTCTGATGGCTACTTCCAGCAGGATAATGCACCATGTCACAAAGCTCAGATCATCTCAACTGGTTTCTTGAACATGACAATGAGATCACTGTACTCCAATGGTCTCCGCAGTCAGCAGATCTCAATCCAATAGATCCCCTTTGGGATGTGGTGGAACAGGAGATTTGCATCATGGATATGCAGCCGACAAAGCTGCAGCAACTGCGTAATGCTATCATGTCAATATGGACCAAAGTCTTTGGGAATGTTTCCAACACCTTGTTGAATCTATGCCACGAAGAATAAAGGCAGTTCTGAAGGCAAATATTGGTCCAACCCGGTACTAGCACGGTGTAAAGTGGCCGATGAGTATATATTATTATTATTATTATTCACGATTTATATAGCGCCAACAGTTTACACAGCGCTTTACAATGTAGAGGGGGGACAGCACAATTACAGTACAATACAGAAGGGACAGGAGGACCCTGCTCGTAGAGCTTACATTCTAAAGGGAGGGGGTGGTGGTACAAAAGGTAATAGATGCGGGGAATGATTTGATGGGGTTGTTAGGTGGGTGTGGGATAGGCTTCCCTGAATAAGTGAGTTTTCAGGGATCTCCTAAAGGTGGACAATATATATATATATATATATATATATATATATATATATATATATATATATATATACCCACAGAGGACATCATCTCACCCGGCCTTGTTGCTAGGACATTGCTTAGACACTCACAGCTGGACAGCTGGTACTGTTCACCTCTATAATCCCACCATCACAGACGCATGGTGCCTGCTGGTCCTGCATTGTATGCGATGACAATAAGAGGGATGGAGACATGACCAGTATAAAGCGAGGCTTCGTAGGACCAGTCATCTCAAAAGGAACTAGAGTGTTGGACTGTGAAGTAAGGTCAGTTTTACTCAGTCTTAGATCATCATCTCATTGACAAAAAGAGAATATACAGTATCTCACAAAAGTGTGTACATCCCTCACATTTTTGTAAATATTTTATTCTATCTTTTCATGTGACAACACTGAAGAAATGACACTTTGCTACAATGTAAAGTAGTGAGTGTACAGCTTGTATAACAGTGTAAATTTGCTGTACCCTCAAAATAACTCAAAACACAGCCATTAATGTCTAAACCACTGGCAACAAAACTGATGTAAGAGTTCAGGGGCTTACTATGCATGCACCAATGGCGCGTTGCCACAAGAGGAAATCCGTGCCAACTGAGCATGCTCCAAAGACGCCTCAGGGCGCCAACCCGCACCTGCGCAGAAGACTTGATGGAATAGGGCAGGAAAATGCCCAGTGACCGCAAACTTCCCTATATATGCCCAGCCCAGACACTGCCAAATTGCTGGATTAGCTTCAGTCCCCCCTTGTTCCTGTGCTGGTGTGTGATCTGTCTGAACCTGTTGTGACCTGGAAACCTATTTGACTACTCTTGATTGCTGCTTGCCATTGACCTCGGATTTGTACCTTAACCATTCTACTTCTTTGCCCCTTTTGTACTCAGTTGCCAGATTAGAACCGACCCCGGCTTGGATCTCGACCATTCTTCTTCAGATGAACCCTTTTATGCTTTGTTGCCCAACTGGACTTGACATTGGCTCGGATCTCAGACTAAGGTTTGCATGGTGCTTCACACCCCTGGTACCCCTGCCACTCGGTGTCCACCAAGTCTCTGTCTCCATCTCCAGAGGCTTTAAGGACCCAAGGTGCAAGGGAGGCCTCCCCACTACTTCGGTCTCACATCAGGTACATGGCCCTCGTGACAAGTGAGTACACCCCTAAGTGAAAATGTCCAAATTAGCCATTTTCCCTCCCCCAGTGTCATATGACACATTAGTGTTACAAGGTCTCAGGTGTGAATGGGGAGCAGTTGTGTTAAATTTAGTGTTATCGCTCTCACTCTCTCATACTGGTCACTGGAAGTTCAACATAGCACCTCATGGCAAAGAACTCTCTGAGGATCTGAAAAAAATAATTGTTGCTCTACATAAAGATGGCCTAGGCTATAAGAAGATTGCCAACATCCTAAAACTGAACTGCAGCACTGTGGCCAAAACCATACAGCGGTTTAACAAGACAGGTTCCCCTCAGAACAGGTCGACCAAAGAAGTTGAGTGCACATGCTCAGTGTCATATCCAGAGGCTGTCTTTGGAAAATAGACATATGAGTGCTGCCAGCATTGCTGCAGCGGTTGAAGGGGTGGGAGGTCAGCCTATTAGTGCTTAGACCATACGCTGCACACTGCATCAAATTGGTTTGCATGGATGTCGTCCCAGAAGGAAGCCTCTTCTAAAGATGATGCACAAGAAAGCCCACAAACAGTTTGCTGAAGACAAGCAGACTAAGAAAATAGATTACTGGAACCATGCCCTGTGGTCTGACAAGACCAAGATAAACTTATTTGGTTCAGATGGTGTCAAGTGTGTGTGGGGGCAACAAGGTGAGGAGTACAAAGACAAGTGTGTCTTGCCTACAGTCAAGCATTGTGGTGGGAATGTCATGGTCTGGGGCTGCATGAGTGCTGCCGGCACTGGGGACCTACAGTTCTTTGAGGGAACCATGAATGCCAACATGTACTTTGACATACTGAAGCAAAGCATGATCCCCTCCCTTCGGAGACTGGGCCGCAGGGCAGTATTCCAACGTGATAACGACCCCAAACACACCTTTAAAACGACCACTGCCTTGCTAAAGAAGCTGAGGGTAAAGGTGATGGACTGGCCAAGCATGTGTCCAGACCTAAACCCTATTGAGCATCTGTGGGGCATCCTCAAACGGAAGGTGAAGGAGCGCAAGGTCTCTAACATCCACCAGCTCCGTGATGTCATCATGGAGGAGTGGAAGAGGACTCCTGTGGCAACCTGTGACGCTCTGGTGAACTCCATGCCCAAGAGGGTTAAGGCAGTGCTGGAAAATAATGGCGGCCACACGAAATAATGACACTTTGGGCCCAATTTGGACATTTTCACTTAGGGGTGTACTCACTTTTGTTGCCAGCGGTTTAGACATTGAGTGTTGAGACAACAAATTTACACTGTTACACAAGCTGTACACTCACTACTTTACATTGTAGCAAAGTGTCATTTCTTCAGTGTTGTCACAAATGAAAAGATATAATAAAATATTTACAAAAATGTGAGGGGTGTACTCACTTTTGTGAGATACTGTGTATATTCTGCATCGGCTGGGGAGCAGGATGTTTATATTCTCAGCTGTCCCGAGTAAATAAAAACTGTTAGCCCCGGTTCACACAGGGGCGACTTGTCAGGCGACTTAGCCGCCTGACAAGTGACTTTAGGCGACTTGCAATGACTTCTATACAGACTCTGTGAGTCGACCTGCAAGTCGTGTTGCCCCTGTGTGAACCGCCACGTACCTTGGGTGTTCTAAAATGTTTTGACTGGTAGAGTATAATATTTATGTTTGCACATTAGAAGATGGCATACATAAAACATTTGCCTAATATTTAAAATGCACTCACACAGTTAAAAAACCTATTATTCCCATTCATATTATGCCCCTTGCTTTGTTAGAGATCTCCAGCATATTACACTAACTGGTAGCCTTGCAGTTCTCTGAATGATATGCACCATACTGATCCTATGTGTGACATTCAAAGAGGGAGAGAGGGGCATGTTTTTGACGTCACACATCAGCCTGACACTTCATGGCCAGGCAGGGGGTGATTTCCTGATAACTCAGTTCCTATCTTGATATGTAGCTCAGACTGGCGGCTCTGCCAAAGCTCTGCTGCCTGATTACAGTTCAGCGCGTGTGACTAATGGGGCGACTTTGCTTTTTATTACTCCCCCTCCCCCCTCTGCCTTATAACCTATGTAATAGAAAAGTGACAGGTGCATGGGAAGCCACTTTTATCACACATGCCAGAGAGTGGATTGCGATTGCTATTCTTTTGAGTTATTGTTTTAGGAACACAGGAAGCACAGTTCACCAAGTGGAATATAAATGACTTTAAAATGAGCCTTTCTACATGAAAAAAACAAGTTCTATAGAAGTTCAGCTAAGGAAATGGAAAAGTATATCTTTGTTAAAGTATATCTAATGCCATGCCAAATTTGTTTTTTATTTCTAGATAACATTCAACCAAAATAAAAGTTTTTTTTATTCTTTTCGTTATACTTTGTTATAGTAATACTCAATCTAATCAGTTCCACCTAAGATGTGTATTACAGTGGGCTTCATGGGTAGCCAACAGTGGCAGATATGCAAGGCGAAGAGTTGGGATGTTTAGTGTACTAGTATCTGGGGAAGTAAATCCAATTCATTCCTATGTGACAAGTTCCCATCCACACCATGCAGCTTAGAGCATTGTTATATAGTTGTGGCATTTTTGTGTGTCTATATTAAACAGTCCTATTGAAATAATGGTAATAGCATCCTTTTTATCGATTCTGCACCATGGAAACACTCTATTCCAATGTTTAGAACTTTGCATCATTAAAATAACAAAATGTGTATAGAATGTACATTAAAAACAAAGGTAAACATGCGGTAATCTGCATAAGAAAAACATGTTACTACATAGGTGAGATAGGCCTCTTACTGATTATTCACATGTTAAGAGCAAATCCATTCAATCATTTTGTTCTGGCTAAACTACTGTAAGCCAAGACTGCAAAATAATTAAAGCGTTTTGCTCCATTTGAGAAAACTCAGTTTTTGCGTGTTCAACCAAAGCAGCAATAAAATGCTACATCTATGGGAAATGAATGAATAACTAAGAAAACAACTGATGACTTTCCTTCCAAAAGGGAATTGGGAACCTTTAGCCTGGGAGGAAAACATGAGCCACTAGCTTTTCATGGTGGGAACAGATTTCTGTTGGCTAAAGAAAATGTAGCACATACCATGTGCCATAGAGCTGCATTGATTGGTGGGTATGGTGGAAGGCAAGTATTCCTAAAGATTATGGTCTTTTGTGACACCCCCTTTCTTATATTCCGGCAGAAGCTTTCTTTGCAGCATTCATTCAAATGACATCCCAGAGGTGTAAGGAAAGTTGATGGTGGAAGACTTTCTCCTTGCAGACACTGGGAACACAAGTCACTGGCTATATAATGCCCAGCATATACCACTGACTGCAGGTCCTGCTCTGAATGATACCTGTTTTCAAGGATACCAGACCAAAATATCTTATTAGTATTGGCCTTAGGGGGAAATGCCTTCCTCCCCACCCCTCAGCCTAGTCCTTCTCTGTGTCCTCCCATGGTAATCATCAAAATGTGAATGCTTCTAGAATAACATGATGGACATTTCAAAATCCCAAATGGAGCCAATTAGGTAATTAGTACATTTGAAGAAGTTTACTTTTTCATTGTCCTGGGTAGGGATGAGCTTCGTGTTCGAATCGAACGCATGTTCGACTCGAACATCGGCTGTTCGACCGTCCGTCGAATTGCGAACGTTATGGGCCGTGACGCGCCACACGAATTTGGCGCGAACGGCCCATAACGTTCATCGCAGTGCATTGCTGGCTGATGATTGGCCAAGCATGCACTATGACCCGCATGCTTGGCCAATCAAAGCGCCGTCAGTAGAGAGAGCTGTAATTGGCCAAAGCCAGCGTGGCTTTGGCCAATTATGGCTCAGGGGATTTAGTACACGCCCCACACTATATAAGGCCGCCTGCACAGCGGCCCTGTGTAGTGTGTTCCGGTGTGCTGATAGAGAGAGAGACAGACAGTGTCATTTGATTTGAGTTAGCTAGATTAGGTTAGATCTGTTCCTGCTATTTACATTTAATGCAGTGCGTCCTGCTCACAGTGTTCAGCTAGATCTGTTCCTGCTATTTACATTTAATGCAGTGCGTCCTGCTCACAGTGTTCAGCTAGATCCGTTCCTGCTATTTACATTTAGTGCAGTGCGTCCTGCTCACAGTGTTCAGCTAGATCCGTTCCTGCTATTTACATTTAGTGCAGTCAGTGCGTCCTGCTCACAGTGTTCAGCTAGATCCGTTCCTGCTATTTACATTTAGTGCAGTGCGTCCTGCTCACAGTGTTCAGCTAGATCTGTTCCTGCTATTTACATTTAGTGCAGTTCGTCCTGCTCACAGTGTTCAGCTAGATCCGTTCCTGCTATTTACATTGAGTGCAGTGCGTCCTGCTCACAGTGTTCAGCTAGATCTGTTCCTGCTATTTACATTTAGTGCAGTCAGTGCGTCCTGCTCACAGTGTTCAGCTAGATCTGTTCCTGCTATTTACATTTAGTGCAGTGCGTCCTGCTCACAGTGTTCAGCTAGATCTGTTCCTGCTATTTACATTTAGTGCAGTGCGTCCTGCTCACAGTGTTCAGCTAGATCTGTTCCTGCTATTTACATTTAGTGCAGTGCGTCCTGCTCACAGTGTTCAGCTAGATCCGTTCCTGCTATTTACATTTAGTGCAGTGCGTCCTGCTCACAGTGTTCAGCTAGATCTGTTCCTGCTATTTACATTTAGTGCAGTTCGTCCTGCTCACAGTGTTCAGCTAGATCCGTTCCTGCTATTTACATTTAGTGCAGTCAGTGCGTCCTGCTCACAGTGTTCAGCTAGATCCGTTCCTGCTATTTACATTTAGTGCAGTGCGTCCTGCTCACAGTGTTCAGCTAGATCTGTTCCTGCTATTTACATTTAGTGCAGTTCGTCCTGCTCACAGTGTTCAGCTAGATCCGTTCCTGCTATTTACATTGAGTGCAGTGCGTCCTGCTTACAGTGTTCAGCTAGATCTGTTCCTGCTATTTACATTTAGTGCAGTCAGTGCGTCCTGCTCACAGTGTTCAGCTAGATCTGTTCCTGCTATTTACATTTAGTGCAGTGCGTCCTGCTCACAGTGTTCAGCTAGATCTGTTCCTGCTATTTACATTTAGTGCAGTGCGTCCTGCTCACAGTGTTCAGCTAGATCTGTTCCTGCTATTTACATTTAGTGCAGTGCGTCCTGCTCACAGTGTTCAGCTAGATCTGTTCCTGCTATTTACATTTAGTGCAGTGCGTCCTGCTCACAGTGTTCAGCTAGATCCGTTCCTGCTATTTACATTTAGTGCAGTGCGTCCTGCTCACAGTGTTCAGCTAGATCTGTTCCTGCTATTTACATTTAGTGCAGTTCGTCCTGCTCACAGTGTTCAGCTAGATCCGTTCCTGCTATTTACATTGAGTGCAGTGCGTCCTGCTCACAGTGTTCAGCTAGATCCGTTCCTGCTATTTACATTTAGTGCAGTGCGTCCTGCTCACAGTGTTCAGCTAGATCCGTTCCTGCTATTTACATTTAGTGCAGTCAGTGCGTCCTGCTCACAGTGTTCAGCTAGATCCGTTCCTGCTATTTACATTTAGTGCAGTCAGTGCGTCCTGCTCACAGTGTTCAGCTAGATCCGTTCCTGTTATCTTCCTACTGACAGGCAGGCTTGTCTGGTTACAGTATATAAAGCTACCTGAAGAAAATTACAGGTGTTCTATCCCAGCTTAGTGCAGCTACAGGCCATTAGTATGTCTGGAAGGCCAAGAAGGAGAGGCAGACAGTCACAAGCCAATAAGAGAGGGCAAGCAGGCTCTGTGTCTAGTGCTGGTCGTGGAGACGGTGCATCCTCATCAGCCCGTGGCCATGGGACACGCTTGGCCTTTTTTTCGGCAGCTGGCCGTGTTGAGCCGCAACATGCAGAAAACTTGGTCGAGTGGATGACCAAGCCGTCCTCATCCTCCTCATCCTCTCTCACCCATGCCCAGGGTGCTTTGTCTGGCAAAGCAGCGGCCTCTTCCCTCAGCTCAATGTCATCAGTGACTCCTTCCCTAGCTCCACCATGTCCTCCTGAGGATTCCCTCGAACTGTTTGACCACAGTGTTGGGTACATGCTCCAGGAGGATGCCCAGCGTTTGGAAGGCTCTGATGATGATACTGAGCTCGATGAAGGCAGTAACATGAGCACGGACAGAGGGGGTGCCCAAGAAGGACAGCAATCTGGCAGTCATGCTCCCCCTGCTGCAGCATACTGCCAGGTTTGCTCCAGTGATGAGGAGGGAGAGGATGATGAGGTCACTGACTCAACGTGGGTGCCTGATAGGAGAGAGGAGGAGGAGGAGGAGGCGGCACATCACCAACGAGGCAGGATGCCCTCCAGGGGCCAGCCTAAGGACAGCACATTGACTGCATCACACCCCAAAGCTCCACATGTGCAGGGCGCTGCAGTCTCTGCGCGTTATTCAAAAAGTTCTTTGGTGTGGGCCTTTTTTGAGACGAGTGCATCAGATCGCACCGTTGCTATTTGCAACATATGTCTCAAGCGTATCTCGCGTGGCCAAAACATCTCCCGCTTGGGTACCACATGCTTGACCAGACATATGTTGACCTGCCATGCAGTTCGTTGGCAAGCATATCTAAAAGACCCACACCAAAGAACAAAGAGGATCTCTCCTTGCTCCTCATCAGCTGAGATTTCCAACCCCACTAGACCTTCAGTCCTCTCTGAGACCTGCAGTGAGAGGAATGAAGGTGTAGAATTAGGTGTGTCACAGCCAAGTACTTGTGGGCAATCTGCTTTTGGTACACCGACGTCAGATTGTACCAGGCAAATTTCCCTGCCCCAGCTGCTGCACCGCCGAAAGAAGTTTGCTCCCAGCCATCCACATGCCCAGCGGTTGAATGCTAGCTTGGCAAAATTGCTAGCACTTCAACTGCTGCCTTTTCAGTTGGTAGACTCTGCCCCCTTCCGTGAGTTTGTGGAATGTGCGGTTCCTCAGTGGCAGGTTCCCAAACGCCACTTTTTCTCACGGAAGGCGATTCCGGCTCTCTACCGGCATGTGGAAGGCAATGTCCATGCCTCGCTGGACAGGGCGGTCAGCGGTAAGGTGCATATTACCGCTGACTCATGGTCCAGCAGGCATGGACAGGGACGTTACTTAAGTTTCACGGCGCATTGGGTGACTCTGCTGGCAGCTGGGAAGGATGCAGGACAAGGTGCAGTAGTGTTGGAGGTTGTTCCGCCACCACGCCTCCAAAATGCTGATTGTGACACACCTCTCTCCTCCACCCCCTCCTCTTCTTCTTCCTCCATGGCCTCTTCCTCGGAACCAGCGGTGCTCCGTAGGCGTTCAAGGGGCTACGCAAGTACGCAGGCCAAAAGATGCCATGCGGTGCTTGAGCTGGTGTGCTTGGGGGACAGGAGCCACACTGGGGCAGAGGTTCTGTCAGCTCTGCAGGGGCAGGTTCAGAGGTGGTTGACGCCACGCCAACTTAAGGCAGGAATGGTGGTTTGCGACAATGGCACCAACCTCCTCTCTGCCCTCCGACAGGGACAACTGACCCATGTGCCCTGTTTGGCTCACGTCCTTAACTTGGTGGTGCAGCGGTTCTTGGGCAGGTACCCGGGCTTACAGGATGTCCTGAGGCAGGCCAGGAAAGTCTGTGTGCATTTCCGCCGGTCATATAATGCCAGTGCTCGGCTGACGGACCTCCAAAAGGAGTTTAACCTGCCCAAGAACCGCCTAATCTGTGACATGCCCACCAGGTGGAACTCGACATTGGCCATGCTGCAGCGGCTGCACACGCAGCAGAGGGCCATCAATGAGTACCTGTGCGACTATGGCACCAGGACAGGGTCAGGGGACCTTGGTTTTTTTTCCCCACGCCAGTGGGCCATGATCAGGGATGCATGCACTGTCCTGTCACCATTCGAGGAGGCCACGAGGATGGTGAGCACTGACAGTGCATGCATCAGTGACACTGTCCCCCTTGTCCACCTGTTGGAGCACACGCTGCGTGGAATAATGGACAGGGCACTTGAGGCAGAACAGAGGCAGGAAGAGGAGGACTTCCTTAGCTCTCAAGGCCCCCTTTATCCAGACAGTGTTCCTGCGTGCCCGCCGATCACACAGGAAGAGGACGAGGAGGAGGAGGAGGAGGAGGAGGAGGAAGATTGTGTCAGTATGGAGGTGGAGCCTGGCACTCAGCATCAGCAGTCTTTAAGGGATCAGTCCCAAGGAACACATGGGCTTGTACGTGGCTGGGAGGAGGTGGCTGCGGACGTTGTTGTCCTTAGTGACCCAGAGGACTCCGGACCGAATGCCTCAGCAAACCTACGCTGCATGGCCTCCCTGATCCTGCAAAGCCTGCGTAAGGATCCTCGTATTCGTGGTATCAAGGAGAAGGACCAATACTGGCTGGCAACCCTCCTTGATCCACGTTACAAGGGTAAGGTTGCGGACCTTATCTTGCCATCGCAGAGGGAGCAGAGGATGAAACATCTTCGGGAGGCCTTGCAGAAAGGTCTGTGCAACGCGTTCCCAGAGACTGGGAGGTTACAAACTCCTGTTTCTGGACAACGTGTTGCTGAGGCTTCGGTCAGTCAAAGAAGGAGCGGTGGAGAAGGTGGCCGTCTGACCGATGCGTTCAGACAATTTTTTGGTCCGCAGCCCCAAGGTATGATCGGTTCCAGCAACCATCGCCAGCGTCTGTTTTACATGGTGCAGGAATACCTAGGGGCAAGGTCAGACTTGGACACCTTTCCCACCGAAAATCCTCTGGGTTACTGGGTCTTGAGGATGGATCACTGGCCAGAGCTTGCACAGTATGCAATTGAGCTACTGGCCTGTCCTGCATCCAGCGTTCTTTCGGAACGCACATTCAGTGCTGCTGGAGGCGTGGTAACCGATCACAGGGTGCGTCTGTCCACTGACTCGGTCGATCGGCTGACCTTCATAAAAATGAATCAGTCTTGGATCACCACCAGCTACCAAGCACCTGATGCTGATGTAACTGAATAATTTTTTTCAGATCCCTTCAAAGACTGCCTATGCTGATGCTGAGTGACTATCCCTGAGTAATTATCCTCTTCCTCCTCAATCATCACGCTGATAGCTTGTAAGAACATTTTTAGTTCTGGGCGCCACCACCAGTGCCTAAGGCACAATTTTTCAGCCCCTGTCTAACAGGGGCGTGTAATTACAATTTTTGATGCAATACTTTGCAGCAGGGCTTGTTCCTGCGTTCCAACTAGAGTGTCTGTGAGGGGTTGCAGTGTTGTGGCACCAGCACCAGTGCCTAAGACCCAATTTTTCAGCCCCTGTCCAACAGGGGCGTGTAATTACAATTTTTGATGCAATACTTTGCAGCAGGGCTTGTTCCTGCGTTTCAACTAGAGTGTCTGTGAGGGGTTGCAGTGTTGTGGCACCAGCACCAGTGCCTAAGACCCAATTTTTCTGCCCCTGTCTAACAGGGGCGTGTAATTACAATTTTTGATGCAATACTTTGCAGCAGGGCTCGTTCCTGCGTTCCAACTAGAGTGTCTGTGAGGGGTTGCAGTGTTGTGGCACCAGCACCAGTGCCTAAGGCCCAATTTTTCTGCCCCTGTCTAACAGGGGCGTGTAATTACAATTTTTGATGCAATACTTTGCAGCAGGGCTCGTTCCTGCGTTCCAACTAGAGTGTCTGTGAGGGGTTGAAGTGTTGTGGCACCAGCACCAGTGCCTAAGGCCTAATTTTTCAGCTCCTGTTCAACAGGGGCATGTAATTACAATTCTTGATCTAATATTTCACAGCAGGGCCCTGTGAGGGCTTACAGTGTTTTGGCCACAGCAACACCTAAGGCCCAAATTTCTGCTGAGTATATAGGGCAGGACCCTACTTTCAAACATCTAACTTACAAACGACTCCTACTTGCAAACGGAAGGAGACAACAGGAAGTGAGATGAAATCTACCCCTAAGGAAGGGAAATTCTCTCCTGTAAGAGTTAATATGGGAAAACAATTTCTCCTTTCCACTGATGCTTTCCAATCCTTGTTCCACAAAAAAACCCAAATTTTCAAAAAACATTTTTCATTGGGACAAAAAAGTGAGGTGAAATCTTCTGAAGAGGAGGAAAGACGCAAAACAAATGTCACAGGGGTGATAACCCTTCCCTATGTTTTCCAAAAAGCTTAGAAAAGATTTTTTGGCTGGAGCTAAACACATTAAAAATGTTCAAAATTACAAACAGATTCTACTTAACAACAAACCTACAGTCCCTGTCTTGTTTGCACCGCCTGTATACTGCTGTTCAGAGTATATAGGGACCTTTCCTTATTTTAATTTGGGTGCGGGGTTCCCCTTAATATCCATACAAGACCCAAAGGGCCTGGTAATGGACTGGGGGGTACCCATGCCGTTTGTCTCACTGATTTTCATCCATATTGCCATGACCCGACATGACATTAAACCCGCAAGCAGTTTTAAATGAGATTTTTTCCTTTAAAAATGACATTTGGTGCAGGGACTGTTCTAAACATGGGAAACACGCGTCACTTTACAGGCATACTATAGACACCCCCCAGGTACGATATTTAAAGGAATATTTCACTTTTTTTTTTTTACTTTAAGCATCATTAAAATCACTGCTCCCGAAAAAACGGCCGTTTTTAAAAGTTTTTTTTGCATTGATACATGTCCCCTGGGGTAGGACCCGGGTCCCCACACCCTTTTTAGGACAATACCATGCAAATTAGCCTTTAAAATGAGCACTTTTGATTTCGAACGTTCGAGTCCCATAGACGTCAATGGGGTTCTAACGTTCGTGCGAACTTGCGGTCCGTTCGCGGGTTCTGGTGCGAACCGAACCGGGGGGTGTTCGGCTCATCCCTAGTCCTGGGTTACAGTATGGTACAGCACTTTTTTTTTAAGTAATGATTTGGAAATCTATGTAATATATACTAATGGTATACCGCGCTAAGGTAAAACAAAACTAATGCCGCGTACACACGATCGGAATTTCGCCCCGCAAAAGACCGATGAGAGTTTTTTTGTCGGGAAATGCGATTGTGTGTATGCTCCATCGGTCTTTTGTTGGCCGAATTCCAGCCAGCAAAATATTGAGAGCATGTTCTCAATTTTTCGGTCGGAAAAAGTTCCTATCCGAAAATGTGATAGTCTGTGGCAATTCCGACGCGCAAAATTCCTACGCATGCTCGGAAACAATTTGATGCATGCTCGGAAGCATTGAACTTCATTTTCTCGGCTCGTCGTAGTTGTACGTCACCGTGTTCTTGACGGTCGTAAAGTTCAGCAAACTTTTGTGTATGTAAGGCAAACTTGAGCGGAATCCCTTCAGAAAAGCCATCATATCTTTTTCCGACGAGAAGTCTGATTGTGTGTATGGCACATGGCATTACAATTCAACACTGCCACAAATTTGTGGCAAGTTATCCTTGCTTGCCTTAATTATTGAACTATTTATACACAGAACGTTATTATTTTTAATATTTCACACTATTTTTCTATTTTTTTGATTTTGGCACAAAAGGAAATTTTTCTTTTGCATATACATTATTTATATTCATTTTTCCATGGCATAATTGGTTTCTCTTTATGGTTTCACAATATTTAGGAATGTTATATATTGAGTACACAGCTTTGTGATATTGATAAGGTAGCGCCCTTTTTCTCACACATTCAAAGTTATCCTTGCTGTCTGGGCTTAAGCCTCGTACAGGCTGTTGGCGTAAAATCTGACTGTGCGCTCCATCGGACAATTGTCGTATTTTCCGCGGACAAATGTTGGATATGCAGGTTTTAAAATTTTCTGCCGACAAATGTCTGTTGTCGGATTTTCCGAGCGTGTGTACACGAGTCCGTCTGACAAAAGTCTAAAATACAAACACGCATGCTCGGAAGCAAGGACAAGCTGTAAGCGGTCGGCCTTGTAAACTAGCATTCGTAATGGAGAATTAACATTCGTGACATGGCAAATTATGTAATCTCAAAATGCAGCGCACAATTCTCTTCTTCTTTAATGGGATAATAATGAAGCTGCTTTGCTGGTGATACTGATGGAGTTATTGCAAACAAATTTTCAAAGGCTTTTTTTTTCTAGTGATATCAAGTTTAATATTATTATGCTTGTTATTATTTTTTTTTGGGTGCAAATTACCACAACACCATTATTCCGTAGTTTTTAAGATCAAAGGTACAACTATGTT
Organism: Lithobates clamitans; assembly: GCA_037952925.1. Taxonomy (NCBI): domain Eukaryota; kingdom Metazoa; phylum Chordata; class Amphibia; order Anura; family Ranidae; genus Lithobates; species Lithobates clamitans. The sequence goes on along the minus strand of JBBGZY010000156.1, from coordinate 1,634,447 downwards.
GGTGTCCCTTGTTAATTTTACATTGTATTTTTTAAAACATAATTGCCTACTTCCAAACTCTTATTTGAAGTAAAACACATAGCCAAGTATTATTTTTTATTGTGCATTAAAAAAAGAAACCAAATAAAAATAGACATGCTATCTGCCAATAGAACTCAACCAAAAACTGCATTCTATGCATCCAAAAATATAGAAAATATACCAAATCAAATCATTATTCGACCAAAAAATTAAATAAAAGCCTCATGCATGTGTCCTGCTTCTTAACCACTTGACAACTGGGCACTTAAACCCCCTTAATAACCAGACCAATTTTCAGCTTTTGGTGCTCTCACATTTTGAATGACAATTACTCAGCCATGCAACACTGTATCTATATGAAATTTTTGTCCTTTTTTTCACACAAATGGAGCTTTCTTTTGGTGGTATTTAATCACCGCTGGGTTCTTTATTTTTTGCGCCGTAAAAGAAAAAAGACCGAAAAATCTGTAAAAAAATGCATTTTTCTTCATTTCTGTTATAATATTTTGCAAATTAGTAATTTTTCTTCATATATTTTGGCCAAAATTTATACCGCTACATATCTTTGGTAAAATTAACCCAAATCGGTGGATATTATTTGGTCTTTGTGAAAGTTATAGAGTCCAAAAGCTATGGTGCGAATATCTGAAAATTGATCACACCTGAAGTACTGACGGCCTATCTAATTTCTTGAGACCCTAACATGCCAGAAAAGTACAAATACCCCCCAAATGATACCTTTTTGGAAAGAAGACATTCCAAGGTATTTAGAAAGATGCATGGTGAGATTTTTGAAGTTGTCATTTTTTCCCACAATTCTTTGCAAAATCAAGGTTTTTTTTTTACTTTTTTTTTTTCCCACAAAATTGTCATATTAGCAGGTTATTTCTCACACACAGCATATGCATACCACAAATTACACCCCAAAACACATTCTGCTATTACTCCCGAGTACGGCGATACCACATGTGTGAGACTTTTACACAGCGTGGCCACATACAGAGGCCCAACATGCAGGGGAGCACCTTCAGGCGTTCTGGAGCACCCAGGCCAATTCTGACATTTCTCTCCTACATGTAAAAATCATCATTTATTAGCTAGAAAATTACATAGAACCCCAAAACATTATATATGTTTTTTTAGCAAAGACCCTAGAGAATACAATGGCGGTCGTTGCAACTTTTTATCTCGCACGGTATTTGCGCAGCAATTTTTTTAACGCGTTTTTTTTGGGAAAAAAACTGTTTTGTGCTTTACAAAAACCAAAACAGTAAAGTTAGCCTAATGTTTTTGCATAATGTGAAAGATGAAGTTATACTGAGTAAATAGATACCCAACATGTCACCTTTCAAAATTGCACGCGCTTGTGGAATGGCGCCAAACTTTGCTACTCAAAAATCCCCATAGGTGACGCTTTAAAATTTTTTACTGGTTACATGTTTTGAGTTACAGAGGAGGTCTAGGGCCAAAATTATTACTCTCGCTCTACCGATCGCAGCGATACCTCACATGTGTGGTTTGAACACGGTTTTCATATGTGGGCGGGACTTACGTATGCGTTCGCTTCTGCATGCGAGCACGCAGGGACAGGGGCGCTTTAAAATTTTTTTATTTTTTTTTTATTGTTCATTTTACTTTATTTATTTTAGTTTGATGCTTTTTTCCAAAAAAATTTTTGACCACTTTTATTCCTATTACAAGAAATATAAACATCCTTGTAATAGGAATATGGCATGACAGGTCCTCTTTACAGTGAGATATGGGGTCAATAAGACCCCACATCTCACCTCTAGGCTGGGAAGCCTGAAATAAAAAAAAAAAAAAAAAAACGATCCTGGCTTCGATCGTAGCGGTGAGTCGGTAGAAGCGCGGGAGGGGGGGACATCCCCTCTCGCCTCCCGTAAGAACGATCAAGCAGTGGAACAGCTGCTATGATCGTTCTCATGGTGTAGGGAATCGCCGGCTGAAAAAGCCGATATCTGAATGATGCCTGTAGCTGCAACCATCATTCAGATATCTCCGCACAAAGTCAAGGACGTTGTATGACGGCCGGTGGGCGGGAAGTGGTTAAAACGCATTTTTTTTTTTAACACAAAGTTGTTCATTTATACAATATTTCTACCACATAACATGTACATACCAAAAATGACACCCCGAAATAGATTCCCCTGCTCCTCCTGAGTACGGCGATACCACATGTGTGAGACTTCCACAGCCTGGCCATATACAGAGGGCGAGTACAGCTGAGCATGGCTCAGCATGGCAGGGTATGGTGGAGTATGGCAGAGTATGGCGGAGTATGGCGGGGTATGGCGGGGTATTGCGGAGTATGGCGGAGTATGGCGGGGTATGGCGGAGTATGGCGGGGTATGGCGGAGTATGGCGGGGTATGGCGGAGTATGGCGGAGTATGGCGGGGTATTGCGGAGTATGGCGGAGTATGGCGGGGTATTGCGGAGTATGGCGGGGTATTGCGGGGTATTGCGGAGTATGGCGGGGCATGGCAGAGTATGGCGGGGGCATGGCAGAGTATGTCGGGGGCATTGCAGAGTATGTCGGGGGCATTGCAGAGTATGTCGGGGGCATTGCAGAGTATGGCGGGGGCATTGCAGAGTATGGCGGGGGCATTGCAGAGTATGTCGGGGGCATTGCAGAGTATGTCGGGGGCATTGCAGAGTATGGCGGGGGCATTGCAGAGTATGGCGGGGGCATTGCAGAGTATTGCGGGGGTATTGCAGAGTATGGCGGGGGCATTGCAGAGTATGGCGGGGGCATTGCAGAGTATGGCGGGGGCATTGCAGAGTATGGCGGGGGCATTGCAGAGTATGGCGGGGGCATTGCAGAGTATGGCGGGGGCATTGCAGAGTATTGCGGGGGCATTGCAGAGTACTGCACAGCATTGCAGAGTATTGTGGGGGTATTGCAGAGTATTGCACAGCATTGCAGAGTATTGTGGGGGTATTGCAGAGTATTGTGGGGGTATTGCAGAGTACTGCACAGCATTGCAGAGTATTGTGGGGGTATTGCAGAGTATTGCACAGCATTGCAGAGTATTGTGGGGGTATTGCAGAGTATTGTGGGGGTATTGCAGAGTATTGCAGAGTATTGTGGGGGTGTTGCAGAGTATTGCAGAGTATTGTGGGGGTGTTGCAGAGTATTGCAGAGTATTGTGGGGGTGTTGCAGAGTATTGCAGAGTATTGTGGGGGTATTGCAGAGTATTGTGGGGGTGTTGCAGAGTATTGCAGAGTATTGTGGGGGTGTTGCAGAGTATTGCAGAGTATTGTGGGGGTGTTGCAGAGTATTGCAGAGTATTGTGGGGGTGTTGCAGAGTATTGTGGGGGTGTTGCAGAGTATTGCAGAGTATTGTGGGGGTGTTGCAGAGTATTGCAGAGTATTGTGGGGGTGTTGCAGAGTATTGTGGGGGTGTTGCAGAGTATTGCAGAGTATTGTGGGGGTGTTGCAGAGTATTGCAGAGTATTGTGGGGGTGTTGCAGAGTATTGCACAGCGTTAGGGATGGCTGAGCAGGGATGGATGGATGCCTGGATGTCTGTGCAGCGCTATGGGCACTACACATACAGCCCACAGCGCTGCAGACATCCATCCATCCGCCTCTCCGGTCACTGTGTACCGATCGGTACACAGGCGGGGAGGAGAGGGGGAGGAGAGGAACCGGCGTCATCAGATGACGCCGGTCTGTTTACATGTGATCGCGCCGTCATTTGACGGCGCGATCACATGGTAAACGGCCGCGATCAGCGGCCATTTACCGGGATCCGTGATGCGCCGGGTCCTCCGGACCCGGCGGTCACGGATGTGTTCGGGTGCGCGCCCCAGGGGGCGCGCGAGAGGGGAATTCTGGGAGGACGTCATAGTACGCCCTCCCAGAGTTATCCAACCGCCCTGCAGCCGTCATTCGGCTATGGGCCGGTTGGTAAGTGGTTAATATAGGAGGTCAACAATGCCAAGAGTTGGTGAAAGCAGGGGTCTGTTATCCAGAGATAATTCCGAAAATCATCTGGATTATTCTCCTGGAGCTCTCGCAGCAAAGGCATATGACATAATTGGTCACGATTAATAAAGCAACCAATTTTTGGTCCAAGAAATCCTCCACCTTCTGTTTCTGGACTGGACTTGGGTCAAAGCAATAACTCCAAGGCCAATAATAAATAGCACGATATCTCCTCCGATTGCGCAATATGGCTGGTTGACAAACGGCCGTTCAGAAATGAACTGAAAAGCATAAAATGAAAAGCGCAAAATGAAAAGCACGAATCAACACTCACCAAACTTCTACTAACATGAAATTAGCAGAGGGAACCCAAAGGGTAGCGCTAAAGAGCTGAAAAACCATGTAGTACGTCACTATGTTCGTGTTTGTTGGCCGGCAATTCCTTGCCTTTTGTATGCAAGACAAGTTCCTGGCCAATGCCCTTCGGACAAAAGTCTGTGGTTTTGTCTGCGGAAAATCCGATTGTGTGTACGAGGCTTTAGTCTGGTTTTCTGTGTGCTGATGATGTGGTAATGATCACAGCACCAGTACTAGATGTCCAGTCAGTAAAAAGTTAGGCAGACTTCATTTAAACCCTTGCTGCCAAGGTTACGCACATATGTGACTTCACTGAAGTGGGTCTTCTTCCATGGGGCAGTATATGTGCATACCTGTGTTTGTGTTGGGAGCCTGCTGCACAGTGTGCTCCTAGCAAAGAGACCAAGCTTTCACCAACAGCTCCGGGAGGACCAGCTCTCGATTGTATGACTGCTGTGATAGCCAGAGATAACTGTACAGTCTGCTCCTATAAGTTTTCTCCTCTTGAATGGTTTAAGGCTCACTCACATTACACATTGCAGGAACTTGCATTCCCACTTGTGACTTTGTTCTTTCACGAAAACGCTTGTCATGCATAGGGCAGCCCATTCACTTGAATGCATGATTATCGCTCCAAAGAAGCTCAGGGATCAAGTTTTGGCCCTGAGCCAAGAACAATTTTGCACTTGCGGTTTGCTGCAGTTATTGCACCTTGCTTTTGTCGCTCAACAATTGTGGCAAAATCATGCTGTGTTTGGGGTACCATTCAAGATGAATTGCACCCAAACACGCATTCCGTGTTTTGCTGTGATTTAGAATAGCGGGCAGAATGACAGCGGCTTCAAATCACCCATATGTGAATGGTGCCTAAATGATACGTTGTATTGCTGGAAGAAAACATGGAAACAAGGGTCTGCAAAAAGAATATACTGGTTGAACTAGACTGCCTTTTTTAAGCTATGTAACTTTGTACAATAAAATAAAAATAAAACAGCAAGATCAGGGTTAGATCTAGGCCAGTGTCGGGGTCAGCATTAGGGTCAATGTCAGGGGCAGGGTCATAGGTTATGTCAGTGCGTTTTGAGCCAGATAAAAAAAAGCAAAATGTATTGATCTGGACCCTACTAGAGGTACAAAAAACAAATATTATGTACATATGTGGTATTGCTGTCATCATCAGGAATAGGACAATTTATCTGGGGATGTTCTCTGGTGGTGGGTTACAGTAATGGCAAGAAATCTAAAGTTACTTTAAAAAAAAATAAAAAAAAATATATATATATATATATATATATATATATAGATAGATAGATATAGATATCGATATCGATATAGATATATATATCTAGAGATAGAGATAGATAGATAGATAGATAGATAGATAGATAGATAGATAGATAGATAGATAGATAGATAGATAGATAGATAGATAGATAGATAGATAGATAGATAGATAGATAGATAGACAGATAGATTGATCGATCTATATATATATAGATATAGATATATCTATATATATATAGATATATGTATGTATTTATTTTTACTATTTTGGGTAATTTTTTTCTTTGATGTGTATATATATATATATATATATATATATATATATAAAACAGGTAATTATCATTACCATTTACCACTAAAGTAAAGACCAAAGTGCCCTGAATAAGATTCACCTGAATACACTAAGTCATTGTAAAGTACAGTTTAACTAACACATGTCAAAGTTGCCAAACCAGTTTCAGGCATTAAAAATTGTTTGGGCCTTTGTCATTAAGGGATTCATCAAAGAAAAGAAGCCTGCCCTCTGGACAGCTCTGTATTACTGAAAAACGATTCAAATGTTCATGTGTACTTTGCCAATATTTCCATGCCAGCAAATGCTTCCATTGGCATTTAGTTGGAAATGGTTGCTTGTATGGATAGTCCTGCTGTGGATGGCAGAAGAGAATAACATGGGATTAGAGAGTGTAGTTCCTCTGCACAGGCTGGTTACAACAGGCTGATATAGTGAGCTGCTTCCTATGAATGATGTGTACAAGGTACAGATGGCAATAAGCAAGTCGCTCTACATGTGCTGAATGTTGTATGTTGGAGAAGTGAGTTGATTAATCTGGTGATAAGGGGATGGCTCCCAGTGCTTGTTTACAAAGCAGATAGGTTGTTGTGGTGTGGTGTGTAGCTGCACACAGGCTGATGGCTGGGAAGTGGGAGCATAGTCCTGTTGTATGAGAAGTAGTCACATCAAAGCTAAATATGGGCAATGGACAATGTGAGTGTAGTAGTGTGCAATGCATGTCCCCAGACTAGTACTGTCAGAGGACAGACTGTATGGGAGAACAGGCAGACAGGATCTGTCCCAGCAGGGAGCTCACAGCTACTGAATGGCATTAGATGTCAGTGAAGGATCTGGTGTATTAGGGTCATGGTATACTTAGGAGTAGGTATCACATTCACCTGGACTGTATGTAATGGTGAAGATGTTTTGTAGCTTGAACAGTATACACACTATCCATGAACAGTATACACACTATCCATGAACAGTATACACACTATCCATGAACAGTATACACGCTATCCATGAACAGTATACACACTATGCACAATATACACGTCACCCATTAACAGTATACAAACTAACCATGAACAGTATACACACTAACCATGAACAGTATACATACTATCTATGAACAGTATATACGTTACCCATGAACAATATACTAGTTGCCTATCACCTGTATACATGTTTTACCCATGATGAACTGTATTGACACTGCCAGGAACTGTATACATGCTACCGATGGTATGCACATCACCCATGAACACACTACTAATGAACTATATACATATTACCCATAAACTGTGTACATTATCCATGAATGGTGTACACACTACCAATTAACTATAAACAAATTACCTATGAACAGTCTACAGGCTGCTAATGAACTATATACAAATTACCCATAAACTGTGAACATTATTACCCACGAACAGTGTACACATTACAAACTAATTTTAAATACAATACCCATGGACTGTATACGCGCTGCCTGTGTACTTTATACAAATTACCCAAAAATAGTTTAGCCATTCATTACCCATGAGCAGTATATACATTACCCATGAGCAATATACACATTACCCATGAACATTACCCATGAGCAGTATATACATTACCCATGAGCAGTATACACATTACCCATGAACATTACCTATGAGCAGTATACACATTACCCATGAGCAGTATACACATTACCCATGAACATTACCCATGAGCAGTATACACATTACCCATGAGCAGTATACACATTACCCATGAGCAGTATACACATTACCCATGAACATTACCCATGAGCAGTATACACATTACCCATGAGCAGTATACACATTACCCATGAACATTACCCATGAGCAGTATACACATTACCCATGAGCAGTATACACATTACCCATGAGCAATATACACATTACCCATGAACATTACCCATGAGCAGTATATACATTACCCATGAGCAGTATACACATTACCCATGAACATTACCTATGAGCAGTATACACATTACCCATGAGCAGTATACACATTACCCATGAACATTACCCATGAGCAGTATTTACATTACTCATGAGCAGTGTACGCATTACTCATGAGCAGTATTTACATTACTCATGAGCAGTATACACATTACTCGTGAGCAGTATACACATTACCCGTGAACAGTATACACATCACTCATGAGCAGTATACACATTACCCATGAGCAGTATACACATTACCCATGAACAGTATACACATTACCCATGAACAGTATACACATTACCCATGAACAGTATACACATTACCCATGAACAGTATACACATTACCCATGAGCAGTATACACATTACCCATGAACAGTATACACATTACTCATAAGCAGTATTTACATTACTCATGAGCAGTATACACATTACTCATGAGCAGTATACACATTATCCATGAACAGTATACACATTACCCATGAACAGTATACACATTACCTATGAACAGTATACACTTACTCATGAGCAGTATACACATTACCCATGAGCAGTATACACATTACTCATGAATAGTATACTCAGTGTATTCAGCAGTCACCCCTTGTACCAAATCCTAGCTATGAACAGATAATTTGTTTCCAAATATTTGGAGTTGTCTAGAATTTTACAAAGACTGCAACATTGTAGCCATCAGAGAAGAAATCACCCACCCAGATACAATGTACACCGAACGAGGAATCCCAAAGATCTCCCTAGTATAACTTCCCCTCCCTCCAGCACCACACTCCCCGTGTGTGTGTCCGGAGAGGACGGGTGGCACGGACAATACAAGTGTAGTGAGGTGGCAGTGCCCGCTCAGGGTATACAATACACGTAGCTGCTGCTATGACAGGCTCCTCTTCTAGTGTAATGTGGTGGCAGTGCGTGTAGAAGGAGCGGGCAGTGCCCACCTGGTGTAACAGTGCGGGACAATTCACTATGCCTAGTACAAGTAGACGGCAGTATAAATACCAGGCAATGCCCGACGGGAGGTATAAGTTCTTTGGATGTAGATGGCAACGGCCGGCACAGGTAGAAGTAGTAGGCAGTGCCCAGCTTATGTGTATGTAGCAGACAGTACCCGGTGTACTAGTTAGTAGAAGCAGGTGGCAGTGCCCACTATAGGTATAGGCAGTGCCCGGTGCTATAGTTAGTAGACGTAGGTGGCAGTTCCCTGTGTAGGTAACAGGCAGTGCCCGGATACTGGTTAGACGAGGCAGTGCCCGACATAGTGACTGGTGTACTAGTTAGCAGAAGCAAGTGGCTGTGCCCGGTATAGGTGCAGGCAGTGCCCAGAGTAGTAGTTAGTAGATGCGAGTGGCAATGTCCAGTGTACTAGTTATCAGAAGCAGGTGGCAGTGCCCGGTATAGGTGCAGGCAGTGCCCTGTTAGTAGATGCAGGCGGCAGTGCCTAGTATAGGTGCAGGCAGTGCCCGGTGTTAGTAGAAGCAGGTAGCAGTGCCCACTATGGGTACAGGCAGTGCTGTATATGTGCAAGCAGTGCCCAGTGTTCTAGTTAGTAGAGGCAGTGCCCACTATAGGTATAGGAAGTGCCTGGTATAGGTGCAAACAGAGTCCAGTGTACTGATTCGTAGAAGCAGGTGGCAGTGCCCATACTAGTTAGCAGAAGCAGGTGCAGTGCCCGGTATAGGTGCAGGCAGTGCCCGGAGTAGTTAGTAGGGGCAGGTGGCAATGCCCGGTATAGGTGCAGGCAGTGCCCGGTGTTATAGTTACTAGAAGGAGGTGGCAGTGCCCGGTGTAGGTCCAGGCAGTGCCCAGAGTAGTAGTTAGTAGCGGCAGGTGGCAATGCTCGGTACGGGTGCAGGCAGTGCCCGCAGTAGAAGAGGCAGGTAGCAGTGCCCGGTACAGGTGCAGGCAATGCGTTGAGAAGTAGTTAGTAGAGACAGGTTGTAGTGCCCAGTATGGGTGCAGACAGTGCCCGGAGTAATAGTTAGTAGCGGCAGGTCGCAGTGCCAGGTATAGGTGCAGGCAGTGCCCGGAGCAGTAGAGGCAGGTGGCAGTGGCCGATATAGGTGTAGGCAGTGCAAGGAGTAGTAGAGGCACTTGGCAGTGCCCTGTATAGGTGTAGGCAGTGCCCGGAGTAGTAGTTAGTAGCAGCAGTTGGCAGTGCCCGGTATAAATGTTTAGGCAGCGCCCAGAGTAGTAGTTAGTGGCAGTGCCCGGTATAGGTGTATATGCAGTTCAAGGAGTAGTAAGTAGCGGCAGGTGTCAGTGCCCGGTATAGGTGTATATGCAATGCGCGGAGTAGTAGCAGCAGATGGCAGTGCTTGGTATAGGTGTAGGCAGTGCCCGGTGTAGTAGTTATTAGCAGCAGGTGGCAGTGAATGGTATGGGTGTAGGCAGTGCCCTGTGTAGTAGTTAGTAGCAGCAGGTGGCAGTGCCTGGTAAAGGTGTAGGCAGTGCCCGGTGTAGCAGTTAGTAGCAGTAGGTGGCAGTGCCTGGTAAAGGTGTAGGCAGTGCCCGGTGTAGTAGTTAGTAGCAGCAGGTGGCAGTGCCCGGTGTAGTAGTTAGTAGCAGCAGGTGGCAGTGCTTGGTATGGGTGTAGGCAGTGCCCGGTGTAGTAGTTAGTAGCAGCAGGTGGCAGTGCCTGGTATAGGTGTAGGCAGTGCCCGGTGTAGTAGTTACTAGCAGCAGGTGGCAGTGCCCGGTATAGGCAGTGCCCGATGTAGTAGTTAGTAGCAGCAGGTGGCAGTGCCTGGTATAGGCAGTGCCCGGTGTAGTAGTTAGTAGCAGCAGGTGGCAGTGCCTGGTATAGGTGTAGGCAGTTCCCGGTGTAGTAGTTAGTAGCAGCAGGTGGCAGTGCCCGGTATAGGCAGTGCCCGGTGTAGTAGTTAGTAGCAGCAGGTGGCAGTGCCTGGTATAGGTGTAGGCAGTGCCCGGTGTAGTAGTTAGTAGCAGCAGGTGGCAGTGCCCGGTATAGGCAGTGCCCGGTGTAGTAGTTAGTAGCAGCAGGTGGCAGTGCCTGGTATAGGTGTAGGCAGTGCCCGGTGTAGTAGTTAGTAGCAGCAGGTGGCAGTGCCCGCTCGGAGCAGGTCTTGCTTGTGCTCTGCCAGCCCCAGGCTCCGCCCCCTCTCGCTCCGTCTGCACTTGTTTATTCAGCGCTCGGAGCGGCACGCGCCAGGCGCACGCACTGGAACAACAAACCCCAGAGAATGGAGCCCGGGGAGAGGGGCGGGGCCAGGCAAAGCGCGTGGAGCTTGTGCCCATTGAAAAGGCGGCGGCGGCCGAGCGACCCCAGCCACTCAGCGCAGCGAGCCAGGGAACGTGCGGGACAGAACGCGGGGCTCGCCTCTCACACCACCTCACCCGCACAGCCACTGCGCTCCACGCGACACACACGAGTCTCCAGTCCAGCCAGCCAAATGGACAGCACTGCCAAGGCAGAGAGCGGCTCCGGCCAGCACTTCCTGCAGCCAGCCTGTTACTTTGCACAGAGCCTTCAGCTGAGCCCGGGGGACGGGCATCATCATCATCAGCAGTCCAATGCCAAGTCCGAGGCCAAGCAGGTCAAGAGGCAGAGGTCGTCCTCCCCAGAGCTGATGAGGTGCAAGAGGAGGCTCAACTTTAACGGCTTCGGCTATAGCTTGCCCCAGCAGCAACCGGCGGCGGTAGCCAGGAGGAACGAGAGGGAGAGGAACAGGGTGAAACTGGTGAACCTGGGCTTTGCCACCCTCCGGGAACATGTCCCCAACGGGGCGGCCAACAAGAAGATGAGCAAGGTGGAGACCCTCCGCTCCGCCGTCGAGTATATCCGAGCGCTGCAGCAGCTGCTGGACGAACATGACGCTGTCAGCGCTGCCTTCCAGTCCGGGGTGCTGTCACCCACCATCTCCCCCAACTACTGTCATGACATGAACTCTATGGCAGGATCCCCTGTCTCCTCCTACACCTCCGATGAAGGATCATACGACCCCCTGAGTCCAGAGGAGCAAGAACTGCTAGACTTCACCACCTGGTTCTGAGCAGCAGGTGAGTCCTCCACTTTTAAGTCCACTCTCGTGGTGCTGAACTGTCAACTTGCTATGGAGGCCGGCCATACACCTTACAATCCCATTGGACAACCTTCTTCTTTTCATACAAACACACAGACCCTTGGGGCAATCTTCTTCTGTCCCTACAACCACACTGACCCTCAGGGCACTCTTCTTCTGTTCCTACAACCACACTGACCCTTGGGGCACTCTTCTTCCTTTCCTACAACCACACTGATCCTTAGGGCAATCTTCTTCCTTTCCTACAACCACACTGACCCTTGGGGCACTTTTCTTCCTTTCCTAAAACCACACTGACCCTTAGGGCAATCTTCTGTTCCTACAACCACACTGACCCTTGTACTTCATAACTGATGACAAATCTAAAAAGAAATGTAAGGGGTATGGGCAACCTAAGGCTCCTCACAATCCTTACAACCTCCTTTACACCTTCCAACAACCATGTAGGATACAAATTGATGGGTAGGACATCTTTCTTAGTTTTGGTAGATCTAAAGTTGCTTGACCCATGTTGTAGAATGTGATCGTAACACTGTATGGTGACCCTACCACTTTAACAAGGACGATGCCCATAAAGGTGTAGCTGGCCCTTGGAGCTTGCTCTTGGTCTGGCCCTTGGAGGTTGCTCCTGATCTGGACCTTGGAGGTTGCTCCTGTCACTCCTGCCCCCAGGAGGTCGCTCCTGGTCTGGCTCTAGGAGGTCGCTCCTGGTCTGGCTCTAGGAGGTCGCTCCTGGTCTGGCTCTAGGAGGTCGCTCCTGGTCTGGCTCTAGGAGGTCGCTCCTGGTCTGGCCCTAGAAGGTTGCTCCTGGTATGGACTTATAGTAGGTTGCTCCAGGTCTGGCCCTAGGAGGTTGCTCCAGGTCTGGCCCTTGGAGGTTGCTCCAGGTCTGGCCCTAGGAGGTTGCTCCAGGTCTGGCCCTAGGAGGTTGCTCCAGGTCTGGCCCTTGGAGGTTGCTCCATGTCTGGCTCTTGGAGGTTTGCTCCTGCTGGAAACCATAACTGATGGCTCTTTTTTTCTCCAATTTCAGGACTGTCACTAAGAAGGAGGACGTGAAGCACACGGGAGCCCACAAGCCTCTCCAAGAACACTAAGCACTAGATTTGCACTCCGGTGGGATCCACAAGAGAACCAGAGACTCAGAAGTGTGGGGATCAAGAGCAGAGGGGGGTACCCACCGCTCTACTCACAGAAGGAAGAGCTTTGATTGTCCAGCAAGGTCCTAAGAACAAACAAAAAAAGAAGCAGGGCTTCCCAATGACGATCCGGCGGTAGCCCATTGAGCGCTCTCTCCTTCCCTAAGGATGACACTGGGACTATAACTTGTGGAGTTTGCATTCATAACTATGCTGATACTCAAAGAACCCTTTTAAACCCCCTCTACTACTATTTTTATACCACTTTCATCGTAAGAAAAAACAAATGCTTCCAATCGTTTTTGTGATTTTTTATATTATAAAAATCTATTTCTATGGATCCCAGATGTTTGGGATGTATTAAGCTATTTTTGTACATAAGAGAGAGAATTTATAGAAGTTTTGTACAAATGTTATAAAAATGTGTATATCTTGATACATTATTATTGTAATGCTTATTACCTCTGCGTATTTAGACTTGTAGTCTATATGACAGTGATCGTCAGCCTCTTCTACCCCCCTCTCAGCTGTTGCTCGGGCACCCCAAGGATGTGGATTGGGGCAGCAGCTGGAGGGAAGAGAGGTTGCCTGTCCCTGCTACTTATAAATGACCTTGCAACTGCCATTTTCTATGTGGTTTTGTGAAAAGGACTCTCCTAATGTTTGGGGATGGAACTCCTTACAGATGTACTTTAGCACCGATGTGTCTTACTTTATATAGGAACTTCGTTAATGTATTAATTGTGTTCTTCAAAACAACAAAACAATGTTCACAATGAACAAAGTTTATGCAGCTATTGTCCAAACACAAAATAGTGGTCCATTGTTTCTATGATGACTTTTTTTGGAACTTTACACCACTGCCTTTTTCTTACCGTTTTATTACAAACTTACAAAGGTACTGCATAACGAAATGTGTTTTTTTACACAATAGTTTCATAATAAAACGTTTTATATAAAAACCCAACGGTCTGTATTTGTTTTCCAATTGGGGGGGGGGGGGGTTATGTTGTATCAGGATGCTGTATATAGGGAAAGCAGCGGTCTATCCAGGCTGATGTATCTATTTAGAAAGAGACACAATAAAGATGGGTACCGATTGTTTGCCATCCCCTGCATAAAAGGGGATTCAGAGCAAAGAGATTGATTAATGGCTTTATTGTCCTTTTAAATCGGCACTGAGCACAGTGAGCACTGGAAACAGAGGGCGCTCTATACCAGCAAGTGACCAGTGAGGACCTCAAGGCATCCACCACTATAGCATCCAATGTGACAGATGGAGACTAAAGGACATATTTAATAAGGCAGGGGAAAGTAATTCATAACCAGCAAGGTAGTTCACTTATCTAACTGACATGCTTGTTATAGGTTACTGCACTTCCTGCATTAGGAAAACTAAATGTAAGGGGTTAAACCATGAATAAGCTATATGTATAGCTGTATAAAGTATATTTATGGAGTTATTTTACCAAAACTAGAGAGTGCAAAATCTAGTGCAGCTCTGCATAGAAACCAATCAGCTTCCAGTTTTTATTGTCAAAGCTTAATTGCACAAGTTAGAAGCTGGTTGGCTCCCATGCACAGCTGCACCAGACTTTGCACTTTCCAGTTTTAGTAAATTAACTCCTGGTGAGTGCAAAATCTGGTGCAACTCTGCAGAGAAACCAATCAGCTTTTATTGTCAAAGCTAGAAGCTGATTGGCTCCCCTGCATAGCTGCACCAGATTTTGCACTCTCCGCTTTTAGTAAATCAACCTCTGGAAAGTCTGAAAGCTGGTGCAGCTCTGCAGAGAAACCAATCAGCTTCCAGGTTTTATAGTCAAAGCTTAATAGAACAAGTTAGAAGCTGATTGGCTCCACAGCTGCACCAGATTTTGCACTCTCCAGTTTTAGTATATCGACCCTTATATTTGCACTACAAGCAGGGCATTCCTAGATCAAATTAGTTTTTTTGTACTTGTTTTTCCTTTTTTTTTTCTATAAACCAAACTTTCACAAATCTCTCATGCTGTTTCCAAGAAATAGCTTAAACAGGAGGAGGAGGAGGGTAAGGGGGGAGCCTTGCCAGATCAGAGACACTGCTCTATAAGCATGTCATTCTATCCAAAAAGCGTGATCTGCCTGTAAAAGTACCCAATTACTAAGATTCAAAAAGAAATTGGTGGGCTTTTTTTTTTTTGGCTGGGGAGCTTGTTGTCAGTTAGCAAGGACGTGACCGGAATGATAGTCCCATTTTCTTTGCCTGGATACTCAGCCTCTTCCTAAATGACTTGCAAATTCAGTTTGCGTGCACCAAGCCAGGCGGAAAGCAAAGCGCAAAATGCAGCTTAGGGAGCCCAACAAAGGATACAGAGGACAGCTCCTGATATCTGTCCCTGCAGTGCTCCTAATTCCAGGACTTTTCCAGGGACAGCTCCTGCCGGATGCTTCTATGCTTCTCTAAGTTTGCAAGTGAATAATAAACAGCCAAAAAAGCTCATTGTGTTTAATTTGCGACTAACACATATATATATATATATATATATATATATATATATATATATATGTGTGTGTTAATTAACAAAAAAAAAATAAAATATATATATATATATATATATATATATAAATATATATATATAATTTTTTTTTTTTTTTTTTTTCCTGCAAGGCATTTTGCTTTCCTGTTGTGTCAGCAGCATGCAAAGAAAGTGTTACAAGTAATGTCTGGTGCCTATGAATATATCATTAGGATAATGTTTCATCCTCCACTGACAAAAAAAAAAAAAAAAGAGGAGGGGGGGTTCTTGTGTAGACAGGTGTTCTCTATTGCTCACTCTTCAATAGTAAATATTCCGACTCATTAAGGCAAAGTTAAGCTGTTGTTTGCAACAATGTATAAAACGGACGGAGAAATTCTAAAAAAAAAAAAAAACACACAATTTTACTTGAATATAGGAAAGGGCAAAGCAGGATTGGGCTAAATCTCATTATATGTGCTCTAATCGCTTAGCAACACAAAGGCTTTTCTTCTTCTCGGAGGAAAGGCTATTGAAGCCGTGTTCAGTTAGCATTTGTAAACTCCATAAATCAAGGGCTTGCACCGTGCGCACTATACAGCCACACTGCTCTCCCTATTCTTCCCAGCCACAAGATATTTATCCCCCTGCACGACTTTTCTTACAAACTATTTGCACGTTGTAAATCTTCACCACTGCTCTATCTTTTATTCCTGCTGTACTCCCCTTTTTCAGGAATGTACCAGCAGCCTCTGGGAGCTTCTATAATATCCCTAGGAGCCTGGGATGGATGGAGAATGGATGCAAAGAAGAAACAGGACTGGTGTCCAGCCAATCCTGCACCAGGGACAAATCCATTCTGATTGGTTGCTATAGGCGATAGCTTCATCTGCTTGCTCACATTTGGTCCTAAACTGTATTGAGCAAATACTTTTAGTCAAAGTGGTTTTAAACTAAAAAAAAAAACCCTGCAAGACAAAGGCATAATGAGCTAGTATGCATCGCATAAAAATTAATCGCATAAAAATTCATCGCATACTAGCTCATTATGAAATACTTACCTTAGATCAAAGCTGTTGCAGCGGTCCCCGCACACCGCTGTGACCTGCGACATGTCTTCCAGAGTTATTTCCGGGTTCTTGCGCTCCGGCGCTGTGATTGACCAGAGCTGCGATAACGTCACAGCACGGCTACTGAAGAAACAGCTCAAGCAGGCTGTTTCTTCAGTGGGCATGTGCCGATGACGTCAGCACATGCGGATACAGTGAATATCTTCTAAACCGTGTTTAGGAGATATTCAGGTACCTACAGGTAAGCCTTGTAATAGGCTTACCTGTAGGTAAAAGTGGTGTAACAGGGTAGTATGATTATGTCAGATTTTTGATGCTCAAAGCGGTACATTGTTTTGCTTGGAAATTTGACGTTTTATATTGTAAGCCTGGAATTCTTAGGAATAGCTCACTTAAATCTGTCCAAACAAGAGTCTAGTAGACATCCGGGGTATGATAAAGTTTGAAACACGAAATCATAAATTATAATATAATTAATAACTATATATAATCATAACAAATAATACAAATTATTCAATAATGTAATCAAATCAAAAACACTGAAATCTGCTCAGTTGCAGAATTGTCGCTGTCATTACTTTCAGTGTTTGATGACGGATTTCCCCACAAATCACTATCGCTAAATTCTTCAAGCGATTCTAATTTATTATCGCTGTTTTCTAGCTGCTCTAAAACTGCTTTTGATGTAATGGGGCGGTTTTGGTTGCTATGGACAATCTCCAGTTTCCAGGCAGAAAGAACAGTATATATAATATAAAACTGCATGTAGGGCACTGGACAAAGCTCTAGGGACAAAAAGGAGGTGAAATAATGTGATACAGTAATGTAATCTGTAAGAATACAGTGTACTGTATGTATTGTGTGTTTTTAACTTTTTGAATTTGGCGCCGTGCTCAGTCATCGTGTGTCGCAACGCTCGCACACACAGTGTGGAGACATCGCAGGATCCTGGGCACAAGGTAAGGAACTTTGCCTGGATCCTGCGATGCAATCCCGAGTGTTGCTCGGGGTTACCGCTTTTAGTACTGAAAATTCCACCCTGAGCCACACTCGGGAATACTGCTAAGGAGGTTAAAGCAGTAATAAACTGGAACTTTAGTCAGAAAATTAAAGCGGTTGTAAACCCACGCTTTGTGATTTTTACCTACAAAATGAATACCTCCTAAACCTGCACCTATTAGGAGATATTCACCCTGCATGCAGCCGGTGATGTCAGCGGCGCATGCAATCTGAATGTCCAGCTTACCGTGCCAGAACTTCTTGCCGGAACCGAGGGCTCTCGTGTGGGAGTGAAGCACCGGAGCCAGAGATCCCGGAAGAAAGAATGGGGGAAGATGTCAGCCCTCTCAGGGATTCATACCAGCACATTATGCCTCTGTCTTGCAGGGTTTTTTTGTTTTTTTTTCTTCCCTTCGATTTACAACTGCTTTAAGGTCTGCTAGGTCACTTCGGACTGGCCCCTTTTTCAGGTAAAACTATGTAAAACATGAAAAATAAGTGCCTATTACTGTGTAAAATCCAGTAATACACTGTGTTACTCTGCTCTGCACATGCTCAGTTTCTCCCAGTTTTAGACATTTTTAGGCACTTCTGAGTTTGTAGAGCCGATCTGCTGACAGACTTAAATGGGTCGTAAACCGCTAGGTGCTTTTTTTTTTTCTAGCCATGAAGGTAAAGGCATAATGTGCTAGTATGCATGGCATACTAGCGCATTATGAGAAACTTTCCTGAAAACAAAGCATTCCAGCGATGCCACTTATGTCATTGGCTGCATATATAGTAAATATCTCCTAAACCGTGTACCTTTAGGAGATATTTACAGTACCTATAGGTAAGCCTTAATATAAACTTACCTATAGGTGCAAGTACAAGATTGAGGTGTACAACCACTTTAAAGCAGAATTAAACTCTCCTATCATTTACAGCCAAGGAAGCTGCTTTTGTTTGATATGCAACTGCCATGGTGCTGCACATGTGATCAATTATGACATCAGCCATTTGATGGTTTGACAGTTTGGTTGAAGACACAAAGAAATGTGACATTCAGCAATGTAACAGTTTTTTGAAACCGTAAAATCAATGGGTTTAGTTCCACTTTATGATTTACTGCTGTTCAGGGGCTCTGGAATTCAGCAAAATGGCAGCCTCCAGCAAGAAAAAACAGGAACAATGTTGGAGGCAGTTTACAGCACACACTCATTTTGATAGCATAATTATTAGTATAGAATGCATATTCCTTGCTAAAGAACATTATTCTTTATTTTTTAAGTTCTGCTTTAAACCCAAAAATAAAAATGTCATATATTGCAGCTTAACAGTCCTAATATGTGGTCACTGCACTAGTTTTATGGCTGTTATTTTTCAACTTCAAACTTCTAACAGACCAAGCTGTCCAGCAAAAGTGGCAGTTAGAGGATTTAATGGAATGGAAAAAGAATGGTCCGGGTGGAAAGTGGGTTCCCCCAGGGTTCTGTGCTGGGACCAATCCTATTTAATTTATTCACAGGATGTGGAAACCTTGCAAGAAGATCTGAACAAATTAATGGGGTGGGCAACTACATGGCAAATGAGGTTTAATGTAGAAAAATGTAAAATAATGCATTTGGGTGGCAAATATATAAATGCAATCTATACACTAGGGGGAGAACCTCTGGGGGAATAAAGGATGGAAAAGGACCTGGGGATCCTAGTAGATGATAGGCTCAGCAATGGCATGCAATGCCAAGCTGCTGCTAACAAAGCAAACAGAATATTGGCATGCATTAAAAAGGGGATCAACTCCAGAGATAAAACGATAATTCTCCCGCTCTACAAGACTCTGGTCCGGCCGCACCTGGAATATGCTGTCCAGTTCTGGGCACCAGTCCTTAGGAAGGATGTGCTGAAACTGGAGAGAGTCCAGAGAAGGGCAACAAAACTAATAAAGGGACTTGAGGACCTTAGTTATGAGGAAAGGTTACAAGCATTGAACTTATTCTCTCTGGAGAAGAGACGCTTGAGAGGGGATATGATTTCAATTTACAACTACGTACTGGTGTCCCCACAATAGGGATAAAACTTTTCCACAAAAGGGAATTTAATAAGATATGCGGCTATTTACTAAAACTAGAAGAAAAGCGGTTTAACCATAAACTGCATAGAGGGTTCTTTACTGTAAGAGCGGTTAGGATGTAGAATTCCCTTCCACAGACAGTGGTTTCAGCGGGGAGCATCGATAATTTCAAAAGACTATTAGATAAGCACCTGAACGACCACAACATACAGGGATATAGAATGTAATACTGGCATATAATCGCACATATAGGTTGGACTTGATGGACTTTTTTCAATCTCACCTATTATGTAACTATGTACTTAAGGCTCGGTTATTAACCGCATCTGATTTGCATGTTTAAACATGTCCGGGGTGCAGTCCATTTCTGATAAGGGTCCTGTGTGATTTTGGGTCAGGTTGGCCCCTGGAAGACGTCATCTTTGCATAGGGAGGAGCGGCATGCTGACGTCACCACATACCGCGCTAGTCCCGGAAGCAACGGGCAGCTATCGAGAGCCAGCCGGCTCGTGTTTTACATCTAATGCTTTTTGTATACGGCAAAACTGTAAGTGCAATACTTTACCATTTGTAATAAATATAATTTTTAAACGAGTTACGCTATAGAAACCTTTATATTCTTTCATGGGGAATGAGCGTATATCTGCTGTACAGAGGATACTCCACTTAGAGAGTCCAGTGACATCTAGCCATTCAAGTTTTAAAGACCCATGGCTGTGGATAAGAGCCACAGGCACTTACAATCTCCTTAAACAAGAGATCTAAAAAGCTGGTAAGCTGCATTAATATTACTGGTGGAGGAACTATCCTGTCACACTCTATCACATCTCCCTTGGTGTTGTGGTCGTATGTCACTAGTATTTGGAGGACTGAGATATCACCACTTGGAAGATCACTATGAACTGCACATTTAGTGGGGCTTCTGTTTAATAGCCCATTGGACGGGACTCAACTATACATATATATATTTTTATTTTAACTTTTTATATTATTATTTCACCATTTTCCTGCACATTTCACTTGTGATTGCATTCAAATATTTATTCAATATGTGTGACTTAAGAAGTTTTCATATCTCTTTTCGATTAGATGAGTACTTTTTGGGTCACATTTTTTTTATCACCAAATACATAGTGCAGCTTTTTTTTTCTTATGTAGGATGTTGAATTCCATACCACAGGCAGTGGTTTCAGTGGGGAGCATCAATAATTTCAAAAAACTATTAGATAAGCACCTGAACAACCACAACATACAGGGATATACAGTGTAATACTGACATATAATCACACACATAGGTTGGACTTGATGGACTTGTGTCTTTTTTGAACCTCACCTACTATGTAACCATGTACTTAAGGCTCGGTTTTTAACCGCATCCGATTTGCTTGTTTAAACACGGTCCATTTCTGATAAGGGTCCTGTGCGATTTTGGGTCAGGTTGAGGTGCGAATTCAAGAACAAAATTTGCTCCTGAATCGCACCTGAACCAGTGAACAATACCGCAGCCGGACAAAACTGCAGCCGGACATGTGTAAACCTAGCCTTAAACTGATAGGGGTGCATAAAATGATCAGCTTTTGAATATTTGTAAAATCTTCATCCCAAAAGAAAAAAAACAAACTGTTGCTGTAATCGCTTCAAAAGTGTTTGCTGGAATTCTGCTTTGTCTGTGAAGGTTGGTTCACACCACAATTGCTGCGTTCCAGATGTGTTTCTTCATGTGCGTTTTTTTATGTTTCCCAGTGCATTTTGCTGTGTTCCATTTGTGCTCCATACAGAAAGAATGCAGCATGTTCTACTTTTGTTGACTGCACTGGATCGCACTGCACTGGTGTGAACCAGGGCCATTGGAACACATGGAAAACACAAAAAAATGCAGATTAAAAACTCACTGGGCTGCATCTGGTGTGAACCAGCCCTCAGGCTATGTTTACAACTATGCATTTTTGATTGATGGTTTTCTTTTTGCTACATTTTTGCAGGGTGTTTTCAATGCGTTTTCATGCTCCTTTTTTTTTTCTTTTTTAGGAGGAGACTGGTTGTTAAATAATTGCATTTTCATGTTCTCTGTACTGAGGGAGACCAGATATAGTGAATGCAGTGTCCTGGGTTTAGTAACACTTTAAGCTGGCTATACATGGATATAAAATCGTTCGAAAAAGCTGGCCGTCCCTCGATCCAGGCGGTGTGAGGAGATGTGACGTGCCGGTCCTGGGGGAGGGGCCTGATGGGGGGTGGTGGTGGAGGAGCATGGAGGAGCGGAAGACGAAGGCGGCAGGGACGACAAGAGGTGAGAGTGCACGCCTGTCCTTTTGAAAGCGCCGCCGAGATACAGCGGGAGGAGCGGCACGGAGCCACGCGGAAAGCCAGAAAGCCGAACAGAGTGATGGTGACACGGAGGCTGTAGTAGTGAAGCACAGCGTTGGCTCCTGGTTCCCGGTCCATGCGGAAGATTGCGCTCAGCCCGCCTCTATAACGGCATCTGTTCCCGGCTCCCTAGCCCTGTCTGCTGCCGGCCCCCGCCCCCCCCCCCCCACACCCCCACCTGCCCTCTACGGCTATCGAAGGAAGGAGACAAGGCAGCCCCAGGCTTTCTGATAGAGCAAGTATAAAAGGGAAAGGGGATAGACTGTCAAACCCCCCTGAAATTGCTGTCTATTGATAAGGCTTTCACCGTGTATCTGGAGTCTGGAGGATCTAGGTAAGACCTGCTGCTGTTGAAATACAATCCCACACCCTGCGAGTGGATGCTTAAATGTAGTTTCACTGAACACTTGTTGGCATAGCAGGACTGATTAATTATTTCACCCTGGGCGTTAAGGAGGTTTTTTATAACCTGGAGAAGTGCATAGAAGAACGTATAAATTTACAGGGGACTGTACAAGCAAGCAAGGTAATGGTCCTGGTGGGGGTGGGACGAAGATCATGAAAGGTCAGTCATATAAAACAAACGAACTGAAAAAGCCTAGAGACAGCCTTAATTCAAACTCCATTCAAAAATTTTTAAAAGAAGCGCAACTTAAAAGCCCAGTTGTGGAAGATAGGCAGCAAAACATGAAAGATAAAAAGAAAGATCTCTCTAAACACAAAGGAGCCCTAGGGGGAACCCCAAGAGGAGAGTTAACCCTAGGCGCAGACTGTGATCAAAGCTTAGATGTAGACGCGGATGCACCCCCAACAAAAACCGAGATGCAAGATATGTTTACTAAACTAGAGACCATTATAAAGGAAGAGATCCACAATGTAAGGACAGATATGGGACATCTCTTGAGACGAGTGGAAGTAGCGGAAGAGTTATCTGAACAACACGCGGCTGAGATCATAGCTTTAAAAAATCAACTTAAAACATTACAGTCAGACCAGCGGGAGATACTCTATAAATTAGAGGAACAGGAAAATCAAAATAGAAGGCAAAACCTGAGGATAAGGGCTATCCCAGAACAGAGAAGGGAGGACTTGTCCCTTATGATGAGAGAACTTTTTAACCCCCTATTAGGGAGAAATGTAGAGGATGAACTTAAATTGGATCGTGTCCACAGGATAAGAAAACCCCCAGGTGTTAGGGAGGAAGCACCCAGAGATGTCAGAGATGTCATCGTAAGGTTCCACCAATATGAGGACAAGATTTGGAGTAAATTAAGAGGGGCACAACCCGTAAAGTACAACAACGGAGAAATCCAAATATATCTGGATCTATCAGCCAAAACGCTTTCAAGGAGACGCCAACTGAGACCCATGTTGGTTGTGTTGAGGGGGGCCAACTTAAAATATAGCTGGGGGTACCCATTTGCATTGAAAGTGGCAAAAGAAGGGAGAAACTTCAGACTGAGCCAGATTGATGACTTACAAGACTTTTGTAGAGATCTAAATATTGCAGTACCTATTTTCCCCGGCGGAGTGCTTTCTTAATGGAAAATTATGTGGGGGCGGGGGGGGGGGGTTTGGGGGGCTGGTGGCGGAGGTGGAGTGGGGGTAAGGGGGGGAGGATGGGATGTAATAGTGTTCTGTGCAACCCTCCTCCTCCCACTCTCATTTTGGGGGTGGGAGGTGGATCACCATGGCCCGCTGTGAGAGTCTCACCCCATAGCACGTGGGGGCGTAGGTGGAGATGGTGAAATTAGGGACGTGGCGTCCCCGTAGTCAGGTATTGACATGGGGGGAGGGACGGAGAGGGGGGATGGGGGGAGGAGTGGGGGAGGGGGTTGGGTCTTCCCGCAGATTTGGTATTACGTTTCTGTTAATTCCTCTTTTTTTCAAATGATGGGTGAAAGGGAGGCGAAGAGGCTAGATATAAGAGTAAGATTAAAAGGAAGGGATGACGGAAATTAACCTGTTGTCTTACAATGTTAAAGGGCTAAACTCCCCTGGGAAGAGGCGGAAAGTGTTAAAGGAGTTGCAGTCTTATGGAGCAGATATAATCTTCTTGCAGGAGATGCATCTGGTGTTAGAGGAGGGCATTAAGCTCGACTCAAGACATTACCCAAGTTGGTTTTTTAGTGATTCACCCATCAAGCGGGCGAAGGGAGTGAGCATTGGATTCTCAAATCGGATGAAATTTACATTACTAGAAAGGAGGGTGGACCCGGAGGGGCGGTTTATATTTTTAAAGGTAAAATTAGGGGTAAAGACATATACATTGGCCAACGAATACTGCCCGAATAAAGATCCAATAAAATATCTCTCCCAGACCCTGAGTAGGCTGATGGAATTCAGATAGTGATTCTGGCAGGGGATTTTAATCTCTGTCTTGATCCAGCCTTGGATAGGTCGTCTAGAACTAGAGAGGCAAGTAAAAAGTCGTTGCTGAGCCTCGGGAAAAAGTTGCATAATTGTCAACTGATGGACGTTTGGAGGGTGCATCACCCAAAGAAGAGGGATTATTCTTTTTTCTCGGCAGCACATGGGACCTATTCAAGGCTGGACTACATGTTGGTCGACCATAGCTTACTGGGCTCTATTAAAAAGTCAAAGATAGAGATTATGACTCTGTCAGATCATGCACCCGTCTCGATGAAGGTAATGTTAAAGGGGCTTCAGCGAGTGCCGTATACTTGGCGGTTAAATGAAAAACTTCTTGAGGAGGATAGAATAGTGGAGAAAATTCATCAGGAAATAGACACGTTTTTTCTAAATATTGATAACGAAGAGACCCCGGGAGCGGTAATATGGGAGGCCTTTAAAGCCTATATAAGGGGAGTACTCATATCTATAGGAGTGTGGGTAAGGCGAGAGAGAACCAAAAAGAAAGAAAGCTTGATTGTAATTATTCACCAACTTGAACAATCTCATAAAGTCTCTTCAGGTAATAATAGGCCCTTATTACATCAACTAATAATTAAAAGAGAGGAGTTAAGGGATTTATTGGAAAAGGAAGCATATAAGGTTAGGAATAAGTTCCTAAAAGAAAGATACCAGAGGGGAAATAAGGTTGGGAAACACTTGGCAGCAATTGTGAGGGAAAAAAAAGAAGAAAACTTTATTGAAAAGATAAAAAATAAAAATGGTGATTTGAGGTACACTTCTAAGGAGATAGGCGAAGAATTCAGACAATACTTCAGAACCCTCTATTCGGTAGGCCAGAGGGAACAGTATGGGCAAGAGATGGAGGAGAAGGTGAGAAACTTTTTAGAGGAGGCAGGCCTTCCCAAATTGTCAGTAGATGACACAAAGGAGCTAGAAAGACTGATAATGGTAGAAGAAGTAGGCTTGGCTCTGAGATCGTCCTCTCCGGGCAAGAGCCCGGGACTGGACGGTTTCACATCCAGCTTTTACAAAAAATTTAAAGATTTACTGCTTCCGAGGCTCTGTAAGGTCTGGAACGGCCTTGGGAAACAGGGTGAAATGTGTAGAGAGGCGTTAACAGCTTCTGTGACGCTGATTCCTAAGGAGGGGGAAGACCGCACCCTGTGCTCAAGCTTTAGGCCAATCGCGCTTTTAAATGCGGATACTAAATTATATGCGAAGGTATTGGCGCTCAGGCTCAAGGGATTAATGTCCAAACTGGTCCATATGGACCAGGTGGGATTTATCCCAGGGAGAGAGGGCCGAGATAACAGGGTGCGGTCTCTTCTCATCATAGAGGCCATAAGATCAAAGGGATCCCCAGGTCTACTTCTGTCGATAGATGCCGAAAAGGCATTCGACAGAGTAGACTGGGGATTCATGTTTAAAACGCTGGCAGAATTGGGTTTAGGGCCCACTATGCTAAAATGGATTAAAATACTATATAATCAACCAACAGCATTTGTGAAAGTCAACAATGTACCCTCTGCGCCATTCATTATGAAAAACGGGACTAGACAAGGATGCCCGCTGTCCCCGCTCCTATTTGTCTTAACCTTGGAGCCTTTATTGGCTACTATCCGAAAAAAACCTGGATATTAGTGGATGTTTAATAGGAAAGGAGGAACATAAATTGGCTGCTTTTGCCGATGATGTTCTTTTTTACATCACCAAACCTAGAACCACGATCCCCAATCTATTAGCCACAATGAAGAAATTCAGTGAGATGTCAAATTACAAAATTAACATTGAGAAATCTGAAGCTCTAAAAATTAACATCAACAAGCAGGAAGTGGTTAGACTCAGAGAGGTCTTCCGTTTCCCTTGAAGGGATAAAATCAAGTATCTTGGAGTTAGTCTGGTGGGCTCCATCGGGAAGATTTTTCAGTTCAACTTCATACTCTTCCTAGATGAAATCTGAGCAGAAATAAAAAGAATTTCAAATCGCCCGGTCTCTTGGATAGGATGAGTCAACATAGTCAAAATGGTGCTAGCCCCTAAAGTGCTCTACAAATTACAAATGCTCCCGATCCCACTACCCCAATCCTTTTTCAGAACATTAAAAGGTTTAATAAGTAGATATGTCTGGAAGAATAAAAAACCTAGGACAGCGAACACGGTGTCAGGGGCGGATCCAGAGCCTAGTCTCGGGAGGGGCACTGCCAGAAAATACGTTTTTTGGGGGGAAATTTATCGAGGAAATGGCTGGTGTTAGCGCTTTAATCATCATGGCACCATGGTTGTTATGGTGTCAGGATGATTGAAGCGCATTATTACTATAATTACATTGCTATAAAAAATGAAATGGTTCTACTCACCATAATGCAGAATCAGTGGGAGCCCCAAGCGTGTCACTTGCCACTGTCACCTGCCACACGTTGCGGATTGTCACTTGCCACGTCGCCTGTCACCAGATGCAGATTGTCACTTGCCACATCGCCTGTCACCAGAAGCAGATTGTCACTTGCCACGTCACCTGTCACCAGATGCAGATTGTCACTTGCCACATCCCTTGACACACGCTGCAGATTGTCACTTGCCACGTCACGTGCCACGTCCCATGCCACACGTTGCAGATTGTCGCTTGCCACGTCCCATGCCACACATTGCAGATTGTCACTTGCCACGTCACTTGCCACGTCCCATGCCACACGTTGCAGATTGTCACTTGCCACGTCGCCTGTCACCAGATGCAGATTGTCACTTGCCACGTCCCTTGCCACGCGTTGCAGATTGTCACTTGCCACGTCCCATGCCACACGTTGCGGATTGTCACTTGCCACGTCCCATGCCACACATTGCAGATTGTCCCTTGCAACGTCGCCTGTCACCAGATGCAGATTGTCACTTGCCACGTCCCTTGCCACGCGTTGCAGACTGTCACTTGCCACGTCACTTGCCACGTCCCATGCCACACGTTGCAGATTGTCACTTGCCACGTCCCATGCCACACATTGCAGATTGTCACTTGCCACGTCACTTGCCACGTCCCATGCCACACATTACAGATTGTCACTTGCCACGTCGCCTGTCACCAGATGCAGATTGTCACTTGCCACGTCACTTGCCACGTCCCTTGCCACACGTTGCAGAATTTCACTTGCCACGTCCCATGCCACACGTTGCGGATTGTCACTTGCCTGCTATAATTGTCTCTGTCTTGCTGTGTTTCCAGTTTCAGGCAGAGAGGTGATGTAATCTCTCTGCTGCCGCGGCTGCCTGCACACTGCACAGCGAGAGTGGAACTGCAGGGATGCAGGGCGGGCGCCGGGCGGTGAGAGATGATGTCATCTCTCTGCTCCCCCGCCTGCCCTATCCGATTGGCCGGCAGCGCGCTCACAGTCAAACACTGTCACGAGGCGCACAGCTGTTCACCTGTCTGTCGCTGTCTCTCAGCAACGGAGCCACCCGTGCTCTCAGCCGCGGAGTCGCCGTCCGCCGGCTCTCTCACCCGGGCGATGCCTGCCGGCCCACTCACTCACCCGAATTCTCGGAGGGGGCAATTGCTCCGTTGCCCCTCCCCTGGATCTGCCCCTGCACGGTGTTGAGTAGGGAAAAAGCACTGGGAGGGTTGGGTTTTCCGGATTTTAGAAATTACCACAAATCTATTGTATTAGCACGGGCACTAGATTGGGCAAAGGGAAGCGTTAATAAAAGATGGGTTAACTTAGAAATGAGTTTAAGTAATGTAAGACTAAATCACATAATCTGGAACCCTCTGAAACACAGATATTTAGGAGTAGATACACACGTTTTAACACATTTCACATTGAAAAAATGGGACCAAAAATTACCGCACTAGGAAGTGGGAGTATAATTCCCCCTTAATTTATTTAAAGGAGAACACATATTTTCCCCTGGGGATGGAGGAAGTGGGAGGAAATTGGATATTGAATAGTGAAGCACAATTAAAAGATATTATTAATAGGGGAAAAATTTGCACATATCAGGATTTAGTAACAAAGAGGGATTTATTGAAGGTAAATGGGTGGAGGTATGGTCAGCTCGAACACTTTGTCAAAAGCTTACCAGGTTCTTTGAGGGAAGAAGTAGACTATAGACCGTTTGAGAAACTATTCTGTAGGGATACAGTGAAGAGGAATATCTCAGCGGTATATAAAATACTGAGAAATAATGGGGGGGAAACAGTACCGCCCTTTATTAAAAAATAGGAAGAAGATTTAGGGGTTAGATATGAAAACGATTGAGACCAACTATAAATGCCTGACCAGGTGGTATATGACTCCCACTAAAATAAGTAAATTTAATACTGATAGATCGCCAAAATGCTGGAGAGGTTGCGAGGCCCTGGGAATAATGGCGCGTTTGTGGTGGGACTGCCCAAAAATCAAAATCTTCTAGCAGGAGGTGATTAAGTTGACTGAAGTGATAACGGGTAGGGCTATCCAGATGGACCCATGGGTCTGTTTGTTCCATGGGGCGGAGGGACGCCTTAGACGGTACAAAACCTCGCTGGTCCCAGTGCTTCTAAACTCCGCAAAGAGTGTAATTCCAAAAAAATGGCAGGAAGTGGAAGGGCCTGGGATCAGGGATTGGATTTCAAGAATCAATGAAATATACACTATGGAAAATTTTGAGGCTTGTGGTTCTGAAGAGGAGGATCAAGAAGATAGAGGGGGCAGATGGGCTAGATGGGAAGCCTTTAAAAGATCAGAGAGCTTTGCGGAAGCCATTTTGCACTAATTTATGAAGAAATATTTCCTCTTTCCATTGGGGTCATGAAATGAGACCAGTCTGCGGGAGGGGGGGGATAGGTGGGTTGGACCGGGGTTCACTTGGGAATTTATATGCTTGTGTACAATGTGTATTTTTGGGGGATTGTTTAACCCCATTGAAGAGGGGTTGTTTATATATTTATAATTTGAAAATTTAAATAAAGAATTAAAAAAAAAAAAAAAATCATTCGAAAAAGCGTTCAATGTGCTTGATCGCTCAGCTTTTGAAACTTTTGTAGGCTAGTTAGTTCGTTTTATGGCAAAAAAATGAACCGTCATGCCAGATTTTTTGAGCCTAGACGATTGATTTCCCAAACATTAATCGATCGAAAACAGTTTGAAAAAAATCTTCAGCGCATATGAGATGACATGTGTTAATATGTTACCCTGGATTGTGTAATTGATTTACGAAAACTGTACCATTTATGTTTTTAGCGATATTTATATATATATATATATATATATATATATATATATATATATATATATATATATATATATATATATATATATATATAACTTCTGTATAGTAATCCAGTCTGAGTAACTGAGATAACCGAATAGGGTATATTCATAAAGCAGGTAGTTGTGTCCCATTCTGTGTCCCATTCTCATCCCTGGTTCATCCTTATTCACCCCTGTTAGTAGTGTAGATTGAAGCACTTTGCAGAGCAGGGGATAGTAGGTGAATACCAGTGTATGCAAGGGGGTACAGTACACTAATATCAGGTCTTCTTTGAGAATTGATAAGCATTTCCACATTTACAAACTGCAATGTTATTATTGTCAGTATTTTGGGCACGTACGTGCGAATAGACATGTACATCACACTTCACCCTATATTTGAATGTTTGGCATTCTGACAGCTAGAAGAATTCTTATGCAGTTATAGGTGTAGTGCAGGAATTTTCATGCCAGGAAGATCCAGTAATATACACAGTATTGTGTGCCTGTCATCTGTCCCGTTCTGCTCTGATCAGCAGGGGGATCAGTGGACTGATCCCCTACTGATCAAAACGGTGTCCACCTTGTGTGAAAGGGGCCTAAAGCCTCATATACACTAATCGTTTTTTTTTGTTTTTTTTAGTTCAACCCAGCAGGTTGAACGGAAGAAAAAAAAAATGACAGCTTCGGTCAGAGCCGCTGTACTAACAGTCCGATGTTAGGACATCAATCTCTCCCATTGAGCTGTTGTGTTCTGACAGGCCGATGGTCCCCCCACCAGAACACTTCAATCATAGCTCTCTGCCATTGTCTGAGATTGCTGATCGGGAGACGGTTGGGTGCTGGTTTTCCAGCATGCTCGTCCGACAGAAGACGGTGTTCTATCGGATAGTGCCCGCTGTTGAGAAGTGCCTGGGATGAACGGCGCATGTGCAGCACAACAGCTGATTTTACGATCAGCTGTTGTGACAGCGAGACGGCGTCTGCGCACAATAGCCAAAAGAAGATATTTGTGTGTCGGATTGTGCCCCGTGCTGATGAGGCGTGTTCATGACGGTGAGGGGCGGATTTGTACATGATGGGGGCAGATTATCAAATGATGAACACATCTTTTTCTGCTATTCTTCCTGGATGCTTGTGGGGCGTGTTTAGCCAACTGCAGGGCAGGTTTTTCTATTAGAAAAATATGTGTTTAGCAGCACTGTCCATCATTTAATAATCTGCCCCATCATGTACAAATCCGCCCCTCACCGACATGAACACGCCTCGGCAGCGCGGGGCACAATCTGACACAAAAATTTCTTCTGACGGCTATTGTGCGCAGGCGCTGTCTTGCCGTCACAACAGCTGATCGTAAAATCAGCTGTTGTGCTGCTCCCTACGGCGCATGCGCCGTTCATCCCGGGAATTTCTCGATAGCGGGCACTATCCGATAGAACACCAGCCAAACTGCCAGCTTCTGTAGGACTGGCTGATATACACACATGGGCCGAATGTCGGCTTTTCTTTATTGAACTGGCCGATGTCTACTGACATTTGGTCTGTGTGTATTAGGCATAAGATTAAAGTGAACTAAAGTGTTTTTTATTGAACTTGCCGATGTCTCCTGATATTTGGTCTGCGTGTACTAGGCAAGTGATTAAAGTGAACGTGATTATCTATCACAATGATCAATAAGTAAGACTAAGTTCATACTATTGCCCCAATGCGCTGGCGCGTTTGCATGGGTATAGCAGCCCATTCACAGTACCTGTGGGAAATACAGGGAAATTGTAAAACTTTTTTCCCAAATGCACCCACAGAGCATTTACATGGAACTATATGGTGCTGCAATGCCATGCGGTTTTCCACACGCAAAAACTTGCTGCATTTTCCGGTGCAGGGGGGTGCCATTAAGAGCAGCGCCTTTTGGCTGTGGGTGCCTGCAGATGTGGGATCGCATATGATTTACACATGCTCTTCCACCCGCAATAGTGTGAACCTAGGCTAAAACCTGTTCCTGTACTGTTTCTCCTTCTGATTAGAGAAAAAAAGATACATAGGGGGTTAGGGGGTTATTTGCTAAAGGCAAATTCACTTTGCACTACAAGTGCACTGAAAATGCACTTGGAAGTGCAGTCGCCATAAATCTGAGGGGGAGATGCAAGGAAAATAAAAAAAAACAGCATATCAGCTTGCACATGACTGGATGATAAAATCAGCAGAGCTTCCCCTTAGATCTACAGTGATCTACAGCGACTGCACTTCCAAGTGCACTTCCAAGTGCACTTTCAGTGTATTTGTAGTGCAAAGTGGATTTGCCTTTAGTAAATCAACCCCATAGTATCTTTGTCTCCTAGTCAGAGGAGAAGAATGTAAACAAAGAATAAAAGGTCTGTGTGTAAAAGAAAGATTAAAAAAAAGCTAGATCAGGGCTTGATCTAGGTTAGTGCAAAGGTCAGAGTTGAATGTCAGAGCCAGGGCCAAAGGTCAAGTTTGGGGTCAAAAGTCAGGTTCAGCATGCTTTAGGTAGGATTAAAATCAACATTTTAAAAAAAGTGTGTCACTGTCAGTGTGCTTTTCAGTAGGATAACATATATATATATATTTATTCTTGGCCCTACTATGGGTACAAACAAAAGTAATGTACACAAATAAAAAAAAAATATATAAAAAGAAAGGGCAGAAGTTGCTTTTTTTGTGATTGGCCATGGTAATAGCAAGAAATACTGCATAAAGCTACAATTTGAAAAAAACATTTTTTTTTTATAATAATAATAATAATAATAATAATAATAATAATAATAATAAAAAAAAAGATATCCATTACAATTTATCACCAAATGATGGCCCAATTTACAGTGAAAAAAAAACAAAGTATAATTTACCTGGATACACAAAGGGGGTTATTTACTAAAGGAAAATCCACTTTGTACTGCAAGTGCACTTAAAAGTAAAGTCGCTGTAGATCCGAGGGGGACATGCAAGAAAAATAAAAAACAGCATTTTAGCTTGCACATGATTGGATGATAAAATAAGCAGAGCTTCCCCTCATTTCAGATCTACCCCTTAGATTTAGAGCGACTGCACTTCCAAGTGCACTTTCGGTGTACTTTCAAGTGCAATTGCAGTGCAAAGTGGATTTGCCTTTCGTAAATAACCCCCAAATAACCCCCAACGTATGTACAGCTTTACTAACACATGTCAGAGCTTCTACAGTTTGAGTAGTGCAGGGAACTTTTGCAAAGTAAATCTCCAGGTTTCCTTTATAAACATTACTAGGCATAATATTGGCTATTATCCTGTACAGTATATTGTTGTGAATGATAAAAGCTATACCTTAACAGGTTTAATTGCCAATATGGCATTGAGCTAAGAAAAAGTGTAATCCCTGGTTCACATTAATGCGATTTGGCATGCAATTTGACATGTCAAATTGCATGCCAAGTCGGAGGCAATTGCTGGCAATGGCAGCATCGGAATCGGTGCGCCGCTGCAATTGCAGCGCCGCACCGATTCCCAAAAGTAGTTTCTGTACTACGTTTGGTGATTTCGGGGTGCGATTTCCATTGACATCTGTGCAGAAACCCGCACAGATGTCTCTGAAATCGCCCCCAAAGTCGGGACTGACATGCTGGAATGAAATGGTGCAAGTTCAGCTGAACTCGCACCATTACATTCCCGCAGTCACTGTGAACCTAGGCTCCACCTGAACTTTAAACATAGATGAACTGCTTTGCCCACCAACGTTCTGGTATTTAAGTCCATGCAGTCCTGAGACAACTCTGCTACACAGCACAGTCCTGTCTGGTAGGACCTGATTTTTCTCTGCTGCAGTTAAATAACACTCACAGGTCTTGTCCTTCCTTCAGCCTATGACTGGACAGTGAAAGGATAAGCAGAAAACTGATGGGCACATCTGCTATTCTACTCTCCTCCTCCTATCAGTATTATTATTATCTTACATGATTTATATAGCGACAGCAGTCTGCATAGCACTTTATAACATGAGGGCAGACAGTACAGTTACAATACAATTCAATACAGGAGGAATCAGAGGGCTCTGCTTGTATGTCTTGTGTTAGAATTGTAGCACAAATGATTGGCTGCTTGCACTGCTTCTCCATCTCCTAGTCTGAGCTCTGATATAGAGGTGACTGCAAGGGGCTGATTCCAATTCAAATTTAGGTACTTACACTGTATGCATTGGATAATGCACTTAATGATGTATTAATGATTACAGAGATGCATTTGTGTCTTTTAAACCTGCCTAAAGTTCTGTAAACAATGAATGTAGCAACAAATCCCTAGCATTCATTGTTAAAAAAATATATATAATATTTGGGCGGTTCTAAGTTGTTTTCTAGCAAAAAAAATGTTTTTTTACATGTAGGAGAGGAATGTCAGAATTGGCCTAGACTGGAAGTGGATAATTGCTCTTCCTGTTTGTGGCTGTGTCAGATCTAATTACTGTTTAGCTCTCACCTACAGAGCACTAAGACTGAGAGACCCAGAGATTGAGGGATATGTAGTTTCTTCACAGGAAATATTAATTCTCAGACTACAGACAGAGGTCATGCATTAGTCTGTGCAGTGCCATTGTAAATACCTCATGTTTCTACACAAATAGAAACTTCTGGCACATGCATGTGAAGATTTATCCTACTATAGGCTATGAGTACAGGCCAGTAAATTACACCATGAAACTACATGATCAATGGCATCTTACACAGGTGAAACAGACAAGACAAAGGTAGGGGGTTTATTAAGGCATTTTTTAATGCCTTTAAAGTGGTTGTAAACCCTTACAACACACTTTTTGCTACAGGTAAGCCTATAATAAGGCTTACCTGTAGCTACCCTGGATACCTCCTAAACCTGTACGGTTTAGGAAATATCTCCTGTATTTGCATGTCCCGTTGCTTCAGTTACTGTGCCAATACCGGTGGCTCCCATGCACATGCGCGGGTAGTGACTTTATCACGGCTCCGGCCAATCACAGCGCCGAAGCACGCGATACCTGGAGGCAGAGGCGTCGTTAGGGGGTGGCTATTGGGGCTATAGCCCCGAATCTGGGGCCCATACCCCCGAGTCTCCTACCGCAGGGGTACCTGCCTAACCACTGGGCTGCGAGTGCGGCGGACGGGCTGCATGAGGGAGCCGAGCAGGCAGGTGAAAGAAGCGAGCAAGCGGGCAGGCGAGCAGAGGTTACATCATCTCTCTCCACCCCCCGCCCCGCATCAGTACACTTCCGTCTTGCAAAATGACTGTGTATACGGCGTGAGACGGGCAGCGCTGCGCTGTATTATTCCCTGGCTAGCAGGGAGCGGGCGGGGCCAGGAGCTCCACTGCTGCTCTGACCACGCCCCATGTAAACCGCATGTTCGGGACTTGGGAGGCCGCAGGATATGAGCCGAGATCAGAGCGGGAGGGAGCGGCAGTGGTGGTGAGAGCCAGAGGCTTTGGAGCTGGGATCCGAGTGGGAGTGAGCAGGTTCCCACTGTGCTGAAAGCCAGCAGATGCTGAGCCCAGCTGGGCAGGATCAGGTAGGTCCTTCTCCCCAAATAGTCTGCCTGTGAGTGTGGACTAGACTAAATCCTGATCTGGCTGTGGCTGAACTGTTCATTAATTGGAGCACTAGCATTCACCACCAGTGGTACTGGCACATCTTCCACACATAGACATAGTGAAATGCACCACTGCTTGATGGGCTTCCTTTAGGCCTGGTTCCCATCTATGCGGGTTTGCGCCCCATGTTTGCACCTCACGTTTGCACTGGGATGGCAGCCCATTTATTTGATCGGGCTGATATGCCTGCATTTCCTGCAGAGAAAAGGTGGATGCAGCATTTTTAAAATACATCAGCCTTGAAATCACATGGTGCTTTTTGCACCGTGCAATTTCCCTTCAGGTCCCGCACCCACAAACGCGCTGCATTTTTAGACGCGTGGGGGTGCCATTAGGGATTAATTTTTTAAACAGCAGCGTGTGCAGGAATCTCAGCAATTTCAGCACCCAGAGTCAAAACATGCTGCTGTTTAAAAACACGCGAGGCTGCCATTCATTCTTAATGGCACCCCCACACATCTAAAATTGAACTGCAGGGAAATCGCAAAGTGGAAAAGCTGCTGCGTTTTTCTAAAAATGCAGGCACAGCAGCCTGTGCATGTTTGCCTGTGCAAACATGCACTGAAAACCCGCATAGATGTGACCCAGGCATAAAGTGTTAGTAAAGTCATTTTTTTTTTAATGATAAAGCTGGACCCCCTGCAGGTTTAACCGCTTGCCTACTGGGCACTTTCACCCTCTTCCTGCCCAGGCCAATGTTCAGCTTTCAGCGCTCTCACACTTTGAATGATGATTGCGCGGTCATGCAACACTGTACACTGACATTTTTATCTGCAAACAGGTATTTTTTCACCTTCACTGATGGGCCATACTGATCAGGACACTGATGATGAGTGCCCTAATCAGTGCAGATGTCCCTTTTCACACAAGCCGGTTACTGGCTCTCTCCTCTCCTCGCGTTGTGACAGTGTGAGGAAAGGAATGCCGATAACCGGCAAGTGTGTTTACATCATGATCAGTTGTGATTGGACACAGCTGATCACATCACGTGGTAAAGAGCTGCTGTGATTGGCTCTTTACCCCAATCTCTGATCGGCTGTGTTGTAGAGTCAGCTGGGTGTGCACCGCAGTGAGCACGGTTTTGGGAGGATGTCAATAGATGCCCTCCCAGAACTGGACCGCGCTCTTGAACCACTTCATTATATATTACAATATAACAATAGAAATAATGCACTTCAATCACCCTGACACTTTAGCAACCATGGTGCCGTGATGATTGAAGCGCCAACAGCAGCCACTGCAAATTGCCCACAAAAAATTGCTTCCCCCCCCCGTGCCTGCAAAGGTTGGTGACCGCTGCTATGGGCTCTAGCCCCAGATCTTTCGGAGACCTAGCAACGCCCCTGCCTGGAAGTAACTCTGCGAGTGATGTCGCCTGCCAGACCGGTGTACGAGGGCGGCTGCAGGGGCTTCGATCTCAGGTAAGTAATTCATAATGAGCTAGTATGCTATGCATACTAGCTCATTATGCCTTTGTCTTCCAGGGTTTTTTTTGTCCTAGGGTTTACAACCACTTTAACTGCTTGCTGGCCAGCCGCCATTATTATACTGTGGCAGGTCGGCACGATCCCGTGAACCATCGTAGCACAGCGGGGGTGCCAATTGTCGTGGCTGACGGTCGCGATGACCGCCGGCCACGAGCGATCGCGAGTACTAGGGACAGAACACGGAAGTGTGTGCGTAAACACACAAATCCGTGGTTTGTCCAGAGAGGAATGACAGATCGTGTGTTCCTATTAGCTAGGAACCACGATCTGTCACTTCCTCTAGTCAGTCCACTCCCCCTTCAGTTAGAATCACCTCCCAGGGAACACAGTAAACCCCTTGATCGCCCCCTAGTGTTAACCCCTTCACTGTCAGTGACATTTTTACAGTAATCAATGCATTTTTATAGCACTGATCGCTGTATAAATGCCAATGGTCCCAAAAATGTGTCAAAATTGTCTGATGTATCCGCCATAATGTCGCAGTCATGATAAAAATCGCAGATTGCCGCCATTACTAGTAAAAAACTTAAATAATAATAAAAATGCTATAAATCTATCTCCTATTTTGTAGACGCTATAACTTTTGCGCAAATGAATCAATATACGCTTATTGCAAATTTTTTTACAAAAAATTTGTAGAAGAATACATATTGGCCTAAACTGAGAAAAAATTAGCTTTTTTTAGGGATGTTTATTACAGCAAGAAGTAAAAAATATTGTTTTTTTTTTTCAAAATTCACTCTCTTTTTTTTGTTTATAGCGCAAAAAATAAAAAACGCAGAGGCGATCAAATACCACCAAACGAAAGCTTCATTTGTGGGGAAAAAAAAGTCAATTTTGTTTGGGTGCAACGTCGCACGATCACGCAATTGTCAGTTAAAGCGACGCAGTGCCGAATCGCAAAAAATGGCCCGGTCATTCTGCAGCCAAATCTTCCGGGGCTGAAGTGGTTAAGGCATTGCAGATTTTTTTTTTTTGGTCAAGTGACCCATTGATGTTTGTATAGCAGAATACTCAAAGATTACTTTTTGACAACAGTAGTAAGATATACACAGGGCTTTTTTTCTCAGAAAATAGGTGCAGGAACTCAACCACGACCCCCCCCCCCAAAAACCTCAGGGGGAGAGGGATGTTACACACAGAGTTCAGAGCTCCAGGGTGTGCTACATACAGAGTGCAGAGTTCAGGGGAGCACTACACACAGTGTGCAGAGTTCAGGGGTGCACTACACACAGAGTGCAGAGTTCAGAGGTGCACTACACACAGTGCGCAGAGTTCAGGGGTGCACTACACACAGTGCGCAGAGTTCAGGGGTGCACTACACACAGTGTGCAGAGTTCAGGGGTGCACTACACACAGTGTGCAGAGTTCAGGGGTGCACTACACACAGTGTGCAGAGTTTAGCCTTCTTCTGCAGCTGCTTACCTCTGCATCCCCCATCCACATCTCGCTTTCACCCCTCTTCAGCTCTGACCTCTGCATGCAACCTCCCTTCCACTGCCCCCATCTTCTCCCTCCCTCCTTTAAAGCTCCACCATTTTCCACTTGTCTTACTTGTGTTGCTGTATTAAACTGAAACACCCTGTTGGCTCTAGTACCTCCTCACACACTGTAGGTAGCTCCTATCTCACCTGTAGGGAGATGATCCAGTGGCGGAGTTGGGATCTGCTCTGCACCTGTATCTTCCTTGTCCACTCAAGAGATCAGATCTGTGGGAGCGATCGAGAAACAAGCTGTCCCTTGTAAACACAGAAGCCGGACTTCAATGTTTACAAGTAATAGTGGTGAGCAGGGAGCAGAGGGCCTGAGCCAGAGGTGGTGGAACTGAGTTCCACCAAGTTCCAGCTGAAAAAAAGCCCTGGATATACAGTACTACAAACTGATCTTTTAGGGAAACTGCAATGAGTGCAAAGGCATATATCTTGCATAGTCATACATTTAATATAGTTAACAAAAGTACAATATAGAATCATAAGTTGCATTCAGCTGCATAAACAGTATGTATAGTTTAATCAAGCGTTGAGACAACTTTTTTTTAGATGAGCTAGCAAACATGTGCCTGTGGGAGAAGATGCATTTTGGATTTAGTACATTTGCATAGCTCCCAACTGTTCCTGATTTCAAGGGACTGTCCTTGATTTGGAACAAAGTCTCTCTGTCTCTCTTTCCTCCTCATTTGTCCCTCATTTTGGTCTGATCTATATAGATGTATATAAAATGCACTATTTATTTTTCAAAAAGTGTTTCCCAGTACTAAATCTTTCATCTAATTTCTAAATTACTGCATTTGTACATTTCAAAAGTCAATATAAAGGAATAGTAGTGGTAAAAAAAAAAGCACTTGTGGGTTTAACTAATCATTTTTCAGTATAATTATCCTTTAAGGGGGTGTGGCAGGGGGTGTATCCCACGCCTACATACTTTTGCTAATAGGTGTCCCTCATTCCCATCAAGTTGGGAGGTATGCATTTGTAAGAGAGCAGGTTCAGAATAGGAGGGAAATGTAAATAATTAAAACATTAAAGCATGTAGGATATTAAACTACAAGAAGGCAAACTGGAAATAGAAAGCAAAGACACCCTTCCACAAATGGATATTTTCTTCTCACTTTATGTTAGTATTTCGAATGCACTCATTTCCCCATAACATGCAGTCTAAACAGACTAAACAGTGGTGTTACTGATATGCAAATTAAAACTTTTAAGTAAAGTCAACAGCTAAGCCCCCATCTGAAATATGCAAATTACAGTGATGCATGCCTGTCATGGGAAGGGCAGAGTGCTGTGTTTGACAGCCTTGCTTCTCCTCTGTGCTGCTCAAGAAACAAAATGGCAGCACCATGTCAGGGTACAACTAGGTTTCTGGGGACAGACTGGAGCTGAGTTTTCCTTTCCTGATAAACCAGTAAATTGGTAATAAGATGAATAGTTTATACTTGCAAAGGAAAGGATTATTTTAACATAGCACACAAAATTAGTACATCATACACAATTAAAACAATATAGTTGTAAGTGACATATTTTCACCATCAGATGGCACTGCTTTATGAACAAAGCAGTTACAGCTCTTCTGCTGAAAGTTCAAACCACTTGAGTATAATCATTAAATGGCCTTTGAGCCTATTTACGCATCTATCTTTGCTAATGACAGTCTGACCTATGACAATGGATGCTTGGATCAGATTTTTTTTGTGTATTTTCTGGTAAAAATGAAGGGAGTACTGGCCATATTCCTTTCCGAGTAAACACCAATGTGCCTAATAACTTGATTTCATACAAAACTGATATTTAACACCACAAAACAATTTGACTGACCTGCTAGAATCGCTCTATATGATTTTAGTACAAAGCCTTTCCAACAATCTTGTATATTCTTCTAAACAGGGCTTCTTTTTTGCCCAGAACATGGTGAAACTCCATACCACCACCTCTGGCACTGATCCTGTGCTCACCACTCACCCACTTCCCACTGGTGAAAACAGTGTAAGTTTTCTGCACTACTTGCTTTCTCTTCTGGTTTCTGTGTTTACTAATGAAAGTAACTATTAGAGCAGCCTACACAAAACCCTCCATGTCCATACAAGACCGAGAAGTCCACCAGTCCTGCAGGAGTGGCTCCTCCTGTACTGGGGGAGGAGGGTTGGTGAGAGCTATGTAATGAGGGGATGTTGAGGGGAGGTACTTTTTGTTGTACAATGGCCTGTGTTACCCACTGCTGGGCCCTACACAATGTGCAATATGCATTCCTGGGCACTGCACAATAAGCACTGCTGAGCCCTGCACCCTGTGTGATATGCATTCTTGAGCCTGCACCTTGTGCAATACATACTCCTGAGCCTTTGTCTTGTGCAGGGGCGTTTCTAGGTGGCAAAAAGACCAGGGGCTTCAGCCCGAAGTCCAAGGTTGGCATGGGGGGGGGGGTCTGCGGTGGCGGCGCAGGGTTTTTTGGCTGGGCGGTGGGGTTGCGTGGCAGGGGGTAAGCTCACTTGCTGGTTGCTGCCTGGCTTACCGGTGCCCATCAATGCTGACCACTAAACTCACCTGCTTGCCACACTGATCTACCTACCTGACATACACTGACCTACCTACCTGACACACACTGACCTACCTACCTGACACGCACTGACCTACCTGACATACACTGACATACACGCACTGGTCTACCTATCTACCTGACACGCACTGACCTACCTGACATACATACACTGACCTACCTACCTGACAAGCACTGACCTACCTGACATACATACACTGACCTACCTACCTGACATACATACACTGACCTACCTAACATACACTGACCTACCTGACATACATACACTGACCTACCTAACATACACTGACCTACCTGACATACACTGACCTACCTGACATACACTGGCAGTAATGACACACACTGACCTACCTGACCAGGAGACTTCATGTGTCCTGCAGCAGCAGCACAGCCGTGGTGTGCGGTGTGCGCCCATCTTCACAGCAGGCAGCCGGAGGAGAGGAGGAGAGCCGAGCGCCGGGCTGCATTGTAATTCCCGCCTTCTGGAGCCTGCAGAGCCTATAATGGATGTCACACGTCCCGCAGTCCCACCATTGGACCAGTGGGTTGTCCATCAGCGCTGCAGGCTCCAGAAGGCAGGACCTGCTATGTGACTTGGCCGCACTCTGGATAAGATCCGTCCCCGCTCGGTGATATAACTACAACGTTGCTTACTCGAGACTCGTGGCTTTTCGGGACCCACTCTGGGCTTCAGCCACGGTGAGCCCCCCCCCTGCCGACACCACTGGCCTTGTGCAATATGCCCTCCTGGGCCCTGCTCTCTGTGCAATACACACTCCTAATCTTGAGCCCTGTGCAGTATGCACTCCTGAGCCATGCACCATGTGTAATATGCACTCCTGAGCCTTGCACCCTGTGCAATATGCACTCCTGAGCCTTGAACTCTGTGTATTATGCACTCCTGGGCCTGTGCCATGTGCAATACTCACTCATGGTCCTTATGCAATGAACACTCCTGAGTCCTGCACCCTGTATGATATGTACTCCTAAGCCCTGTGCAATATGCACTCCCAAGCACTGCAAAATATACACTTCTTAACATAGCATAACACTTTCTCCTGAGCTTTGTGTGTTACTCCTGAGTGCTACACATTACACACCTGAGCCTACTGCAGGGAATTTGGGAGGGGGTGAGGGTGGTGGGCTTCGGTTTGGGCTTGGCAGGGGGATATGAGTACCTGCATCTATTCTCTGAAAAAAAGCCTGTTTCTGAGCATGCACTTTTTAAGTGAATATATACTGTATCTATATATGTATGTGCTCAAGGATGCCTAAATATTTCCCTGGTCCTATTATTAACTGGTCAATCTTAAGCCTCGTACACACGGTTCGATTGTCGTTTGACCGAGCGTCTGATTTTTGTCAAAAGCGCATGTACAGGATTTTGTCTAGCATACTAACTATCCATAAAATATTGATTCACGATTTTGGTAATGTTTTGTTTTGTTATATTTTCTTTGGTTTTTCTGCATGGAATTCACTTTTTTTAAGTTATTTTTATTTGGATGGCAGATAGCATCTCTAATTTAATTTCTGTTGGTTTTTTTCTGCACAATAAAAAAATTGCGTAGAATAATATTTGTGTTTTTCTTTAATCTACATTTTGCAGTTACATTAAAAACAACACAATGGAATATTAACAAGGGACACCAATATAGTTGTATCTTTGATCTTAAAAACTACGGGATAATGGTGTTGTGATAACT
The DNA here is from genome assembly GCA_037952925.1 of Lithobates clamitans. Taxonomy (NCBI): domain Eukaryota; kingdom Metazoa; phylum Chordata; class Amphibia; order Anura; family Ranidae; genus Lithobates; species Lithobates clamitans. The sequence continues at coordinate 1,591,981 of JBBGZY010000156.1, read as the reverse complement.
TCCCCAAAAAATCAAACAACAACCATAATATTAATATTATTTATATCACTACAAAACAAATGCCTTTTAAAATACGTTTGTCATAACTACATCAGTACCACCAGCAAAGCAGCTTCATTATTATCCCATTAAAGAAGAAGAGAATGTGCGCTGCATTTCGACATTTCATCAACTGCCACGTCACAAATGTTAATTCTAGTTTACAAACAGTATTTTACAAGACCAAACTCTTCCGGGTCGTTCCTTGATTCCGATCGTGCGTGTTTGTACTTTCAACACATAATTGGAAAGTAATCACTAGCTTTTATGTTAAAATGAATAAAAGTCTTACATTTGTACAAACTTACTGTGAAAATGTCCACATTCAGATAAGGGAGAAAGAATAAAACCTCCAATTGCAGGCTCAGAACAAATCTCATCAAAGCCTGCAGTGGATCAGTTATCGCTAACAACAGACCAATCACCAACACATGAACAAGGCTCTTTACAAGACCCTGGTATCTAGTTACATGTTCTTTCTTTCTGTTCCTGCAAGAGAACAAATTGCCATTAGTGCTTGTGCAGTGAGTCTTGACTGTCCTAAACACCTCTGCCAAATCTTGCTGATCAAAACAATGCTAAAGCAATAGCAAATTACAACACAACTCGTCTATTTTTTTTTTCTATGAAAGAATTTGGTTGACAATATTTTTGTATTCATTTTTTCTGGATTAAAAAAATAGCCCCATGAGAAAAATAAATAAATAAATAAAATAAACATGTTTTTTAGTTAGGTATATGAGGAAGAGTGCATATGCATGGGATCATTTTCAAGTGTTTACCGGGCTAAAATGAATTGCTTTGCTAAACCAAGCTTGTTTATAGATCTAAATGGATGAATCTCGAATACACACACAGCAAAATGAATCAGATAATTGGCTCACTTCCTCTCCCCCTCTATTCCTGTCTGTTTTGTTCAGATAAAGCCAAAGGAGAGAGTTACAAAAGAAACAAAAAGTCAGAATGCTTTGCAAAAATTGTGTCATGAGTGCACCCTGTAATAAATGTTTATTTCTGAAAATTTGTAGCTATTAAATAAAATTTAAAACAAAATTCATGTAAAACCCTTATAGTGGAAAGGTGTGATTGTCTTGCTGTTTTTTTCAATCAAGACCTACCTTAGCCTGCGTTATGATTATGCCTAATGGACCATTGCTTTTTTGCCCAGATTTTTTTAAAGTATATGTTGGCTGTAGGGTTGCCACCTCATCCCTTTAAACCCGAACACATATGAATTACACAGGTTCTGAGGCTAATTAAATGCACATAAGGCAATGTGTGAGTTTAATTACCACCTTAATCAGCCGCAGAACCTGTGTAATTAATATGTGTTCAGGTTTAAAGGGATGAGGTGGCAACTCTAGTTGGCTGTCACCAGTAAGGAAAGTCTAGGAGGCAAGACCTATTGATTTCTTTTTTTTAATGTGGGCATGAGATGCAGTTTCTGTTTTTTTAGGTTATATAGTATCAGTACCTTATATTATTGATATTGATTAACAAAATTAATAGTGTCACCACAGGGTGGCACTGTAGAAACCAGTAGAATACACTGTGCCACTTTCTATTAAATCCAAGAAGTTTGCAAAAAGGACATTTCAAGCACATAAATTTGAATGGTATCAAATTGGTTCAAATATACAGTATGTGCCTCAAAAGTCAATTTTCTCTTTGAAAATTTCTTCTTAATTAACTGGAGGAAATGGCAACCAAATATCCTTAACCTCTTACATTTACAGATAAAACATTTACTGGAGGAAAATGGCAACCAAGTATGCTTAACCTCTTACATTTCCAGCCTTTCCCAACGTCTGACGGCATATAGAAGGGAGTTTTATGACCAAGTGCCATAGCATGACACACATCAAGGCTTTCTTGCTGCTGTAAGGTGCTCATTTAAAGTCTGCCAGTGCTCTGTTTCAAGGAAAAAAGTGTGTATAAAACAGCGCTGGACCAATATGAAGTCTGGTATCTCTGGAAGTGATCTCTGATATGGTACCCTTCAAAGGGACCCTGAAATGTGATGTCCCCGCATATCAAGCATGCCTCAACTCTACCCATGTGCTTGTATCAATTTAATGCTGAGCAAAGCTGGTGAGTCAAAAGTAAGGAGGGAGCAGTATCCCTTGGTGGCAGCAGTATTAGCTTATGCACAATCATGTAGAAGGGAGTATCAGAGGCAAGACATTACTGAAAAGAAGGTATAAAACATCATGCACATTTTTGATATGGAAAATATTTTCTATGATGTGCATAGAGATGTATAGCAATAAAGATTTGTGGTGAAAATGGTGGCACCAAAGAAGTGGCCATTTCATAGGATGTAATTATGTAGTCCTAAAAACATTCCTATGGCTGGCTCTGCTAGGGTCTTTTGCATGTTCTATTCCAGGAGTCTGCAACCTGTCAATCAGGATTTACCTATCAATCACAGCTATGTGATGAGTTACCCCATAATGCCAACAGCTCCTGACCCTGTCCATCGCCTCTTATGGGGCGTACACACGGTCGGACTTTTCGACCGGACTGGTCTGACGGACGCCGACGGACCAAATCCGGCGAACAATCCGATTGTGTGTGGGCTTAACCGGACCTTCAGCGGACTTTTCCAGTCGCAAATCTGACGGACTTTAGATTTGGAACATGCTTCAAATCTTTATGTCGTAACTCCGCCGGACCCAGAAATCTGCTCGTCTGTATGCTAGTCCGACGGACAAAAACCGACGCTAGGGCAGCTATTGGCTACTTGCTATCAACTTCCTTATTTTAGTCCGGTGTACGCCATCACGCACGAAGCCGTCCGGTCGTTAGAAAGTCCGTTGAAAGTCCGCCAAAAGTCAGTCGAAAGTCTGACGAAAGTCTGTAGCTGAAAAGTCCAACCTTGTGCACACGGCATTAGTCCTTAGATCAGAGTGGCAATGTGAATACAGAGCCGAGGGAAGTCCTAGCTGAAGTCTAGTGAGTCCATGTTTACAGACAGAAGGGAAATTTGTGCTATGGTACTGATTTCTGCACTCTATTTTATTACTGACCCCTGCACTCTGCGTTACTACTGACCTTTGAACTCTAGTTACTTACTACTGACCTCTGGCTACCTACTGCTGACCCCTGAACTCTTTAAACTTTCCTTATTTTTTCCATGGGGCCTTGCACTGTTATCTTCTTTAAAAAAAGCGCGTTGCACCCTGGTGATCTTTGATCTCGTTCATGTTGTTTAGGGAGATCTCCACCTCTACAGGGCCGCCTACCCTTGCTCTATTCACTATTCATTGTGTCATTTATTGGTGTTGTTTCAAGGGGAAGCTGTTACAGTTTTAGGCATGCTGCAAAGAGGTAATTACAGGTTGTAAACTTACGTTAAATTGTCACCAAGTTTTACTTACACCAAGATATCACAGCATCTCATGTACCTTGGCTCATTAACATTTCATTTTATGCTTGTGTAGCAATTACACGTGTCTGTAGTTTCCAACCCACTAGATAACATAGATTATTGTTTATTGAGGGAAAAGTTCCCATTTCATTGCAAGCAGAAGAGAGCTACATTTAATTGTGCAGAACACCGGGACACAGGATACACTGAGGCAACATAAAATGACTCTTGTTCCCCTACATGCTTCATCAAAGTTTAGACTTAAAACCAAACCTTGTACTTCAAGGGGCATAAAAAAAATGTGTGCAAAAGTCTGCACGAAAACCTTGTAAAATAAATAAAAATCCAGAGCAGCTGTTTAAACAAGTGATATAAAAATTAAAACCAATATAAAACTACTCAGTGCAATAAAATAAAGAAATAGGAATACAATAATTGTGCAAATTATATGTGCAAATCTTCTGTATGAAATAAGTGCAAATTTATATCATGTGTAAATACAATGCTTATATTATTATTATAATACAGGAATTATTGTGCAAATCTATCCGCACTGCAGTTCAATCTCCAAAACATTAATTCTCAGCAGTACAACAATAAAGATGTGTTCAAACACAGATCCTCAGAAATGTGAATCAGCATGGACCATGTGCAGATTTATTTTCTTTAAAAAATACTGAAATGTGTTCCACAACTAATGGCTCCCGCTGCTGTCATTCACAGCCAGTGAGGAGGGCGCAGGGGGCGGGCTCGTGCCACATTCTGTTTGTCAAAGGACACACAGAGCCACTTTGGGAGCGAGCCCGCACTAGTGCCCCTATAGCAAGCTGCTTGCTATGGTGGGCACTCAGCGGGGGGAGGAGTCAGGAGCACCAGCAGGGGACCTGAGAAGAGGAGGATCAGGGCTGCTCTGTACAAAACTATTTCACAAAGCAGGTAAGTATAATATGTTTGTTATTCTAAAAAAAAATAGAGTTTACAATCACTTTAAGGTACTATCTGAAAAGGAGTCCAGGCTGAACCCTGACAGTTTGGGTGTTCAGACGACCACACAAACATTTACCCATTCAACAGGAGTCGATTGTCATGTATAATTGCAATATTACTACTGCGATTATGCATAAGAGCTTCCTGCTGTTAATGTTTGTTAAGGACGCTGGCCAGTGCAGGCACTGTCAAGTACTTATAAACCAGTGATATTACAGCCCCATTCACTTACAAGGCTAGGAATTCCTGGCCATTTAACCAAAGGGTAGGAATAGTTTAAAAAAAATGGCAATTTTAATCCATACTGGGCCCTTTTGGGCCTCAATAAAAAAAGGGGGGGGGGGGGTACCTTGCCAGGGGGGAGTGCTGTGGATCTACATTGTTATAAAAAATATTATTAAAGGGGGCTTCCAGATTTCAATAAGCCCTCCTGCTTGCAGATCCCACAACCACCGGCTTAGGGTTGTGGGGAAGAGGCCCGTGTCCTCAACAACATGGTGAAAAGGTGCCTTGCTAGTGGAGTCCCTCAAGTTGACGGAATGTAGCCTGATGTAATTAGGAAGAGGGGGGACACACACGCATGTTCAGGTAGGGATCTGGTGTGGACTTCTAAGTGACATCACGCTGTTCTTTTTCATTTTTTTGACTGAAGAGTCAGGTATGAATTAGGGGGGAACCCCATGCTGCTTTTTTGTGTGTGAAGTACCAGCTCTATCAGAGTTTTATCTAGGAAAAGCTTGTTTACAAACAGACTAAAGCTGCTGGAAGCTGTCATTCTGCTGGCACATACCCTGTTTCCCCGAAAATAAGACCTAGCGTGACTGTTGGTGAAGGCTGCAATATAAGCCCTACCCCCCAAATAAGCCCTAGTTAAAGTCCTTGTAGGTCTTATTTTTAGGGTAGGGCTTATTTTCGGGGAAACATTTGGGGAGTAGGGCTTATATTGCAGCCTTCACCGACAGTCACGCTAGGTCTTATTTTCGGGGAAACAGGGTACCACATTAACATGTGGTGTGGCAGCCCCCTCATTTGACTGGTCTCCCTAGTGCACTAAAGCACACCAAGAAAGGTATTTTTTTTAAAGAAAATAAGCATACCACAACATGTGGGATTGCATTACTATGCATTGTGATTAAAAGCACAGGCTTTGATAAGGTGTGTTGGGGTATTATTAAAAAAGAGTTCCACCCTGAATTTTTTTTTTACTTACCAGAAACGCCCTGTTGCTATGTAGTGGCTTCTAATCTGCCACTTCCTGGTTCGCAGAGCTCCTCGTCACTTCCTCCCTCGCCTGTGCTCACAGGAGTCAGTGGGCAGTACTGTGAGCAAAAATCACATTATTTCCTGACAGGAAATGACGCGGTTTAAGGCGGTTTGCCATAACAACGGGGCAGGACCTTCTTCTGTAACAGCCCGTTGTTATGGCAACTTTCTAAACAATGGGCGCCACGGCTAATGGTAAACTTCCTTTGTGGGCATTAAGATCTGATCTCTCGATGATTTTCTCTGGGCTTGATATTTGAGCAAAACGGCTGATGAAATCGCTCCCTCTCTTGTGAGATCAGGTCTGACACCCCCCCCCCATACTTGCTGGATGGCCCAATGTCTTGCCAAACAGGACTTTTTCTTAAACATCAATAGAGTTAAGACATTTTTTATACGCTTTGTCTATTAGGCAAGCTGTCATCAAATCTGAAGAAAATTTCAATCCTTGTACTACAGCATTAATGGAAGACCTATTGATGTCCTTTCTTATGGCCGACTCTAGGTTGGCTGTTCATACTTTCAGTGCTCTGAAAGAAGAGGAGAGATCAAATGGTCATCTATAAGCCGAACCTGCAACTGATCCTTTGATCCATCAAGTCCACTGAATCACCTACAGGTAACATGGCTTGCATTGTTAATCTCTATAAAGCATCCACCTTAGGGGGAACCTCCCACAAATCCACATCTTTCTTAGTGATTGGTTATAGCATAGAAATCCTAATATGCAAGTTCAGTTTTGGTCCACTCCTCTTCAATTATTTTCAGTGTCTCAAACATGAGAGGAAAAGTTGGGAGCGCCATCTTCAAGTCAGGATAGTATTTTCTTGGAGCCTTTAGTGGACAGGGTTCCTGCACCCACCCAATTACTTCCTTAACTGAATTAACCAAGGAAGGCAATATGGAATATTCAAAAAAGTGTGGAAGAACTTCTTCATTAAAATCTATGCCTAGGTTCCAATCACTTCCGTTGACTTCTGGTGTTGGAGATTCTTCCTCCAAGGAACTAGACAGCGATTTCTGTAGGTTGAGGTTTTTTTTTCCAGTTTACATGCAACTATTTCTTTAATGTAGGAATGAACTTCACAAGCCTCAACCTCCTCAAGCTAATTCTTGACACTAGTGCAGCACTAGTGGCTATGAGATGGTGACCTCAATTGATTTTTGTGAGATTGGTGTGTAACTGAAAGTTTCTGTGATCTCTTATTCCTTCAGAAGATTTTGTTTGGTAATCAGGGATGCAGATGGTCTAAAGAAATCTTAGCTTCTGCATTTTCTGATTGCATCAGAGGTGACATGGCAAGTCAGGATGGAAGCGCCTCACTGGCCATAAAGACAATAGATCCGTGTGCCAGAGAAATGCACAAACAGGGAAAGACTAAGAAGGAAAAGGGAACCCTACTCAGTATAAATACACGCAGAGCATAGGAGAAATTAAGATTGGTCATGGATCATACTATACCTGATAACAGTCAAGCCATATCCACATATTGTAAGGTAAAAAGGACGAAACTTACACAGCATCACTGGTTGTGGCATCAAAAACACCCATCATACAGCAGGGTGCCCAATCCTCAACAGAGGTGGGGCCGGGTGGAAATGGTAGAGAGTGAAGTAGAACCTAGAAAAAAAAATACACAAAAGGGCTGTCCTGGAGAAAGAACAGAAAAAAACCCATCTTTGCACTAGTCTAAAATGATAAGGGCTATTTAGGGGTTTTCCTGTGAGAGTCAGAGGGCAGCACCCACCGTAGGCTGCCATGAAGTGCTCCAACATAACTGTTTATAAGTTGTAATCTACTTGAGACAGGAATAATATTGTGTAGCAATATGGACTACAATCGTAAAGTACAGTACCCTCCGCCATTTCCATGCATCGCATGTCCCTCTAGTGATCAGTATAACAGGTGACGTCATATTTGTGTGCCAAACAAAAGGGATTGTGGGATAAGTAGTTCTTCCGACTGATAATGGCTTTGTGTGATTATGTGCCTGGACTACATATCCCAGGGATCTTTGCTGCCATCAGGAAGCTTGCTGGGAGAAGCTCTCTTCCTCCTGGGCCTGAAGCAAGACGGACCTCTCCGTGCATGGAGAGAGGGGTCGCGGCCTATCATGTGGTGTATCACCTTCCAACCTGTACCAGAGAGGTCTAGCTCGGCCATTTGTCATCAGATGTCCATCCAGCACCACTTCGGTTGCCTGTCAGTTGGTGTACCAAGTTTCACACAGTGAGATCAAGACGGCAGATCCGCTGCACGAATGTCACCACAAGAGTTACTGTTCGGGAAGACATCATATCGGCCTGGTTGTTGGTGAGAGGGCAATCGGCCAACCTTTACAAACCCTTTATCACGGTTCCACTGGGACACTTTGCACAGACATCTATACCTTAGGAATCCTTTACTGAACTTGATTTGAACACTGCATAGGCACCTTTAGTTTTCTTTACAAGGAACCTATTGTTTGTTACAACACCTTATTGGATTACAGTTAATAAGCTCCTACATGCCGGTGAAGAACATCAGATCTGCAAAGGGGACATTACTGTCATTACTTCTATAAGGGCCCTTATACTTTCACCTTTAAGTCTGACTTCTCATTAGGGTAACAGTTATAGGTTGGCCAAGAACTCCCTCTTAAGAAGTGTGTCAGTATATCCAGGTAGCTGTGTCCATCCTTATAGGTGCTAGCAGTACTTAATTGACCCAATGTATATAATACATTGTTCTACTTGATAATATCTTGCTTTGTGTTATTTGGAGGAATTGCTTTGCTGAGTTGGTGCTGTCGCCCAAAACTCAGCAGATCTATTACCTCCTCTTTGTACCAATATCATTTTCAATCTGTTCTAGTAAACATTAACAGAATGTGAATACACAGAGTTGTCTAACTTATTATTTTAAGGTGGTGTAAGGATGTCGGAACCCAGGTCAGGTGGGTTGGAATGTTCACCAGGCCATGGCAGTGCAGATGAGCAGGTAATTCCAAGCAGTCCCTTAGGGGGTCTTGCTACAATGGTATAGACATGTGTTCGATGAAATGTAAATGTGTTAATTACAGATTTTTAAACAGTTTAGCCCAGGAAATATGCTGACTCCACTGACTCATTCGATTGGATATATGGTGTGGAGAAAGGGGGGAAATGGTTTGCTAAATACTATCTTAAAGAGTTTTTAGGTTTACTTACTAACATAATGTGTGCTGTGTAAAGCTGCACTGGCATATTAATATAATAGGGATTGGCAATCCATGCAATTTTATTTGGTCGGTCCAATCCACTGTATAAACAGAAAAAAACCTAGTGCACAAGGCACGGTATAACCCCTCGGGATTTTGAATGATGGACCAAATGTGTAGTAGAAATGTAGATATTTATTAATTACAATGTAGTAAGTAATACAAATGACATACAAGTATCAAAATTGTACAAGAGATATTAAAAACGTAGTAGACATGAAACTTAGCTGCCCTGGACAAACACTCGGGGCTAGCACAGATCAATGCGAAAATGACGTCTGACATGTTTCGGACAGAAATGTCCTTCTTAAGCGGCTTAGTGTCACTTAAAGTAGACGTGTAGTCTTTCTATAATGTAAATAAGTAAGGTATTAATACAAGGATAGTATAATACAAGGAATTATTTGCCTATTTGAATTGCACATAAAACCTTAGATTAGCATGTTAACCACTTGAGCCCCGGACCATTATGCTGCCTAAGGACCAGAGGTCTTTTTCCAATTTGGCACTGCGTCGCTTTAACTGCTAATTGCGCGGTCATGCAATGCTGTACCCAAACGAAATTTGCGTCCTTTTCTTCCCACAAATAGAGCTTTCTTTTGATGGTATTTGATCACCTCTGCGGTTTTTATTTTTTGCGCTATAAACGGAAAAAGACCGAAAATTTTGAAAAAAAAATGATATTTTCTACTTTTTGTTATAAAAAAAATCCAATAAACTAAATTTTAGTCATACATTTAGGCCAAAATGTATTCGGCCACATGTCTTTGGTAAAAAAAATGTCAATAAGCGTATATTTATTGGTTTGCGCAAAAGTTATAGCGTCTACAAACTAGGGTACATTTTCTGGAATTTACACAGCTTTTAGTTTATGACTGCCTATGTCATTTCTTGAGGTGCTAAAATGGCAGGGCAGTACAAACCCCCCCCAAATGACCCCATTTTGGAAAGTAGACACCCCAAGGAAATTGCTGAGAGGCATGTTGAACCCATTGAATATTTTTTTTTTTTGTCCCAAGTGATTGAAAAATGACAAAAAAAAAAAAAAAAAAAATATTTACAAAAAGTCGTCACTAAATGATATATTGCTCACACAGGCCATGGGCCTATGTGGAATTGCACCCCAAAATACATTTAGCTGCTTCTCCTGAGTATGGGGATACCACATGTGTGGGACTTTTTGGGAGCCTAGCCGCGTACGGGGCCCCGAAAACCAATCACCGCCTTCAGGATTTCTAAGGGTGTAAATTTTTGCTTTCACTCTTCACTGCCTATCACAGTTTCGGAGGCCATGGAATGCCCAGGTGGCACAAAACCCCCCAAAATGACCCCATTTTGGAAAGTAGACACCCCAAGCTATTTGCTGAGAGGCATATTGAGTCCATGGAATATTTTATATTTTGACACAAGTTGCGGGAAAGTGACACTTTTTTTTTTTTTTTTTTTCCATAAAGTTGTCACTAAATGATATATTGCTCACACAGGCCATGGGCATATGTGGAATTGCACCCCAAAATACATTTAGCTGCTTCTCCTGAGTACGGGGATACCACATGTGTGGGACTTTTTGGGAGCCTAGCCGCGTACTGGACCCCAAAACCAATCACTGCCTTCAGGATTTCTAAGGGTGAAAATTTTTGATTTCACTCTTTACTGCCTATCACAGTTTCGGAGGCCATGGAATGCCCAGGTGGCACAAAACCCCCCCAAATGACCCCATTTTGGAAAGTAGACACCCCAAGCTATTTGCTGAAAGGCATGGTGAGTATTTTGCAGCTCTCATTTGTTTTTGAAAATGAAGAAAGACAAGAAAAAACATTTTTTTTTTTCTTTTTTCAATTTTCAAAACTTTGTGACAAAAAGTGAGGTCTGCAAAATACTCACTATACCTCTCAGCAAATAGCTTGGGGTGTCTACTTTCCAAAATGGGGTCATTTGGGGGGGTTTTGTGCCACCTGGGCATTCCATGGCCTCCGAAACTGTGATAGGCAGTGAAGAGTGAAATCAAAAATTCACGCCCTTAGAAAGCCTGAAGGCGGTGCTTGGTTTTCGGGGTCCCGTACGCGGCTAGGCTCCCAAAAAGTCTCACACATGTGGTATCCCCGTACTCAGGAGAAGCAGCAGAATGTATTTTGGGGTGTAATTTCACATATTTCCATGGCATGTTTGAGCAATATATCATTTAGTGACAACTTTGTGCAAAAAAAAAAAAAAAAAAAAAAAAATTGTCTCTTTCCCGCAACTTGTGTCGCAATATAAAATATTCCATGGACTCGACATGCCTCTCAGCAAATAGCTTGGGGTGTCTACTTTCCAAAATGGGGTCATTTGGGGGGGTTTTGAACTGTCCTGGCATTTTATGCACAACATTTAGAAGCTTATGTCACACATCACCCACTCTTCTAACCACTTGAAGACAAAGCCCTTTCTGACACTTATTGTTTACATGAAAAAGTTTTTTTTTTTTTGCAAAAAAATTACTTTGAACCCCCAAACATTATATATTTTTTTAAAGCAAATGCCCTACAGATTAAAATGGTGGGTGTTTCATTTTTTTTTTTCACACAGTAATTGCGCAGCGATTTTTCAAACGCATTTTTTGGGGAAAAAACACACTTTTTTTAATTTTAATGCACTAAAACACGCTATATTGCCCAAATGTTTGATGAAATAAAAAAGATGATCTTAGGCCGAGTACATGGATACCAAACATGACATGCTTTAAAATTGCGCACAAGCGTGCAGTGGCAACAAAATAAATACATGTTTAAAAGCCTTCAAAAGCCTTTACAGGTTACCACTTTAAATTTACAGAGGAGGTCTACTGGAAAAATTACTGCACTCGATCTGGCCTTCGCGGTGATACCTCACATGCATGGTGCAATTGCTGTTTACGTTTGACGACAGACCGCCGCTTGCGTTCGCCTTAGCGCGAGAGCAGGGGGCGACAGGGGTGGTTTTTTTTTTGTTTTGTTTTTTCTTTATTATTTTTTTGCTTTTTTAATCTTACTTTTAAACTGTTCCTTTCATATTTTTTTTTTTAATCATTTTTATTGTTATCTCGGGGAATGTAAATATCCCCTATGATAGCAATAGGTAGCGACAGGTACTCTTTTTTTGAAAAAATTGTGGTCTATTAGACCCTAGATCTCTCCTCTGCCCTCAAAGCATCTGACCACACCAAGATCGGTGTGATAAAATGCTTCCCCAATTTCCCAATGGCGCTATTTACATCCGGCGAAATCTAAGTCATGAAATACTCGTAGCTTCCGGTTTCTTAGGCCATAGAGATGTTTGGAGCCACTCTGGTCTCTGATCAGCTCTATGGTCAGCTGGCTGAATCACCGGCTGCATTCTCAGGTTCCCTGTTGAGACAGGAGAGCCAGAGAAAAACACGGAAGACGGTGGGGGGGGGGGCATTCCCTCCCACGGCTTGTAAAAGCAGTCTAGAGGCTAATTAGCCGCTAGGATTGCTTTTACATGAAAGCCGACCGCTGGCTGAAAAGAATGATACCAAGATGATACCTAAACCTGCAGGCATCATTCTGGTATAACCACTCAAAGTCGTGAATGGCGTACCTGAAGACAAAAAAATGGTTAACAATGGTTAACAATAAAGCACAGTAAAGTGTAAATAATTACACACCTGAAAAACAAACATGATAAAACATAATAACAATAACAATAACAATAACAATAAAACATTGCAGAATAGAATACAGTAAAAAAGAGCAGAACAATAGAGAGAGGGAATAGAGAGAGAGAGAACAATAAAACAACAACTATTTTTTTTTATTTCATATTTTTTTTTTTTTTTACACTTTTTTTGTAACTAACTTTTATAACGGTAACCGGTTCCAGGTTCGGGTCTCTCAAAATGCGATGGCATCTTGGGAGACCCTGTGAAATGGCGCCTAGTCTGTGCAATGCTGTACCCTACGCTAATACTCAACTAGTGAATGGTAGCGTTCAAAACATTCACCAATGCAAAGACCAGGATTGTCAGGACAGGAGGGACAATAATAGCGGGTGTCACGCCTATATCCGCGCTTGCTGCAGACACAACATCTTTTTTGGGGGGTTCGTTGGGTAGGGGTACTCGGGAGGACATAAAAATGCCTCTCATGCAGCCGACTGCATTTGGTTGGGGATGTGAATGGGGGAAGTACGGGCGCTGCAGAAGCGGTGGGTTCCCAATTAGGATTGGGGAATGCAGCAGGAAGGGCACTATGGGCACGACGGGCCTGTGTTTGTCTTTTTGGTGGCGGCGGGACACTACTTGTGCTTGCCACCTCACCAGCTTGAACTGCACTTATGGGACTCGCCACGTCACCACGTGTTACTGCAGTGCTGGTTTGACTACGACCGGGGTGTACTAGGCCGCTGGCGCTTGCCAGTTCACCAAAACGCTACCAAAAAACTGTTAGCGATTGCAGGGATCAGGCCTGACTCTGCGAACGCTGCAGTTATGCGTTTAGTGTTTTGTAAGTGTCAGTGATCGATCGATACTGCACTTGGGTGGGCTGGGCTGGGCCGGGCGGAGGGGCAAAACGCAGGTGCTAGCAGGTATCTGGGCTGATCCCGCTAACACTGCGTTTTTGGGAACCCTAAACTGCTGGTGACGCTAGTATAGATCTGATCGGATCAGATATTGATGCGATCAGATACTATACCACTAAGGGAGGTGTACGGTGCGTGCGTGGGTGTTAGCGGTACTGGCGCTAATCTGACGCTGCCTGGGGCTGGTGCTTGCCAGTTCACCAAAATACTACCAAAAAAACTGTTAGCGATCGCAGGGATCAGGCCTGACTCTGTGAACGCTGCAGTTATGCGTTTAGTGTTTTGTAAGTGTCAGTGATCGATCGATACTGCACTTGGGTGGGCTGGGCTCGCCTGGGCGGAGGGGCAAAACGCAGGTGCTAGCAGGTATCTGGGCTGATCCCGCTAACACTGCGTTTTTGGGAATCCTAAACTGCTGGGGACGCTAGTATAGATCTGATCGGATCAGATATTGATCCGTTCAGATACTATACCACTAAGGGAGGCGTATGCTGCGTGCGTGGGTGTTAGCGGTACTGGCGCTAACCTGACGCCTGGGGCTGGTGCTTGCCAGTTCACCAAAATGCTACCAAAAAAACTGTTAGCGATCGCAGGGATCAGGCCTGACTCTGCGAACGCTGCAGTTATGCGTTTAGTGTTTTGTAAGTGACAGTGATCGATCGATACTGCACTTGGGTGGGCTGGGCTGGGCCGGGCGGAGGCACAAAACGCAGGTGCTAGCGGGTATCTGGGCTAATCCCGCTAACACTGCGTTTTCGGGAACCCTAAACTGCTGGGGACGCTAGTATAGATCTGATCGGATCAGATATTGATCCGTACAGATACTATACCACTAAGGGAGGCGTATGCTGCGTGCGTGGGTGTTAGCGGTACTGGCGCTAATCTGACGCTTCCTGGGGCGACGCATATCACCGCCGGGCGATCGGGGGGCTAAACCTTTATTCGGTAATAAACGGCGGGTGCCCTGACACTATAAAAAATAAACAAACTAACCAGCGTCAACCGTAACGGTTATACGGTGATCAGTGGTGAAAGGGTTAACTAGGGGGCAATCAAGGGGTTAAAACATTTATTAGGTAGTATATGGGGGTCCCTGACGCTATAAAACGCTGACGGCGAACCTAAATATTTACCTCACTAACTAGCGTCACCAGTGACACTAATACAGCGATCAGAAAAATGATCGCTTAGCGACACTGGTGACAGGGGGTGATCAAGGGGTTAAAACTTTATTAGGGGGGGTTAGGGGGGTATCCTAGACCTAAAGGGGGGTAATACTAACTGTCCCAACACTGTCACTGTCACAAACTGACACTATGCAGTAATCAGAAAAAAAAAAAAAAAAAAAACTGCTGGTGTCAGTTTGTGACGGGGGGGGGGGGGGTGATTGGGGGGGGATCGGGGGGCGATCGGGGGGGGGATCGGGGTGATTTGTGTGCCTGGCATGTTCTACTGTGTGTGTAGTGTTTGGTGCACTCACAGTGAAGTCTTCTCTCCTCGGGCCGGAACGGAAATTACCGAGCCGAGGAGAGATGACATCATTTCCTTTGCTGCTGTTTAGCATACAGCAGCAAAGGATGATTCTCATTGGCCGGCGGCGATCGCGAGGGGGGGGCCACGAACGGATGGTCTCCCCCTCATCACCGATCGCCGCTGGACAAAAGACGACCGCCTCGGGCACCGGGGGGGGGTCCTATCGGACCCCCCACCCGCGGAAGGCAAATCACGTACCCTGTACGTGATTTTGCCTGTCCGTGCCACTTTGCCGACGTACATCGGCGTGAGGCGGTCGTCAAGTGGTTAAATCACAACTTGTAAAAACAGGACAATGTACCAAATGTACCTACAAAAGCGGATCGACCAACAACAGACACACGGTTAAAATCGGATGAACATCTGCACACTCAGCGGGTCTGGCTAAGAAGAGGCTAAATCAAGATGGGAAAGTAGGCACTCCAAATAATGCAATGGCACCAGTGGGGGAATGATGAAATCCCTGCAAGAGCACCCAATCAGTGCTGAAAAATAGGACAGAACTGGCCTGTGCAAGGTTATAGCCCATAATTGCACATCATGTGAGTCTGTGGGTATAAGCATAAAATATTGCCTGATTACAAAGAGTGCACCATGTAACCTTGAGAGTACAGTAATAAACCAGTCGTTTTCCCACCTTAGGATTAACCTGTCCTGAACAATAATGTGGAGTAATGTAAACAGCATGAGAATAAATAACATGCAATAGTATTGGTGTATATCTGTGGGTAAAAGCACAAAAAGACACCGAGAAGATATAAGTGCAGTATATAGCACGGAATTGTATTAACTATATAGGACAGTCAGTGTCCAAACATGGGACCGACCTGGCCAAATGAAAGTCAAAGTAAAAAAAAAAGTCAGTAGTGGTATACCTGAGGTATGGTGTTGGAATGGATGTCTGGCATACAGTGGGGCAAAAAAGTATTTAGTCAGTCACCAGTTGTGCAAGTTCTCCCACTTAAAAAGATGAGAGAGGCCTGTAATTGTCATCATAGTTATATCTCAACTATGAGAGACATAATGTGGAAACAAATCCAGACAATCACATTGTCTGATTTTTTAAAGAATTTATTTGCAAATTATGGTGGAAAATAAGGATTTGGTCACCTACAAACAAGCAAGATTTCTGGCTCTCACAGACCTGCATCTTCTTCTTTAAGAGGCTCCTCTGTCCTCCACTCATTACCGATATTAATGGCACCTGTTTGAACTTGTTATCAGTATAAAAGAGAACTGTCCACAACCTCAAACAGTCACACTCCAAACTCCACTATGGTGAAGACCAAGGACCTGTCGAAGGACACCAGAAACAAAGTTGTAGACCTGCAATCTTCAATAGACAAGCAGCTTGGTGTAAAGAAATCAACTGTGGGAGCAATAATTAGAAAATGGAAGACATACAAGACCATTAATAATCTCCCTCGATCTGGGGCTCCACTCAAGATCTCACCCCGTGGGGTCAAAATGATCACAAGAACGGTGAGCAAAAATCCCAGAACCACACGGGGGGACCTAGTGAATGACCTGCAGAGAGCTGGGACCAACGTAACAAAGGCTACCATCAGTAACACATTACGCCGCCAGGGACTCAGATCCTACAGTGCCAGACGTGTCTCCCTGCTTAAGCCAGTACATGCCCGGGCTCATCTGAGGTTTGCTAGAGAGCATTTGGATGATCCAGAAGAGGATTGGGAGAATGTCATATGGTCAGATGAAACCAAAGTAGAACTGTTTGGTAGAAACACAACTCGTCATGTTTGGAGGAGAGAGAATGCTGAGTTGCAACCATAGAACACTATACCTACTGTGAAGTATGGGGGTGGCAACATCATGCTTTGGGGCTGTTTCTCTGCAAAGGGAACAGGACGACTGATCCGTGTACATGAAAGAATGAATGGGGCCATGTATCGTGAGATTTTGAGTGCAAACCTCCTCCCATCAGCAAGGGCATTGAAGATGAAAAGTGGCTGGGTCTTTCAGCATGACAATGATTCCAAACACACCGCCCGGGCAACGAAGGAGTGGCTTCGTAAGAAGCATTTCAAGGTCCTGGAGTGTCGTAGCCAGTCTCCAGATCTCAACCCTATAGAAAACCTTTGGAGGGAGTTGAAAGTCCGTGTTGCCCAGCGACAGCCCCAAAACATCACTGCTCTAGAGGAGATCTGCATGGAGGAATGGGCCAACATACCAGCAACAGTGTGTGACAACCTTGTGAAGACTTACAGAAAACGTTTGACCTCTGTCATTGCCAACAAAGGATATATAACAAAGTATTGAGATGAACTTTTGATATTGACCAAATACTTATTTTCCACAATAATTTGCAAATAAATTCTTTTAAAGGTCAGACAATGTGATTTTCTGGATTTGTTTCCACATTTTGTCTCTCATAGTTGAGGTATACCTATGATGACAATTACAGGTCTCTCTCTTCTTTTTAAGTGGGAGAACTTGCACAATTGGTGGCTGACTAAATACTTTTTTGCCCCACTGTATGTGCATCTGCACCTTTTCAGGCAAGATCCATCTTTAAAAGTAGGGCAATGAACTTTACGATAGCTATAATGCTGTAGCTTGTATCCATGTGCATGCATGTGTTATGTAGCATACCTGATGTGACTCCAATAACATACAAGTTTTTTTTTTATCATCACTTAAACGAATTGACACTTTAGCACCCAGCTTAATTGTAAGAAAACAAGAATGGCCCT
This sequence comes from Lithobates clamitans, assembly GCA_037952925.1. NCBI lineage: Eukaryota > Metazoa > Chordata > Amphibia > Anura > Ranidae > Lithobates > Lithobates clamitans. The sequence goes on along the minus strand of JBBGZY010000156.1, from coordinate 1,574,276 downwards.
GAGAGAGCAAGCTGTAGGTCAGGATTCAATAGTCAGAAAAATAAACCCGAAAGAGAAAGGGTCCTTGACCTTGATAACAGTTAGCTTTAAAATTATTATCCTCACTTACTTAATAATTTTTGAATTTTACTTATTATGCTACTCCCGAACGTAAGTAATCTACATATTTTTTATATTTGATCTTTGCGGCCTTTTTTTTTTTTTGAGAAAGTTATTTTGTGAAATGTTGTATTGGTGTCTAAGTATAATAACACCGGGTAAAGAAAAAGTCTCATCACATATGTTTTTCTTTATACTGTTTCCCAGGGGACAAAGTAGCACTATTGGTGCAGTAGATCCCAGGCTAGCATGGTTGACAGCGCAGTCCCCACTGTCTGTCCATAATGCTTTGAATGAGACAAATATTTAGTTAGCGTTGATTGACAGTGCTCAGTAAGGATGAGCTTTCTGTTCGGGTTCGACTCGAACATTGGCTGTTTGCCCGTTCGTCGAAAAACGAACATTATGGGCCGGCAGGCAGGTGATTCAGTTAGCTGTATATATACATACACACACAGATAGTCTCGTGTATATATATATATATATATATATATATATATATATATATATATATATCCACTGCATACAGTTTAACTGTATCTCACTGCAGGCTGCTCCTGGTGTACTGTTTCTTTTTTTTTTTTTTTTAACAATCAGGAGTGCTTTATTGAAAAGTATAAAATGCAGTACAGAAAAAGGAAAAAGAGGTTAAATAAAACGGTACAGGTGTATGCAGGTACATGTAAAAAATGGATCATTTAATCGAATATAGGTGAACTCTTACTCACATAAGATTTAACATGCTGTATCCAATGCAGTTATATAAACACATTTAGTAGTGGATTGTTGAACATAGTTGGTAAGCCTATCAGGCTTGTCATTACAACAATAGATAAGGAGTCATGAGAGGCGTCTACTAAACCAGATAGGGAAGCGTGTAATAGTTTAGTTACATCCTTATTGCGACATTACCACAGGGTCATCCATCCCCTCCCTCCCACAACCCAGTGACCCGACACCCAGCTGAGAGAAACTAAGGGCAGTATCATCCACCAGTCCATGGTAGCCAGACCTTGTCGAACTTCCAGGGGCATCCCCGACTAATATACGTTAGCCTATAGAGGGGCAAAGCAGTGTTGACCCTCTTTTCCCAGGAGGAAAGGGTCGGAGGGTTAGCCGAGTTCCAGCCAGCGAGGATCTCCTTTTTAGCATAATAGCAGAGGAGTGAGATTAGAATTTTGTTATGATGTGTCCTTTGTTCATCCTCGTGTATTCCCAAGAGGGCTAACTCAGGTGTTTTTGGAACAGATAGGTCCATCCTAACATTCAAATGATCATACACTCCCAACCAGAACTTTGACAATGCAGGACAGTCCCAAAACATGTGCATATACGTGCCTACTTGAGTTCGACATCTAGGGCAATGTGGATCCCTATCAGGGTATATTTTGGATAGTCTCGCCGGTGTGAAGTAGACCCTATGAAGAAATTTGATTTGTGTCAGTTTGTCTCCGGCTGATATTACCAGTTTGGGGCCTTGTTCCAGACAGGTTTCCCAGTCCTCCCTCTCCAAAGTGGGAATATCTGATTTCCAGGCATTCCATAGCCTGTCCATCTTGGGTATCTCCCTAGGGAGGAGCGTGGTATAAATGGCTGACAGAGGCTTTGTTAGGTCACTGCTAGAAAGCAGATCCTCCAACTGGTCTAATTGTAGGAGAGGAGGGGTGGGAAATTGTGCCCTAGTCGCGTGACGTAGCTGTGCGTATCGGAAGAACATCCATCCCGGGAATCCGTACGTCCTTGACATAAGGGCAAAAGACATCAGTTCCCCATTGGGCATAATGTCTCTGAGGGTTTTGATTCCGAATTCCGCCCAGAGCTGAGGATCAGGTATTGTGCGGAAATGGGGCAACTGAGGGTTTCCCCAGAGAGGCTGAACAGGCGCCCAACGCCCCGCAAGGGAGAACCTCCTTCTAGCCATCCTCCACACTTGAAGTGTTGCTCTGGACGGAGCAGGAAGCTCCTCGTATGCCTTTGCCCCCCTAAAAACCAAGTTTTGCAGGTCTTGTATAGATCCCAGATGTGCTGCCTCCGCACAGACCGCGGCATTGGAACGTTTCCCCTCAAACCACCAGTACGCCGTCACCAGCATCGCCGCCCAATAATACAGTTTGAAGTTAGGAAGGGCAAGTCCCCCCATCTGGGTCGGTAATTGTAGGGTGGATTTGGCTAACCTTGGAATGGCTCCATTCCAAATAAAGGAGATAATTTGTTTGTCTATTTCCCGAAAAAAAGATGCAGGTAGCCAAATCGGGCTATTTCTAAAGAGGTAAGTAAATTTGGGTAGAAGCATCATCTTTAGAATATTTATACGTCCTAGTAAGTTAAGTGGCAATTCAGACCATGCGCGACATCTTTCTTTAAGGAGACGGAGCAGAGGAATCAAGTTTAGATTATAGTATTGGGCAGTGTCCCTGGATACCCGGACCCCCAGGTACTTGAAGTCTGAGACCCACTGTAGAGGCGTACCTCTCGCCGCATCAGGGATCCCACCATCCAGAGGGAACAGGACTGACTTAGACCAGTTTATACGAATCCCCGATGCGTCCCCAAATCTGTCGAAAATGTCCAAGGCAGCCAGCAAAGATGGTCCTGCATCATTCAAATAGAGCAATGCGTCATCCGCATATAGGGAGATTTTCTCCTCCAGTCTACCAATCTGCAGCCCCCTGACATCCGAAGATTCTCTAACTAATATCGCTAAGGGCTCCAAGGCGAGAGCGAATAAACTAGGCGACAACGGGCACCCCTGGCGAGTGCCTCTGTGGAGTGGGAAGGGATCAGAGACTCTATTGTTGGTGCGTACCCTGGCTCTCGGTGCTCGGTAGAGCAACTGGATCCAACGGAGAAAGCCAGGGCCAAAGCCAAATCTCCCTAGTACTTCCCAAAGATAGTCCCACTCCACAGAGTCAAACGCCTTTTCAGCATCCAAGGAGGCGATCACCCTACTCCCACAGTTTTTATGAGTAATGGACAGATTCAAGAAGAGGCGTCTAATATTAATATCTGTCCCCTTACCCGGCATAAAGCCAGTCTGATCATCATGAACCAATGTCGATATAACTGATGATAAGCGAGTGGCAAGGATCTTGGCCAAGACTTTCATATCCACATTAAGTAGTGAGATGGGCCTGTATGACGCGCATTCTTGGGGGTCCTTGCCCTGTTTATGGATAAATACAATGACCGCCTCCTCCATGGACTCCGGGAGAGCACCCCCACCGACCAGCCCAGCAAAGAGGGATGTGAGTTTGGGTGCAAGGAGCTCCACATTCTGAGAGTAGAACTCTGTAGGGAGTCCATCCGCCCCAGGGGTCTTTCCTATCTGCAGACCCCCGATAGCAGTCTGGACCTCCTCTAAGGAGATATCCTTATCCAACATTGCCCTATGTTCGTCAGACAGCGTAGGAAATGGGACACTGTTTAAGTACTCCTGCAACAACAAAGGGTTGTCACTAGCTCTAGAAGCGTATAGATCCCTGAAGTAACAGGAGAATCTATCATTAATGTCCTCTGGTAAGGTCAGCAATTCCCCACTATCACTCCGTACCCCAGCTATATGTGTAGTACCCAATTGTCCATGTGCTAGCCAGGCTAACAATCTACCATTTTTATTGCCGTATTCAAATATCCTCTGTGTAGCGTGTAGCATAGATTTCTTAGTTTGTTCAACATTAAATAAGGAGAGTTCCCTCAATGCCCCCTGCCATGTGTAGTAGTTTGGTTCAGAAGGGGCCCTTACATAGGCTGCCTCACACTGCCCCGCCACCTCCTCCAGCCTCTCCAGGGACCGGGCAGCCTCCCTCTGCATAGAAGATATACGGGATATATATTCCCCTCTAACCCAGGCCTTGAAAGTATCCCAGAGGGTCTGTGGGTCCGCCGACTCCCTATTTCTCAACCAAAAACTGCAAATGGCTTCCGGCATTACCTCCTGGATCCTTTCATCTAGCGCCCAGAATCTAGATAAACGCCAAAGCCTTGGACCTGATGATCTGCCCAGGGAGATGACAAAACTAAGAGGAGCATGGTCTGATATACCCCGTGGCAGGTGTTTGACCTCTCTTGCCCAGCAGAGTGCATCTCTAGAGACGTATGCCAAATCTATTCGGGACAGAGCTCTGTGTGAGGCTGAGTGGCAAGTATATTCTCGATCCCTGGGGTGAAAAAGTCGCCATGCATCCGTCAGAGCAAAAGTAGTCGCCCAGCTCTGCAGCTCCGACGAGGTGCGGGCCCCAGGGTTGAGTCTATCCACCGCCTGGGAGGGTACTAAATTAAAATCTCCAAAAATAAAAACTTCGTGAGTATGGTATCCCATAACAATCTGCATGATCTCATATAGAAGTTGGACTCTCGCAGGAGGGGGGAGATACAAGCCCACCAATACCATCCGTTTGGAGTGAACAGACATATGTATAATCACATATCTACCTTCAGTGTCAGTTTTAACATCAAGGATCTGAGATGGGAGGGATCTGCGGATCAACACGCCCACTCCCCTGGCATAACCGGAATAAGTAGAGTGGTAATGCGTCCCCACCCAGGCCTTTTTTAACCCAAGAATTTTTGATCCCACCAGATGCGTCTCTTGTAGAATACATACGTGAGGCACGTACTTTTGTATATACTTAAAGACAAGAGATCTCTTTATGGCTGAATTTAGGCCTCTGACATTCCACGAAATAATAGAGATGTCAGTCATCTAACCAAATCCAAAAGTATAGCGTGTCGGATCCACAAGTCCCACCCATCCCCCAATCTGCACAAACATCAATACCTCCGCTCCGTCCAGCATTCTGAAAGCATGTACTCTGTACTGAAGCAAAACCAACTGCAATTCAACAATCATCTGATATAATGATAGAAGGCATATGAGCCCCGTTGTGTCAAAAGCAACTCCTTTATTTAGTGAACTAGCACATCTGATTCCCCTGTATCTGCAACGGCAGAAAACTCCCTTCCCTCCCCCACACCCCCTTGAAACTGGTGATGTGTAGATTCCCATAAATCCCAACTATTACAACCGTAAAAGGGGCGTGAACTTAGATACGGTGAAGTTGTCTAGCCAGACAACAGAGATGCTGGACGTCAATTAAAAATGTAGAATTCAATTCTCCTGAACTATTGCAGGGGCACATAGCTTAGTTACAGTATAAATGTACTGGGCTCCAACTCTCCTACCCAGTTACCAGCAAAAAACATTTCCTGAGTTTATAAGCATCATTTCTCCTGAACTGTTGCAGGGGCACATTTCTTAGTTACAAAAGACTGAGGTTCTAATCATATTAACCATTAACCCAAACGCTTGCAAGTGTAATATACGTTATAGAGATTCATTTCTCATGTGTAGCCCTAAGGGCTCTTTTCTTAGGTAACCAATGAGACTCTTATGCTCATACATTCAACACTCATACAGTATCAAAACTATAGGTGATTATAGTAGTCATTTCTCCTGATCTATTGCAGGGGCACGTTTCTTAGTTACAACCTACGGCTCCGGGCCCACTCGTTTTTTACCTAAACCTTAACAAAAATAATAGCACCAACATAAATTAAACGAAACTCTTCTCCTAGCGAGTTGCAGGGGCGCACATCATGGTTACAGTACTGAAACGCTAAGCTTGTTCACTCACAGCTCACCAACCAGTCCAGTGAATTAAATTGAGGTGATAATTTCTCCTGGAATATCACAGGGGTACATGGCTTGGGTCCGGCTCTGGCGAGCTCTGTTCTTTGAGCCCGGACTCAGATGCTGGTGCTAAAGGATATGCGTTCGGTGGGAGTCCTACAGTGTGGCCAGCGAAACAGCATCAGGCGTGGGTTGATGTAATGTAGAGGGCCGTCTGCGGTTGGAAGAGCCGGCAGGTTGATCCTCTGCTTACCCAGGTGTGCAGCAAAAGTTTTCGATCCTCCAAAGCGAATCAGTAGACTGTAGTTATAAGGCACCAAGAGCATGCACCAGAGTCACTAATATGTAGAGGCAGTCCCCAAATGAGCTCAGAGGAAGATATAAGGATCTACGACTTTAACGGAGCTGTGGCAAGGTCTCTAGCCAGGTGGCCGCCTCACGAGGGGATGTAAAAAACTTCACTGACTCCCCGTCTTGCACCCGCAGTCTGGCCGGGAAAAGTATACTGTACTTGATGTTCCGCGCCCGCAATGACGCTTTGACTTGGTCGAACGACCTGCGTAGTTTTTGTGTCTCCACAGAATAGTCCGGAAAGAAAAGTAGGTTGGCATTCTGAAATTTAACCTCGCCAGCCCTGCGCGCTTCCCTCAGAACAGCATCCCGGTCCCTGAAGTTAAGCATTCGGAATATTAGGGTGCGGGGGTGAGAGCCCGGTGGACCGGGAACAGGGGGAATCCGATGTGCGCGTTCCACAGTGTAGAAGGGGGAAAACTGCGCAGCTGGGAGCAGTGTTTTCAGCAGCTCCTCCACAAAAACCGTGGGATTCTTCCCCTCAGCCCCCTCTGGTAGGCCTACGATCCGAAGATTGTTTCTTCTGTTCCGGTTCTCGGAGTCGTCCACCTTATATTCCAAGGCGCGGACTTTAGTCTGCAATGTGCGGATAGATGCAGCATGGTCTGTAACCGCATCCTCCGCGAGGCCTACTCGCTCCTCCACCTCAGTCACCCTCGACCGGAGCTTGTCCTGGTCCTGCCGAATCAGGCCAATATCCAGCTGCACAGACTCGATCTTGCTGGTCAGGGCAGCCTGACAGGAAGCAATCGCAACCATTACCTCCGGGAAACCAATCTGTGCTGTCTCGGCCTGGTCCACGGCCTCGGTCTGCGACGCCATATTGGATAACCGTCGGGACGGGTTAGCCACGCGGTTGTTCACAATTGGGGCTGTAGCGTCCAGGTCCCGTGGGAAACGAAGCTTTTTGGCCCCCTGCCGTGTTCTGTATGGCATTCAGATTATTTGTGAAGAATCTCTTCCCCAAACAAGAGCCAGGAAACAGGATTTTAGGTAGTCTTCCAGCAGAGCTCTGGAACACACGTCCTCCTAGGTTGCCATCTTGGCCACGCCCCTGGTGTACTGTTTCTAATATACTTCTGGTAGACAGGTTATTCAGTTAGCTGCAGTGTATTTAATATATATATATATATATATATATATATATATATATATATATATATATATATCCACTGTATCCAGTTTAGCTATATCTGACTGCAGGCCGTTCCTGGTGTACTGTTTCTAATATACTTCAGGCGGTGTACACAGCATACAGTGCTGTGTACCCATAGTGCAGTTGCTCATACTTTTCTGGTGGTCAATACAGTACACCCATAGTTGTTATTTCACTTCTGTTGCTGTACACAGTTCCCTGCACCCATAGTGCAGTTGCTATTACTTTCCTGGTGGTGTACACAATAAATACAGTGCACTCATAGTTGTTATTAAACTTCTGTTGGTGTGCACAGTACCGTGCACCCCTAGTGCAGTTGCTACTACTTTCCTGGTGGTGTACACAATACATACAGTGTACCCATAGTTGTTATTATACGTCTGTTGGTGTACACAGTACCGTGCATCCCTAGTGCAGTTGCTACTACTTTCCTGGTGGTGTACACAATACATACAGTGCACCCATATTTGTCATTAAACTTCTGTTGGTGTACACAGTACCGTTCACCCCTAGTGCAGTTGCTACTACACCTGGTGGTGTACACAGTACACAATACAGTCTAGTGTTTTTTTGCTAAACAAAATTTACAGCATGTACGGAAGGCCACCTAGGAGTGGCAGACACTCACAGGCCATTAGAAGAGGGCAAGCAGGCTCTGTGTCTACAGTCGACAGTGCTGGTCATGGACACGGTGCATCCTCAGCATGTGGCCGTGGGGCACGCTTGTCCTTTTTTCCTGCAGCTGGCCATGTTATTGAGCCACAACATGCAGAACAGTTGGTGGAATGGATAACAAAGCCGTCCTCGTCCTCCTCATCCTCTGTCACCCAGGCTCAGAGTAGTTTGCCTGCCAATGCAGCTGCCAAAGCGGCCTATTCCATCGGCTCCATGTCAGCAGTCAATCCTTCCCTAGCCCCACCATCATTCACGAAGGAGTCCCCCGAACCATTCCACCACAGTGTCGGGTACATGCTGCAGGAGGGTGCGCAGCGATTTGAAGGCTCCGATGTAGGTACCCAGGTTGAGGAAGGGAGTAACATCCTCAGCACGTGGCCGTGGGGCACGCTTGTCCTTTTTTCCTGCAGCTGGCCATGTTATTGAGCCACAACATGCAGAACAGTTGGTGGAATGGATAACAAAGCCGTCCTCGTCCTCCTCATCCTCTGTCACCCAGGCTCAGAGTAGTTTGCCTGCCAATGCAGCTGCCAAAGCGCCCTTTTCCATCGGCTCCATGTCAGCAGTCAATCCTTCCCTAGCCCCACCATCATTCACGAAGGAGTCCCCCGAACCATTCCACCACAGTGTCGGGTACATGCTGCAGGAGGGTGCGCAGCGATTTGAAGGCTCCGATGAAGGTACCCAGGTTGAGGAAGGGAGTAACGTCAGCCTAGAGAGAGGGGGTGCCCAAGAAGGTCAAGAAACTGGCAGTCATGTTCCCCCAGCTGCAGCATACTGCCAAGTTTGCTCCAGTGACGAGGAGGGAGGGGATGATGAGGTCACTGACTCAACTTGGGTGCCTGATAGAAGAGGAGGAGGAGGCACATCTCCAACGAGGTAGGATGCCTTCCAGGGGGCAGCTTAAGGGCAGCCACCCTATTGCATCACACCGCAGAGCTAAGCAGGTGCAGGGCGCTGCTGACTCCCCACATATTTTGAAAAGTTCTTTAGTGTGGGCCTTTTTTGACACATGTGCAGCAGATCGCACCATTGCTGTTTGCAACATATGTCTGAAGCGTATCAAGCGTGGCCAAAACAGCAGCCACTTGGGCACCACATGCTTGACCACACATATGACAACCTCCCATGCAGTCCATTGTCAACAGCACTTAAAAGACCCACATCAAAGAACAAGGCGGACCTCTCCTTGCCCCTCATCAGCTGGGTTCTGCAACCCCACTATACCTCCAGTCCTCTCAGAAAACTGCACTGAGAGGAATGAAGGTATAGCAATAGGTGTCCCAAGTACTTGCAGCCAATCTGCTATCAGTACACCTCCATCTGATTTTAGCAGACAAATTTTCCTACCCCAGTTGCTAAACCGTTGAAAGAAATTTGATCCCAGCCATCCACATTCTCAGCGTCTGAATGCTAGCTTGGCCAAATTGCTAGCACTGCAACTGCTGCCTGTTCAGCTGGTAGACTCTGCCCCCTTTCGTGAATTTGTGGAATGTGCGGTACCTCAGTGACAGGTTCCCAAATGCCATTTCTTTTCATGGAAGGCCATTCCGGCTCTCTACCAGCATGTGGAAGGCAATGTGTTGGCCTCGTTAGACAGGGCGGTCAGCAGTAAGGTGCATATTACTGCTGACTCATGGTCCAGCAGGCATGGACAGGGACTTTACCTTTCTTTCATGGCACACTGGGTAATTCTGCTGGCAGCTGGGAAGGTTGCAGGTCAGGGTTCAGTATTGTTGGAGCTTGTTCTGCCACCACACCTCCAAAATGCTAGTGGTGATTCTGCCACAGCTCTCTCCTCCACCCCCTACTCTTCTTCTTCTTCCTCTATGTCCTATACCTCTGCAGATTTCTCCTCTGAACCAGCGGTGCTCCATAGGCGTTCAAGGGGCTACGCAAGCACTCAGGCAAAAAGATGCCATGCAGTGCTTGAGTTGGTCTGCTTAGGGGACAGGAGCCACACTGGGGCAGATATTCTGTCAGCTCTGCAGGGGCAGGCTCAGAGGTGGTTGACCCCATGCCAGCTTCAGCCAGGAATGGTTGTATGCAACAATGGCACCAACCTCCTCTCCGCTCTCCGACAGAGACACTTGATCCGTGTTCCCTGTTTGGCTCACATCCTGAATTTGGTGGTGCAGCGGTTCTTGAGCAGGTACCCAGGCTTACAGGATCTGCTGAGGCAGGTCAGGAAAGTCTGTGGTCATTTCCGCCGGTCGTATAATGCCAGTGCTTGGATGGCTGACATTCAAAGAGAATGCAACCTGCCCAAGAATCGCCTCATTTGTGACATGCCCACCAGGTGGAACTCAACATTGGCAATGCTGCACACGCAGCAGAGGGCCATCAATGAGTACCTGTGTGAGTATGGCACCAGGACAGGGTCAGGGGAGCTTGGCTTTTTTTCGCCACGCCAGTGGCTACTGATCAAGGATGCATGCACTGTCCTGTCACCATTTCAGGAGGCACGAGGATGGTAAGCAGTGACAGTGCATGCATCAGTGATACTGTCCCTCTTGTCTTCCTGTTGGAGCACACGCTTCATAGAATAATGGACAGGGCACTTGAGGCAGAACAGCGGGAGAAAGAGGAGGACTTCCTTTCCTCCCTTTATCCAGATACTATTATTCCTGCAGGCACGCCGATCACACAGGAACAAGAAGAGGAGGAGGAGGAGGATTGTGTCAGCATGGAGGTGGAGGATAACACTCAGCATCAGCAGCAGTCTTCAAGGGATCGTTTTCAGTCCCCAGAAACCCATGGAGTTGTACGTGGCTGGGAGGAGGTGGTTGAGGATCATGTGATCCTTAGTGACCCAGAGGACTCAGGATCAAATGCCTCTGCAAACCTATGCTGCATGGCCTCCCTGATCCTGCAAAGCCTGCAAAAGGACCCTAGTATTCATGGTATCAAGGAGAGGGATCATTACTAGCTGGCAACCTATCTTGATCCACATTACAAGGGTAAGGTTGCAGAACTTATCCAGCCTTTGTAGAGGGAGCAGAGGATGAAACATCTTCGGGAGGCCTTGCAGAAAGGTTTGTGCAATGCGTTTCCAGAGCCTGGGAGGTTACAATTTCCTGGTGCTGGACAACGTGTTGCTGAGGCTTTGTTCAGTCACAGAAAGAGCGGTGGAGAAGGTGGCTGGCTGGCCGATGCCTTCAGACAATTCTTCAGTCCCCAGTGCCCAGGTCTGATCAGTTCCAGCAATCATCGCCAGTGTCTGAATTACTAGGTGCAGGAATATCTAGGGGCAAGATCAGACTTGGAGACCTTTCCACCAGAACATCCACTGGGTTACTGGGTCTTAAGGATGGACCACTGGCCAGAGCTTGCTCAATATGCAATTAAGCTACTGACCTGTCAGCGTCCAGCGTTCTTTCTGAACGCACATTCAGTGCTTTGTAACCGATCACAGAGTGCGCCTGTCCACAGACTCTGTTGATCGGCTCACATTCATAAAAATGAATCAGTCTTGGATCACCAGCTACCAAGCACCTGATGCTGATGTAACCAATTGATTTTTCTATGGATCTGGGATCCCTTGAAGACTGCATATGCTGAGTGACTATTCTATTATGCTGAGTGACTATCTTATTCCTCCTCAATTTTTATGATGATAACTTCTAAGAATATTTTTGGTTCAGGGCACCACCACCACTACCTAAGGCCCAATTTTTCTGCCCCTGTTAAACAGGGGCGCGGAATTACAATTTTTGGTCAAATATTAACAGCAGGGCTCGTTCCTGCCCTCAACAAGAGTATCTATGAGGGGTTGCAGTGTTGTGGCACCACCACCACTGCCTAAGGCCCAATTTTTCTGCCTCTGTTTAACAGGGGCGCGTAATTACAATTTTTGATCTAATATTTCACGGCAGGGCCTGTTCCTGCGCTCAACAAAAGTATCTGTGAGGCTTTACAGTGTTGTGCCACCACCACCGCCTAAGGCCCAATTTTTCTGCCCCTGTTTAACAGGGGCGCGTAATTACAATTCTTGATATAATATTTCACAGCAGGGCTCGTTCCAGGGCCTACCAAGAGTAACTGTGAGGGCTTACAGTGTTCTGGTGCCACCAACACCTAAGGCCTAATTTTCCGCAGAGTGTATATGGCAGGCCGTGTAGTATATACAGGCGGTCCCCTATTTTCAAACATCCGACTTACAAATGACTCCTACTTACAAACGGAGGGAGACAACAGGAAGTGAGAGGAAATCTACCCCTAGGAAGGGAAATTCTCACCTGTAAGAGTTAATATGGGAAAAAGGTGTCTCCACTGATGCTTTTTTACCAATCCTTGTTTCCCTAAGAACCCAAAATTTTCCAAAAGGACAAATTTTCAAAATCCAATTGTCATTGGGACAGAAAGTGAGGTGAAATCTTCTGAAAAGGGGCACAGACAGCAAAAAAAATGTTACAGGGGTGATAACCCTGCCCTATATTATCCAAAAAGCTTAAAAATAGATTTTTGGGCTGGAGCTACATTTAAAAAATGTACCTGTTCCAAATTACAAACAGATTGTTGTTTGTAACCCGGGGACCGCCTATATACTGCTGTTCAGAGTATATAGGGCCTGGTGCCCCCTTGCCTTTTTTTTATTTGGGTGCGGGGTTCCCCTTAATATCCATACCAGACCCAAAGGGCCGGTAATGGTAATTACTTTTTTTCCTTTAGAAATGTCATTTTGTGCAGGGACTGTTCTAAACACGGGAAAAATGCGCCACTTTACAGGCATACTATAGACACCCCCCAGACACGATATTACACTTTTATTGTTTCACTTTAAGCATTATTAAAATCACTGCTCCTGAAAAAATGGCAGTTTTTAAAACTTTTTTTGCATTGATACATGTCCCCTGGGCCAGGACCCGGGTCCCCAAACACTTTTTATGACAATAACTTGCATATTAGCCTTTAAAATTAGCACTTTTGATTTTTTTACGTTAGAGTCCCATAGACTTTAACGGGGTTCATGTGTTCACACAAATGTTTAGTCTGTTCGCATGTTCTGCCGTGAACCGAACCGGGGGGGTGTTCGGCTCATCCCTAGTGCTCAGCCACCAGGCACTTGCCCAAGACCAGCACGATCACAGCGCAAACAAAAGGAGGGGGTATGTCACAGCGACTGTCTGATAAACATTCACAGGGAAAAACCTGCCATTTAAAACCTCTGAAGCCTTGCCGGGTGCAAGTGGACAGAGACACAAGAAGCTGATTGAGACATAGTATCATTGGCTCTGCCTTCTGCTATACCACAGCTCTGGAATTGAGTGCATGTGAGTTCCCTTCCTCACCTGGCTGTATACTGTGAAGTTTACGGTCCATCAACAGGATTTTTGTCCCAGTTGTTCTAAATAAAACTATAGAGTAGCATTTGATTTTTCTGAGTTAATGAGACTTCTTTAAGTTGGATCCCCGAGTTCAAACGAATAATGCTCTCCAAATGTGGAGAATGTCCACATTTGTTTTTATCGATTATTTTATTTTCTCCTACATTTGAAGCAAATATAGCTGGTTGGCAAAGTAATATTCTTGATACTAATAGAACTTGATCCAGAGAAACAAAAGCAGTGCTGGTGAGGCTACTTGATATGGAGGATATCCAGTACAGCAACTGATATCACCAAAGTAAAGCACATTATAATCAGTAAATTTAATGTTAGAAGAAACTGTTGGTCCCTGTATACATGCAACAGGAGATGGTCAGAGACTACAGGAATGCAACAAGGGATGGTCAGAGACTACAGACATGTTATTGGGGATGCTCAGAGACTGTGAACATGTTATAGGAGTTGTTGGAGACGGGGAGAGTTCTTCAGGAGAAGATACATAACCTGAGACTGCTAGACATTATAACTATTATTATTTCAGCCCCTTTACGAAACAATTCTTCTATAGTTGTGTTCCCTTCAACTCCCTTTAAAACACCTGCACCAAATTTGCTCCTTCTCTCAGCAATATTCACTATACTGTAAAAGACTAGATGAAAAAAAACATAAAAAAGATGTCCAGCACAGAAAAAAGTAGGAGGGTGTGAATAAATATGTCTCCTTCATTGGCTTGAGTAAGCACCAAAACAAAAACTACTATCTGCTGTACAGTATATGAGCACCATGGGCCTCAAGGACAAAGTGCAGTGAAGTGAATACCCAAGTCACCAATAGGCTTGTTACCAAGTCAAGGGAGTAGATAGAGGCAGTTTTTCAAAAGAAAGTTCTCAAACAGCAGTGGTGTGAGAATATGATAACTAGGTTTGGTTGGGGGCAAGGATGTTAACGATTGAAAGGAAAAGTTCATCGATGGATTATACTGTAGTACAAGCAAACTAGTAGGCATTCTGTGAAGAAGAAGAAAAGAAATGTAATGTTAGTAACTTATAAATAGTAAGTTAAAGCGGAGTTCCACACAAAAATGGAACTTCCGCTTTTCGGAACCCTCCCCCCCTCCGGTGTCACATTTGGCACCTTTCAGGGGGGTGCAGATACCTGTCTAAGACAGGTATTTGCACCCACTTCCGGCATAGACTCCCATGGGAGTCTATGCCTCTTCCCGTCCCGACCGCGCTGTCTGCTGGGAACATACAGTTCCCAGGAGAGAGCGGGGACCACTAGGAACATGCAGCGCGACTCGCGCATGCGCAGTAGGGAACCGGGAAGTGAAGCCGCAGCGCTTCACTTCCTGATTCCCTCACCTAGGATGGCGGCAGCAGCTGCCGAGAACCGAGCGGGTTCTCGGCGTCCCCTGCCGACATCACTGGACCCTGGGACAGGTAAGTGGCAATGTATTAAAAGTCAGCAGCTGCAGTATTTGTAACTGCTGGCTTTTAATATTTTTTTTTTGGCGGTGTGGGTGAACCCCTGCTTTAAGAGAATGATCATGAGGTTGAAAAGCATAAAAATGCCTTAGAAAGGCATAAGATTACAGTGCTTGCAGGGTTTCTACTAAAGAAATTGTCCCCTTTTTATGTGAATAATAGTGTAATCTTTATATATACATTTCTGTTAAACTACTTTTGTAAATCAGTACTGCTTGGACCTTGAAGAAGGGGACACACCTCTAAAGCTCGTCCATGAAAAATTATATTTTAGTGCAAATAAAAAAAGTATCACGGACAGTACTCAATTTTCTCAGTCACAATTGCACTAATATGGCTACAATCACCTCAAGTATGTTAAACTACTTTAAACAACAAAAAATATTCTAAATTATTGGAATCATATAGTGGTAAAACAACATTCCTATATAAGTAGCCTTTTTTTGATCATGTACTTAGGCAGACTAAGATAATTTAATATATATAACAAGAGACGCATAGGGTAGAAACAAGGTCATTGGACACCACGCTGCTCGACATTAAAGTAATGTGCATGATAATTATATTTCACAGGGGCAAAGCCAAAGGAAACGTGAAGTCTTTAAACCCAGTGGTAACCTGTTAGTGGTGACAACATCTAAGGGTTCTAAAGCTCTGTTCAGTGAGGCAGGTTCTTTATAGAGTCAAAAATGATAGCTTGAGATTTTTCCAATTGTTCCCAAAATTGCTTCTCCTGCTAATATATCACTCTGCTTGTCAGGATTCCAAGAATATCCGTCTTCTTCACCTTAGATCAGATTAGAGCAGATTTAGAACTAGATGAATATGCTCACCTTCTTTTCCATGTCTAAGCTCCATGGTTAATGAGATTTTTATTAGACAAACGGAAAAGAGGATAACTGATATACCTCTGTGCCACACTACCATTTACAATTGCTCCCATTTTAGTAGGAATAATGTGTAATTAATATACTCCTGCACTATATATGATTGTTCAGGGATCTCGTACATGTGTAATAGAGTATATCAATGTAAAGTAAGCCTTCCATGAAATGTTACATTCTTATAGTTGAATAACATATGTCACCTGCCTAACTTTATAAAGTGATTAAAATATTTTACAAAATCTTTTGCGATTTTAGTGTAAAGAACTTGACTCCATCCACTGTATGTTGTTAGTTGAGCATTCAAAGAAGGCAGAACAAATAGGAAAGACCAGAATGCAGCAGTAATCCTCTGGTAATGTGTTGTTTAATGGCAAAGGCTCCTTTCAGGCACATGGGCTGCTGAACCGATCTTGGTCCCCCTGTGATCTCACCAGAATTCAGAGTCAGCAAGGACTGAAAAAAATAGCAAACACTGTTTGGATATTTCTGATATGCCAGCTTCTTGAGGTAATAGAAGCACTGGTAATTCTGGTATCTAGGTATACTATTTAAAAATGGGATATCATTCACAACTAATATTAATGTGACAATATAAAAACGCTTTTAAAAAACATTCCACAAATACAGTGGGGAAAATAATTATTTGATCCCCTGCAGATTTTGTAAGTTTGCCCACTAACAAAGAAATTAAGGGTCTATAATTTTTATCATAGGTCTATTTTAAATGATAGAGACAGAATATCAACCAAAAATCCAGAAAAAACACATAAAACAAATGCTATAAATTAAGTTGCAGTTCAGTGAGTAAAATAAGTATTTGATCCCCAAGCAAAAAATGACCTGGTACTTGGTAGAGAAACCCTAGTTGGCAAGCACAGAGGTAAGACATTTTTTGTAGTTAGTAACCAGGTTTGCACACATCTCAAGAGGGATTTTGGTCCACTCTTCTTTACAGATCTTCTCTAAATCCTTAAGGTTTCTTGGCTGTTGGTAAACAAAGGAATAGGCGCCTCTGGGTGCAGAAGTATAACAAGTTTTAATAGCACTAAAGCTTAACTACTCACATTTAGAGGGTAAAAAGCAGGTGAAAGTTTAGTCCCACAGTGGGGAGTAGAAGAAGATGTCCTCAGCTGACGTTCCTATCCCAGATGAGAAAAAGGAAAATTAAGGTCTGGTGTGACCCCTCTGACACCTCCATCCCTAATAGTACACAAAAAAACAAGAAAAATAGCACTGGGACTTTAGATGAGGTGAGAGAGGTTTAGCCAATGTCCACAGCGAACACAGAGACAAAATCAATTTATTCATTTCAAAATGTTATGTAACGGAGCGGTAACAACAATGATTGTGAGTTACCAGGCATAATAGCCAATGTACACAATACAGATGAACGTAAATATACAAAGATTTATTACAAATGTTATACATCAATGAGCAACAATAAAACTTGAAAGTTGCTGGGTCAGTAAATACACATACAGAATAAGAAGATAAAATGTACATACATGTGGACAGGGAAGTATGTGAACATAATGCAGACATCAATAATACCCAGCATGTACCGGCATAAAACAAGCATCAATAAAGCCCTATGCATTTTGCGAGACCCTGCTTGCTTCTTCAGGGACGGATGCATGAATGTTGTATCTGCAATGTAAGTAATAAGATCAATAAATGTATGTTGTTGGTAAATGGGGGCAGGTGGAATGATTGGCAAGAGAGGCCTGAAGCAGAGACCTCATACTTACCGAAGTCTGAGATAAATCGCCAAACGCTGGATATCAAGATGGCAGCAGTGTGATGCATCCAGCTCGGGAGCTGAGGAGGCAGAACAAAACAAAGGCCACAATAGGGAAACATCCGGAGGATCAGCACGGTCCGGATAGGGGTATTTCTCACTGCGGTCTCCACTTGGCCCCTTAAAATTGTGTCTGGAAAATGTCTGCAAGGATGCACATATATCAGAGTGCATCATAAATGCAAAATGAGCTTATTGTATAGGGTTCTAAACTTTAATTCATATATACATAAAGATGTAACTAAGTGAATTAAGCTTATAAAAGTATCTTGGTATGAACAACTAACTGAGATATGGAATATAGCAAATGCATGAATGCATGGTTATAAAACTGGTATGGGCAGAGAGACTACGGGGCAATATAGAATGATATAGTATTACATATGTATAAAAACAATGTAACAGACCCAATAGATGTCAGGAAAGTAAAAAAGTTGTACCTCAATGGAGTGAAAAACATCCAGTGGTTGTCAGTTTGTTCTTAGAGATGTGACCGCTCTATCCAATTGTCAAGTTGTGAATCAAAATCCCAGCCGTGCTGAACGTCCAGATATACCCACAAGAGCCCGAAGGCTACGCCCCCAACGTCATGTACGGGCGGCGACGCATGGGCATCCAAAAGACATCCACCATCAAGAGGGGGTGCACAGATGCAACAACCACCCAACCGTCCGGGATGACCCATACAGCCCACACCTAAGTTACCTCAGGGAGACGTCAGTGTATGGGCGTGGAAAACATGGCGCCGATGTGCAGGTGGCCACCCCCGTCACCAGACAGGAGAGGACAGCAAGAGATCAGGAACAGAGCTCCCCTATGCACATCGCAGCTCCCGAGCTGGATGGAAACCACCGCCACAAAAGACAAACAGCGAAAGGGGAACAGCTCAGCCCAGCAAGGCCCCCTGGGAGCAGTATGCAAATATAACTGGCCAAAGGGTGATAATACACTAGATGTAATATTGACAAAGGCTAATGGTAACAACAGACCAGTGTGTGGGCTGAATGGGTGTCTTCCACCCGGGTTCAATCAAAAAAAGGAAAATTAAGGTCTGGTGTGACCCCTCTGACACCTCCATCCCTAATAGTGCACAAAAAAACAAGAAAAATAGCCCTGGGACTTTAGATGAGGTGAGAGAGGTTTAGCCAATGTCCACAGCGAACACTGAGACAAAATCAATTTATTCATTTCAAAATGTTATGTAACGGAGCGATAACAACAATGATTGTGAGTTACCAGGCATAATAGCCAATGTACACAACACAGATGAACAAAAATATACAAAGATTTATTACAAATGTTATACATCAATGAGCAACAAAAAAACTTGAACTGGGTCAGTAAATACTGTACACATACAGAATAAGAAGATAAAAGGTGTGGGCTGTGTGGGTCATCCCGGACGGTTGGGTGGTTGTTGCATCTGTGCACCCCCTCTTGATGGTGGATGTCTTTTGGATGCCCATGCGTCACCGTCCGTACATGACGCTGGGGGCGTAGCCTTCGGGCTCCTGTGGGTATATCTGGACGTTCAGCACGGCTGGGATTTTGATTCACAACTTGACGATTGGATAGAGCGGTCACATCTCTAAGAACAAACTGACAACCACTGGATGTTTTTCACTCCATTGAGGTACAACTTTTTTACTTTCCTGACATCTATTGGGTCTGTTACATTGTTTTTATACATATGTAATACTATATCATTCTATATTGCCCCGTAGTCTCTCTGCCCATACCAGTTTTATAACCATGCATTCATGCATTTACTATATTCTATATCTCAGTTAGTTGTTCATACCAAGATACTTTTATAAGCTTAATTCACTTAGTTACATCTTTATGTATATATAAATTAAAGTTTAGAACCCTATACAATAAGCTCATTTTGCATTTATGATGCACTCTGATATATGTGCATCCTTGCAGACATTTTCCAGACACAATTTTAAGGGGCCAAGTGGAGACCGCAGTGAGAAATACCCCTATCCAGACCGTGCTGATCCTCCGGATGTTCCCGTATTGTGGCCTTTGTTTTGTTCTGCCTCCTCAGCTCCCGAGCTGGATGCATCACACTGCTGCCATCTTGATATCCAGCGTTTGGCGATTTATCTCAGACTTCGGTAAGTATGAGGTCTCTGCTTCAGGCCTCTCTTGCCAATCATTCCACTTCCCCCATTTACCAACAACATACATTTATTGATCTTATTACTTACATTGCAAATACAACATTCATGCATCCGCCCCTGAAGAAGCGAGCAGGGTCTCGCAAAATGCATAGGGCTTTATTGATGCTTGTTTTATGCCGGTACATGCTGGGTATTATTGATGTCTGCATTATGTTCACATACTTCCCTGTCCACATGTATGTACATTTTATCTTCTTATTCTGTATGTGTATTTACTGACCCAGCAACTTTCAAGTTTTATTGTTGCTCATTGATGTATAACATTTGTAATAAATCTTTGTATATTTACGTTCATCTGTGTTGTGTACATTGGCTATTATGCCTGGTAACTCACAATCATTGTTGTTACCGCTCCGTTACATAACACTTTGAAATGAATAAATTGATTTTGTCTGTGTTTGCTGTGGACATTGGCTAAACCTCTCTCACCTCATCTAAAGTCCCAGGGCTATTTTTCTTGTTTTTTCTATCCCAGATGGGGAGCGCTGTATACTCTTGTTCGCCACTCACTGCTGCTCCGCTGTAGTAGGAGCCAGCTGCGGTGGAGAGGAGCTTAGAATGAAGCCTGGAACGCTGGTGGTGCGCAGGATGAGGATGGATGACATCACTGGCAAGCGACGCATTTCCAGAGCATGTGCACTGCGAGTGACACAGCAGTTGTGCTCCTTTATCAAGCTAACTCGTGGGACTACAAGGAGCTGCCTTATATGCTGTACAGGGGGGAGGGGCCAGCACAAATGTCCATTGATAGCATGCAAAATAGTTTATATTACAAGGACAAGCAAAACTTTTTGATGTTCATGCCAGATACAGCAGAACTAACATGTCTACCCATATATAAAAAGAATTCAACATCTAAACGTTAAAAACATTAATGATGGTAATAAAACAATATCATAACAAGGCAATATATAAAAGACTTAATGAGACATGATTGGCAGCAATAAATGTATATGTCTAAATCTTCAAAGGGGAAAGGAAGAGCAGATCAAAACTTGACAAATCAATATTATAAGATCTGATTGAATATACCCTGAAAGATAGCATGCGGTGATTCACTTATATTTATATTTCTTTTTTATTTATTGGGTTTATATACATTAATTACAAAAAAATGCCGGATGAAGGTAGCAACAGTCTTGCTATGTCATCGACCAGGTTATCAGTCCTAATTTCATTACGATGAATCGGACCTGCAGGGTCGTTGCTGACAGTCATTCTTAACAAGTGAACGGCAATGGCAAATAGTGCGCAATTCCATACATTAATCACAAAAAAAACTGCCAGAAGATGATAATAATAGTCCTACCGTGTCACCGACCAGGATATCTATCCTAACTCCATTATGATGGAGCGGATTTGCAGGGTCATTGCTGACAGCTATTCCTAACATCTGAACGGTATAGGCTCCGGTCTGTAGTATCTCTGCCAAAATGGCCGCCGATTAACAAGTAGTGCGCAAACGCAATTGAGAACACCGCATGCTATTTAAGAACGTGAGGTGTAGCAAGATGGACGTTCCTTTTGACATCCAATGATGAAACACATAGGGCGTGGCTTACGAACATCTTGCGTCACCTCCAACCAGACGAACACAGGATATTCCCTGACGGCTTTTACATTTGATCTTTGATTCCTTCATGCTTATTCAAATTATAAAAATGTGAGTAACAACCTTGCTTATATACAAAATAAAGCTTTTAAAAATGGTTTTACGCTATGGGCATCCCTTCTCTTCCACATGTATACAATCGATAAGCAACATTAAAGACACGAACCAGAAACTGCCAAAAAGTTGCTACACAGTGGCAAATACTGTGATCGTGCAATACCCCTGTGGGGGTGAGGCTATCCGGTGAGTGCATGCACATTAAGAGCACGACTAAGAAGCACCATCACCAGCCAGCACTTGAACAAAAATATCTGTTTTTAACAATATTGTTTATTTTGGAAGGACTAATCCTCCTTTTTTATTCTTATTTTTAAATTTTTTCCATTTTTGCATATAATGAGACCTTCAAAAACAATATTGTTTTCTCAACAAGGACTGTTTTTTTTGTATTTTTTTAGCACAAGTCACTTTGTTAATTAGCTTATTTGTCGCTAATTAGCATATTTCACTAAGCACATTTTTGCATTTTGCACTTGTTTTCAGATTTATTTATGCATTATATGTTATAATAGTCACTTTTCCATGCATTACGAGAATTGAATACTAGCATATTCATAGTAGAATTAATTTTCTTGTCACTGCAAACTACTACTACTCACTAATCAGCCACCAGAGGCTGTAACACCATTCATTCACATTTTCTTTCTACCAGATTCATTTATGCTCGGCACATCATACTGAGCACATGTTTATATACTAATTGAATATTAGTATATTTATAAGGATAATTCACATATGGAACACTAGCATCACAATGAATTACGGTCTCTGTTTATTGTAATCACATTGCTAAACAGCCACCAGAGGCTGCAACACTATTCATTTACATTTCACTTTTTACCCACTTAGCCAGAACAGCGCCACACCTACACTTTTCTCATTCTCAAGATCTGATTAATAACAAAATTTAAAATGGATTAATTATTAAACAATAAAATTTGTTAATTATTATTTAATATTCATGAATGGTGACATCAGAGGATTGCTTATGGTCAGTAATATGTGTTCATGGATTTGGAAAATGAACTCATAAGGGTCAGTCGGGGCCCCAAATAACTATAGTTAATCAATTAAAAGTCAAATATTAAGATTTAATTAAATAAAAATCAATTAATTTATTAAAAAACAATCAATCGATTAGTCGTTGTATTTTAAGGATGAACACGTGGGAGTAGATACGTGCGTACACATGCACACTCTCCAATGTGCACACACGCATGCATCCTGAAAAAAGTTTAAGGATAAAATTATGAATACACATGTATACGTGTGCATATATATATATATACACATTTCAGTTGCAAAATAGAAAAATGGAGAATATACTATTAAATCATTGGAATCTTCTACTTCAAGACCCACATTCCCCCTGCACGCCCTAGGATTACATATCGAAAAGCCCCAAATGTGAAAAATAAAATCGCCCCCAGAAGATTCAAATCTTCTACTCCCCACTGTGGGAATAAACTTTTGCCTGGTTTTTACCTTCTAAATGTGAGTTGTTAAGCTTTATTGCTATTAAAACTTGTTATACTTCTGCACCCAGAGGCGCCTATTCCTTTGTTTACCATCAGCCAAGAAACCTTAAGGATTTAGAGAAGATCTGTAAAGAAGAGTGGATCAAAATCCCTCTTGAGATGTGTGCAAACCCGGTTACTAACTACTAACTTGCTTACAGTGTACTGGAACATGGTTTCTGTTCCCATATGACGGCTGCCCTGTGCAGTGGAGTTCTACACTCGCCTTATGGTCTGTGGACTTTTCTTCCCCTACCTGTTGGACATTTGTCTATATATATATATATATATATATATATATATATATATATATATATATATATTTTTTTACCCCCCCGTTTCTGTTTATTTGACTCATTACCTATGGGATAAATCGTATTCAGTTTTTTGTGCATATACGTGTCTAAAAACTATGTTTCTTGGCTGTTGCTTGGCAGCTCGAAGTTTCAGCTCCCACCATACATTTGCTATAGGATTAACATCTGGAGACTGGCTAGGCCACTCCATGACCTTAATGTGCTTTTTCTTGAGCCACTCCTTTTTTGCCTTGGCAGAATGTTTTGGGTCATTGTCATGCTGAAAGACCCATCTGTGACCCATCTTCAGTGTTCTGGCTGAGGGAAGAAGGTTGTCATCCAAGATTTTACAATACATGGCCCCATCCACTGGCCCCTCAATGCAACAAAGTCAGTACCTTTAGCAGAGAAACAGCCCCAAAGTGTAATGAGGACCAGCAGTGAAGCCTTGCGGCTTCACAGCCCGTTTCCTGCTGCGCATGTGCGAATCATGTTGTGATTTGTGAATGGGCCGGCAGCGGGGGAAGGAGGGGGGGCAAACTTCCGTCTCACTTCGCTGTGTCAAAACCAAGTACCCGCTCCCCCCCCAAAAGGTGCCAAATGTGGAAGCGGAAGGGGGGAGGCAGACAAGTGGAGCTTCCCCTTTTGGGTGGACCTCTGCTTTAAGTTCTCTGGCACTTGTGATTAACTACCATATATTCCAGAGTTTGTGGCAGCAATCCATTTATGCCCTCAAGAACTCAGTGGTGAAGCCATTTGGGGGCTCTGGCATTTGCCCAATTGCCTTGGGCTTTTTTTTTTAAAGGCGGCACAGTGGTGTAGTGGTTAGCACTGGGCGGCACAGTGGTGTAGTGGTTAGCACTCTCACCTAGCAGTAAAAAGGGTCACTGGTTCGTATCCCAACCACAACACTACCTACCTGGAGTTTGCATGTTCTCCCTGTGCCTGCGTGGGTTTCCTCCCACACTCCAAAGACATGCTGGTAGGTTAATTGGCTTCTGTCCAAAAATTGGAGTTGGGGACCTTAGATTGTGGGCTCCTTGAGGGTAGGGACTGATGTGAGTGTGTGATGTATGTGTGGAGCACTGTGTAAATTGACGGCGCTATATGGGTACCTTAAATAAAAATAATAATAGAAGAGCATCTTAATGAGACACAATGTACAGGGATAGGGACAATTGTAGACACACACGCACTCACACTCACTCAGGTTGAACTGGATAGACTGGTGTCTTTATTCAACCTTACCAACTATGTAACTATGTAACTTAGGCTACCATTTATAGTGTTAGTAAGATCATGAACGGTATTCTGTTTACTTTTCTCAGATTCACCATGTGACTGACCATGCTTTTCCTGGTAATGCTTGCACTTTGCCACCTTTGACCTCACTGTGACCTTTTACCTTATCTCTTTTTTGTCCCTGATACGCTTAACAATGCCCCCTGGCAGAGTCTATGACTTTGGTCTTTTTGTTACCTTGGCATCGTCTATGTCCCACTGGCCTATTCTCCTGCTCTCTATACAGTTATATGTGATGCCCTTAGCCTTTTCCCAACTCCAAATATACCCACGGCCTCTATAATGCATTGCAACCGTTCCTGGGGTCATCAAAATACTGGACCACACACATATACAGCATACTCGAAAAGTGGCTGCTAAGGATTTAGAGCATCTATGAGAATGTTACCCAAAGAAACCAAGATCCACCCAGTGCATATAAGAAACCGAAGGGTTGAAGGTGACTGGCTGCCTTGGTTGATGCCAACACTCTTCCTTGTTTCAGTCTGCCTTGTTAAGCAAAGACAACCTGATTATGTTAGTCTTTAGAGCTGTGTTGGGTAATGCTGAGCAAAATAAAAACTGGAAGAAAGCCTTCTAAAACATTCAGTACTAAATAAATAATAAATTGTGTGTCACTTTGGTTAAGCCTCACTGCATTCAGACAAGTGTATATTCTCCAGTCATTTTATTCATATTCAGGCCTTTTGTCTGAAAACTTATATAACCCAGATAAGACAAAGAGGAACTTCCTTTCTTTAATGAGAGGATGCTGAGCTTGGGTGAGGATGATAGATTCAAGTCATTTCTGAGTTGAAGTCGAATAAAAGAGCCATGCTGTGCCCTGCTTTGGATTAGACAAAGTATTTCATGTTCAATTCATCCCCTCATTTCAATTCAGATAGTAAAGAGAAGTTCTGAACAACGCTGGATACCCAAGGAAACATAATTTCTTTACACATATTTTGGTCTTATTAAACAACAGGTATGATATCACACTGCTTTGTACCAGACTTTAAATTAGTACAGAAATCTGGAGTTTAAATGAAACAACACACTTTGTTTTCCTTATTCGCTTATATACTTCTCTGCAGAAAGCATAAAACTCTTTTACATAAAATATGTCAGGCTAAGTACAAAATTAAATGAACTGCCTTTTCTATAACACATCATACTGTGTTGTGCTGAAATACAGTATACTAAAAGTCAGAGGGGCTCCCAATGAATAGGCTGCTTACAATTTGGTTCGAAAGCAACTTAGGATGGCTCCCAGTATGGCTCTTCTCCATCCTCCTATTTCTCTGCACCAGGATCTGTTGCAATGTATCACCAATACCCAGTGACTGACAGGTAATAATGTGTAAGTTCCAGTTTGCACTTGTGGTAGGTAAAAATAGGCAGCTGAGCTGCCCCCTCCACCCTCAACCTGCAAAGATATCTGGATAGCATTGTACACATGCTGCAGCTGCAGGAAAAATTATTCCTGCTGACCTGTTCAGCAGGTAGTACAGACCCTGAATGTGAGGGTTGAAACAGGCAGTTTGGGCCTATGAAAAGCCCTCACTGATTATAAAAGCCCTCTGAAAAAGTGGCCTCCATCACCAATTGCTCTTCCGGAGGCGAAGCCAGTGTAAATGTACCCTAAATGTGGTGGCTGTATTGTTATTTTTTTTAAAGTAGAGTAAATAAGGGTTATAACCTCTGTAACCCCTGCTATCTTATTCCCTTCGGGAAGATTTCCCTTCACTTCCTGTCCCATAGCCATAATATGAAGTGAGAGAAAATCCCTGCAAATTAAGGAATCTCTTATACCCCCCCCCCCCCCCCAGAGCTAGTGTTCTCTTTGGAAAATTTCCCCTCTATTACTTTTCTGAGGACAACCCAAAATTTGTGATTTTCTTTTACTTTCATTTCAAATGATAATGGTAAACAGGACAAATTCAGAGGTAGAATCTCCCTAATGGGGGCACAGGCAGCAATAAAAACTAGCAAGTGTGCTTATTCGTCTCCAATCAAAAAAAAAAAGTTTTGCTTTTAGTTATACTAATGCCGCGTACACACAAGCGGACTTTACGGCAGACTTTGCCCGGCGGACTTTTCAACGGACTTTACGACGGACTTTCTGAATGAACGGACTTGCCTACACACAATCAACCAAAGTCCGTCGAATTCGTACGTGATGACGTACGACCGGACTAAAATAAGGAAGTTCATAGCCAGTAGCCAATAGCTGCCCTAGCGTGGCTTTTTGTCCGGCGAACTAGCATACAGACGGCGGACTTTTCGACCGGACTCGTGTCCGTCGAATAGATTTGAAACATGTTTCAAATCTAAGTCCGTCCAAATTTTGAGAAAACAAAGTCCACTGGAGCCCACACACGATCGAATTGTCCGACGAAATCCCATCCGCCGGGCAAAGTCTGCCGTAAAGTCCGCTCGTGTGTACGCGGCATTAGGCTTTTCTTCCTTTATTTTCAACTGGTCTAGCCAGTAATCTGGTCCATTTGTTTGATTTTGTGTAGATCAGTGAGGTAAAATCATCATTCATTTTTTTAAATCGTAGTGACAAGAATATTTGAAGGAGTAGGATAAAGAATTTTCTCGATTGAACAAATTTCAAACAGTGTATGTGGTTATAATTTGGGAAATTCCACTTATATCAAAACCAAATGTTAAAGTAATTGTAAAGTCTAATTTTTTTTTTCTATTAAAATAATAAGCATGTTATACTTACCTGTTCTGTGCAGTGGTTTAGCACAGAGCAGCCCAGATCCTCCTCTTCTCGGGTCCCTGCCTGGAGCTTCTGGCCCCTCCCTCCTGTCGAGTGCCCCCACAGCAAGCAGCTTTCTATGACGGCACCAGAGCCGAGCCGCAGCTCCGTGTGTCCATTCAGACATGGAACCACAGTTTAGCCCTGCCCCCCCTCTCGTGATTGGCTAACTGAGTTTGATTGACAGCAGCGGGAGCCAATGGAGCTGCTGCTATGTCTCAGTCAATCAGGAGGGAGAGTCCCGTATGGCCAAGGCACTCGTTGACATGACTGGGTCGAGAGGGGGCTCAGATAAGTATTAGGGGGGCTGAGGGGGGCTGCTGCACACAGAAGGCTTTTTATCTTAATGCATAGAATAAATAAAAAACCTTCTGACTTTACAACCACTTTAAAAGCAAACACATTTTAAAGTACTTTCAAATAACATTCCTCTAGTCCCAGTAGATTTTTCAGTGAAACCTTTGTTACAAAATCTGTAAAGCACCTGTGGAGGAACAGACATGTTTGGACAGCAGAATTGTCAGCCTAAGGAGAGGGTAGTATAAAAATTAAAAAAGCTGACCATTGTAAGCACCCTGTCAGTCCTGAATGATTTGCCTCAACCCTTTAACTGCCATTTTTGCTGGACAACTTGGTCTGTTATAGAGTGGAGGTAAATTTCACTTTTGAACTTGTACCTACAGGTAATCCTATATTAAGGTACAGTGAATATCTCCTAAACTTGTACTGTTTAGGAAATATTCACAAGGGATGCTGCCGATGACATCACTGGTGCATGCACTCTAAAGGGACAGCATACCCTTGCCATACCTTCAAAGCTCCATGCTGGTGTGACCTTATTGTTGCCCCAGCCATTCATACAGCTGGAACCCACAAACCCAGAAGTAAGACTAGATGAAGATGGCAACGCCAGGGATCTGTGACAGGGATGTGTGGGAGGGATCCGCTTTACAGGTAAGTCTGTCATAATATGCTAGTATGCGGTGCATTCTGGTACACTATGACTTAACCCTGCAGAGGGGCCCACTTTATTTTTATTTTAGTGGCGGTTTACTACCTCTTTAAACAGTTGCAGACTCTGGGCATGCTAGACATGACCAAAAAAATGTCATCATTGTACACATGGCGTATCTAGTAAATCTAGTCCTTCTGCCCTGCTGCCGGGATCCCACCTGTCCCAGTACACGGCCATTCGGCTCTGATGAATCATAGCTGCATTGCCGAATACCCAGAGAAGGTCCCAGTGTTCTATTGAATAGCGCATCCTAGGGCTGGGAGATTTTCTTTAAAAAAAAAATCTTCGATGCCTCCAACGATCTGCGCATGCACAGGACGCAATGTCACTACAGCTGATATGTTCATCAGCTGGCGTGACGTCAACACTGCCCACGTGCAGATCATTGGAGGCATTATCTGACGATCTGCAAAGGGAGAATGTAATTGTCAGATTTTGCCTGCCTCTCTGCCCATGCGAGAGAATTGACCAGTCACGTAACAGGCGGATTTCGGTGTTTTACACGATTACATTCTCCCTTTGCAGATCGTAACGATCTGCCCAATGCGCAGTGTTGACGTCACGCCAGCTGATCAACATATCAGCTGGAGTGATGTTTTGTCCTGCGCATGCGCAGAGTGTCAAAGGCGTTATCCGATGGAATGCACTTTTCGATAGAACACTGGCAGCAGCAGCTGTCAAAAAAAAAGAAAAGCAGTCTGGCAATGTTTATCAACAACATTGCTCAGCCTTGAATACAGAAAGATACAAAGAAACATTGTTTCATTTTGTATCTTTCTGTTTAATCATCTACAGATCAAAGGGATGAACTTCAATCTGCAGACGAGGTCAGTAAAAGCAACCTGATAAGTAAAAAAAAGTTGTGTTTTTTTTTTTTAATTAAATATTTCGCTAATTTTTATTAAATTAGTTTACTCTAATCAGCCCTAAGTAACTCCTTATTCTCCTCCATTCCTTTATCATTTTCCTGGTGACTTGTTTTGCAGGACAGGCTACCAACCGTGTAACCACTCTGACAGCCCATCACAATAATCACGTGATCAGGCAGTCCTTCCCTGGGCAGGAAGGTCTTTACCCATTGTCACTTCACCCAAATATTCTATTTCAGTCATAGGTGGAGAGTTATGGGCTGAGTTGCCTGATGAATTCTAATATCTATAACTGACTACAATAACAAAATCTCCATACCGAATTTCCAAGTACTCTTCCCACTGAATTTAGTTTCTTACCACTCCTACTGTTGGGTTTTTCTTAATCAAAAATACAAATTTCAGCAGAAACTGCAGGGCCATCTAATAAAAAGATGTAACGGGTACACAGCCCTTGTACGTCAACTGCTAAGATCTTACTACTGGGGTCCCTAAGTGATAGAAGAAGCTTATGTGGTAAGGTCTACAGCATCTACCATTTGCAGTATTATTTTACATTTTTCTACATTAAACACATTTGCCATGTAGTTGACCACCCCATTAATTTGTTCAGATCTTCTTACAAGGTTTCTACATCCTGCGGAAAAGTTATTGCCCTGCTTGCCTTAGTGTCGTCTGCAAATACAGAGGTTGAGCTGTTTACCCCAACCTCCAGGTCGTTTATGAACAAATTAAACAGGATTTGTCCCAGCACAGAACCCTGGGGGACCCCACTTCCCACACCTGACCATTCCGAGTATTCCCTGTTTATCACCACAATCTGAACTCGCCCTTGTAGCCAGTTTTCAATCCATATACTCACCCTATGGTCCATGCCAACGGACCTTACTTTGTACAGTAAACGTTTATGGGGAACTGTGTCAAATGCTTTTGCAAAATCCAGATACACCATGTCTACGGGCCTTCCTTTATCTAGATGGCAGCTCACCTCCTCATAGAAGGTTAATAGATTGGTTTGGCAAGAACGATTTTGGCCCTTTTTTTAAATATTGGAGCTTTTCTCCAATCAGCTGGTACCATTTCAGTCAGTAGACTGTCAGTAAAATAGGAACAATGGTCTGGCAATTACTTGACTGAGTTCCCTAAGTACCCTTGGATGCAAGCCATTTGGTCCCGGTGATTTATTAATGTTAAGTTTCCCAAGTCTATTTCTAATTCTGTCGTCTGTTAGCCATGAGGGTGCTTCCTATGATCTGTCATGAGGACAAACACTGCAGTTTTGGTTACTGAAGCCCCCTGATTCCCTCGATTCCCTAAGAAGAATAAATTCAATACCTTCGCCATCTCCCCATCCTTTCTAACCAGATGTCCTTCCTTATTCTTTATGGGGCCATTTTTACATTAGAGTTAAGCCGTCCAGGACTTTTGTTCGCTCTTTTGAATTTATTTCTCAATGGGATGCACTGGCTGATGCCCTTATTTAATATGCTCTTAAAGCAAACCCATCTCCCCTCCGTGTTCTTTGTTTCTAAGATTTTATCCCAATTTATATCTTCTAGCAAAGTTCGTAGTTTAGGGAAGTTGGCTCTTTTGAAATTCAGTGTCTTTGTGTCAAAAGAGCCAACTTCCCTAAACTATGAACCTTGCTAGAAGATATAAATTGGGATAAAATCTTAGAAACAAAGAACACGGAGGAGAGATGGGTTTGCTTTAAGAGCATATTAAATAAGGGCATTAGCCAGTGCATCCCATTAGGAAATACATTTAAAAGAGGGAACAAAATGAATGCAATCTACTCACTAGGGGGTGAACCTTTGGGGGAATCTAGGATGGAAAAGGACCTGGGGGTCCTAGTAGATGATAGGCTCAGCAAAAGGCATGCAATGCCAAGCTGCTGCTAACAAAGCAAACAGAATATTGGAATGCATTAAAAAGGGGATCAACTTCAGGCATAAAGCGATAATTCTCCCGCTCTACAAGAATTTGGTCCGGCCTCACCTGGAGTATGCTGTCCAGTTCTCAGGAAGGATGTACTGGAAATGGAGCGAGGGCAACAAAGCTAATAAAGGGTCTGGATATTAGTTATGAAGAAAGGTTGCGAGCACTGAACTTATTCTCTTTGGAGAAGAGACGCTTGAGAGGGGATATGATTTCAATTTACAAATACCATACTGGTGACCCCACAATAGGGATAAAACTTTTCCCACAAAAGGGAATTTAATAAGACATGTGGCCATTTACTTAAACTAGAAGAAAAGCAGTTTAACCTTAAACTGCATAGAGGGTTCTTTACTGTAAGAGCGGCAAGGATGTGGAATTCCCTACCACAGGCAGTAGTTATCTATAGTTTCAAAAAACTATTAAATAAGCGCCTGAACGACCGCAACATACAGGGATATACTATGTAATACTGACAAATAATCACACACATAGGTTGGACTTGATGGACTTGTGTCTTCTTTCAACCTCACCTACTATGTAACTATATGTAACTATGTCGTAAACCCAAAATAAAATATTTATTATATTGCAGCTTACCATTTCTTCTTCTGTTTTCATCTGGTGATATAGCCAGTAAGTCTGTTGTTTTTCTAAAGAACAAGCTCTCCAGCAGAATGTAGAAGTTATAGAGATGAGACAATCAATTTAACACTAGCCGCAGTGCTTAGAATCATCAGCTTTTATTTATTCATTTAAAAGCTTTATCCCAAAATAAAAAAATAAAAAAAATTGTTTGCTCTAACTGCATAAAACGTTTTAGCTAATGTTTGGCTTTAATTTGTTAGTGTTTTTAACCACTTTCCACCCGGCCACTGCACATATACGATAGTGTGTGGTCCCCCCAATCCATACCAGGCCCTGTGGTCTGGTATGGATTCTAAGGGGAACACCACGCCAAAATGTTAAAAAAAAATGGCGTGGGGTCCCCAACAAAATCCATACCAGACCCTTATCCAAGCATGCAGCTCGGCAGATCAGGATAGGGGGGATGAGAAAGCACCCCCCCGAACTATACCAGGCCACATGCCCTCAACATGGGGGGTGCTTTGCGGCAGGGGGGGCTTTTTCTTTCTTCTTTTTTCAGGTCAAGCAGTTCGGTGGATGGCGTGACTGAGGATGGATCTACATCGGGGGACATTGTTTTTTATTTTTTAATAAAGGAATTGTCAAAAACTTGTGTACTGCCTTTATTCACTTTTTACACTTTTTTGGGGCATGGGCAGGGGTACTATGTACCTCATACTCATTCACATAGGGGGGCCAGGATCTAGGGTCTTGGTAAATGGGCTCCCAGATTCCAATAAGCCCCCCGCCCGCAGACCCCCACAACCATAGCCCATAGTTGTGGAGAAAAGGTCCTTGTCCCCATCAACATGGAGACAAGGTGCTTTGGGATGGAGAGGGCAGAGCCCCTCTGCCCAAAAGCCCCCCCATGTTGAGGGCATGTGGCCTGGTATGGTTCAGGAGGGGCGGCACTTGCCCATCCCCCTTTCCTGACCTGCTAGGCTGCATGCTCAGATAAGGGTCTGGTATGGATTTTGGGGAGGACCCACGCAGTTTTTTTCAAAATTTTGGCGCAGTGTTTTTTCTGACTTTTCTATTGCCAGCATTCTTTTGTTTACATTTCAGCTCTCAGTGCGTAAGCCCACTGACAGCTGATGAGTCATCGGTTGTTAAGGACGCAGTAGCTCATGCCCAACCAGCTATTCTCCACATAGAATTTGAATCGGTCAATAAATTTTCGACCAATCCGGATTAAAATCGTTCCGAAAATTTGGAATTTGTTTGAAAACTAATAAACGAAAAGAAATTCAATGAATTTCAAGGAAATTTGTTATTATTTTATTTGTAGATTCAAGTACATCTGAATCTCTGAATAACCAAAAATTTGTCCGAATTTACATTCAGACCGAAACGAATTGCACGTGTCTACCTCCTTTAGATGCTTGGCAGTATATCAGATTCAGCACTTTGAGGGCTATTGCTCAAACAGGTTCTCTACAGGACACTATTGTATTTGAAGACTTGTGTATAGACATGTTGTACATGCCCCATCTTTTGTCACAGCTGTACAAATTGTTGGTCTCCCCTTCACTAGATTACATCCCATCTTACATATGGAAACCAATCTGCAATTTACCTTTTCTTCTTTCCAAACTGAGTGCAATACTGTTTGCACATAAGTCCCCTATTGCTAATACATTTTAGGAATAGGGTTTCAAGATCCTGTCTCGCTGATATAGAGTTCCAATGGTTCTGCATTAGATCTTTCCACACACGTCTAACCTATGTTGGTAGTGTCATCAACAAGAGGTCCTGCTTACCCATTACAAATCTTCACTTATGGTTCACCTTCTAAATGCAGCCAGTGCTTGCATTCCAGTCCCTTGAAAGCAGCCTATCACTACCCAAATCTCATTTTGTCTGGCAGAACTCAAGGACATTGGACACATAGAGAGCCCCGCTGCCTCCTTATATTATAGAGAGGAGAAATCCCGTAACACCTGGCTTTCATGTTCTATCTATTGTTCATCTGCATATCTGCTACATCTCCTGGACATGGATTGGTCACCTGGCTCCTCCAGGCAACTCCACGGCTCATCACAACTGGCCACATTCTGGATGGATCTTGACAGTTCAATGGTTAGTGCTCTGCCCCTGGCGCTACTCCTCATTTCCTTGTTCCTTTTGTTTTCATTTTTCTAGTCCCCTCTTATTTTTAAACCCCCCACTTTTTTCTCTTTTCTTTCTATTCTCTCTTTCCTTCCTGTTCATTATCTTTCTCTCCTTTTGTCCTTTCCCCACTTTACAAAATCGGGAAGGCATTGGAAACCAACCTATAGTACTTTAGTCTATGTTATTATGCCTTCTACCATCCTTTACTTTTGAAGCCATGACTGCAGTCACGGGCCTTTATGACATCTCTGTATTCATTGGTTATGTTTTTTTGGTGCATATGCATCCTGTAGCTGCACCTGTGTTTTTATGTTTTATGCCTTGGGTTGTCAAGCTTTGCCTTTCTTTAAATTTAAAGAATTACAAAAAGAAGATGCAAGGTCAGTGGGGGGGAATAGTGTCCCATAATTGGTGTCAGTGGGGGGAAAAGTGTCCCATCATTGGTGTCAGTGGGAGTAATTGTGTTCCATCACTGATGTCAGTGAGGGGAATAGTGCCTTATCATTGGTGTCAGTGGGAGGAATTATGTTCCATTGGTAATGTCAGTAGGAGGAATAATGTCTCAAGGGCCGGATAAAGGCAAGCAAGGGGCCATTTCCTGCCTCCCTTGGCCGCAGTTTGGAGATCACTGGTCTAGTGAGCAGGGATCTCCAAACTATGGCCCTTCAGTTGTTTAGGAACTACAATTCCCATCATACCTGGTCATGTCTGTAAATGTCAAGGTTTTACAATGCCTCATGGGATGTGTAGTTCCGTAAAAAAGCTGGAGGGCCGTAGTTTGGAGACCCCTGGTCTAGAGGAACAGGCATATGATGTATTATGACGTATTACTTACCCTACCCTCCGCACCAGCTCTGTTCTCTTCTGCCTAAAGCTCTGGGCTGTAAGTGGTCCCTGGCTGTCATCACTAGACATGTGCAATTAATTTTGTTCCGAATTCGTTCTTTTAATTCAAATATTCGTAAATTCGAGAATTCGAAAATCTGAAATAATAACTAGCTAATAATAACGTAACTATTAAATTATAGGTATTTGAATTTCCTTTCAATTTTGGCTGTTAGTGAACGTAACATATACGAATTTATCCGAAGTTACGAATTATCCGAAATAACGAATGCTTTATCTAAACGAATGGAATGTAACTAATTAATAATAATATATAACAATAATAATAAAAACTATTTATTATTATTATTAATTTGTTCCGTTCCATTTGTTTAGATGCGGCATTCGTTTAATTTGGATAATTCGTAACTTCGGATAAATTCGTATTCGTTACGTTCACTAGCAGCCAAATTTGAAAGGAAATTCCAATACCTATAATTTAACCACTTGACCGCTGGGCACTTAAACCCCCTTCCTAACCAGACCAATTTTCAGCTTTCGGTGCTCTCATGCTTTAAATGACAATTACGCAGTCATGCAAAACTGTACCCATATTAAATTTTCGTTTTTTTTTCACACAAATAGAGCTTTATTTTGGTGGTATTTGATCACCTCTGGGTTTTTTATTTTCTGTGCTATAAATGAAAAAAGACAGAAAGTTTTGTAAAAAAAAAAGAATTTTTCTTCATTTCTATTATAACATTTTGAAAATAAGTAATTTTTCTTCATAAATTTGGGCCAAAATTTATACTGCTACATATCTTTGGTAAAAATAACCAAAATTAGTAGATATTATTTAGTCTGTGTGAAAGTTATAGAGTCTACAAGCTATGGTGCCAATCACTGAAAATTGATCACATCTGATCACACCTGATGTACTGAGGCCTATCTCATTTCTTGAGACCCTAACAAGCCAGGAAAGTACAAATACCCACAAAATGACCCCTTTTTGGAAAGTAGACATTCCAAGGTATTTAGTAATAGGCATGGTGAGTTGTCATTTTTTTCCCACAATTCTTTGCAAAATTAAGATTTTTTTATTTTAATTTTTTTTCACACCAAATTGTCATTTCTCTCACATGGCATGTACATTCCACAAATGACACCCCAAAATATATTCTGCTACTCCTCCTGAGTATGGTGATACCACACGTGTGAGACTTTTACACAGCCTGGCCACATACAGAGGCCCAACATTGAAGTAGCACATTCATGCGTTCTAGGAGCATGAATTACACATCTAATTTCTCAACCACCTATTACACTTTTGAAGGCCCTGGAGCACCAGGACAATGGAAACGCCCACAAAGTGACCTCATTTTGAAAAGCAAACACCCCAACGTATAATATATGAGGCATAATGAGTCTTTTGAATGGTTCATTTTTTTCCAGAAGTTTTTGGAAAATGTGGAAAAAAAATGAAAACGCATTTTTTTTACACAAAGTTGTCCATTTCTAAGATATTTCCAACACATAGCATGTACATAGCAAAAATGACAGCCCAAAATATATTCTGCTACTCCTCCTGAGTATGGCGATACCACATGTGTGAGACTTTTACACAGCTCGGCCACATACAGAGGCACAACATTGAAGTAGCACATTCAGGCTTTCTAGGAACATAAATTACATATCTAATTTCCTTACAATCTATCACATTTTTGAAAGCCCTTCATATTTCTAACACATAGCATGAACATACCAAGAATTACACCCTAAAATACATTCTGCTGAGCAAAGGGTAAACAAAAGATTACCTGTGGTTTTAGCAGTGCAGTTGTCCACAGGAGGAGAGCCCTGATCCAGGCAGCGACAGTGAAAGGAATTGTCCAGGCAGCAGGCAGGAATATTGTCCATAGTCAGTACAGGCAGGGATAGTGTCCATATACAGTCCAGGGTCAGTGCAAGTAGAGACATTGCCAGCAGTGCCAAAATATTGGTCCTGGTAGTAAGCAGGAACATGGTCCAAGTAGCAGGCCAGGAAAGAATGGGGACAGGGGTAGAGGCTTCTCCCACCCAAATCTCTTTGAAGCCTCCGAGTCTCCAGACCCTATATAGGAATGAGAACACTAAAAAATTAGTTTTCTTCATCTAGAAAAACAATTCTGGAGCCCCTGCCATGTGAGACCCTGTGTTATGAAGGCCACTACACCAGTAGCAGAGTAACGCCCCTTTCACACTGGGGCGGGGCGGCATCGGCGGTAAAGCTCCGCTATTGTTAGCGGCGCTTTACCGTCGGTATTTGGCCGCTAGCAGGGCGGTTTTACCCCCTGCTAGAAAGGGTTAAAAACCACAGCAAAGCGCCTCTGCAGAGGCGATTTGACAGCGGTATAGCCGTGCTGTCCCATTGATTTCAATGGGACAGAAGATGCTGCTAGCAGGACTTTTTTTCCCGTCCTGCTAGCACACCGCTCCAGTGTGAAAGCCCTCAGGGCTTTCACACAGGAGAGACAGCAGCAGCTGTTTCGGGTCGGTTTGCAGGCGCTATTATTAGCGCAATAGCGCCTGCAAACTGCCCCAGTGTGAAAGGGGCCTAAAAGATCAGTCCAAGAGGCAGGCAAAAAACATGGTCGAACAGTCCAGGGTCTGTTCTAGAGCAGGCAGAGGTAGGTACAGTTTAGCATTAGGCAGAAGAGTGGTCGTTTAGCAGGCCAGGGTCAGTTCCGGAGAAGGCAGAGGTAGGTACAGTTTAGCATTAGGCAGAAGCGTGGTTGTTTAGCAGGCCAGGGTCAGTTCCGGAGAAGGCAGCGGTATGTACAGTGGCATAAAGGGGTGTGGCGGTAAATGACAATTACGTTTACCATACTTCCCTAATAATGTAGAGAAGTATGGTAACGGCAGAAACATTCACCAATACAAAGGCCTGGTTGGGAAGGACATTGGGGACAATAATACACAGTGTCTCTTCTAGCTCCTCCTCTGGAGCACACCAGCATTTCTTCTGATGTTTTTCGGCCTGTTTCATGGGGGGGGAGTCTCTCAGGAAAATGGCGTTCGTGGAGTCTGCTCACTGAATCCAAGCGAATGCTTTCTGGTGCACCTTCAGGGTACAAAAGGGTGGAGATAATTTCTTCTTGGTACTGAAGATAAGATACGGGGCTCTCTGTAGATTTACGGTAAAAACAAAACTATTGTAAATGGCCAAACTGAAAAGATATATGGAGACTTTTTTATACTAAAAGCGGCTTTTTCTTGTGGGAAGGTATTCTGGATTGGGACGTTTCTTCGGGGGATTTCCACGTAGGTGTCGTTGTGAGCATATGGACGTTTCGTTTGTCCCTCCACGTGAGAGACAATATCTCTTCATTCGCAAAGACACCGTCTCTCCTTGTCAAAGTCTTTTAGTAATGAGCCTTTGCAGGAACCACTGTACCACATGCTGGAGTGTCCTTGCGGTAAAGATTGCGGAAGAGGGGCAATTATCCACATAAAGGTGGTAACCCTTTCCAAGGAGTGGATATACAAGCTCCCAAACAACCTTTCCGCTGGCTCCGATGTACTCTGGACATTCGGTGGGCTGCAGTTGGGTGTCCTTCCCTTCATACACCCGGAAGGCGTAGATATACCCAGTTTCTCTGTCACATAGCTTGTAGAGCTTAATCCCATATCGGGCCCTTTTGCTGGGGATAAACTGCTTTAAGCCTGCCTGTGAAGTGCACCAATGACTCATCCATGGAGATATTTTGGTCGGAGATAAATAACTGGGGGAATTTCTCAGAGAAAAAATTTAGAAGTGGCCGAATTTTTAAAAAATTGTCATGTGATGGGTCATTACGGGGAGGGCACTTGGTGTTGTCATTGTAATGGAGGAAACGCATTATCATGAGGTATCTTGATCTTCGCATAATGGATGAATAGATTGGCATGTGGTGTATGGGGTTGGTGGACCAATAGGAGTATAATTCATTTCTTTTGTGAGTCCCATATTAAATGTTAGGCCTAAAAATAATTTAAATTCCTCCACTGTCAATGCTCTCCACTCATAGGGATGGGTATAACTTGAACCAGGGTTGCTTGTTATGAATTGTTGTGCATAGAGGTTTCACTGGGCCACGATGGAGGATAATAGGTCTTGGGTAAAAATTACATTAAAAAAATCAATAGGGGCAAAATTCTCTGTGTTCACATGAACACCTGGCTGGGCGGCGAAAGGGGGGATGTTTGCTGCTCTTGAATTAGGGGGAAGCCACAGAGGGTTTTCAAGGGCAAAGGGAAGGCCAGCATGGGTCCTAACGCTTTGGGGCCGAGATGACACCCCGCTAGTTCTTGGACTTTGCTGCAGTGGTACTTCATTTCTTCTGGATGGCACTGTGCTACTGGTGGATGGCACTGAGCTTCTAGTTGATGCCACTGCATTTCTGGTGGATGGCACTGAGCTGCTGGTTGATGCCACAGCACTACTTGTGGTAGCCTGCTGCTCCATGCCAGAATGCCTTCGTTTCATGGGCACACTTTGCTCTTCCTCCGATTCTGTATCAGACCCACTGCTTACAATGGGTTCATATTCTGAACCAGAATCAGACGCAGACTCAGAGAGCTCCCCGCTGCTCTCGTCGGTCAAGCTAAGCTGTTGGTATGCCTCCTCAGCATTTTTTTTTTGCCATACTGGTGACTGTGGGCTGTGGTGACAAACTGCTGTGGTAGGGACACTTGGACAGATATGGCTGCACTGATGGGTGCTGATGAGGCTGGTCTAATGAGGCCGCACTGCTGGGTGCTGAAAATGCTGCACTGCTGGGTACTGATGAGGGTGCACTGCTGGGTACTGATGAGGGTACACTGATGGGAACTGAAGAGGGTGCACTGATGGGTACTGATAAGGTTGCACTGATGTACACTAATGCACCACACTGAGGATGCACTGATAATCTGGCACTGATGTGCACTAATAAGGTAGCACTGATGGGCGCTAATGAGGATCCACTGATATGGTGGCACTGATGAGCACTCACTTATGGGCACTGATGTGCACTATTGGGTACTGTAGTGGCACCGATAAGCGCTGTAGTGGCACTGATGAGCGCTGTAGTGGTGCAGAAGAGCACTCTAGTGACGCTGATGTGGTACTGATGGCACAAATGAGCACTGTATTGGCACTAATGTGGCACTGATGAGCACTGGGCACTGTAGTGGCACTGATGGAGCACTGGCATGGCATTGATGGAGCACTGACGTGGCACTAGTCGCACTGATGGGCACTGTAGTGGCTCTGATGGGTACTGGTGGCACTGATGAGCACTGTAGTGGCACTGGCGGAGCACTGACGTTGCACTGGCG
This sequence comes from Lithobates clamitans, assembly GCA_037952925.1. Lineage (NCBI taxonomy): Eukaryota > Metazoa > Chordata > Amphibia > Anura > Ranidae > Lithobates > Lithobates clamitans. The sequence goes on along the minus strand of JBBGZY010000156.1, from coordinate 1,534,422 downwards.
GCACAGATGGGCACTGAAGTGGCAGAGGTGCCACTGATGGGCACTGGTGGCACTGATGAGCACTATAGTGGCACTGATGGCACAGATGAGCACTGTAGTGGCACTGATGGACACTTTAATGGCACTGATGGGTACTGTAGTGGCACTGATGGGTACTGTAGTGGCACTGTAGTGGCACTGATGGGTACTGTAGTGGCACTGATGGGTAGTGTAGTGGCTCTGTAGGGCACAGATTAGCACTGTAGTGGCACTTGTGTGGCACTGTAGTACTTTGAAAAACTGGTCACTCACTGTTTGTTACTCGATCTCTCTTCTCTCCTCTCGCGCTGGATCAGTGTGAGGAGAGAAGAGAGCTGGGACCTTTGCATGACCCCAGTTTGTTGACATTATGATCGCTCCCTCATTGGAGGGAGCAATCACGTGGTAAAGGGCCGCTGTCATTGGCCCTTTACCGCGATCCATGTTGCGCCGGGTCCCGTGAACCCGGCGAGCATAGACACTTCAGTGTGCGCGCCCCACCGGGAGCGCAGGGAGTGAGAGTTCCGGAGGACATCCATGGATGCCCACCCAGAACAAGCCGACCACGCTGTAGCCGTCTTTCGGCTATGGCCCAGTCGACATGTGGTTAATAGTTAGTTATTATTAGTTAGTTATTCTTTCAAATTTTCAGATTTTTTTTGAATTTACGAATTGCGATCATAACGAATGACCATAGAAAAAAAAAACAAAAAAAAAAACAAAAGAAACAAAAACATTTTTCGGCAGTGCACATGTCTAGTCATCACATACAGCGCAAGGCTATTAACTCTGCATTAAATGTATGGAGGTGAGCTTGTGACCGGAGTCTGAAGTGCCTTAGTGAGGATGCTGCATTGGACTGGTCGCAAGGCTGGGAGGAGCCTGCTGGAGACAAGATTAGAGTACGTTTTTACAACAAATGTCGGCACCTCTAGTTTAACCACTTCTCGCCTGCCGGCCATCAAATGACGGCTGGGCGGCGCGGCTCTCGTTCTGGGTGGATGTCATATGATGACCCTCCAGAACGACCGCTCTCACGAGCACGTGAGGGTGCGCATCACGGCGATCGGTGGTGCGGTGTGTCAGTTTGACACACCGCTTCACCGATCTCAGTAAAGAGCCTCTGACGGAGGCTCTTTACCACGTGATCAGCCATGTCCAATCACGGCTGATCACAATGTAAACAGGAAGAGCCGTTGATCGGCTTTTCCTCACTTGCGTCTTACAGACGCGAGTAGAGGAGAGCCGATCGGCTGCTCTCCTGATTATCAGCGCAGCCCCCCCTTAGAAGCCCACCCAGGACCATCTGGATAGCGCCAGGACCACCAGGGATGCCACCACACTGGCCCACCAGGTATGCCACCCTAGACCACCAGGGAAATGCCAATCAGTGCCCAGGCAGCTGCCCATCCCCAATGCCGGCCAGTGCCATCAGTGATGCCTATCAATGCCATCTATCAGTGCCTCATATCAGTGCCCATCAGTGCCACGTATCAGTGCCCAGCAGTGCTGCCTATCAGTGCCCATCAGTGCCACCCATAAGTACCCATCAGTGCAGCCTTTCAGTGCCCATCAGTGTCGCCTATCAGTGCCCATCAGTGCCACCCATGAGTGCAAATCAGTGCCGCCTATCAATGCCTATCAGTGCTGCATATCAGTGCCACCCATCAGTGCTGCCTACCAGTGCCCATCAGTGCCACCTCATTGGTGCCACCTCATCGGTTCTGCTTTATCAGTGCCCAACAGTGCCGCCTTATCAATGCCCATCAGTGATGGAGAAAACCTACTTATTTACAAAATTTTATAACAGAAACAAAAGAAAAACTTTTTTTTTTTTTCAAAATTTTAGGTCTTTTTTATTTGTTTAGCAAAAAATAAAAAACGCAGAGGTGATTAAATACCACCAAAAGAAAGCTCTATTTATGGGAACAAAATTATAAAATAAAACATTAAAATAAATTTATAAAGCAGTGTAGCATGTCCGCGCAATTGTAATTTAAACAGCAACAGCGCTGAAAGGTGAAAATTGGCTTGGGCAGGAAGGGGGTTTAAGTGCCCTGCATTATTGTACGGTAGTTAAATGAGCATTTAACCTTTGCAGTGTTGAGAGCCCCCACTACAAGAGTACTTGTCTATTTCCCATGCACATCCACTACGTAAAGTGGAAATTCAACCTTATAATAATATAAAGGCACCTATAAAAATGTTTAGTAATCACAATCTACAAACATTTATTGATCATTGCAGGCTTTTTATTTATTTTTTTGTATTTCTTATTTTTTGTTTCTTCCCCATTCTTCTCATGGTGGCCATTTTCACTAAGGGCAGATGAATCCATTTCTCTTTTCTGATGCCAACATGGCAGCATACATGTGATATAGCTCCACCCCTATAGGACCTGTTTAGATCTATAATAGGAAAGCTACAACGACCTCCCCCATTCCCCTCCATTTCTACGTCTTTAAGTTCGGGGCAGCACATGCAAAATGCCTATGGAGACATCTGCAAAGTAGCAGGCTAGTTGCTGCAGTACACCTGCCTCAGACACTACAGGGAAGATCCAGGGGCTTGTACTTCAATGGACTTCGACGGAATGACGGTTCAGGCTTCCATTGCAATAAAGTTTGATTATGCATTTTAGCCCTTCCTGTTTAGCTTATTATTTATCACATGTATGCTGCCATGTTGGCGTCAGGAAAATGGAAAATTGTATCAAATACTTACCGTAATTTTCCTTTCTTGACGCCAATCCATGGCAGCATATGGACCCTCCCTTTTTTTGATCTTTTTTTATTTTTACGGAGAATGGGGGAGGTTGCTCTAGCTTTTTTTCTATAGATTTAAACAGGTCCTGTAGGTGGATATATAGGGGTTGAGCCACATCACATGTATGCTGCCATGGATTGGCATCAGGAAAGGAAAATTATGGTAAGTATTTGATACAATTTTACTGCTTATAACTCTGGGTCTTCCTTCTGGAACACGTGACAGGAACTTCCCAGGATGTATCTATGAGGCCAGGGTTACATCACCAGTGCCTCAATAAACCAGGAAGTGGAAAAACAGTAATTGTAAGTAAAAGCAAAACATGTTTGTTTAACTACTCAATGTAACATGATTTTATATCAGCATGCAGAGCTTTATGTCAATGTGATTTTTAGTGAAGGGGGTTCTTATTGTGTTTTTTCTGCTGCCTGCTTATAGCACCCTTTGTGAGCTCCTGAACCTTTACTTTTTCCCCTCACTGCTATTGCCCTCACTGCTATTGTTTGGAACGAGTAGCACGTTAGTTGTGGTCATGTTCTCTGCTCTATACAAGCAAAAGAGGGTGGCTACCTTTCTACATACAGTGGGGCCAAGGAGAACAAACATAGTTACCTCCTAACACAGTGGTTCTCAACTCCAGTCCTCGGGACCCACCAACAGGCCAGGTTTGCAAGATAACTGAAATACATCACAGGTGATATAATTAGCTGCTCAGTGATTGCAGTATTCTAGTCTGCATTTCCCCAAGGTAATACTTAAATTCTGGCCTGTTAGTGGGCCCTGAGGACCGGAGTTGAGAACCACTGTCCTAACAGGAAGTCAGATCACAGCAGGAAAAATAAGGAATTTGGAGATTTGGAGAAGGCTGAGAGCAACAGATGGCACCTTTTTGAGTTAAAGTATTATTAAACCCACTTTAGGGATTTTTGTATGTTAACACATTGAGCGCAATAAAATAAATATTTCCCAGTAAACTATTTGTTAAATACCCCAGCATTTGCAGTTTACAACTTTCAATGCTGCTGCCTCCTGCTCTCTGAGTGATGCTTCCCTGAACTTCTGGTCTTCACAGGAAAGAGTTACCAGTGGACAATGTAGTCTGGAGTCAGTCTGTTGGCTTGGAGAAGGCAGGGGGGAGATGGAGGGCAAAACAGGGGAGTGTCTTGCCATCCTAGGCTACCGACTGTGTGTGCACATTGTAGAAAGACACAACTCTAGTCTCTGCATGCAGGAGTGCCTCCATAGGACTCTGCATAAGAAAGGAGCCACCGTGAAACTGGAAACCTGGGGAAGCAATCATGGCATCAGATTAGACTGGAACATACGCAAGGGTTAATGGATAGAGAAGCTGCACACTCAGTGATTAAATCGGTTGCTGAAAATGCTTAGAAAAGGGTTTAATATCACTTTAAGACAACATACATGAACAGATTTTCATTTTTAACTCAGAGTTTAGTGTCACTTTCAGACTTTAAATCTTAAGTGTAGCCAAAATCAAATACAGAAAAAACAGCACAAGGGACATAACTTAGGCAGGCCATACAATGTTTGAATCTCAGCCAGTTCAGCAGGAACTGGCTGAGATTCGAACCGTTTATGGGCAGGCTGAATGTACCAAGTGGATTGATCAATCAACTTGGGTACAACCAGCATGCCTGGTTTTATCTGCGATTATCGCTATAGGCTACTATAGCCGCTAGCAATAATCACTGTCTTCTCCCAGCTGGGACAGCTTCCCCCACCAGGAGAAGACAATGGCTCGGCAGAAGGGATTTCCGCATCAACAATGTCTGTGTTGATGGGGGAATCAAGCAAATTTCTTTCCTATGGCTGCCCTAACAGTAGGTAGGATGCGTCTCTTGTGCTGATTAATCTGCTGTTAGTAGAAATCTCCCTTTGTCCACCTATACCCTTCCGGGATTGCAAGGATAATGCAACTAAAGGGCTGTCACAGGCTCTCATCAAGAGAGCCTGACTATGCCCGCCCTTTCTGCGCAGCTGCTCCATTCATAGAAGCCATACTACAGCCTCTATGAATGAAACCCGATCTATGAATGGAAGCTGAGTGGATGATTGAAAGCTCTGCCCTCTATTCATAGATTCTCTTTCATTCGCAGAAGATCTACTACAGCTTCTATGAATGAAGCAGCTGGATGGAGAGGGTGGGTACAGTCAGGAACTCTTGCTAATAGCCTGTGACAGCTCTTAAAGAGGAACTGCAGTCTGCTCACATAATTTGTAATAAAAACAACCACTTTGCATATTATTTAATATATACTGTGATTCTGTACTTGCCAAATATATTTCAGAAATCTCCCTCCACTGAGTCTGGCTGCAGCCATTTTAACTGTGGGCAGCTGAAGTTGCTGCCTGTTAACTTCCTGAAATTACACAGACACACACCTCCAGCTCTGCAGCTCTCGTTAGCTCTCTTATGACTCATCCCCCCCTCCCTTCCTGGCAAACTCTCACGTGAGTGAGAGAGAGAGCTGTGCATGATGTCATAAACCTAGGCTTTTTACCAGACAAGAAACAGTAAGTGGGCTGTATAAGGCATTTACTGGCAGAAAAAAAATGTTTTACTATCCAAAAATTAAAACAACAAGGGAAGAAAATTTAATAGATGGAAAGTGGAAAAAATGACCGAAGTTCCACTTTAAGTTGTATTAAACCCCTGCCACACTGTAGGATTATTGCAGCGGAGATCAGGGTGGCCAGGACAGAGGAAAATCAACAGATGAGGAATCAACACAATGGACACATCCTACTGACTTTAAGTTGTGTCCCTTGTGCTGTTTTTTGTGGCTTTCCACAAAAAAATGTATTTCCACATTGTACTTGAATTATTTCGAGCCTACTCTTATCAGCCCCTACCCCCTCCTTTAAATAGCTTTGAATGCCCAAGGGTGGGAATAATCAGCGATCATGTGAACACTGTCACATTTTTTTTTCCAATACGGCACTACGTCACATTAACTGACAATTGCGCAGTCGTGCGACGCTGTACCCAAACAAAATTGACGTCCTTTTTTTCCCAGAAATAGTGGTATTTGATCACCTGTGCGGTTTTTATTTTTTGTGCTATAAACACAAAAGAGCGACAATTTAAAAAAAAAAATTTACTTTCTGTGATAAAACATTTCCAAAAAAAATTGTAAAAAAACAAATTTATTCATCAGTTTAGGCCACCACACCGGGTGCCACTCCTGTGAATTAAGAACAGGAAACTGAGGCTACAATTTGCACAGGCTCACCAAAATTGGACAATAGAAGATTGGAATAATGTTGCCTGGTCTGATGAGCCTCCATTTCAGCTGCAACATTCAGAATTTAGCGTAAACAACATAAAAGCATGGATCCATCCTACCTTGTATCAACAGTTCAGTCTGGTGGTGGTGTAATGGTGTGGGATATTTTCTTGGCACAGTTCGGCCAACTTAGTACCAACTGAGCATCGTTTAAACGCCAAGGCCAACCTGAGTATTGTTGCTGACCATGTCAATCCCTTTATGATTACAGTGTACCCATCTTCTGATGGTTACTTCCAGCAGGATAATGCACAATGTCATAAAGCTCAAATCATCTCACTACTGGTTTCTTGACAATGAGTTTGCTGTACTCCAATGGCCTCCACAGTCACCAGATTTCAATCCAATAGAGTGCCTTTGGGATGTGGTAGAACAGGACATTCACATCATGGACGTGCAGCCGAAAAATCTGCAGCAACTGCGTGATGCTATCATGTCACTATGGACCAAAATCTCTGAGGAATGTTTCCAGCATCTTGTTGAGTCTATGCCACCAAGAATTAAGGCAGTTCTGAATGAAAAAGGGGGTCCAACCAGGATCTAGCAAGTTGTACCTAATAAAGTGGCCCAAGTGAGTGTATATGTGTTGGGTGGTTGTAAAGGGGTTAAACTAAACTACCTTGAAGTTTATAAACTTACCATGTGAAGATCCCCACACACTGACTTCTATTCTGTGACACATATTCAGTAGGTACTGCTGTATCACACATTTCACAGAACCTCCCTTCTGAACTACAGACGTGCTGAGAGGAGGAGTTTCAGGAAGTGGAGTCAGTACAGGAATCACAGCTTGAAGGCAACAAGGTACCATGGGATCCGTAGTCCTTAGAAAAGGAAAGTAAAGCAGAGAAGAAGTTGCAATGCATCCAGAGAATTTAAAGAGGAAGTAAACTGCCACCTTCATATTTTATCTATAATAAGGCTTACTTATAGGTAGTGTAAATATCTCCTAAACGTGCGGCGTTTTGGAGATATTTGCTGTCCATGCAGCCAGTGAAATCAATGGCGCATGCGCTCTGAAGGAACGGCCGCCCAACATTTTTTTGGGAACCAGTGACATTATTACAGTAATCAGTGCTAAAAATATACACTGTTATTGTACTAATGACACTGTCAGGGAAGGGGTTAACATCAGGGGGGCGATCAAGGGGTTAAATGTGTTCCCTATTTGTATTTTCTAACTGTATGGGGGACTGTGTGACTGGGGAAGTACAGTTCTGCTTAGCAGAAAGACAGGATCTGTGTGATCTCCCCTGTCAGAACAGAGATCTGCCTTGTTTACACAGGAAACTGCAGGGAACGATCGCGTGTGACTGGCGGACATCAAGTTCGCCGAATCTGCTGATTGGCTCCCCCACTGGCTGCGCGCACGCCCACAGGAGCGAGTTCCCGAGCCGATGTACAGCTACGGCGATTTGCGGGATCGTGCCAACCTGCTGTAGTATAATGATAGTGGCTGGTCGGCAAGCGGTTAACCTGTTAACCTGACCAACACCAAATTGGCCAAAATTGGCTATAAACTTTGCCAAAATTGGCTATAAACAAAAAAAGCAGCGAGTTCCCGAGCCAACTTACAAAAACAACGTACAAAAAACGACGTACAAAAAAAGAGCGAGTTCCTGAGCCGATGTACAGCTACGGCAATTTGTGGGATCGTGCCAACCTGCTGCAGTATAATCACAGTGGCTGGTCGGAAAGCGGTTAACCAGACCAACATCAAATTGGCCAAAATTGACTATAAACAAAGAAAGCATAAAAAACGCAAATTGCAGCAAAATCACGTGTGCAAAAATTCAAAACGCATAGGAAAATTGCAAACTGCATAGATGTGAATTGAGTCTAATGCAGCCAGTGAAATCAATGGCGCATGCGCTCTGAAGGAACCGCCACCCGTGCCGTTTCTTCAGAACCCTGTGCCGTGAGCGGCAGCCATCGCGGCTCCGGCGAGTCACAGAGCCGGAGTCCGCGTACCCGTGTACAAAAATGCATAGCAAAATGCACCAATTGCAAACTACATAGAATCGAGTCTAATGCTGATCATCCATGATACAAAAAATCGGCCGAACCCATTTTCAAAAATCGAACATTCGGCCGTGAGAACAAACGATAGTGGCATCATGTAATGACTGATAAATAATTCAGTGTACATAAATGAATCCATTTTTTGTTCGTTTTTTTTACATATACTTAGTGCAAACAGTTCGGACAGGAAGCACATTAACCTTTCAAATTTCCAAACTTGTCCTTTGTTTTTTTTCGGCTCAAAAATGTCCCACCAATTTTGTGCCCATTGAGTGGCCGAAAAACGAACGAACTGGCCAAATGTCCTAATTTTGGACGATTTTTCGTATAGTGTATGGCCAGCATAAAGCCTCGTACACACGATCGGATTTTCCGCCGGAAATTGTGTGATGAAAGGCTGTTGGCCGAAAATCCAACCATTAGTACGCTCCATCAGACAATTATTGGCCAACTTTCTGCCAACAAATGTTGGATGGCAGACTAGTAAATTTTTGACGGACAACGGTCTGTTGTCAGATGTTCCGATCATGTGTACACAAGTCCGTCATACAAAAGTCCAAAGTACAAACACGCATGCTCGGAATCAATGTTCACCAAACACGACATTAGCAGAAGGTGCCCAAAGGGTGGCGCTCAAGAGCTGAACTTCAACGTTTATGTTTGTTGGCCGACAATTACCGTTACCGGTAATTGTCGGCGTGTGCCGTGAACTGGCAACACAACTTCACGGCACATGCCCTTCGGACAAAAGTCTGGTGCTTTGTCTGCGGAAAATCCGATTGTGTGTACAAGGCTTTAGGCCTCATGTACACTGTTGCTGGTAAACGGACATTCAGAGGCAGTTGGATGTTTTTTTCAGCTGCCCCTGAACCCATCCAATGTTATCTTATGTGTACATGTACACAGGTTAGTTTAATGTTGTTTTTAGGCAGTTGCATTTATAGGCTTTTCTTTGAAGACAAAAAAAATGAGTTCGGACGCCGAAGTTTCAGACGCCACACGCGGTAACTCGCGTTTAGCCTACAGGCGTTTTTCATTTTTGGCTATATTGAGAAAAAAAACGCAAACAATTTAAAAAAACGGACGTTTTAAATGTGGGTTATTATCTGTCAAGTTAAATCGTTCAGGATAGGTTATAAAAATGTCCCGTGTATATTAAGCCTATTGCCGCGTACACACGGTCGGATTTTCCGACAGGAAATATTGGATGTGAGCTTGTTGTCGGAAAGTCCGACCGTGTGTATGCTCCATCGAACATTTGCTGTCGGACTTTCTGGCAACAAATGTTTGATAGCAGGTTCTCAAATTTTCCGCCAACAAAACTTTGGCTCTCGGCTTGTCGTATGTCTTGTACGTCACCGTGTTCCCACGTTCGCAATTGTTGGCCAACATTTGTGTGACCATGTGTATGCAAGACAAGTTGGAGCCAACAACCGAACAAAAATCCACGGTTTTGTTGGCGGAAAGTCCGATCGTGTGTATGGGGCATTAGGCTCCATGCATTCAGGTTGCTTTGAATTTTAGCAGCAGGAATCAGACAATGGGGGTTATTTATGAAAGGCAAATCCACTTTGCACTACACAAACTACAAGTGCAAATTGCACTGAAAGTGCAGTTGCTCTAAATCTAAGGGGAAGATCTGAAATGAGTGGAAGCTCTGCTGATTTTATCATCCAATCATGTGCAGGCTAAAATGCTGTTTTTTATTTTCCTTGCATGTCCCCCTCGCATCTACAGCGACTTTACTTCCAAGTGCACTTTCAGTGCAATTTCAAGCGCACTTGTAGTTTGCACTTGTAGTTTGCACTTGTAGTGTAAAGTGGATTGCCTGTAGTAAATAAACCCTCATGTTCACTATAGTGACAGGTCGCCGTTGGCAGCAGCTATTCAATGCTGTCCACACAGCCAGCGATCGCCACAGGTACCGTATTTATCGGCGTATAACACGCACCGGCGTATAACACGCACCCCAATTTAGGAGGGAATTTTAAGGAAAAAAAAAACTTTTAGGAGGGAAGTTGAAGGGAAAAAAAACGTACATTTAAACGCCCATCATTGCAGCCTTGTCAGTGCAGCCTTGTCAGTGCAGCCTTGTCAGTGCAGCCTTGTCAGTGCAGCCATGTCAGTGCAGCCTTGTCAGTGCAGCCATGTCAGTGCAGCCATGTCAGTGCAGCCTTGTCAGTGCAGCCTTGTCAGTGCAGCCTTGTCAATGCAGCCTTCCCCAGTGCAGCCTTCCCCAGTGCAGCCTTCCCCAGTGCAGCCTTGTCAGTGCAGCCTTGTCAGTGCAGCCTTGTCAGTGCAGCCTTCCCCAGTGCAGCCTTGTCAGTGCAGACTTCCCAATGCAGCTTTACCCAGTGCAGCCTTCCCCAGTGCAGCCTTCCCCAGTGCAGTCTTCCCCAGTGCAGCCTTGCCCCAGTGATCCCAGCCATTCTGGGCTTCAAAATCGCCGATCGCGATTTGAAAATGGCACCGCCGGCGCCGAAATACACAGTGCCGGTCCTCGGCTCTTTCCGGCGGCTGTCGTTCATTTTCGGCTCCACTCGTAGTCCCGAGCGGAGCTATCCGAACCTAGCCGAGTAGGTTCGGATAGCTCTGCTCGGGACTACGAGTGGAGCCGAAAACGAACGACAGCCGCCGGAAAGAGCCGAGGACCGGCTCTGTGTATTTCGGCGCCGGCGGCGCCATTTTCAAATTGCCGATCGGCGATTTTGAAAATGTGACAAGTCGGGATCGCAGGGGATCGGCGTATAACACGCACCTGCGACTTTCCCCTGATTTTAAGGGGAAAAAAGTGCGTGTTATACGCCGATAAATACGGTAATTGCTGACTGTGCATGGAGCTGCGGCCGCCTGCGACCTATTACTATAGCGATCGCCTGGTGTGAATAGTATTGTTTGTATTGCTATTACAATGCTGGTATAAAAAGGAATGTGTATGTTGTGGGTATAGAAGTGCCTTGCTATGTTGCCTCTCCTGTACGTTGTAGTAGTAGTAGTGTTGGTGGTAGTAGTGTTGGTGATAGTAGTGTTGGTGGTAGTAGTAGTGTTGGTGGTAGTAGTAGTAGTGTTGGTGGTAGTAGTAGTAGTGTTGGTGGTAGTAGTAGTGTTGGTGGTAGTAGTAGTATGTTGGTGGTAGTAGTAGTAGTGTTGTTGGTGGTAGTAGTGATGTTGGTAGTAGTAGTAGTAGTGTTGCTGGTAGTAGTAGTAGTGTTGGTGGTGGTAGTAGTAGTATGTTGGTGGTAGTAGTAGTACATAGTTGCCAACTGTCCCGGATTTCCCGGGACATTCCCAGGACTTGGACGCCATTACCGAATTTGTGGTGTCCTGGTAAATGTCCCGAGAAATCCGGTTCTTCCCGATTTTCGCCGCCGCTAGAGGTCCACCATTTTAATGAAGTTCAGGAAGACGGCTGGGGGGGGCTAGACGGAGCTCCTGCGTCGCCGCCCACCCTCCACCCCGCTCCACCTCGCCCCGCCTACCCCCCCGCCCCATTGCCAGTCTGATATGGAAAGGGGCAGGGGTTCTAGCCATACGGACACTGACTACTAGGACACCTCTGAGGTGGGGGGGGGCGCACTGCTGTGGGACTCCTGATGTGAGGGGGGCGCACCGCTGTGGGACTCCTGATGTGAGGGGGGGTCGCACCGCTGTGGGTCTCCTGATGTGGGGGGGGGCACACCGCTGTGGGACTCCTGATGTGAGGGGGGGGCGCACCGCTGTGGGACTCCTGATGTGAGGGGGGGCGCACCGCTGTGGGACTCCTGATGTGGGGGGGGGCGCACCTCTGTGGGACTCCTGATGTGAGGGGGCTCCACTGGGGACACCTGATGTGAGGGGGGGGTCCCCTGGGGAGACACATGATGTGAGGGGGGGTTCCACTGGGGACACCTGATGTGAGGGGGGGCTCCACTGGGGACACCTAATGTGAGGGGGGGGCTCCACTGGGGACACCTGATGTGAGGGGGGGCTCTGCCGGGGACACCTGATGTGAGGGGGGGCTCCGCCGGGGACACCTGATGTGAGGGGGAGCTCCGCCGGGGACACCTGATGTGAGGGGGAGCTCCGCCGGGGACACCTGATGTGAGGGGGGGCTCTGCCGGGGACACCTGATGTGAGGGGGGGCTCCACTGGGGACACCTGATGTGAGGGGGGCTCTGCCGGGGACACCTGATGTGAGGGGGAGCTCCGCCGGGGACTCCTGTGAGGGGGAGCTCCGTTGGGGACACATTGATGTAAGGGGGGGCTCTGCCGGGGACACCTGATGTGAGGGGGAGCTCCGTTGGGGACACCTGATGTGAGGGGGGGCTCTGCCGGGGGCACCTGATGTGAGGGGGGGCTCCTCTGGGGACACCTGATGTGAGGGGGGGCTCCGCCGGGGACACCTGATGTGAGGGGGAGCTCCGCCGGGGACTCCTGATGTGAGGGAGGCTCTGCCGGGGACACCTGATGTGAGGGGGGGCTCTGCCGGGGACACCTGATGTGAGGGGAAGCTCCGCCGGGGACACCTGATGTGAAGGGGGGCTCTGCCGGGGACACCCGATGTGAGGGGGAGCTCCGCCGGGGACACCTGATGTGAGGGGGGGCTCTGCCGGGGACACCTGATGTGAGGGGGGGCTCTGCCGGGGACACCTGATGTGAGGGGGGGCTCTGCCGGGGACACCCGATGTGAGGGGGAGCTCCGCCGGGGACACCTGATGTGAGGGGGAGCTCCGCCGGGGACACCTGATGTGAGGGGGGGCTCTGCCGGGGACACCTGATGTGAGGGGGAGCTCCGCCGGGGACTCCTGATGTGAGGGGGAGCTTCGCCGGGGACACCTGATGTGAGGGGGGGCTCTGCCGGGGACACCTGATGTGAGGGGGAGCTCTGCCGGGGACACCTGATGTGAGGGGGGGCTCTGCTGGGGACACCTGATGTGAGGGGGAGCTCCGCCGGGGACTCCTGATGTGAGGGGGAGCTCCGCCGGGGACACCTGATGTGAGGGGGAGCACCGCTGGGGACACCTGATGTGAGGGGGGGCTCCGCTGGGGACTCCTGATGTGAGGGGGGGCTCTGCCGGGGACACCTGATGTCAGGGGGGCTCCACTGGGGACACCTGATGTGAGGGGGGGCTCTGCCGGGGACACCTGATGTGAGGGGGAGCTCCGCCGGGGACTCCTGATATGAGGGGGGGCTCCGCCGGGGACACCTGATGTGAGGGGGGGCTCCGCCGGAGACTCCTGGTGTGAGGGGGGGCTCCGCCGGGGACTCCTGGTGTGTGGGGGGGCTCTGCCGGGGACTCCTGGTGTGAGGGGGGGCTCCGCCGGGGACTCCTGGTGTGAGGGGGGGCGCACCGCTGTGGGACTCCTGATGTGGGGGGGGGCGCACCGCTGTGGGACTCCTGATGTGAGGGGGCTCCACTGGGGACACCTGATGTGAGGGGGGGGTCCGCCGGGGACACCTGATGTGAGGGGGAGCTCCGCCGGGGACACCTGATGTGAGGGGGAGCTCCGCCGGGGACACCTGATGTGAGGGGGGGCTCTGCCGGGGACACCTGATGTGAGGGGGAGCTCCGCCGGGGACACCTGATGTGAGGGGGGGCTCTGCTGGGGACACCTGATGTGAGGGGGAGCTCCGCCGGGGACACCTGATGTGAGGGGGAGCTCCGCTGGGGACACCTGATGTGAGGGGGGGCTCCGCTGGGGACTCCTGATGTGAGGGGGGGCTCTGCCGGGGACACCTGATGTGAGGGGGGGCTCCACTGGGGACACCTGATGTGAGGGGGGGCTCTGCCGGGGACACCTGATGTGAGGGGGAGCTCCGCCGGGGACTCCTGATGTGAGGGGGAGCTCCGCCGGGGACACCTGATGTGAGGGGGGGCTCCGCCGGGGACACCTGATGTGAGGGGGGGCTCCGCCGGAGACTCCTGGTGTGAGGGGGGGCTCCGCCGGGGACTCCTGGTGTGAGGAGGGGGGTTCTGCCGGGGACTCCTGGTGTGAGGGGGGGCTCCGCTGGGGACTCCTGATGTGAGGGGGGGCTCTGCCGGGGACACCTGATGTGAGGGGGGGCTCCACTGGGGACACCTGATGTGAGGGGGGGCTCTGCCGGGGACACCTGATGTGAGGGGGAGCTCCGCCGGGGACTCCTGGTGTGAGGGGGAGCTCCGCCGGGGACACCTGATGTGAGGGGGGGCTCCGCCGGGGACACCTGATGTGAGGGGGGGCTCCACTGGGGACACCTGATGTGAGGGGGGGCTCTGCCGGGGACACCTGATGTGAGGGGGAGCTCCGCCGGGGACTCCTGATGTGAGGGGGAGCTCCGCCGGGGACACCTGATGTGAGGGGGGGCTCCGCCGGGGACACCTGATGTGAGGGGGGGCTCCGCCGGAGACTCCTGGTGTGAGGGGGGGCTCCGCCGGGGACTCCTGGTGTGAGGAGGGGGGTTCTGCCGGGGACTCCTGGTGTGAGGGGGGGCTCCGCTGGGGACTCCTGATGTGAGGGGGGGCTCTGCCGGGGACACCTGATGTGAGGGGGGGCTCCACTGGGGACACCTGATGTGAGGGGGGGCTCTGCCGGGGACACCTGATGTGAGGGGGAGCTCCGCCGGGGACTCCTGATATGAGGGGGGGCTCCGCCGGGGACACCTGATGTGAGGGGGGGCTCCGCCGGAGACTCCTGGTGTGAGGGGGGGCTCCGCCGGGGACTCCTGGTGTGTGGGGGGGCTCTGTCGGGGACTCCTGGTGTGAGGGGGGGCTCCGCCGGGGACTCCTGGTGTGAGGGGGGGCGCACCGCTGTGGGACTCCTGATGTGGGGGGGGCGCACCGCTGTGGGACTCCTGATGTGAGGGGGCTCCACTGGGGACACCTGATGTGAGGGGGGGGTCCGCCGGGGACACCTGATGTGAGGGGGAGCTCCGCCGGGGACACCTGATGTGAGGGGGAGCTCCGCCGGGGACACCTGATGTGAGGGGGGGCTCTGCCGGGGACACCTGATGTGAGGGGGAGCTCTGCCGGGGACACCTGATGTGAGGGGGGGCTCTGCTGGGGACACCTGATGTGAGGGGGAGCTCCGCCGGGGACACCTGATGTGAGGGGGAGCTCCGCTGGGGACACCTGATGTGAGGGGGGGCTCCGCTGGGGACTCCTGATGTGAGGGGGGGCTCTGCCGGGGACACCTGATGTGAGGGGGGCTCCACTGGGGACACCTGATGTGAGGGGGGGCTCTGCCGGGGACACCTGATGTGAGGGGGAGCTCCGCCGGGGACTCCTGATGTGAGGGGGAGCTCCGCCGGGGACACCTGATGTGAGGGGGGGCTCCGCCGGGGACACCTGATGTGAGGGGGGGCTCCGCCGGAGACTCCTGGTGTGAGGGGGGGCTCCGCCAGGGACTCCTGGTGTGAGGAGGGGGGTTCTGCCGGGGACTCCTGGTGTGAGGGGGGGCTCCGCTGGGGACTCCTGATGTGAGGGGGGGCTCTGCCGGGGACACCTGATGTGAGGGGGGGCTCCACTGGGGACACCTGATGTGAGGGGGGGCTCTGCCGGGGACACCTGATGTGAGGGGGAGCTCCGCCGGGGACTCCTGGTGTGAGGGGGAGCTCCGCCGGGGACACCTGATGTAAGGGGGGGCTCCGCCGGGGACACCTGATGTGAGGGGGGGCTCCACTGGGGACACCTGATGTGAGGGGGGGCTCTGCCGGGGACACCTGATGTGAGGGGGAGCTCCGCCGGGGACTCCTGATGTGAGGGGGAGCTCCGCCGGGGACACCTGATGTGAGGGGGAGCTCCGCTGGGGACACCTGATGTGAGGGGGGGCTCCGCTGGGGACTCCTGATGTGAGGGGGGGCTCTGCCGGGGACACCTGATGTGAGGGGGGCTCCACTGGGGACACCTGATGTGAGGGGGGGCTCTGCCGGGGACACCTGATGTGAGGGGGAGCTCCGCCGGGGACTCCTGATGTGAGGGGGAGCTCCGCCGGGGACACCTGATGTGAGGGGGGGCTCCGCCGGGGACACCTGATGTGAGGGGGGGCTCCGCCGGAGACTCCTGGTGTGAGGGGGGGCTCCGCCGGGGACTCCTGGTGTGAGGAGGGGGGTTCTGCCGGGGACTCCTGGTGTGAGGGGGGGCTCCGCTGGGGACTCCTGATGTGAGGGGGGGCTCTGCCGGGGACACCTGATGTGAGGGGGGGCTCCACTGGGGACACCTGATGTGAGGGGGGGCTCCACTGGGGACACCTGATGTGAGGGGGGGCTCTGCCGGGGACACCTGATGTGAGGGGGAGCTCCGCCGGGGACTCCTGGTGTGAGGGGGAGCTCCGCCGGGGACACCTGATGTAAGGTGGGGCTCCGCCGGGGACACCTGATGTGAGGGGGGGCTCCACTGGGGACACCTGATGTGAGGGGGGGCTCTGCCGGGGACACCTGATGTGAGGGGGAGCTCCGCCGGGGACTCCTGATGTGAGGGGGAGCTCCGCCGGGGACACCTGATGTGAGGGGGGGCTCCGCCGGGGACACCTGATGTGAGGGGGGGCTCCGCCGGAGACTCCTGGTGTGAGGGGGGGCTCCGCCGGGGACTCCTGGTGTGAGGAGGGGGGTTCTGCCGGGGACTCCTGGTGTGAGGGGGGGCTCCGCTGGGGACTCCTGATGTGAGGGGGGGCTCTGCCGGGGACACGTGATGTGAGGGGGGGCTCCACTGGGGACACCTGATGTGAGGGGGGGCTCTGCCGGGGACACCTGATGTGAGGGGGAGCTCCGCCGGGGACTCCTGGTGTGAGGGGGAGCTCCGCCGGGGACACCTGATGTGAGGGGGGGCTCCGCCGGGGACACCTGATGTGAGGGGGGGCTCCGCCGGAGACTCCTGGTGTGAGGGGGGCTCCGCCGGGGACTCCTGGTGTGAGGGGGGGGGTTCTGCCGGGGACTCCTGGTGTGAGGGGGGGCTCCGCCGGGGACTCCTGGTGTGAGGGGGAGCTCCGCCGGGACTCCTGGTGTGAGGGGGGGCTCTGCCGGGGACTCCTGGTGTGAGGGGGGGCTTCGCCGGGGACTCCTGGTGTGAGGGGGGCTCCGCTGGGGACTCCTGGTGTGAGGGGGGGCTCCGCTGGGGACATCTGATGTAAGGGGGAGCTCCGCCGGGGACTCCTGATGTGAGGGGGAGCTCCGCCGGGGACACCTGATGTGAGGGGGGGCTCCGCCGGAGACTCCTGGTGTGAGGGGGGGCTCCGCCGGGGGCACCTGATGTGCGGGGGGGCTCCGCCGGGGACACCTGATGTGAGGGGGGGCTCCGCCGGAGACTCCTGGTGTGAGGGGGGGCTCCGCCGGGGACTCCTGGTGTGAGGAGGGGGGTTCTGCCGGGGACTCCTGGTGTGAGGGGGGGCTCCGCTGGGGACTCCTGATGTGAGGGGGGGCTCTGCCGGGGACACCTGATGTGAGGGGGGGCTCCACTGGGGACACCTGATGTGAGGGGGGGCTCTGCCGGGGACACCTGATGTGAGGGGGAGCTCCGCCGGGGACTCCTGGTGTGAGGGGGAGCTCCGCCGGGGACACCTGATGTGAGGGGGGGCTCCGCCGGGGACACCTGATGTGAGGGGGGGCTCCGCCGGAGACTCCTGGTGTGAGGGGGGCTCCGCCGGGGACTCCTGGTGTGAGGGGGGGGGTTCTGCCGGGGACTCCTGGTGTGAGGGGGGGCTCCGCCGGGGACTCCTGGTGTGAGGGGGAGCTCCGCCGGGACTCCTGGTGTGAGGGGGGGCTCTGCCGGGGACTCCTGGTGTGAGGGGGGGCTTCGCCGGGGACTCCTGGTGTGAGGGGGGCTCCGCTGGGGACTCCTGGTGTGAGGGGGGGCTCCGCTGGGGACATCTGATGTAAGGGGGGCTCCGCTGGGGGCACCTGATGCAAGGACGAACTCTGCTGGGACACATGACGCAAGGACGGACTCTGCTGGGACATCTGACGCAAGGACGGACGGCTGGTGGCAGGCGACGTGGCTAGTGACACGCTCAGTGATCCCACTGATTCTGCATTATGGTGAGTTGAATGATTTCATTTTATATTACAATGTAATAGTAGAAATAATGCACTTCAATCATCCTGAAACCATAACAACCATGGTGGCGGGATGATTGAAGTGCTAACACCACGTGTTTGGAGTATCTTTATCTGCTGATTGTTAAACTTTCTAGAATACACATATTTTTATTGTGTAGGATCTGGGGCTGCTGTCCCGTCATTTCCCTCTCCCCCTCCATCCCTCATTCATCTTAGACTCTAACCACACCCTCTTGAGCCATGCCCATTTACGCCACACCCACTATGTCGCATAAACCACGCCCATTTTTCAGCGCGGCGCGCCATATTTCTATATTTTCCTAAGTCACGCCTACAAATGAATGCTCCGCCCCCTAATTATTGTACGGCTCCGCCTACAGCCACAAAAGTGTCCCACATTTTTTTTTTACAATGTTGGCAACTATGGTAGTAGTGTTGTTGGTGGTAGCAGTAGTAGTGTTTTTGGTAGTAGTAGTAGTAGTGTTGCTGATAGTAGTAGTAATGTGGCTGGTGGTAGTAGTGTTGGTGGTAGTAGTAGTAGTGTTGCTGGTAGTAGTAGTGTTGCTGGAAGTAGTAGTATTGGTGGTAGTAGTAGTGCTGCGCTGGTAGTATTAGTGTTGGTGGTAGTAGTGTTGCTGGTAGTAGTAGTAGTGTTGCTGGTAGTAGTAGTGCTGCTGGTAGTATTAGTGTTGCTGGTAGTAGTGTTGCTGGTAGTAGTAGTGTTGCTGGTAGTAGTAGTGTTGCTGGTAGTAGTATGGAGCTCGTTACTGAGGCTCCCGGAGTGAGCAGACAATAGCAGGCCAGTCAGTGAGGATCCCGCATTCCAGGCGGCAGGAAGCTGCGGCTGCTCAGCGCGTGTCAGGCTTAATGATTTATTCAGCCTCTGTCCCAGGCTGAGGCGAGCCGTGCGCTGATTGGCCGGAGGCATGCGTCTATTGTGAGGCTGAGGCTCGAGCCCCACGACTCCCATTAAGATAAGGCGGGAGGAAGGGTCGGTGAGGTGAGGCTGTATCTTAGTGACTGATAAGAAAATGCTTGCAGATGGAGAAGGCTTCGCCTCGCCTTCTATGAATCCTCCTGCTTTGCTCTTATCAGGGCTGTGTCAACATTGCTCGCTATCAGCACTCATCAAACCCAGCCGAAGTCATAAATGATTGACTTGAAAGTGCGGGATTTGATTTTCTGGATTCCCAAGAAAAGTTCAATAGGACAAGAGAGCTGCACCTGCCCAATGTACGGCTATACTCGGCTTCTGTTCCAGGATGGGTCCTCTTCTACCGCCTCTGTAGCCATTCAGTCAGGCCGCATGCATGTTTAAGGGTTAACGAAATCGCCTGACAAACACGTGTCGCACTCTCACATGTCCTTCCTTGGTAATGACACCTCAAATGCAGCAAAGACGGTGTCCATTTTTGCATGATAAAAATTGGGGGAAAAAAACGGGCTACCCTATGTGCGTGGAGCAAATACGCACGTTCTTGTGCGCGTTCACAAAATACTATAGCGGCCTGTAGCTCCAAGTTCCAAAACGCTTAAGACCTAGAACCTCATGGTTTTCATCGGTTCCCTCTTCACACCATAGCGTGGTGTCACTTGAAAATCACATCAGCTTCTTTTCAGCGACAAGCGATTTTGGCCCCAGTGAACTTCAGTTGGAGGCGCGTCTTGATCACGCATAAATTGCATACTTTGCAGTGGTGGCGCCGCCTCCCCTATCCATGCGTC
Organism: Lithobates clamitans; assembly: GCA_037952925.1. Classification (NCBI taxonomy): domain Eukaryota; kingdom Metazoa; phylum Chordata; class Amphibia; order Anura; family Ranidae; genus Lithobates; species Lithobates clamitans. The sequence goes on along the minus strand of JBBGZY010000156.1, from coordinate 1,514,574 downwards.
TAGCCCCCTGATCTACATATCAGTGGTGCCAGGACTGTGGACTCCAATGCGGCGGGATGTTTTTTGAAGCACCTGATTATAGCCAGAGGCTCTAATAGGCTTCAAAAAAAGGTGGCCTTGGAGCGCAATGCTCCACCCAGTTGTGTGACCATAGCAAATTAATTTTTGCTATTATCACACTAAACTTCATCTCCGCCAATCAGGAGGCAGGTCTGTGAGACCTGTTTCCGGATTGGCCAAGGCGTCAGGCGATCCTATTGGATGCCTAGCGCTTTGGCAGAAGAGGAGACACGGCAGAGGAAGCTGGAGAAGCAGACACCAGAGCCGCTGCCCGCACTCCAGGAGAGGACACCACAGCCCCGCCACACGAGCGAGTAAGTGATGGACCGCCCACAGGCGGGGGAGGATATTTGTTTGCCGCCCCTCCAAAAGAAGAACCCACCAGTCGCCACTGACAAATTGTGCAATTCTTCCCCTAGTAACTAGCTTCCCATTGGCTAAAAAATATTGCTGCACAATATAATTTTTTTTCAATCGGTGAGTATGAATACTAGTGCTTAAGTACTTGCCGACAGGGCCAGCACAAGGGATGGCTGCCCTGGGCACTGTGGTATCATGTGAGGTGGGCTTGGGCACTGCAAGGAGATTGGGGTAGAGTGGATTTGTGTTGGAAGGGGAAATTTGGGGCGGCAGGGGGTAATTATGGTTCTAGGAAGGGAAATTTAAGGAGAAGGTGCTAAGAGTGGTGATTTAGGGAGATTTGTGTCAGGAGGGGGGATGGAGGGAAGGAGATGCGTGCTAGGAGGAGGAATTCGGGCAGGATTTGTGCCAGGAGGGGGAGGGAATTGGAATGGGGAAGAAGATGTGTACTAGAAGGGGGAATTGGGGGGGGGGGGTATGCCGGGAGGGGGATGGAATGGGGGGAGAAGATGTGTACCAGGAGGGGAAATTTTAGGGGTAGAGGATTTTGCTTTGAGGGGTGATTTTTTTTGGGGGGAAGGGGCATTTGAGATGGGGGGGCGTTGTGCTGGGAGGGGGGATTTTAGCAGGGGGTTGTGCATGTACAGGGAAGAGGAGGAATTTATACTTAGGGGGAAAACATGCAGGTTAGTGCTCAGTTTTTTTTTCTTTGGGGGGGGGGGGGGTTTCTGCTAACACATAATGCTAATACATCTTGGGGGGTGGGGGGTGCAGTTTGGCATATTTGCCCGGGGCTCTAGATGCCCTTGTCGCACTGCTCGTCGATACCGAGTACCGATACCTTTGCAGTGCAATTTAAGCCCATACAAAATGAATGAGCTCAAATCGCACTGCAGAGAGTCACATGCGATTTGGACAGGAATGCGGTGTGATTCCTGTCTGAATCACATGCGGTTTACCGTACCGCTCTTTTGTGAACCCAGGCTTAAGTCACTGTGACAAGCCTGGGTTCACACAGAAGCGTTGGGGGAAATTGCATGCGATTCAGACACCGCATTCCTGTACAAATCGTATGCAAATTTTTTGCAGTGCGATTTGAGCCTATTCATTTTGTATGGAATCAAATCACACTGCAAAGGTATCGGAGCATTTGCACAAATACAAGTACTTGTGCAAATGCTCAGTATCGGCCCCGGTGCAGCACTACTAAACATGATTTTTTTTAAATGCTCAAGCCTCAGATGCCCGTAAAATTGCACAAAAACACTTGTACAAGCTCCAAAAAAAAGCCTATAAAACAACCAAAGACGCACATGGTATACACTTTAACCCTTCACTGCCAGAGCCGCTTTTGCGTTTTTTGCATGTTTAAAAATCATTTTAGGCCTGAAGATTGCATAAGCTCCAAATATATTTTCTGAAAGAAGACACCCTAGAGAATAACATAGTGGTAGTGCCAATTTTTTTATGTCATGGGATATTACCAAAGGTAATACTAAAGGTCTAGGAAACCTAAAATTTCTGTAAAAAATCCACGTAAGTTACGTTTAGGGCACACCAACGCAATAATAATAATACATTTTTTTGGTAAAATATAAAAGATGAGGTTGCAGCAAGTAAATAGATACCCCACATGTCAAAGCTTAAATTTGGGTGCGCCCGTGAAATGGCGATAAAATTCAGTGCCTGTTTTTTTCTATAGGCGACACGTTAAAACCCCCCTTAGCGTTACAGAGGAGGTCTGGTGCTAGAATTATTGCTCTCACTCCGGTGTGCGTGACGATATGTAATGTGTTTAGCAATCAATGTTTTAGAAGCAAAAACATTTTTTGGGGGAGATTTTATTTACTTGGATTTAACTCTAGTTCTTTACGATTAAAAAATCATTTTTTTACCCAACTTTTTATTTTCATCACGTGATTTCTTTTTTTTTTTTGTGTCAGGTTCTCTTTAACCTGTCTCCCCTGTGCACCACTGACGGGGACCCAGATGTGAGGCTTTCGGGTCAGCAACAAGAAGGGGAGGAGAGCAGACTTGTATCCCCTCTGCTCCCTTCCCTCTACCCTGCGGTAGCTGCTGTGCTGGTCCCAGGCCGCAGATGGGCAAGCGGAGCCCGGGATACATGGCGGGGGTGCACCTGTTACTGGGAGGGGGTTGAAAGTAATCCAGTGCCACCAGAGGTGCCGGACTAGCTTCATACACTCCTTCATACACTCCAGCGCATACACTACTTTTTGTGCTTTCAGGGGCGATTTGCAGCCCGTTGAAATGAATGGGCTGCCAAATCACACTGCAGTGGAACGCACAGGGATCCTTCCAGGTCCACAGACAAGTATTTCATTTTTATGCACAGATCATTTAAAAAGGACAACGCCTGCAGGCCTAGAGGAACCCCCACAATGCTCTCTTATGTAGTATGTTGCTTGAGGTGGAGATAGCCTTTAAACCCAACCTTAATCTTTAGGCTGCTTTCACACTGAAAGCGCCAGCAGTTAGCGGTAAAGTGCCGCTCGTTTTAGCGGCGCTTTAGCGCTGTTTAACCGCTGCTTTTTGACTGCTAGCATGGTGCTTTTAACTCCCATGTTACAGCATTTCGGAAGCGCTGTCTATTCATTGCAATGGGCAGGGGTGTTTTTGAAGCGCTGTATACAGCGCTCCCAAACCGCCCCAAAGATGCTGCTTGAAGGACTTTTCCGAACATCCCGCAAGCGCACCGCCCGGGTGTGAAAGCACCCATTGTAATGGATGGGAGGCAGTTTTCAGACGCTTTACAGGCGCTATTTTTAGCGCTAAAACGCCTGAAAACTGTCTCAGTGTGAAAGGGGTCTTAGGCTAGCTTTACATTAGTGCAGGGGTAACTGGTTTTCAGTGTGATTTTGTAGTGTATTTTTGACACATTTTTTATGCTTCATATGTTTGTTTGTTTTTTGTAGGAGAAGGAGACTGTATCGCATACACAAAATTCCGCCCAAAACACACTAAAAACGCATGCACATGCATTGTGCATGTTTTTGTTGTGTTTTCGTTGGAGTCTATGGGGCCAAAATAGCGCTGCGGTTATACCAAAGTAGCACATGTACCTTTTCCAAAAACCTGCTGCTTTGCATTGATGTGAACAAGCTCTATTGAAAAAAAATTGATTTCCACTGGTATACGATTCTGTGCGACTGAAGTGGCATCTGAAATAGCATTAGTAGTGTAAGCTATGCCTTAAACCTAAGCCTTATACTTAACCTTACACTTAAACCTAACCCTTAGCTCTTTTATCCCACTGAAAAGGATTACCATGACAAAAACTGTACCAGTCCATGATTAAAAACGAATGTTAAAATGATGCCAATACTGCAGTGTGGCAGGTCCTCTTCTATCCAGCCTCTAGCACCTAAACGTCACTGAAAACCCCGGATCCGACCGCCCAGTTATGAACTTTCCATAGGTTTAAGCCATGAAATACAGTATGTAACTGCACGAAGCAACAAAATACAGATAGGTTATTGTGAAGGGAAAAGATATGTTTGCTTTTTAAATCGTTCCAGGTGGTATTTACAACAGGTAGTAAAATTTTACTGTAGCCAGCAGAAACACAATGTAACACAATACTTTTGTTATATTTATCTCTCTCATCTCAGTTACAGTTTTTAATAAAATGTACAAAACTGCATTAAATATTGTATATTTTTTACCCTTGTCATCCTCTCACCATGCAAGATGTACAAACCTCCGTGATTGCTTTTATTTACCAAAGACCTTGCCCAGCCTACGTCCCTGTATAGCTGACAGGTGACCCGCATCCTATACAACAGTCCTGATGGGTTTATATTTGTAAGGTGCAGTAAATGTGGATTTTGCTGCAGTTTCTAAACATTTGTCAACATTTAACTTTGTGGTACTACTTCTTTTGTTAGGGCTTATTCACACAGGTGCTCAGCTTCATAGACTAAGATGGCTAATAGCCATTTGTTTACTTTTCTTTGCTACCACTGAGCTGCGTGCAGGCAGTCCGAACAATAGGATTGCGTCAGCTGTACAGATTCACCCGCACAGCCAAGTCTGACAGACGTGCGAGGATGGGTGCACAGGATGCACAGGCTCTGTGTTCTTGCATAATTCTTGGCTGTTTGGGTGAATCCGTACAGCTGCTGTGCTCTTTTTCCCCTGTATGGGCTGCTTGCACACAGCTCAGTGATAAGTGAGAAATGTAAACAAATGGCTCCTTACACTCTACGGGACTGAGCACCCATGTGAATGAGCCCTCATACACACTGCATATAATGCCCTGTTCTTATTCTGTATGTATGTATATACTGTATGTATGACACAGTACTGCTTCACAACTTTTGCATGCTGGGTATAATTCTCAGTATCTGTTCTTATTCTGAATGTATGGATAACACACAATAATACTTTTCTTGTTTTGTACTCTGGGTGTTATTCTCAGCAGTGGCAGCCTGTAATGTAAGGTGCAGGGGCGCCGCCCCCCCAATCCATGCATCTGGCCCCCTTATCTACATGCGGGATGCCAGGCTCATGGATTTTAAGGGTGGTTTGTTTTCAGCACGTGATTAGAGCCAGAGGCTCTAATAGGCTTCAAAAAGGTGGTCTTGGGGCGCACTGTGTGACAATAGCGAATAATTATTCTCTATTGTCTTCCTGATTCTCCTCCAGGCCAATCAGGAAGCGGGTCCTGAGACCCGTCACCCGATTGGCCGAGAGTAGAAGCGATTCTATTGGCCGCCCAGGAGGAGGAGGCGGGAGGAGACACAGGGGAAGCCTCTGTGAAGCACCAAGAGGAGACACCACCCGGAGGAAGCGCTGCCCGCGATCTAGATGGGGTAAGTGCGGGGCTGGTGACCGGCCGACCAGGGGGGGGTGGCAGTGGGTGGATTGTTTGCTGCTCCCCCAAAAAATTTACCACCAGCCGCCACTGATTCGCAGTATCTGTTTTTTTGTTTTTGTTTACAATAAGGTTTTTATTATAGATCAACATATAGCATAGTCATTATATAACAGTAGTCAGCGGCATAGTGCAAAATAACAAGGTACAATCTGAAGTTTAAAATGATACAGCTCAATATACCAATATACAGTATGTATGCCTAATGCTTTAACCGCTTGCCGACCTGCAGCAATACATTTACTGTGGCAGGTCAGCTCGTACAGGCACAATCATGCACCTGTACATCGCATCGCCACATGCAGGCACAGACCTGAAAGACATTCGCAGCACAAGCCAATCAACAAATCCTGGCCAATGATTGATGACTGGCACCCGCTGATTGGCTCAAAAAATGACAGAAGGGCTACCTGTGTCCATAAACAACACAGGGCTCTCTTCTTACAGCAGCGGCACATTGCTTAGTAAAACACCACACAGTAAACACACAAAGGGCCGGTTCACACCACATGCACTCTAGTGTGTTTTTGTATCTACATCAAAAACCCATAGAAAGTAGGTTATATGGTTTCAAATAGCATAGTTCACACCAGTGCGGTCAGTTCCAGGGCATTCCAGTTCCAGAAAAAAAAATAGAATATGCTGCATTTTTCCTGCACTGGACTGTACTGGAATGCAGTAAAACTCATAAAAAAATGCACCGAAAGGCATCAAAAACACATAAAAAATGCACTGGACCCCAGTCAGTGAAAAAAATAGAAAAAAGCATCTGGGATACAACCAGAAACGCATAAAAATGCACCAGAATGAGTCAAAAACGCGTTAAAAACGATCATGCAGAAACGCATCCAGAACGGATCTGTAGTGCGTTTTTGTGGTGTGAACCAGCCCTAAAGGGCCCCTTCGCACCAAGAAGTTTTCAAGCGCGTTTGTATAGAAAAAAAAGCACCTGAAAAGCTCAGGAAAAATGCGCTAAAATCGCAGGGTTTTTGCAGCAGATCAGTGTGAAAGCAGCCTAAGGGCATAAGGCTGCTTTCACACTGATCCACTGCAAACACGCGGCAAAAACTATTTTGCCACGGTTTTACTGCGTTTTTGCAGCCTTTTGTTTTGCTTTCAATGGGAAGGTGCATTTTGGTGCGGTTTTTTTAGCCCCCCAGACATGCTTCAAAGATGCTGCTAGCAGGATTTTTTTCACTGCAACGGAAGCGCACCACCGCAGTCTGAATACATTCTTTGATTTTTAAAGCAATCAGTTTTCTTGAGCTTTTCAGGTGCTTTTTTTTTTTTACGCAAAAGCACTTGAATAACTTCTCAGTGTGAAAGGGCCCTAAATAGTGTTGGGCACACATTTCATTGCCCTAGATGTTAACCTCTTCCCAGCCAGTGTTATTAGTACAGCAAGAGTGTATATTTTTTAGCACTGATCACTGTATTAGTGCCACTGGTGATGTCAGTGGCAGTTAGTCAGTTCCCCCCAGTGTCAGTTAATGTCAGATTGCTCACCAGACTATTGCAGTCCCACTATAAGTCGCTGATCGTTGCCATTACTAGTATAAAACAATCCAGTATCTATACTATTTTTTTTTAGCAGAATACATTTTAGCCAAAATGTATGAAGAATTACATTTTTTTATTAGATATGTTTTATAGCAGAAAGTAAAAAATATTGTGTTTTGTTTTTTAATTTGGGTCTTTTTTTGTTTATATTGCAAAAAATAAAAGACCCAGTGGTGATCAAATACCACCAAAAGAAAGCTCTATTTGTGTGAAAAGAAAATTGTATCAATTTATCTTGCATACAGAATTGCATGACTGCGCAATTGCCAGTTAAAGTAGCGCAGTGCCAAACTGCAAAAAATGGCCTGGTCATGAAGGGGGTAAAAATCTTAAAGAGCTCAAGTGGTTAAAGGTTTGATCCAGAGTAAAGATTTAGAGGATGAAATGAGGTAGGTTAGTAGGTAAGTGTGGGGAGGTGGGGGGGGCATATATACCTCAGTTAATAGAGAAGGCAAAACATTAGACTGGCTCTTTTAGATCAGCAGAGCAAATTTTAGATTTTTATTCAGCCAGTAAGTAATTTATCATAATTATCAGTGTACTTGACCAAAAACATGCAAAGTTTTATCTGTTGTTTTCTTGGCCATGGCTAATGTTTCTTCCATATCATTGATGCCATCTGTACATATCCGTTCCTTAACCATTGGGGTGTGGTGATTTCCAGTGTCTTGGAATGAATGATTTAGTGCCATTCAACAGGTGTCTAGTAAAGGAGCGTCAATACCTCTTTCGGAAATAATTAGAAATGTGTAGTAGGCACTAGGCAGCATGCGGGAGTGAGTAATATTTTAGTGTCTGTTATATGGTCAGCTCACAAACCTTCTGCCAAAAAAGGAGCTAAAAAAGTAATGTAGCTGAAGACAGACTTGTAGATGGCATTGTATTTGTTAGTATTCAAATTTTATTTGTTGGGCTGGTGACGCCAGTGGAGGGAATGGCAGAGAAGGGCAGCAGCCACAGATCAGTTGATGAATCTAGCAGCAGCATTCATGATAGACAGAAGGGAGGATAATGTGAAAAAAGGGAGGATCGCCTGTGTAAAGGTAGGCCAACAAGAAGAAAGTTGTAATAGTTATGCCCTACACACGGCTTGTTGTTGGAAATTCCACCGTGTGTGGGCTCCATCGGACTTTTTCCATCGGAATTTCTAACACACAAAGTTTGAGAGCAGGCTATAAAATTTTCTGACAGCAAAATCCGTTCGCGTAAATTCTGACCGTGTGTGGACAATTCCGACGCACAAAGTGCCACGCATGCTCAGAATAAATTAAGAGACAAAAGCTATTGGCTACTGAACCGTTTATAGTCCCGACGTACGTGTTTTACGCCACCGCGTTCAGATCGGATTTTCCGACAACTTTGTGCGACCGTTTGTATGCAAAACAAGTTTGAGCCAACATCCGTCAGAAAAAATCCATGGATTTTGTTGTCGGAATGTCCGATCAATGTCCGATCGTGTGTACAGGGCATTAAGGTGGGAGACATCCAGGGAATGAATTAGTAGCTTTGTGGTGTTGCTTTATATTAGTAGGGCTAAATTCTGAAAATGTTACAAAGGTTAAAGCAGAACTTTGACCTAAAACTAAGGAAACAAGATTTAGACCCTCACATGTGTGGAGGGACTGATAATTGTGCTCATGACCTTGATAATAAAGTTGGTGAGGAAATATTCCAAGCTCAGTTTTGGACAGATTAAGTTTGAGGACATGGTGTGAGATCTATACTGGTATGTCAGTCAGTTAATTAGTGAAACGTGAGGAGAATGAAAGGGTGAGCTGATGAGAGATAGATTTGAGTGTCATTGCCATATAGATAATATTGGAAGCCACGGGAGGTTGTCAGCTGGCCCACGGAGGAGGTGTACAGAGAGTAAAGAATGTAGGTAACACGAAAAGTGTTCTGAGATGGGTAGGAGACGAATCAGGAAAGAGCTGAGTTGGGAAGGCCAAGCCTGTGGAGTTTTTTAGGAGGCGCCGGTGGTCAACTGCATCAAAGGCAGTTAAAAATGACTAAGGGTGGCCATACACAGTTCAAATTTCTGGCTGGTTCAGCAGGAACTGAGATTCCAGCCATTAATGGGCAGGCTGAATGTACCAAATTGATTAATCAATCAATTTGGGTACAACCAGCCTGCTTGATTCACTCTTGATTATCGCAATCGGCTGCTATTGCCGCTAGCGATAATCACAGTCTTCTCCCGGTGGGGGCGGCTTCCCCTCCCGCCCCTCGCTGGGAGAAGACAATTGCTGATTCCACTGTCAGCACTGTCTGTGTTGATGGGGGAATCGTGCAAATACATTTCCTGCAACCTGTGGTTGCAGGAAAGAAATTTGCATCGTGTATGGCTGGCCTAAGAGTATGATTTTGGAGTAGTGATCATTGGTTTTAGCAGTTAGTAATGCCCCGTATACACGATCGGACATTGATCGGACATTCCGACAACAAAATCCATGGATTTTTTCCGACGGATGTTGGCTCAAACTTGTTTTGCGTACACATGGTCACACAAAGTTGTCGGAATTTCCGATCGCCAAGAATGCGGTGACGTACACCATGTATGACGAGACTAGAAAAGGCCAGTTCAGAACCAAGCGCGGCACCCTTTGGGCTCCTTTTGCTAATCTCGTGTTAGTAAAAGTTTGGTGAGAGACGATTCACGCTTTTTCAGACTCGTGGTTTTCAGATCGTTTTCTGCTGTTCAGTTTGTGCTTGTGGGTTTGTATCTGCTCTCAGTGCGTGCAGCAAGTGACTCGTGACTCTTCTCATTCTGTTCTTGTTCGTTCGTTACTGTTTTTCAGGTCGCTCTTCACAGGCCTTGCTGTTCTTCAGTGCGTTCTGTTACTTCGTTCTGAGCAGCCGACCGTTTTCTAGCCATGATGCGTATACGTACTCCTCGTAGAGTTCGTGCTGTGCGGGGGCTTGGTGTTGGGGTCCTGACCTTGACACAAGTCCAGTCCGTGAACAGGGTGGGGAGGAGTTCATGGACCAAGAATTGGTTGCTTCAGCGTGACCAGTTCTGTCACATGCCTTTGCTCCGTGAGATCCATGAGAATAATCCTGATGATTTTAGATACTTTCTCTGGATGACGGACCGTGTATTTCACCGTTTGTTGGCTTTGCTGACCCCTTATATTAGCAGGCAGGATACCTGCATGAGGCAAGCCATCACTCCGGAGCAGAGGCTCATCGCTACCCTGCGGTACTTGGCGACGGGGAGAAGCCTGCAGGACCTCATGTTCTCGACAGGCATCTCCCCCCAGGCTCTGGGTATCATTATCCCAGAGACCTGTTCTGCCATCATCCAGGACCTGCAGAAGGAGTATATTAAGGTAAGATTTTTATCCTTTAATATCACATTTTATTGTATATAATGTTTGCTAATATATTGTATTTCTTTCCTCATTCCCTAATTACCATGATTGTAATATGCTGTGAATGTCCCCTTTGTCCTCATGCATGCTTGATATTTTTGTAATTATTTTTTTGCTCCTTCATACATATTTGCCTTCACTTACCTCCCCAGCATGCTCTCCTGGCCCTATATTCACCTCATGTAGTCACTTAACAATGTATTTTATCAGCTCCATAGTAGTGCTTTACCCCAAACACCCCTAAAATGTTTTGAAATGTGATTTGTGCTTTAAATTCAGGCAGAGTGCCAGAGGCTTTTTTTGGGGGGTCCCCAAATAATTTGGAACCCTCCCTCCCCCCAACTGCTAAGTCAGCTGATACCAATTCTCTATCTATCCTCAATCATCTATCTTCTGACTTTGCCAAACCCATACACACTATACCTACCTCTTTTGTGGTCAGATGTATGGATGATTTCCCCAAAGCATGTAGTGCAAGAGCCTGCCTGTATATTTTCAAATGGTACTGTTTAAACTTTTGGTATCCTATTATTATCTTAATAGGTAATAGCAGAATGTCCAAATGTGCTAAAATTTGTACAGTGTGTATTTATATCTTTGTATTATGACACTTACCTGTCCAGTGGGCTGTCAATAGTGTAACTAAGGAGGGGCTGTTCCAACTAATACACATTATTTAGGCATTCATCTCTCAATGAAGTGGAGAGGGTTACTTGTCCAAGAGCTCCCATGAGGGGGGGGGGGGGGATATGATAGGTGTACATTATACTTTGGTCTTTAAAAATTCCCATAAATAAATGTTATCTTGATGTTGGCCAAGAATGTTTGTGTCTAATCTGCTTTCTGTGTTTATGTGCAAAAAGACAATTTTTTTTGTTTTCCTCCACAGTTTCCTTCCATGCCACAGGAATGGCAGACTGTAGCCTCCCACTTTGCCCAGCGGTGGGACTTTCCTAACTGCGGAGGGGCAATTGATGGGAAACACGTCCACATCACCCCACCACCCAACTCGGGGTCATACTATTATAATTATAAGGGGTTCAATAGTATTGTGATGTTGGCGGTGGTGTCGGCTACTTATGAATTTCTGTATGTGGACATGGGGAAGAATGGCCGGATGTCCGATGGTGGAGTCATCGCCCAGATGGAGTTCTACAGGCATCTCCAGAATGGCAGCTTGGACTTGCCACCTCCAGAAGACAATGTGGAAGGACTCCCATTCGTCTTCGTTGCGGATGAAGCTTTTGCACTGGGGGACCATCTTATGCGGCCATTCCCGATGAGGACCCTCACCCCGGACCAGATGGTTTTTAATTACCGGCTGGCCAGATCCAGAAGAGTGGTGGAGAACACGTTTGGAATCATGGCTAGCCGGTTCCGCCTATTTCTTACACCCATACATATGGCGGAGTACAAACTGAATCACATTATCCTGGCGTGCTGTGTTCTACACAACTTTTTACGGCAACATTCTGCCAACTATGCTGGCTCAGTTGGGCCTGAGGCCAGAATTTAAAATGAACCAACCCTGACGGTGCTTGAAAGTGGCCGTCCTGGCTTGCCCCCCCTGAGTGCCCCGGAATGTCCGGCTAAGATACCTTGAATTCTTTGCGGGTAGGGGGGCTATCAATATGCCAGACAATGTGTAAAACCTTTTTCAAATAAAGAAAAAAAATAAGCAAATAAGCAAATCTTTGGTGACATTTACTGCTTTGTTTGTTTTAGCTGACCCTGACAGAAATGTGGTGAGTCCTGAAAATGGCGTGATTGTGTAACCTTACAAAGCACTGTTGGGTGTTATTTACTAAAGAGCACCCCAAAAGTGTTGTAGTGTTGAGACAATAATCCACACATTCTTGATTAACAATCTTTTTAATACCTGCACAATCACATGTGCATTTAGAAAATGTTTTTTTAAAACAAACCAACATGTTTGTTGTATAACATTTTTTGGGGTCACATTAGAAAAAAGTAGAAATGTCCATTTCAGAGAAAACAGGCATGTTTAAAACCAACAAGAAAGACACAAATCTTGAACTTACAAAGTTCACAACTGGTAGAACTTGAAGGCAATATCGGACATGAGTATTTAGAAACTGTGTTTGATATTGCGTTCAGATGAGGTGAAGTCACCCCAGGAAAAGCCAAATTTTGAAGATGCATACAAATAGCCAAATGTCAACATGTGCTAGCTGCCATCATGGGGGATCAAGGGACATGTTTTGGGGGAGCAACCCCTTCCTCTCAGCTACTTTATTATTGAGGAAGGGGTTGCACCCCCAAAATGCATCTATTGATCTCCCGTGATGGCAGATAGCACATGTTGACACACTGTGTGCATCTTCAAAATTTGACTTTTCTCCAATTTGACAAAAAGTGTTAAAAAATCGTAGCACACCATAAAACAAAGGGATTTGGAGGGGTTCTAAACTCTCCCCAAAACATCAATGATGTTCTTATTTTTTTGAAGAACATCATTGATGTTTTTCCTGATGTTTTCCAAGTCCCTATTACACCCCATGATCTCCCCAATCAGGATCTGTGCACTTTCTGAGGTGAAAGGATCTGGATCCACAACATCGTGGTCACCTAAAAAGATAGAAACCAAAAAAAAACATGTATTATAAATATGCCGGCATCCATCTCTTACCTGAGCCTGTGGTCGCAGACACTCACCTGTTGTGGTGCCAATTTCCACCACGTCTTCCTCTTCCTGCTCTGTTTGTCTTGGGTGCATTTCCCCTTCTTCCAGAGGTGGGGGGTCTCAGGTCTCCTCGGATGAGGGGTGTCCTCTGAGTCTTTTCTCCCCTATGTAAAAAAAAAATGGTATACTTAGCACACAGATATTTGAGGGAAGAACTATAAATATGAAACATTGCTTGGAAGTGGGGTACAATTGTCTGTTTTGGCAGAGTTCCAAGATGTAGAATTTTTAGTGTCCTTTGTCAAGCTTCAATACTTTACCTGTTTTGTACAAGCTTCACAGATGGAGACACCCCTATAGTATACACTGGAGCACCTGTGTGGGCCCCCTAATAAAAAGGGCGTTCTTGTGTCCCAAAGTAGTGCTCCAGCCTCCAGATGTGTAAACAGCTGCTGAGTGTCCTCTCCTTACACAGAATCTAGTTTGCATTCCATTCTAGTAACAAACCCATCTACACAACCAAATTATTTTCAGACAAGTAGGCCCTAAAAAATGTGGGCAAATGCATATGGCCAAAACAATGGTGTTTTATAGGCCGAAAGAAAAATGTTTGATACGAACGAATAATGTGCCCATGAACATGAAAGTTGACATTTAAACTGGATAACAGTTAAGAAAAGCACATGGAGCAGCACAAATGTAATACACACAAAAAGACTAGGAACACAGCACAACTACTTACTTTTTTTGCAGCACTCTCCGGATCTTTGTGTACTGCTCGTGCTCTCTTAATTTTAGGTCCGACCACTGCTTCCTGAGCTGATCTTTCGATCGACGTACCCCAAAATTCCGGTGCAGACTTTTGACCACTTTCACCATGATCTTGGCCTTTCGGACATTGGGGTTGGGGTAAGGTCCATACTTTCCATCATAGTCAGCCCTCTTCAGTATGTCGACCATCTCCAACATCTCCCCAAAGGACATATTTAATGCCTTAAATCGTCTCCTTCTGGATCGGGATGGTTCTGCCACCGGGCTTTCCTCCTCCTCCTCCTCGTTGGTGTAAATATCAGACACATGTGCTCTTCCCCACTGCGCCAAACGAGAAGGGGCGGGGAATAGACTAGAAAGAAGGTCAGGGGCGGGCAGAGTTTCATGCATGCGCAGTGTCTATAAAGCGTAACACGCATGCGTAATACGTACGATCTGTGAGCGGAGGAAGGAGTAACAGAGGCGCCGATCGTGATAACGAAGGTAAGATTTAACATTGGGCCTATACTGCTTCTAGATTGAGGCCTGTATTTGCACAAGTTTATAAGACTTTAGGCTGACATTAGGGTTTGTCTTGTGTTGTGTTTTGCAGTGAAAATGGATATCTTGAAAGATAAGGACTTTATGGCAATCTTCATTGATATGTTCAGGGAGCTGCCCTGTCTGTGGCAGATAAACCACCCTGAATATAAGAACCAAAGAGGAAGGCAGCGCTGGATCAATTGCTGGAATTTGTGAAGACGGTGATCCCCACGGCAGACATCACCTATTTGAAGATCCTAATTGGTGGCCTGAGGAGCACTTATCTAAGGGAGCACAAGAAGGTCCAGGATTCCCAGAGATCAGGAGCTGCAGATGACATTTATGTCCCCAGGCTGTGGTACTATGACAGGCTGCATTTTTTGGTAGGTCAGACTGAACCCAGGCCAGCACTCTCCAGTCTTCCTTCCATGCTTCCTTCCCCCCCCCAGCTGAGGCTTTTGACGCCCAACCTGGGCCTTCCAGGCAGCAACATGTGGAGGAGCCCAGCTTGAGCCAGGTATAGCATTCTTCTAAATATTTCTGGTTGCCCAATCAATGATGTTAAATAGATGTTAGTTTGGAGTACTAATTTATGATTGTGATTGATGATGCCAAAACTACAACCATGTCCCTTTTTCATACACAGGGAAGTCTCAGCCAGGAGGTGGCCGGGCCAAGCAGGCTGCCTTATATCCAGGTCCCTCCCCTACACCTTCAAAGACAAAGTGGCAGGAAGAGGAGTAACCTGGAGGAGGTTGCCATAGGCCTCTTTTGGAAGGCTGCAGAGGCCCTGAGAAGCCCCCACAGTGTGGAGGAGGACTTTGTTGGCCTAACTGCCTGCAAAATGCTGCAGATGGAGGAGGGCCAACGACTCCTGTGTGAGTCCTTAATTTTGGAAGCTCTCAATAAGGGGTTGAGGGGCCAAATAACATGTGCTACCCACATTTGTAACCTCACACATAGTCCTCCTCCTCCTCCTCCAGGTCCTACTACTCCTCCTCCAGGTCCTACTCCTCCTCCTCCTCCTCCAGGTCCTACTCCTCCTTCTGCCACATCTCCAACACCAGAGCCACAGCCGGGAAGGAAGCGTGGAAAGAAGACAAGAGAGTGATGACCCTGGGTCCAGTCTGGTCTGGCAAAAGGTGCAGCCTCTTGTAGTACCACAGCCTGGGGACACAGAAGTCATCTGCTGGTTTCATGATCTCTGGGACTTCTGGACCAGACTGCACTCCCTTAGATAAGGACTCCTCAGGCCACCAATTTCGCATGAAAAGATTAGATGTCTGCCCTGGGGGTCCAAGGCTTTGCCAAATTCTGATGTTTCTCCAGCGTTGCCTCCCTCTTTGTTTGGTTCTGAGCCCTTAATAAAGGAATTTTTGTTTCAATTATACTCGCCTATGTGTGTTTTCCTTAAAAAAGGACAGTTTGTTTGTGAGGATTCAGGTACATTTCAAAAATACAATGTGAAATTAACAAGGGACACCAACACCAAGCAACCTTCTTGAGATTAAATAATACAAGATAATAATGGTGTTGTGATAACTTGACACACAAAACACACACAAAAATATTATGGAGTAAAACTAAAAATAAAATCAAACAAAGATCAGCCTTGAAAAAAATACAAACCCCCCCAAAAAAAACAGCCTTGAAAAAAAAAAAAATAAAACAACAAAAAATACATTTGGTCAGATGTGACAAATCAAAATATATTGAGGGAATCACAATAAATAATAAAGAAAGAAGTTTGTGAGAAGTCTGTGTGAATATGAGCAGCAAAACGACTTCATTCTTCTCACATAAAGAAGAAGAGAGTGCGCTGTATTAAACCATTTTTTACATTGCAGAGTGACGAAAGTGCTCTATCCATTCCGAACGCTAATTTTACCAGACCGAGCTGTTCCGTCTCGGAATTCCTTCTGAGCATGTGTGGCACTTTGTGCGTTGGAATTGTCCACACACGGTCGAAATTGACGCGATCGGATTTTATTGTCGGAAAATTTTATAGCCTGTTCTCAAACTTTGTGTGTCGGAAAATCTGATGGAAAATGTCCGATGGAGCCCACACACGGTCGGAATGTCCGACAACACGCTCCGATCGCACATTTTCCGTCGGAAAATCCGACCGTGTGTACGGGGCATTAGTCCTTAGGGCAGTTTTATTAAAATGTTCCAGGTAGAATCCTGTAGAGGGCTGAGAATGTAGTAACTTAGATGTTTTAGACAAGGCATTCAAGAAGTTTGAAGGCAAATGGGAACAGGGAGCTGGGTCTTAGGTTGTTCAAACTGGAGGTTTCCAGTGAGGGCTTTTAAGTATGGGGTGACCAGTGCATGTCTGAGAAGGGTGCGAAAAATAATGGAGGAGAGGGAAAGATTGAAGATGGTTATGTGAGCATCAAAAGAAGTTTGAGAACTTCCTTGGTTACAGGTCAAAAGAGGAAATTATTAGGCATGATGGCAGACCTTGTATTTTGGCTGGGAGATAACTGGATTATGGAGATCTCATGCCAAATTCTATCGGTCTTGTTTGTTAAACTATTGGCAATCTAATGTACATCCTCTATGACTGCAAACTGCTCTGTAGCATTTATTTTTTCATGTATGCTATTAAAAAAATAGCAACACACAGTTTTTGCTGCAGCCTCTTCTTCATAATATTATACACCAGCCTTTCTTGATCTTTTTACCCCAGAGGAACCCTCAAATTAATTGATAAAAATGATTATAACTACAGTTCACAGTACATTAGCATGATCAGCAATTTTTAGAAAGTTTTTAATAAGACAATAAAAAATGTGATGTACCTAGAGTATTTAATACCAAGGGCAGATCATTTTTAACACCACCAGCTATAAAAGACAAAATATTTTTTAGTAACAATCATGAAATACACTATATTAACAAAAGTATTGGGATGCCTGCCTTTACATGCACATGAACTTTAATGGCATCACAGTCATAGTCCGTAGGGCTCAGTATTGAGTTGCCCCACCCTTCGCAGCTATAACATCTTCAACTCTTCTGGGAAGGCTGTCCACAAGGTTTAGGAGTGTGTCTATGGAATGTTTGACCATTCTTCCAGAAGTGCATTTGTGAGGTCAGGCACTGATGTGAACGAGAAGGCCTGGCTTGCAGTCTCCGCTCTAATTCATCAATGTGTTCTGTCGGGTCCAGGTCAGGACCTTGCTTTGTGCACTGGTCCAAATCATTTGGTAGAGGGGGGATTATGGCTTGAGGCTGTTTTTCAGGGTTTGGGCTTGGCCCCTTAGTTCCAGTGAAGGGGACTCTTAAAGCGGGGGTCCACCCACACCGCCCAAAAAAATAAATATTAAAAGCCAGCAGCTACAAATACTGCAGCTGCTGACTTTTAATACATGGCCACTTACCTGTCCCAGGGTCCAGCGATGTCGGCAGGGGACGCCGAGAACCCGCTCGGTTCTCGGCAGCTGCCGCCGCCATCCTAGGTGAGGGAATCAGGAAGTGAAGCGTTGCGGCTTCACTTCCCGGTTCCCTACTGCACATGCGCGAGTCGCGCTGCGCATCCCTAGTGGTCCTCGCTCTCTCCTGGGAGCTGTGTGATTCCCAGGAGACAGCGCGGAGGGACGGGAAGTGGCGTAGACTCCCATGGGAGTCTATGCCGGAAGTGGGTGCAAATACCTGTCTTAGACAGGTATCTGCACCCCCCTCCCCCCTGAAAGGTGCCAAATGTGACACCGGAGGGGGGGAGAGTTCCGAAAAGCGGAAGTTCCATTTTTGTGTGGAACTCCGCTTTAAGACATCAGCATACCAAGACATTTTGGACCATTTCATGTTCCCAAATCTGTGGGAACCGTTTGGGGACGGCCCTTTCCTGTTCCAACATGACTGCGCACCAGTGCACCAGTGTTTGGGGTGGAGGAACTTGACTGGCCTGCACACAGTCCTGACCTCAACCCCATTGAACACCTTTGGGATGAATTAGAGCGGAGACTGCAAGTCAAGCCTTCTTGTCCACATCAGTGCTTGACCTCACAAATATACTTCTGGAAGAATGTTCAAACATTCCCATAGACACACTCCTTTTAGACAGCCTTCCCAGAAGAGTTGAAGCTGTTATAGCTGCAAAGGGTGGGTCACCTCAATATTGGAGCCTACAGACTAAGACTGGGATGCCATTAACCACCTCCCACCCGCTTTATAGACAAATGACGGCGGCAGGGTGGCTCCGTTGTTCTGGGCCAACATCATAGGACGTCGTCACACTTTCGCCGCGCTTGTGGGCGTGCAGCGCAGCGATCGGTGGCACGCTGTGCCCCTGGGACAAGGCGCATTCCCCATCTCGGTAAAGAGCCGATGATGAAGCTCTTTAACCATGTGATCAGCTGTGTCCAATCACAGCCGATCACATGTAAACAAGGAAATGCCGGGTATCAGCTTTCCTCTCCTCACACTGATAGAGTGTGAGGAGAGGAGAGCCGATCAGCAGTTCCCTGATTATCAGTCTAGCCCCAAGAGTGCCCAGCAGTGATGCCAGTCAGTCAGGGCTGGACTGGGACAAAAATGTGGCCCTGGACTTCATCCTGACCGGCCCACTTGAATTTTGCAAACACGCACAAAAACAAGCGAACAAGTGGGAAGGCTAACATAATGCAGAAATATTGCTACATCCTCATTGGCTGGAATTTTAGAAACCGGCATTGCTGTACAGCCATTGGCTGCCTTTCAGCAATGCAGCGGTGCTGAGGCTGAGCCAGGTTGCGCACTACGAAGTGAGGTGATGGGCAGTGCAGATGACAGGTGTGTCTCATGCCGGCCAGACATGGCCAAACCTGATGGCCACCCAAGCACATCGGGGGGGGGCAATAATCATTTTTCATGGTATAACTACTTGAAGTCCAGTGACATACTGGAAAATATAGTGTATATAGTGCAGGAATGTAGAAAAGATAAAAATTGGATAAAAATGTGGCCACACACAAGGACAAAATGGGGCTAAACTGCAACTATAACAAGCCATTCTAGATCTAAACTAAATGAATAAGGCCTTCACCCTTCACCATAAAAAATTGGCAGCATTGTCAAACTGCACTCCCTATAATGTGTGGACCTCATTCAGCTGCTACAAATCTCAATGTCTATACCTAAAATAATGATACATTAAATATCATGAATAGATGTCTCCCTGAAAAGCTCCACAGAAATATCCTTCTGCATCCACCAAGAATCAGTTTAGCAGCAATCCATCAATATAATGTACATATCACCCAGCACTGGGCCTATATGGAGGTGCTGTCATGTCAGTGTACATGGTCTGAGGAAAAGAAAATTAATGCATCCTAATACTTCTCTTATTAGACTTGTCAGTAGAAAGCAGATACTTTAATCCTGTTCTTATATCAATTTACTGCAACCTAACATGACAGCATAAGGGCCGGTTCACACTGCTGCAATGTCAGAGATCGGATGTGATTCACACCGCGCTGCAGTGAAAATCACATGCGATCTCTGTGCGATGCGATTTCAGCCAAAAAGATTGTATGGCTGAATTTGCATCAAACTCGCACAGGACCCTTTTTTGTCCACAGCAGAATCGGATCGCAAGAGTGTTCACACCCCTGTGATTCGATTCCTGTCCAAGTTTGCAGATCGCACTGCGCTTTGCGAACTGATTTGGGTGTGTCATTAACTTTAATTGACACTCCCAGCAGTTGGCATAGGGCAGTGTGAACTGCCACAAGGAAACATGCGATGCGGGAACCCGCAATGGATTCGCAGGGGTCCTGCATCGCAGCAGTATGAACCGGCCCTAATAGATCATTGGAAAAATAAATGGTTTAAACATATAGCACATCCATAGATAGCCATGCAATGCTGTTTGTGACTTGACTAGAGTCTGTTTTATATCAATGGCATATGATACTGTGGCTCTACTATAGTGATAAAATAATGTTATCTCTCCACATTTCAAACACATCCTGAAGACTGATCCTCAGGTAATGATTCTGGACACTCAGGTCAGCCACACCAGAGCAGAAGTTGAAGTGGCAATACAGCAAAACTTGCAAACTAAGATAAGGGGAGAGAGAAGCTTCCTCTGACTCTTATCTTAAATCAGAGGTACAAACTAACCCCTTCAGTCACTTTGGAGGGTAACTGCACTGTTACTAAGTTAACCCCTAAAGCCGCGTACACACGGTCGGACTTTTCAGCTACAAAAGTCCGACAGCCTGTCCGACAGACTTTCGACGGACTTTTGGCGGACTTTCGACGGACTTGCGGCGGACTTTCTAAGGAACAGACTTGCCTACACACGATCACACAAAAGTCCGTCGAATTCTTACGTGATGACGTACACTGGACTAAAATAAGGAAGTTCATAGCCAGTAGCCAATAGCTGCCCTAGCGTGGGTTTTTGTCCGTCGGACTAGCATACAGACGAGCGGATTTTTCGACCGGACTCGAGTCCGTCGGAAAGATTTGAAGCATGTTTCAAATCTAAAGTACGTCGGATTTGAGGCTAAAAAAGTCAGTTGAAAGTCCGGAGAAGCCCACACACGATCGGATTACCAGCCAGCTTTAGTCCGTCAGCGTCCGTTGGACTTTTGTAGACGAAAAGTCCGACCGTGTGTACGCGGCATTAGGGTTCACAGCTTTCATTCAGAACTAGTTTTGTTTAATGTTACAGAGCTTATCACTAAAACCGATCCTCACACTTTTCACTGATCCATTACCTTGTACATTGATGTCATCTGGTGTTGCTGATGTCCCCTCAGGCTCACCTGTCATATTTCCTGCTGCTTTCTGCTTGTTTCCCCATTGGTCAAAACTGTGCTGTAGACTGTAGTTCGGGAGCTAGAATGGGCATGCCTGATGTCACCTCACTGACATAGTGACAGCTGCCTGGAGATCCCGAACAGCAACAGGTAGCAGGGAAAGGAGCAGTGGGGACACAGCGGGCAAAGGAAGGTCTGTTCTCCCTCTTAGGTCCCTCAGACAACACTCAGGCAGTGCAGAAAAGTCGGGCATGAGAAGCAGAAGAAGAGGATCACACCTCTCTGAGAACATGTCACCGGAGCAGAAGAGGAGGTGGGTGGAGCTAAGCACTGGGCGCGGAGGAGGAGAAAGTTAAATCCTGCTCCGCTGTGAATGCTGGGGCCGTCTCAGCCTCCTTCTGTGTCTGTGTGCCTGACGTCACTGGTTGCTACACGCTAGGCGGCAGGCGGCTAGCAACCAGTTTGGAAATCTCGCTTGAGAGACCCAATTTGTGCCTGTGTCAGCTACGTGGCGGCCGGAGGAAGATGCGGGGCCGCAGGCACCCGCTACACAAAAGAAAAGAAGGCATTTCTGTCACTGAAACTGGCCCACTGAGCCATCGGCCCACCGGGAAACTCCCGGTAGTCCCGATGGCCAGTACATGCCTGCAGTCAGTGCCCATCAGTGATGCCAATCAGTGCTGCCTTTCAGTGCCCATCAGTGCCTGCTCATCAGTAGTGCCCATCAGTGTCGCCTATCAGTGCTGCCTATCGGCGCCTCCTCATCACTGCCATCTCATCATTGCTGTCTCATCAATGCCGCCTCATCAGTACCCATCAGTGCAGCCTCATCAATGCACATCAGTGAAGGAGAAAACATTTCTAAGAGAAACAAAGAAAAAATAAAAACCCAGTGGTGATTAAATACCACCAAAAGAAAGCTCTTTCTGTCTCAAAAAAATGATAAAAATGTAATTTGGGTACAGTGCTGCCTGACAATTGTCATTCAAAATGTAACAGCGCTGAATGCTGAAAATTGGCCTGGGCAGGAAGGGGGTTTACGTGCCCAGTATTGAATGTTAAAGTTCATGTGCATCTAAAGGCAGGTATACCAATACTTTTGGTAATATAGTGTATAATAAATAATATTAGTAGAAAAGAAATGCAGTGAAAAGTGTGGTGTGCTCTAGGATTAGTGGTCTGTGAAAAAGTGACCCCTTACATTGGTGGCCAGTATAAAAATACTGGCATATATTGATGATTAGTGTAGTTGAGAGATCATTTCACTGCTTGTAGACTTCTCAAGGAACCCCCAGCAACTTCAGGAGGAACTCTAGGCTTCTACAGAACCCTGGTTGAGAAAGACTGCATTAGACTGTTCCCACAGGGTAACATCTTGGTTTACCGTGTGCCTGAGCTTCAGTGTATTTAGTTATGGTTGAACGGAACATATTGTACATCAGCCAGACCTGACACAAGTGCCACTGACTCCTGGGATGCGGCACAGCTCAGTTACATGACCACTTGGGAAAATAATAATTCTTACTTGAAGTAAGCAATGGTGCAAATAATGTGTAACCAGATCATAAGTCCTGTAGCATTTATTTTCAGGCTTTGCCCTTGTGGCCTTGTCCTTGACAAGTATTGGAATCACAGGGTGCCAGGTCTGGCTGATCTATTAGTTCTAGTGAACTATAACAAAGTGTATCACAAGTCGGTCACGGGGGCCATCCATGGGCATGTAAAGTAACTCTCGGTTTGCTGTTTGCCCAGTTACATACCTTTACATGCAGCTGTAAATTATGTTACATTCAAATTAGACATTTTAGTAAATATATCTTTTCTGAGGGACAAAGGCTTCTGTTTAGCTGGTCATCTTATCATTCTCTTTATAATACTGTCATTCCAGAAAATGCATACATACATGTGTATCAGGAGCTAAAATAAATCCTACTGTGTGGACTGCTATTTGTATTGAAAAGGTCGTTATTGTCCACCTCCCCAAATCCCCTATTCCTCTTGCTCAGTTCCCTAGTGATAATCTCTCTGACTGAAAAAAAAAAAAGAAGAAAGAGGTGGACAAAACAGAAAAAGAAATAATTTCTGTGCTGCTGGAGATTAATTTCAGCATGTACAACCCAAAGGCAGTTATCTCTTTAACAGGAAAAACAGTTTGGCTCCATTGTTTCCCTGCCAGAGCCTCCTTTAGAGCAAGGGAGCCAGGCCAGTCTTGTGATCCATCTCGAAGGTTAGTTAAAAGACAAAAAGAGCTGGAAATCTTCATGAATAATACTGTCCGCCTTAGTTCAGTGCAGCGCGGGCACCCATTTCAATACTACAGCACTTTGTTTTCCTACTTGCATGAATTGGGATTTTGTAGAACAAAAAAAAAGAAAAGATTCAACAATTAGAGGTCGCCTGTCAGAAAACATTAACACATTCCTTGCCCAGCCTGTCAAATGGACTGAAAATAAAAAATGACCATGGAAAATTGCAACTACACCCTCTTTTCTCCACTGGGAGGGATGAGGAGGTACTTTGCCGTTAAAAGTGATCTTTATTCCTCTGCAGTGACGTCCTACCAGTAGTAGTGTTTACTCCTAAAGAGGTGTGTAGCAAATTTCCATGGGTATTAACATCAGGTTCCAAGAGATTCAATAGTGCATCAAGAATGGCCTATCATATATCATGCTAGTCAGGGCCAGATTTGCAGTAACAATGGTTTCTAAAATATTTAGCTCTCAGATTTAGAATAACAAACTCTAGTGTGCATCCTACAACTAGCAGCAAATCAGAATAGCATGCACTGGACTCTAGACCTTATTTTAAAGGATGGTCTGTGTTCTTTGTAATGAATCAGAACAGTTGTATGTACTGTACTGTATTTTCACCAGAAAAAAAGATGTCTAGATCTAATTAAAAAAGACCTATCATAATAACTGGATCAGTAAAACATGTCATCATTACCAGAAAACATAATATTTTGAGTAAAATGGTACCACTTTGCTTTAGAGAACAAAAAAATGCTGCTCTGAGCTATATCATGTCACTTGCAGCCTTTACAAAAACACATATAACTAGAGTTATTTTCCATGTTTGTGTAAAGGATTGGTCTCGGAAAAATGTAGGAGTCAAATTCAGTAAGCTAAGTAGTAAAAATGGAAAAATTGAAATTTTAAGGATTGCAGGCAAAATTTAGCAATGATTTGGGCAGCTATCCCAGGCTTTAGTGGATCCCACATGGAGTTCTTATAATATTCAGGCTTTTAGCAAAGATGCTACTTAATGGCCTTCTACATTTCCAGCTATAGAGAAGACATACACTTACATACAAACCCATAATTCTAATTTCAAGCAGTTTTGTTGGTTTAGATTAACAGTATTGGGCTCTTGTTGTGCATTGGGTATTTATCTCCTCTAAACACCAGAGGTGAAAACCTGCTTAAATAAAAACCTCAAGCATTTGACTGTTAATGGATTCTATTGGCCACAATATTAACGTATTCTGACTATTTGAATTTATTAACACTCAAATGCGCCTATGCGTTTCTAGTGGGTTTAGGCACATCAAGCATTTTTTCTGCTTAACAGCTCTCCTCCTAAACACACTGGTGTGATGTGATGTGTTTTATGCCTGTAAACTTTTCTCTTCTAATATGCTTGTAAACGTTTATGTGCGCATGGACTAATAGGCTAACATACAGGCGCTTTTACAGGCTGGAAAAAACCCGTCAAACACCTGTAAAAGCGGCGTTTTTTAATCTCAGCTTCCAATAATTAGGTCCTATGCGGAGTATCTTCCAATAATGAGTGACCTCATATTATTTAACTGGTGGTTGGATCCTCCTGTTTACCTTTTAAATAGATAATCCTGTTTTTGTTTTTTTTAAATGATCATTGATAAAGGGCCACAAAGTATTGAGTTTCCATTTAATGCTCTTATGGTGACATCTAAATCTCAGTGTGGACTGGGTCTCTCTATTGCTTGCTATGTACAAAGGGGTAATGCAGTAAGCAGCCAGCCCTATTGTTTTTATGGCCATAGGTCAGTTTTTGTGCCATTGTTTGTGTTTGATATTTATAGGCTCCATAATACAAGTGTAGTTAGCCTAATAAGATAGTTAGACTTTGTACAACAAATAATAAAAAAATAAATGATACCAAATTAATATTACACTGCTCTTTTACAGTAATTCTTAATGTTTCTATTAACCACTTGACCACTGGGCACTTAAACCCCCTTCCTAACCAGACCAATTTTCAGCTTTCGGTGCTCTCGCATTTTGAATGACAATTACTCAGTCATGCAACACTGTACCCACATTAATTTTTTGTCCTTTGTTTCACACAAATAGTGCTTTCTTGTGGTGGTATTTTATCACCACTGTTTTTTTTGTTATCATTTTTTAAATGGAAAAAAAAACAAAAATTTTGTAAAAAAAATGCATTTTTCTTCATTTCTGTGATAAATTTTTGCAAATTAGTAATTTTTCTTCATAAATTTTGGCCAAAATTTTACTGCTACATATCTTTGGTAAAAAAATAACCCAAATCAGTGTAAATTATTTTGTCTTTGTGAAAGTTATAGCGTTTACAAGCTATGGTACAAATCATTGAGAATTGATCACACCTGATGACACCTGATGATACTGAGGCCTATCTCATTTCTTGAGACACTAACAAGCCAGGAAAGTACAAATACCCCCCAAATAACCCCTTTTTGGAAAGTAGACATTCCAAGGTATTTACTAAGAGGCACGGTTAGTTTTTTGAAGTTGTCATTTTTTCCCACAATTCTTTGCTAAATGAAGATTTTATTTTTTATTTTTTTTATTTTCACAAAATTGTCACATTACCAGGTTTTTTCTCTCACATGGCATGTGTATAACACAAATGACACCCTGAAATACATTCTGCTACTTCTCCTGAGTATGACAATACCACATGTGTGAGACTTTTACACAGCCTGGCCACATACAGAGGCCCAACATTGAAGTAGCACATTCAGGCATTCTAGGAGCATAAATTACACATCTTATTTTTCAACCACCTATTACACTTTTGAAGGCCCTGAAGCACCAGGACAATGGAATCCTCCACAAAATGACCTCATTTTGCAAAGCAAACACCCCAATGTATAATCTATGAGGCATTGTGAGTCTTTTGAACGGTTCATTTTTTTCCAGAAGTCTTTGGAAAATATGGAAAAAAAATGAAAACGCATTTTTTTTACACAAAGTTGTCCATTTTCAAAAATTTTTCCAACACATAGCGTGAGCATAGCACAAATGACACCCAAAATTACATTCTGCTACTCCTCCTGAGTATGGCAATACCACATGTGTGACTTTTACACAGCCTGGCCACATACAGAGGCCCAACATTTAAGTAGCACCTTCAGGCATTTCAGGAGCTTAAATTACACATCTCATTTCTCAACCACCTATTACACCTTTGAAGGCCCTGGAGCACCAGGACAATGGAAACGCCCACAAAATGACCCTATTTTGGAAAGAAAACACCCCAATGTATAATCTATGAGGCATAATAAGTCTTTTGAACGGTTCATTTTTTTCCAGAAGTTTTAGCAAAATGTGGAAAAAAATGAAAACGCTTTTTTTTTTTTTTTACACAAAGTTGTCCATTTATAAGATATTTTTAACACATAGCATGTATATAGCAAAAATGACACCCCAAAATATATTCTGCTACTCCTTCTGAGTATGGTGATACCACATGTGTTGGTGATTGGCCACATACAGGGGTTGATTTACTAAAGGGAAAAAGACTGTGCACTTTGCAAAGTGCAGTGGCCCTCAGCTCTGCTGACTTCCATTATCCAATCACGTGCAAGCAAAAATGCTGTTTCTTTAATTTTCCTTGCACTGGATTGGGTACTCTTTGCAAAGTCAAGCCTTACCTCATTTACTAAGCTCTGGGGCAATTGCACTCACAGAGGGCAACTGCACTCTGCAAAGTGCACAGACTATTTGCCTTTAGTAAATCAACCCCACAGAGACCCAACATCCAAGGTGCACCATCAGGTGTTCTATGGACATAAATTACATATCTAATTTCCTGACAACCTATCACATTTATGAAGGCCCTTGATATTTCTAACAGATAGCTTGTACATACCAAGAATTACACCCCAAAATACATTCTGCTGAGCAAAGGGTAAACAAAAGATTACCTGTGATTTTAGTAGTGCAGTTCTCCACAGGAGGAGAGCCCTGATCCAGGCAGCAGGCAGGGACATGGTCAGCGACAGTGAATGGAATTGTCTAGGCAGGAATATTGTCCATAGTCAGTACAGGCAGGGATACTGTCTATATACAGTCCATGGTCAGTGCAGGTAGAGATATTGCCAGCAGTGCCAAAATATTGGTCCTGGTAGTAAACAGGAACATGGTCCATAATACAGGTAGCAGGCCAGGAAAGAATGGGGGCAGGGGTAGAGGTTCTCCCACCCAAAACTCTTTGAAGCCTCCGAGTCTCCAGACCCTAATTCGGGAATGAGAAAACTAAAAAATTAGTTTTCTGCATCCAGAAAAACAATTCTCGAGCCCCTCACATATGTGAGACCCCTGTGTTATGAAGCCCACTACTCCAGTAGCAGAGTAAAAGATCAGTCCAAGAGGCAGGCAAAAAACATGGTCAAACAGTCCAGGGTCAGTTCCAGAGCAGGCAGAGATATGTACAGTTTAGCGTTAGGCAGAAGCTTGGTCGTATAACAGGCCAGGGTCAGTTTCAGAGCAGGCAGAGGTAGGTACAGTTTAGCGTTAGGCAGAAGCGCGGTCGTTTAGCAGGCCAGGCTCAGTTCCAGGGAAGGCAGAGGTAGGTACAGTGGCATAAGGGATGTAGATGACAATTACGTTTACCATACTTCCCTAATAATGTAGAGAAGTATGGTAACGGCGGAAACATTCACCAATACAAAGGCCTGGTTGGGAAGGACATTGGCGACAATAATACACGGTGTCTCTTCTAGCTCCTCCTCTGGAGCACACCCGGCATTTCTTCTGCCGTTTTCGGTCTATTTCATGGTGGGGAAGTCTCTCAGGGAAGTGGCGTTCATGGAGTCTGCTCACTGAATCCAAGGGAATGCTTTCTGGTGGGCTTTCAGGGTACAAAAGGGTGGAGATAATTTCTTCTTGGTACTGAAGATAAGATACGGGGCTCTCTGTAGATTTACGGTAAATAACATAATTATTGTAAATGGCCAAATTGAAAAGATATATGGAGACTTTTTTATACCAATAGCAGCTTTTTCTTGTGGGAAAGTAGGGTTCGATCATCTGATCATTGAAGTCGACTCCCCCCATAAACAAATTACAGTCATGGACACATGCTGGTTTCTGGATTGGGCCGTTTCTTCTGGGGATTTCCACGTAGGTGTCGTTGTGGATCGTTGTGAGCAGGTGGACATTTCGTCTGTCCCTCCACCTGAGAGCCAATGTCTCTTCATTCCACAAAGACGCCGTCTCCCCTTCTTGTAGTCTTTCAGTAACGAATAAAAAAGGAAAAAAATGCAGCGCTATGAACATAAAGTAAATATATAACAATGTGTCAAGTCCATAGGTATTAACCCTGGTGGTGAATCATGTGATGAATAGATCATGAAATCTTATTCAAAAAGAAGTGAGATAATGAATGTCCACTTATGTCAACACACTAAGAAAAACTGAAGTGGATGATGGAGGTCCTAGGAGGACTGGCAGGGATGGTATAAGTCCGTAGATGAAAGACAACATCAATGGTACTTAACATCAATGAGTAGAAAAGGATGGGTACTCTTACCAGATAAGGTGGACTCCCCTGTCTATGACATGGAGTCAGTAAAGCAGTAAGCCCAACCTGGGCTATTGAGGGATGTCCGGAAAGCTGGAACTGGCAGGATGCACTACAACCAACGAACCTCCAAAGATCGTCAGGACCGGTCATCAAGGCAGGAATTCCAAAAATGTGTATCACAGATGGCCACAAGTGTGCAATCAGGTGACCATATACGTAACAATCTGACCAAAAGACTCTTCACAGAATCGTACCATGTGATCGCATCTGTGAAGTACTGATTTGTGTGAACCACTTGGAAAATTATGTCACGCTTTTTCAAGGCAGGAACTGTCAAACCCCACCAAGGTTAATACCTATGGACTTGACACATTGTTATATATTCACTTTATGTTCATAGCTCTGCATTTTTTTCCTTTTTTATTTTTCACTGTTTGTCACAATGTATGCGGCTGCTGTTTTATTTTGTTTTACACTATAGAGCTCAGTGTTTTGTATATTTCCACTTTCAGTAACGAGCCTTTGCGGGAAGCCCTTCTTATTGGCTCGCACTAAACCATATGCTGGAGTGTCCTTGCGGTAAAGATTGCGGAAGAGGGGCAAGCTTGTATAGTAATTATCCACATAAAGATGGTAGCCCTTTCCAAGGAGTGAATATACAAGCTTCCAAACCACTTTTCCGCTGGCTCCAATGTACTCTGGACATTCAGGGGGCTGCAGTTGGGTGTCCTTTCCTTCGTACAGCAGGAAGGCGTAGATGTACCCTGTGGCTCGGTCATATAGCTTGTAGAGCTTAACCCCATATCGGGCCCTTTTGCTGGGGATAAACTGCTTGAAGCCAAGCCTGCCTTTGAAGTGAACCAATGACTCATCCACAAAGATATTTTGGTGGGGGTTAAATAACTGGGGGAATTTCTCAGAGAAAAAATTTAGAAGTGGCCGAATTTTAAATAATTTGTCATGTGATGGGTCATTTCGGGGAGGGCACTGGGTGTTGTCATTGTAATGGAGGAAACGCATTATCATAAGGTATCTTGATCTTGGCATAATGGATGAATAGATTGGCATGTGGTGGATGGGGTTGGTGGACCAATAGGAGTATAATTAATTTTTTTTGTGAGTCCCATATTGAACGGTAGGCCTAAAAATAATTTAAATTCCTCCACTGTCAATGCTCTCCACTCATAGGGACTGGCATAATTTGAGCCAGGGTTGCTTGTTATGAATTGTTGTGCATAGAGGTTGCACTGGGCCACGATAGAGGATAATAGGTCTTGGGTAAAAATTAAATTAAATTCTCTGTATTCACCTGAACACCTGGATGGGCAGTGAAAGGGGGGATGTTTGCTGCTCTTAAATTAGGGGGAAGCCACAGAGGGTTTTCAAGGGCATAGGGAAGGCCGGCATGGGTCCTAACGCTTTGGGGCCGAGATGACACCCCGCTAGTTCTTGGCCTTTGCTGCAGTGGTACTTCATTTCTTCTGGATGGCATTGTGCTACTGGTGGATGGCACTGAGCTGCTAGTTGATGCCACTGCATTTCTGGTGGATGACACTGAGCTGCTGGTTGATGCCACAGCACTACTTGTGGTAGCCCGCTGCTCCATGCCAGAATGCCTTAGTTTCATGGGCATGGGCACACTTTGCTCTTCCTCCAATTCTGTAGCAGACCCACTGCTTACAACGGGTTCATATTCTGAACCGGAATGAGACGCAGACTCAGAGAGCTCCCCGCTGCTCTCGTCAGTCAAGGTATACAGTTGGTATGCCTCCTCAGTGGAAAAAAATCTTTTCACCATACTGGTGACTGTGGGCTGTGGTGACAAACTGCTGTGGTAGGGACCCTTGGACAGATATGGCTGCACTGATGGGTGCTGATGAGGCTGGTCTAATGAGGCTGCACTGCTGGGTGCTGAAAATGCTGCACTGCTGGGTTCTGATGAGGGTGCACTGCTGGGTACTGATGAGGTTGCATTGCTGGGTACTAATGAGCGTGCACTGATGGGAACTGAAGAGGGTGCACTGATGGGTACTGATAAGGTTGCACTGATGTAAACTAATGCACCACACTGAGGATGCACCTGATTATCTGGCACTGATAAGGTAGCACTGATGAGCACTCACTTATGGGCACTGATGTGCACTATTGGGTACTGTAGTGGCACCGATGAGCGCTGTAGTGGCACTGATGAGTGCTGTAGTGGCGCAGATGAGCGCTGTAGTGGTGCAGGTGAGCACTCTAGTGAAGCTGATGTGATACTGATGGCACAAATGAGCACTGTATTGGCACTAATATGGCACTGATGAGCACTGTAGTGGCACTGGGCACTGTAGTGGCACTGATGGAGCACTGATGTGGCACTGTAGTGGCACTGGTGGCACCGATAGGCAGTGTAGTGGCACTGATGGGCACTGGTGGCACAGATGAGCACTGTAGGCACAGATGAGCACTGCAGTGGCACTGGTGTGGCACTGATGGAGCACTGACGTGGCACTGGCGGCTTAGATGAGCACTGAAGTGGCAGAGGTGGCACTGATGGGCACTGGTGGCACCGATGTGGCACTGATGAGCACTGTAGTGGCACAGATGAGCACTGTAGTGGCACTGGACACTTTAGTGGCACTGATGAGTACTGTAGTGGCACTGATGGGTACTGTATTGGCACTGGTGGCACAGATGGGTACTGTAGTGGCACTGATGGGTACTTTAGTGGCACTGGTGGCACAGATGGGTACTGTAGTGGCACTGGTGGCACTGTAGGGCACAGATTAGCATGTAGTGGCACTTGTGTGGCACTGTACGGCACTGCTGGGCACTGTTCTACTCTGCAAATCACTGCACACTCACTGTTTGACACTCGATTTCTCTTCTCTCCTATCACGCTGTATCGGTGTGAGGAGAGAAGAGAGCTGGACCTTTGCATGATCCCAGTATGTTGACATTGTGATCGCTCCCTCATTGGAGGGAGTGATCACGTGGTAAAGGGTCGCTGTCATTGGCCCTTTACCGCGATCCGTGTTGCGCCGGGTCCCGTGAACCCGGCGAGTACGGTCACTGCCGCGTGTGCGCCCCAGGGGGCATGCGGGGAATGCGAGTTCCGGAAGACATCCATGGATGCCCTCCCAGAACAAGCCGACCGCGCTGTAGCCGTCTTTCGGCTATGGCCCGGTCGGCATGTGGTTAACTAACTATGTTTTTTTTACATGTTTTAATCTTTTAATTTACACATCTTCGTATGCTTTAAGAATTATTTCTAACTGAACAACTGAGGTCTTGTTTAAAATGCTATGTCTGCCTGAAATTGAGATAATGTTAGCAACCATGTCTTCAAAAAGTGTTCATACCCCTTGGAATTTTCCACATTTTGTCATGTTACAACCAAATACGTAAATGTGATTTATTGGGATTTTATGTGATAGACCAACACAAAGTGGCACATAATTGTGAAATGGAAGGAAAATGATAAATGGTTTTCATAATTTTTTACAAATAAATATTTGAAAAGTGTGGCGTGCATTTGTATTCAGCCCCCTTTACTCTGATACCCCTAACTAAAATCTAGGGGAACCAATTGTCTTCAGAAGTCACCTAATTAGTAAACAGAGCCCACCTGTGTGTAATTTAATTTCAGTATAAATACAGCTGTTCTGTGAAGCCATCAGAGGTTTGTTAGAGAACCTTAGTGAACAAACAGCATTATGAAGGCCAAGGAACACACCAGACAGGTCAGGGATAAAGTTGTGGAAAAGTTTTAAGCAGGGTTTGGTTATAAAGAAATAGCCAAAGCTTTGAACTTCTCACGGAGCACTGTTCAATCCATCATCCAAAAATGGAAAGCGTATGACACAACTACAAACCTACCAAGACATGGCCGTCCATCTAAACTGACAAGCTGGGCAAGGAGAGCATTAATCAGAGAAGCAGCCAAGAGGCCCATGTTAACTCTGGAGGGGCTGCAGAGATCCACAGCTCAGGTGTGAGAATCTGTCCACAGGACAACTATTAGTTGCACACTCCACAAATCTGGCCTCTATGGAAGAGTGGCAAGAAGAAAGCCATTGTTGAAAGAAAGCCACAATAAGTCCTGTTTGCAGTTTGCGAGAAGCCCTGTGGGGGACCCAGTAAACATGTGGAAGAAGGTGCTCTGGTCAGATGAGACCAAAATTGAACTATTTGGCCTAAAAACAAAATGCTTTGTGTGTTGGAAAACTAACACTGCACATCCCCCTGGACACACCACCCCCAACGTGAAACATAGTGGTGGCAGCATCATGTTGTGGGGATGCTTTTCTTCAACAGGGAGAGGGAAGCTGGTCACAGTTGAGGGGAAGATGGATGGAGCCAAATACGGGGCAATTTTAGAAGAAAACCTGTTAGAGTCTGCAAAAGACTTGAGACTGGGGCGGAGGTTCGCCTTCCAGCAGGACAACGACCCTAAACATACAGCCAGAGCTACAATGGAATGGTTTAGATCAAAGCATATTCATGTGTTAGGATGGCCCAGTCAAATTACAGACCCAAATCCAATTGAGAATCTGTGGCGAGACTTGAAAATTGCTGTTCACAGACGCTTTCCATCCAATCTGACAGAGCTTGAGCTATTTTGCAGAGAAGAATGGGGAAATTTCACTCTCTAGATGTGAAAATCTGGTAGAGACATCCCCAAAAAGACTTGCAGCTGTATTTGCAGCAAAAGGTGGTTCTACAAAGTATTGACTCAGGGGGGCTGAATACAAATGCACCCCACACTTTTCAGATATTTATTGGTAAAAAAAAATATTGAAAACCATTTATTGTTTTCCTTCAAATTCACAATTGTGTGCCACATTGTGTTGGACTATCACATAAAAATCCCAATAAAATACATTTATATTTTTGGTTGTCACATTTTCAAGGGGTATGAATACTTTTTAAAGGCACTGTACAGGGAATGCAGGGAGTGTGGCAGCACTTGGCACCCTTCAAATATTGCACAATCTAGAACTGTTGCATTCATACAACTGTGTGTATTTCTGGCTTCAATTAGGGTACAGATCAGTGGAGGTCTCATTCAGTATAGCCAGGCCATCCCCAAATGAGGTGAACACTTTCACTGAACTCAGGATATATGAAACCTATTTGACCTAACTACTGTAAACTGAAAAGTGATGTGTTGCTTTAGGTTATTGGATTTTATTAACTTTAAACGCATGGGATAAATAGCATAAAAAATTGCAGGTATTCATGTTTAGTTCACAATTGAAAAGAAGAGGTCTTTTTTTCTATTTGATTATCTTTTTGTTTAAAGTTTTATGTGTTCAGTAGTGGATGATCAAAAACCTAACAGACGTTGAACTTTATTTAAAAAACTGCAGCTAGCCCTAAAGACATTCATAGTTTAAGTAGACAATTACTTTTCTTAAGAATAAAAAAGAAACTTTAAATTAGATTATGAACCAGTCCCTGAATCTCCAGGGGATGGATTAGAGAGGCATTTTAATTTCCACTCGGACATCTGTATTATTCCAGAGAAAGAACTAAAGAGCCACATATTGGTAAAGTGTGAAATGCAGTTTTGATTGAAAAAGGAAGCTATTTCAACTGGATTATACCATGACAGTAAAGATTAAACACTGCCATATGGCCTAGAGAGACTGCTATTTCTTCCAGGTAACAATGCATTGTTAATTAAGTGGTGATGAAAATTCTAAATGAAAAAATAAGGCCACCTGTATGGGTCATAAAGAAAACCAAGAAAGACAAGAAGGCTCGAGCCTTAGTGACTCTGAAGCTATAATCCTGCTTGATCCCTGGCGTTTGCTTTCAGTGTAGGAGATATTTGTGTTTGAATTGTGCATGTCCTATGAAATCACCTATTGTAAAAGCCAAGACAACCATGTGCTCTTTCATTATTGCGATGTCAGTGAGATGAACCAAGTAATGACTGTACAACAGTCTAAACATGTACAAATACAGGTATAGTGTATATATATGGTATAGCTTGTATCACTAAGAGGTTGAAAATGTTTAGATTTTTTTTTTCAGCTAGGAAATTAGGTCTTGGATACCCTGTTGTTATGAAAAAGAACTGAAATTAAAGAAATGCTCTAGTCAACAGAAATAAAACTTTTTAGGTAATTTCTAACTACAAAGATATTTGTATAAATATATCATCTCTAAAGCCGGCCATAGATGACCATGGGTTTCAGGAAAGAAAATTGCTCAATTTCTGGCTGGGGGGAATCCCCAGCCAGTAGGAGCTATTGTGGCAATAATCACATGAAAGATCTGACAGGCTGGTTGTACCCAAGTTGATCGATCAACTTGGGTACAATCAGCCTGCCCATACATGGCTGGCTTTAGGAATTAGTTTTGAAGCATGAATGCTAATAAAATGCAAATCAGTTGTAAACCAAAGAAACAGGATTATTTCTTGTGTATGCAATACTGACTTGAAGGAGTGGTCATGCAAAGCTCCCAATTGATTTCTTTCCAGTATGCCAAAACTGTTAAAAGCCAGGAGATCACAAAAGCAA
This sequence comes from Lithobates clamitans, assembly GCA_037952925.1. Lineage (NCBI taxonomy): Eukaryota > Metazoa > Chordata > Amphibia > Anura > Ranidae > Lithobates > Lithobates clamitans. Next base: position 1,479,352 of record JBBGZY010000156.1, on the reverse strand, counting down.
AAATACTTTTTTTGTTTAGATTATTGGGTATATTTTATGTTCTTAGTAGTGGTGAAGAAACTTCTGAAAAGTCTGTTCTGTTGTGCATCCAATCTTTGTAAAAAAAATTGTGAGCCTTTGAAATATAGGATTTCTAAATCATAATTCCCATGGAAGTCAACGAAAATTCAAACCGGTCTTCAAAAAACTGTGTATTACAGAGCAGCAAATGATGCTGAACTGTACAGAATAGATTGGGTAGTTCCATGTAGCTTTGCTTGACAAGATGATGTGAGAAAACAGCTTGAGCCACTTCCTTTAGAAACCCTACAAGGGATTGTATTGGACTGTGTTGTAGGTCAAGCTAAGGGTGCTCATGCAACAGCAAAAGCAGATACAGAAGGCAGAAACAGCTTTTGAAATACCCCTTCTCCCAGAAGCCTTTTGGAAATATGAACCTTCAAAAATAACACTGAAATTCTGATTAGAATTTGGCCATCTGAATCTGTTAAATTTGGGATCAACTCTAGTGTTACTACTGTAGGGTTTTGATTCAGATCAAGCTTAGTGGATCTTCTTTCAGGACTGCAATGTACTGGGCTCTTGATTGACATATGCTGAGCTCTGATGTGAAGGTGTATTTAAAGCTAGAGTTGGACAGATGAAAACACCTCGCTTATTTTTTCACATTTTATTTTTCAAGATAAGCAGGATGGTGATTTTGAAGTGTTCTTTAATTTTTAATTTGTATTTTCTGAAAGCTTTCATTTTCCCAGTGCTGAAGTGCATGTACATTGTTATCAGCCTGGCAGGAGGACTGGCTTTTGCCTCCAGGCTCCAGGCAATGAAATATCAGCCCATATGCCTGGCACAGGGGAACTTGTTTCCAGGTAAAATAGGGCATAAACAATTGAAAATAAAAATGTCTCTAAAGTAATCAGTGACAGATCGGGATATATCTGCTTTAGTCTGCCAACTGAGTAATCCAGGTTAAAAGCTGAATCTGCCATTTGAAGTCAATCTCTACTGAGGTAAAAGAGTGGGAAGTCCAACATGTCAACAACCATTCTACACACGTTTGCTTTCTTAGGAAATCGGATCTGTGACCAGCAAATTCTAGTTGCCTGACCCAGACATGGTGATATTACCTGCTGCTGCTCCATACCCCATAGGTGAAACTCTGACTGCTATACCTATACTTTATGCTAATTGACAGCTTGTAGATGTTACATCTTTATACATGACACATCCTTGATTCACAACTTACCACTTATCTATACTTTTCTAGTTTATATCTCAGTGATTTAAATGTCTTGTTTTACCAAATTTGTATTGTATACACTTAATTGTAACATTGTGACCTCGCATCTGTTGAACCCCTTATCATCAATATGGAATGAAAAACAAACCGTTCTACTCTTTTCTTTTTCTCTTTGTTGTTATCCCTGTATAACATGAAAATTTTGAAATAAACTTATACGTAGTTAAAAAAAATCCTTAAAAGCTGTAATAATAACCCCAATGATTAAATGTTCACAGTTATCAATGTCCAATCATATCCTCAGACCTTTGCAACTGAAAAGGTGCTCAACCCTCCAAAAAAGTGCTCAAAAAATTATTCATGCATCAGCTAAGCTTTTCATCTGAAATTGATAGACTAACCAATTGCTGTAGACCACTATAGTTAATGGTCAATGCACTTAAAATCTTCAATCCACGATGTATGGTGCATTGTCTCTCTCCACCACACCTCCACCTGGGATCTCTTTCAGTAGGACAATAATGTCAAATGTACTCTGCTTCGCTTTGGTGCAGCATATATTATAAATTGCAAGAAAGCATCCAAATGGGTTCCAAAAATAAATTAATTTAGTTTTGACCATTATACTTGTGCTTTTCCTGAACTCACCAGATATAATAGATCACTACACCTAATGGTAAAATATCACTCGATGGAAGCAGTTCAGAACTTTCCCCTCTGGTGAACTTACTTTAATCACTGATTAACCATTCAGAATTCAGAAGTTTTCCTGACACCAAGAGAAAAAAGGTGACAGGTGAGGGACCTCCAGATAATTGACAGCCTCAGCTCTGTTCCTGTGAGCTGTGTAAAGCGGGGGTGTCTCTTCCCTTCAATCAGCTATCAGAGCTCTCCTCACTGAGCTCTGCAGAGTGTAACTTCAGCTCTCTGGCCCCTTTTTTCTGAACTCAGACAAGCTTATAAATTCAGCACTTTGATCAGCTGTAGACAAAAGAAGACTGCAGATAGACAAGAACAACTTACAGTGGGGAAAATAATTATTCGATCCCCTGCAGATTTTGTGAGTTTGTCCACTTTCAAAGAAATGAAGGGTCTATAATTTTTATCATAGGTGTGTTTTAAATAATAGAGACAGACTATTAACCAAAAATCCAGAAAAAACACATAAAACAAATGCTATAAATTAAGTTGCAGTTCAGTGAGTAAAATAAGTATTTGATCCCCAAGCAAAACATGACTTAAGAACTTGGTAGAGAAACCCTTGTTGGCAAACACAGAGGCAAGACGTTTCTTGTAGTTGGTGACCACTGACCAGGTTTGCACACATCTCAGGAGGGATTTTGATCTACTCTTCTTTACAGATCTTCACTAAATCCTTAAGGTTTCTTGCTGTCTCTTGATAACTCGAATTTTCAGCTCCCTCCATAAATTTTCTATAGGATTAAGGTCTTGAGACTGAGTAGGCAACTCTATGACCTTAATGTGCTTCTTCTTGAGACATTCCATTGTTGCCATGGCGGTATGTTTTGGGTCAGTGTCATGCTATAAGACCCATCCAGGACCCATCTTCAGTGTTCTGGCTGAGGGAAGAAGGTTCTCATCCAAGGTTTTACAATACATGGCCCCATAGCAGCCTTCAGCTTGTGTGGGCTTTGTTTAGCTGGCTCCAGGCTTCAAAGTGAAAGTGATGGGGCAGCTCCATAGCACAGAGCCGGCAGTACGGTGCCTCCCCCCCACCCGCCAGCGCCCCCCCCATTTCCTTTGCTCTCGCGATACTACTGGTGCCCGGGAATACAGCCGCCAGCTAGGGGAGAGAGATTGCAGTGAGACCGAAGCAAATCCGTGCCTTGATCTCACATGGAAACAATGAAACTGGTTTCAGATGCACAATTTCCTGACCAGTATAGCCAGGGGACAGATCTAACCAACCCAAACTGTGCTTGGTTAGATGGTCTGAAGGGCAGGGGAGACATTGGGGTCCATTAGACCTCTAATGTTTCCATAAAGAGTACTTGTCAACTACCCAATGCTATCACATAGGTGTTTATTAACCCCCTGTGATAGCAATCAAGTAAAAAATAAATATAAAAATAAAATTAAAAAGTGAAAAAATATATATAATATAATTTTTTTTTTAAATGCCGAAACCCCGGTTGTTCCACACACCTGCGCAAACGCAAGCCCAGGGTGTGCGGTGCGCACCATATGTAAACTGTGGTTGTACCACACATGTGACATATCGCCGTGAACGTCAGAGTGAGTACAATAATTCTAGCACAAGAGCTCCTAGTTAACTCTAAACTGATGACCTGTAAAGGCTTTTAAAGCGTCACCTATGGTGATTTTTGGACACCATAGTTTTTGGCGATGTCGCGGGGGCACGCAATTTTACAACATGGAATGTTTGGTATCTTTTTACCTGATGCAAGCTCATCTGTTATATTTGAATCAAAAATGGATATTATAAATACGCTAAAATTAATTTTATTATATTTTTTTCCTGAAAATTTGCATTTAGTAAACAGTTGCGCAACTATCACTTTTTTATTCTATATGACCTCTGTTTTCAGAAAATATATAATGTTCTGGGGGTTTAGGTAATTTTATTGCCAAAAATTAAGATTTTTACATGTATAACAAATAAAAAAAATTGCTCTGGAGCCAAACTGGTTAACAAACAACATAATATGAGCTGCAATCTTTTTTTATGTTTTCAAAAATAATTAAAGTTGTTATCTCTTTATCACAGAGCCTCAGCTAAAAAGGTGATATTTTTTGTAAATGTGCAGTACACCATTCAGTGCAGTTTTTCATAGCACCAACTTGAAAAAGTATGATATATGTATTCAGAGAATATCTCTTTGCAAGAAACATTTTGTCATTTTAATGTGTCTTCAGTATTTTAATCAGAATGATTTATTGTATTTGTCTTTTTGATATAATACGTAAAAAAGCAAAATGATGAGGACATTTTTGATGGCTAATAAAACAAACCAGAAAGACTATGGTATAAAATATGGCTCTGTGCATCCAACACGGCAAATCTCATATGCATTTATCATACCATACTATTGTCTTCCCTTCTCTTTTCTGATCATATTTTTTTTCCTCTGAGGGTTGCACAGTCATTTATTTAATCTCGGTTTTTATCCCAAATGAATGTGTGTGTGGGTTTTGGGTGGGCTGTGGAAATTGATTTACGAGTCAACCACTTTCCTCTTTTCTTGCCATCTCTCGCTTGAGTGGTTTGCAGGCCTAGGCCTTTTCTTTTACTTGAGGAGAATAAGGTTGTCTATGGGAGAGGTCAGCATTTCAAATTGCTGGAGTTCAACTGCACAAATGACACAAAACTGACAAGAAAAGACAGGGGATTGGAGGTCAGAGACTGCCGCGGTCCCAGTTATTTTTTTCCCTTGCTTTGTGATAGGACTTCGTACAAAAAAAATGAATTAAATAACAGGCTTAAGGACCATTGAGGGAGGGCTGAATGCAAATCAAAGATAAGTAGAAGTTTTCTTTCTTAAAAGAGGAATTATTTTTTGTACCTCCTCTAGCCCCCCTTTTCATATCTGCACAGGCAAGGACTGCATGTTAAACATGATTTAGCAGGCATTATTCTTGGGTCTTTTCATCAGGTTTCTGCAGTGATTGCCTATCTTGGTCTATGATTAATGAGCTGCTGTGCAATTTGGAAGGCCATAATGACTCAACAATCCACACACAAACTATATAGTCACATTCCTTTTTCAGATTTGCCAAGCAGTTACCAAGGGGCCCATGGCTGCAGGATTGTTAGAGAGATAGCTAAGTATTGCAGAAAATGCCATTCAGTCCTTATCTTTCCGCCAAGTGCGGCCGGGCTGCTGTCTCTTTTACAGATTTGAAGGCCAGATTTTAGGGCTTTCCTTTACATGTTTATCCAAACTGGCCATAAACGTAGGAGGGGTGAGCGTGTAAAGATCACTCTCTGTTGAGGATCTTCTGCTTATTATGCTAAGAAAATCTTTTCTTTGTATTTCAAATGTGAATCTGATTAATTGAGGCCTTCATGCTTTTAATGCAATGTGACAGAGGAAAGTTAATCGTTAGCAATCTCTTGGCAAGTACAAAATCAAACTAGCTCCTTCCTGCTTCACTTTTTAAGTCTGAGACAATTCCTGTGATGGTACTCACTTCATTTCAATTAGAAATTAATAAAGAGATTTTGACAATTTTTTTTTTAGTTCATGCTAATTTAAAAAGGCAGTGCCAAACATAGCAACACTGGTCAGTAATTTGAAATATGATTGGTTTCTTTGGGTTGGGATACACAAAGATTGCACTTTTCCTCTGAAAAAAAAAATGAAATATTAACATTGTTATGTCAACATCTAGGAGCAGATAATTAAAGTGATTGTAAAGTCTTATTTTATTTTTATTTTTTGCTAAAAATAACAAACATTGTACTTACCTCCTATGTGCAGTGGTTCTGCACAGAGCAACCCCAATCCTCCTTTTCTTGGGTCCCTCTTCAGTTTTCCTGGGCTCTTCCTCCTGACGAGTGCCCCCACAGCAAGAAGCTTGCTATGGGGCACTCAAGCTGAGCTGCAGCTCCGTGTATCTATGCAGACACGGAGCTGCGGCCCGACCCCCTTTCCCCTCATTGCCTGACTGACTCTGACAGCAGCGGGAGCCAGTGGGGCCGTGTTGCTGTTTCTGCCAATGAAGAGGGGGGTCCTGGAACATCGCTGGATCGAGATGGGCTCAGGTAAGTATTAGGGGGGTTGAGGGGGGCTGCTGCACACAGAAGGCTTTTTTTATCTTAATGCATGGAAGGCATTAAGATAAAAAAACCTTCTGACTTTACAACCACTTTAATTTTCTGTACCATAGATTACTTTTATCTTAAAGTTTTTGAATATAAAACAATCAGGGGGTTATTTACTAAAGGCAAATCCACTTTGCACTACAAGTGCACTGCAAGTGCACTTGAAAGTGCACTTGGAGGTGCAGTCCCTGTAGATCTGAAGGGGACATGCAAGGAAAATAAAAAACAGCATTTTTGCTTGCACATGATTGGATGATAAAATCAGCAGAGCTTCCCCTCATTTCAGATCTTTCCCTCAGATCTACAGCGACTGCACTTGCAAAGTGGATTTTCCTTTAGTAAATCAAGCCCTCAGTGTCACAGTTTCAGCAAGTTAAGAATGTAAACATTGTGTAATATGTAAATCACTGAAAATTCTTATACATTTTAACACGTTAATGTGATGTAAAATAATTTTCAAAATATGGTGATCCTGCCATGACGGTCCTTGTTCTGGCACTTCCTGTTATCGGGTAACAGTGCTCTGTCCCAACTGTACTATACATTTTCACTATGTCAATTTGGCTTCTGATGAAGACTACAAGTGGCTGTTTTGATGTACATTGTGCAGGCATGGTCCACTGTAATCACCTTTAGCAAACCAGTCTTGAGAATTGCCATGCAACCTTCACCATAGTACATGCATGTAGACAAGTGGCTGCAAAAAGGATGCAGGAATATAGGGAAGCATTTTTCACAAACGTTAAAGTGATTAAAAATGATCACCTTTTAAACAACCCATTCCGTTTAAAATAGAAATGAAAGGCAAAAAAAACCAAAAAAGATGTTATAAATACCTTTTTTCCCCCTTTGTGATCACATTCTCAGCTGCATATGGATTGGGGGAGGAGAAACAGCAGTACACTAACCTTCACAGTAAAAGTCTGTGCAAGTGGGGCGTGTCAGGACAAGTCTGATCATTGGAGGAGAGGCACACTGAGTTTCCAGCATAACTAGGGAACTGACGATGGTGTGTTCTTCTGCCTAAGGAGGTCAGTGTTTAGAAAAGCAGAGAGACTGGCAGGAACAACAGGGATTTCACACAAAAGAAGCAATACAAAGAGAACAGGATACTTTCTCATACCAGTATATGGTACAGCAGGCACATATCAGGAATATGAAATGTTGGGGTAACAAACGCTTTAATGTTGCTTTAGCAAACCATACATTTTTCTAGTGCAGATCTTCATCTTCACATTAATCATTTTTTATTTTTATTTACAATAATTATTTAGCAAAGCATTTGATACAACCCTTTACAGGAAACTTGGATCCTTTCCGATCAGAGAATTGATTACTCTGAAGGAAAATGACTGCAAATTAGGGCAAAAAATTGTGTTGGATACCAGGTTCACATAAGACAAAATGCCAATAAAGCAAAGTTTGAAAAACTTACTTAGTGGCGAGGATCAAAGTACCATAACCTTGCCATACCCACAAAAGTTTCTGTGTTTTGTCATTCTAAGCTCTGAGTAACTTATTAGAAATGTTAGTTGTTCATTTTTGTTTTCACCGCCAATTGTGTTAGTATGCATTCTGTGGTTTTTAACCAGGACACACAGAGCTCAGCACTTGCTGATGCAATAATGCTGATTTGAATGTTGCAATAATTGGCCTGTATTATGGGCATGGGGAAATCTATTAAAAGCAGGTTGAGCCAGGATAGTGTGGCAGTGTTCCATGACTTAGAGGCAACTGATGTATCAGGATGAAAAGTTTAAAAAAATACCCTTTAGGGAAACAAATTAAAACTAAGCCCAAAGCTTACTAACCTCTTCCTCACTCTCCTGCTGATAGGATCTGCCATCGGAGGCCATTAAATCCCTAAGCAAGTTTAACTTTCTATAGAGAGCTTTTGTAGAGATGCTTCTTTCTCTTGCAGCATCCAATGGAACCACCCTTGCATGCAGGGACTAGAGATGTGTCTCCCTACACTGTATGTGTCAAGAGGAACACACAGCCCTGTAGCTTTGAATGGCGAGGTACTCCTCTGCTCCTACCTCCTCCTCCCCCATCCTTCTCCAAGCTAACACACTGGCCTGAGACTGCACTGTCCACTGTTAACACTTTCATGTGAAGATGGGAAGTTCAGGAAAAGCAACACTGAGAGATCAGGAGCCAGCAACATTGAAAACGGCAAGTGCTAGGGTAAGAGCTTTAACAAATATTTTACCACAGAATACTGATTTTATTGAGGTTAGTGTGTAAAGTTACAAAACACTGAGGGTTTTATACTTATTTACCATAGCCGCCTCATTCTTCTGCCTGTCCAGTCATAGCTTTCTGACAATATCAAATACAATGCAGGGCCAGCAGTCCAGCATTGTTCGCAAGGATCCATCAACTAAAAAAAATCTCGGACCTACTCTTATAGTGCCTAGTCCCCTGAGAGACTTTTTAATATCCTCTCTTAAGGAACTAGGCACTATAAGTGCGGAGAGAGTTGTCTCTAACAAATTCATTCAATATAGGGTACAGTGGGTCTCCAATTTTTAAGTCTCTGTGCATTATATGATTTTATTTGGCACCTTAAGGGTTAATAGCACACAAAGAAAAAGAGCTGCATTGGCATCTCAGTAGTGTGATAACTCCATGTGGAGCGAGCACATGAGTGGCAGCTTGAGTGTTAATGTGAAGTAAGAGGGAGGATACTTAAACAGGGTTGCTGTGCTGTACAGCCACTCCCTGACAAAGTTGGAAATGACGAAACACGTCCGACACGGCAATACGGCATCCGAAGGAGACGTCAGGGTTGTTAAAGCGGCATTCAGAGGTAGTGAAGCAATACAGTCTATCACAGAGCAAGATGACTCCTGACACAAATTTGTATTAGGCGCACAAACTGCTTTTAATGTGTAAGTGGTTTTTCATTTTTTAAATAAATTGTTTGGCCTGGTTACTGTACCATTGCAATCTTTTTTCTTTTTTATGTTATTTGGCCAATTATTAACCTTGCAGAGGCATCCATATGAGGAGAGAACTGGTGTACTGATATATTATTATTATTCTGGATTTATATAGTGCCAACAGTTTGAGCAACGCTTTACATGAGAGTGGGAGGCTGTCAGGGCTGGGCTCAGCCCTTCCTTCTCAAAGCTGACCACTCAGCTGTCGGCTAATTGCCAGCTCCTATCTCTCCACAGTGACTCACCTGTTGATGATATCCTGCTCCTCAGTCCTGCCTACTTAACCACTTGCCGCCCGCCATATAGCAAAATGACAGCGGCAAAGTGGTTTCAATATCCTGACCAGACGTCATATGACGT